>VDFB02086081.1:237630010-237648546 GCA_007258455.2 Sequoia sempervirens | reverse complement strand
TACCAGTGCATGGAAAACTCTTGATGATCCTCTTTAAAATTCTTTTCCATGCATAGTAGCTTAGGAAATAAAAGGAACAGGACTTGCCAATACATGGACAATCCTGATTTTCCTTCTTTCAAAATAATTTTCCATGTACAGTAGTTTAGGGTTTTCTCCATCTCCATTTTGCATTCATTTCCATTGCCATTCATTCCATTTTTTCTCACTGATTCCTCATTTTGTGTTTGGTCTACTCACCCAAAGATTTGGATCCTTGTGATGATCTTACTATCATTCATCCCCAGACGGAGCCACTGTTGGAACTGTAAAATTTTGAATAATTTCACAAGTTTTCATACCCCTAAGTCTCCATATGAGTCCTCATCATAAGCACATAGGTCTGTCTTCATAACATTTTTCCCATTTCTTGCCATGTGGTGTCATTGTTTCCATTGGGTCTTGCATAATTCATATCATGGTCTGTATCGGCGTGATAATAGCAGGGTCTCCCCGATCCATTTTTTTGCTTGTAAACATCTGTGTTGCCTATTGACAAGACGTTTTTTGTGTCACAACAATTGGAGTTTACTCACTGGAAGTTATCGGCAAGAATTTCACATTGTTTCAACGACTGAAGAGGATTCATATCGGCAGGAGTTGCACTGTCGGAATGAGGTCTTACCGATTTCATTTTGTCTCATTGACTTGCACTTCGAATGTTCATTTTGGCCAAATTTTTTGGTATCGGCATAATGTTACAATGAACCTAATGTGTCTCACCGATTAGCTCGTGTGGATTTACTTCAGCCAAACAGGTTGCTTTTGAGATAGGGTTTTGGCGAGACCTTATTGTCTCACCGACTGGTGGTGGGGGATGCTCATTGGTGAGAAATCTTCTTCGATATACTATCTTGGCGATCTTACTTTGTCTTGCCGACCGACAATAAAGACAAACACTTCGGCTAGACTGAATGAATTCGATATAAAGTCATAGCGAATTCAAAGGGTCTCACCGACCAACACAAATGGAAATCTCAGTAAGACTAATGGGCGTCGATATAATATCTTGGCGAGTGACCTCCAATCTTGCCGATATTACACATGAGGACTATGTCGGTATAGGAATTGTTTTGTCCCAGTGATGCAAGAGATAAAAGAATACTTTCGGTGAAACATAATGTGGTCTATATAAGGTCTCTCCGATATCATAATGTTATGGTGACTGTGAACAAAACAAAAGGAACTCATTGGTGAGAGATATCCTTGTGTATCAGTGAATGGAAAGCACGTAAAGAAATACATATCAATATAACATTTTATAATCTGTGAGATGTCTCACTGACATCACAGAGTCAGGGCGAAACACAAAGAGCACGGGATGATAGCGATATAATTTCCTTTGGCATACTTATAGGGTTGTCTCAATGACTGTTTCAGTGATGATTAATTGGCCTGATTGCAATTGTCTGCCGACATTGGAATATGAAACGATGTGCCTGTTCAGATGCTGGTGTATAAAAGTTCATTCCCGATTGTGAATAGCGGGATTTTTTCAGATTTTTAGGGTAAATAAGGTAGAGAATATACAGTTGGATAGATTTTTTCCAATAAACAGAGACTATGATGTATGATTTCAAGATGGAGATTTTAATGAGAATTAGTTGATGTTGCAGCTCATTTCTGGTGTTAACTGTCTATTAGATTCATTAAAAGTATTACTAAGCTGTCTCCAAGTTTATTATTTCTGGTTGTCTAAATTGGTATAACAAGTTTATTTTTAGTTTATCAATACACATTTGTTGTATCTGTGTGATTAATTGATTGGTTCTTTCAAGGAGAGATTAAATCCTCTTAGTTGATCAGAGTAATCAGGAGATTAATCTGGATTATTAAAGTAGAGCTCAGTAGTCATAGTCCTACATGTTTATACAAGTTATAAACAAATCATATGCCGACAATTTGAGTTTCTGGCAGAATAAGTTGCCCACTTCTGTTTCATTTGACTTTGCATACCCAATAAGGCACTGGTCTCTGCAATTTCATCATTTAGATTCATTCATTTCCTTTACATCTGTTAATTGAGCATTTTAGGATTTAGATTTAGAAGATTGCTATTGCTATTTGTATCAAGTTTGAATTCATTTGTCCACTCCTATCTACCATTGTGGGAAAAACATTTCAAGAAAGATAAGCACATCAAGTTTTCCCAATTCATATACATACACCCACCTAGGTCTAGCAACACCTGAAGAGTAGAAGGTCTAAATCTTTTGACCTTGTCTGTTACCCTAAAACGTTGTGAAAGCTTGGCATCCTTTCGTGGTTCAAACCTGTGTTTTTAAGAGCTAACAACCCCAACGGAATGATAAAGTTGATTCCCTACCTCCTTGAGAAATCAGGCAAAAATTTTGATTTTTGGGTTGTTTTCTCGATAAAGGTTCAAAAGCTCCAAGTGTCCAAAAAGGCCCCAGGATGCAAGAATAATGCCAAAAATGCAAAAAAAATGATGCAAAATTGGTGAAAATAATGATAAACCCCATCTTTCAAGGTTAGATTAGGGCAAAAAAGCCTAATTTTCTAGCTTAAATAGGCCAAGAAGGGTCATTTTCAATTCATTTGTGCATTCACACCATAGGAAATTATTGTGATTTGAGCTTTCACCCTTCAATGAAATGGTGCACTGAAAGCTTCCCAAGCACATCTCTGATCGGGTTTGAAAGTTCTAGCGGGTTCCAGGCATAGGACCACCAATATGTGATTCGAAACCTGATTTGAAATTTGAAATTTTGATGTATTTATTATGCTTTGAAGTTAAAACTTGGGGGGTGTTGCCATATAGTGATCCCCAAACTAAAATTGGCGAAGCCCAAATCAATTATAGCGACGCTTTTCATGATTTAAAATTAGGGTTTCTAATTTTAAATGTTGACGCATACATATTTGGTGACACACTTGCTAATTTAGAAATTCGGGTTAGGGTTTCTAGAAGTTAAATCACAACACCAACTTATTTGGCGATGGATGTTTTGATTTGTAATTTTAAATGCATTAGGTGTCGCTATTTGAAATTTGAATATAGTGATTCTATTGAGGATATTGATGCTATTGTGATTTTTGAGCTAGAAATTTCAAATAATGTCAAATTTCAATGATTTCCTGATGCCATGTGCTTTGTGGATGTAGGACGTCTTCCCTTCATTGATTTCAAGGGAGCATAGTCCCATTTTTTTGGAGAGATTAGGTGATCTATTAGAGTTACGTTAGGAGTACCTAGGAGAGATCAACCTCTGGTATGTCACATAGGTGCTTGTGATTCAGACACATCTAGCGATGATGGAAACTTTGTGCAAGAGATGGAACAATGAGACCTCGTCCTTGCACCTTCCAACAAGTGAGGCAATGGTTACTTTGAAGGATGTGTGGTGGATTCTTCATTTGTTGATTCATATAGATCATGTGATTTATGACACTATTGTTGGATTTGATGCCTTCCTTGAGGTCATGGAGATGGATCATATTTTATTGGTGACATCATAGATTGACCAAGAGTCATACCAAGGTCATGTGCGAACCTTTAGATTGATCATCGCAGCCACCATTTTGGGTTTGGTGGCTCAAGATAAGCATAGAAGAGGATTTAGCCCATGATCTAGGGCTTGGTGTGGCATCAAATTTTTTATAGGAGGACACATTTTTTGTTGGGACCCATGATGCTAGCCTCCTTATATCATGATTTGTATGATTTTTTTAATTGCAATGGGAGAGCTATTGGTGCATGGGTGACTCTACTACACATTTGGGCATGGGAGCACATTTTCGTACTTTGGTTGATTGTTCAGATGGTAGATGTGGAGCTAGATGATCCCATCATTTGGAGATATAGAGGTGTCATTACTCTCAAGCACACTGGATAGATTGGGCTCCCGTATTTGAGATGGGTGATAGATGATATGATAGTTTTTCACTCGCGCCCATGGCTTCAGATCTTGCCATGGTTTGATGATATTCAGTAGTTGTATTTTACTAGATAGACCTGATATATGCAGGGTCAAGAGCACATGATCATTGAGAGATATCTTTTAGACATGGTTTCTCATTAGTTTGGAGATGTACAAGACAGACCTGACAATGCATATAGACCCATTTTTTTGAGATCAGACAGAGAAGTTCCTATATGTGGACCGACGATCCCAACTCTAGAGGTCATAGAGAGCTTTAGATAGTTTTTAGCCTAGCCTTGGGCATATGATGCTTGGTTCATCCCTCACCAATGTTTGACGGATCCAGTAGGGGCTCCTCCCAAAGGGAAACTGAGAGGCAGAGGATAAGGGAAAGGTAGGGGAGAGGGTGGCTAGGATGGCTAGGATGATCAGGTTCTGGGGGTTCTTCTAGTTGGAAAACAACCTCATGTACATAGCCATAGATACATCCTCAAGTATAGCCTTAGGCAAGACCACCACCACCACTAAATGCAAGAGATGCATAGATTCAACAGTTGTAGCAACAGGTGCAGATATTGAGTGGTAAGCGGGATTAGGCCCACCAACAAGTTTTGGTCATTAATGTTGAGTGAGACTGGATCAAAAGTAGGTGGTTCTAGTTATAGTCAAGAGAGATCAGGCACCACAAATAGTCCAAGATGTGACTGCTCAGAGAGATCAGGAGATTGCCCAATGCCAGAATATTGAGACTATGATGGTAGCGACTCATGGTCAGATAGTTTCAACACGGTTATACTAAGAGACAGTTACAAATAATGTATATTATAGGCATCATTATCATCATGATGTTCTAGCAGCCTTGAGACAACCTGATTTTTCACAGTGTAGTGACACACGACCATGAGCAGAGGGCCAGCCTGAGAGATAGGTTGGATAGGGTAGCAACCATCAGGGCTAGCTGTTATGTATAGACACTTTTTTATTTTCCCCATTCTTTATCACAAATATACATTCATGGACTCCTTTTTGATAGCCTTGTGGATATTATACTTTTGATCGATGTTCATACATTTATCCAGATTTTGTACCATGACACATTTTTTGATATATATATATATATATGATATGGATACAGATAATTCATGTTACGATGTGTTCACTTTATTTCATGTATGGATGATATTATATGGATGCATTTTATTTGATGATGTATGCATGCACTTTATTTATGCCTATGTGATATGTGATGATCATGATATGGATGGATGCAATGTTATATTCATTTTTTTTCAATATCTTTTCACAATATGATATGGATGTAAAGAAAATTAGATGCGGAAAACAATTCTCCTAACGTCAATACCTTAGGAAAGAATGCAGAAGTACTTATAATTTTTAAATTACAGTCAAGTTGAGATGCACTATGAAACAAATTATAGAAACAAAGTATTAGACAAACACACATGAACACCAAATATACGTGGGAAAACCCTTATAGGAGAAAAACCCACCACACCAAGAGAAATCACTTTGTATTACAGTAATCGAAATTACATATAGTTCTAGACTTATCTTTCTGGTGTCATTATACAACATTCATCATGAACATTATTCGAACAAAAAAACATCCAAGTTATAGCCTTTACAGATTTTAAAACCTTTACTGATATAGTTTTGATTCTTCACACTTCACTGTTGATCGAACTACTATCCAACCCTCAAGCGTCTGCAACTTCCAACTATATCCATGGTGTTCCCTGACTGTTGAGCTTTCTCACAGAACTGTCGCAACGAACCAACTACTAATGGTTCACTTTCAACTTCCTCTATTCGTCCACGAGATTCCACGTATGATAGTCAGACAGTCAACAGAATTCGTAATGCACTGGCATCTCGGTGAGACACTAACAGTGTCTCACCGATGCCACATATACTTCATATAGATGTCGCTAAGAGTCATCATAGTCGTCAAGATGTTATATCGAGCTCCAAGAGATACACTGAGTCATCAAGTAGTCGCCTTGACCTATCGCTTTTTCCAGGAGGTCATAGTGAGACATCAAAGGTTATACCAAAGACTTCATACCTACCAAGAACCAAGGAGAAGTTAGCAAGACTCACACCTATTTCCAAGAGTTCATACCGAACTCCATATGTTACTCCGATGACCAACTGTCACCAAGAGCTACCCCGATAGCCATCGGCTATCGGCAAGACATTCGCCATCGCTAAGAGGTTTCTTTGATAGCTTTAAGTTACCCTGAAGATTCTTCAACATCGGCAAGACTCATTGAAGTCACTGGGACTTCTTATTGAAACCACCGCATTCCACCGATGACCATCATTCGCCAAGAGCTACACCAAACACTAACACTTGATTCTTTGTCGCTGAGACATATCCACATCGGTAAGACATCTTATCGATGACATTTCCTTCAGCCAAGTCTCCCCGATGAATACAAAACAAACACTGTCGGCATAACATTTTCTTTCGCGGTGACTTCTTACGGAGTCAATATGGGTTACCCCGAGGACCTCAATACATACACTGTCGGCGAGAGATTAACACTTCGCTAAGACAACTTAGCGAAAACCTTTTAGCTTCACTGAAGACCACAGTCGCCAAGAGTCTCCCCGATGCACGATTGAATGGCCTGTAGACCAGAGGTCTCCCAAGCGCTATAAGGTCACAACGAATACATCATGCTACAGTGATAGACTCCACAGTGTAACCTTTCGGCAAGACAATGGCAAGGTCACAGTGACCTACTCAAAACTAAATAAAACAAACCTGCTAGTCGGCCAGACAATTAGAATGTCACACCGACTTGACTCTAATGGAGGTTTTAGCCTATAATGTTTGAGGCACATATTTCCAACAATCTCCCACTTGACGAAGATCATACAAGCACCTCCAGAGCATAAATAATACTTACTAAAAAACATGGGCACTAAGGCCCATTGAACTGGCACACCACTTGAACTTGTCTGTGCTCACCAGCTTCGTCAATGCATCTACAACATTCTCCAGAGTATCAACCTTTTCCAAACTGACCTTTCCATCCTCAACCATATCTTGTACAAAGTGGTACTGTACATCAATATGTTTCATTCTGGCATGGAAAGTTGGGTTCTTTGCCAGATAGATGGCACTCTGACTGTCACATAAAATTGTTATTTCACCTGCATCAAAACCAATGTTAGAATACAAACGTTTCAACCATACAGCTTCTTTACAAGCATGGGTCGCTACCATGTATTCAGCCTCTGTAGTGGACAAAGCGACTACAGCCTGCCGCTTGCTCATCCAACTCACTGCACCACCATTCAACATGAAAACGTATCCACTGGTGGATCTCCTACTATCAATGTCCCCTACCCAATCAGAATCTACATATCCACAAATGCTGAGAGTCCTCTATGATTCAACCGAACTCCCATGGTAACACAATGCAAAATCTAAAGTTCCCTTCAAATATCTAAATACTCTCTTCAAAGCTGTAGACACCTAAAAATGACCTAGGCCTGCAAGCTTCATTTTTATCACTTTTGTTCTAGCATAATTATGACATTTAATTATGTCTTTGGTCCACATTCGACTATTGATTAAATAATTCATAATTATTTAATTAATTCATGTCATTTTACTCTTTATGATTATTAAATAAATAAATTTTATTTATTTATTAAATACGTCATTAATTGTCTAAGTCTGCCCTTAATTAAATAAATTTCTGAATTTATTTAATTACCCTTCTTCATTTATTCTTCCTAATTATTAAATAAATGAATTTTATTTATTTATTTAATATGTCACTAATTGTCATAATTAAATGAATTTATTAATTTATTTAATTATCGGTCATTATCCTCTAAATTAAATAATTATCTTTAATTATTTAATTGTCAAAATTAATATTCCTCTCATTTTAAATAAATTAATTATTTAAAATGTCATCACAATCTTAACTGACAGTCCACTTTCGTAAATAATTGAAAAATCAATTATTTATTGTCTCACAAAATCATTATTTTGAATTAACTCAATTCAAAATGGAAACTAATCTTCTAAAAATCAAGCAATCGGGTAGATTCTTGATTTTCCAAATCTGATCTTCAGTCCAAATCTTATCTTCTTGATTTTTCGAATCTCACAAATCAGGCAGTCTTTATCTTCTTGGTTTTTGAATATCTTTATTTTTCTAATTAATTATCTCATTTATTCTCCACCGCCGATTCGATCTTCTGAGATATTATCTTGACCGTTCGATTAATGAATTTTCCCTAACCCTAATTAGGGATTGTCAGATTTAATCTAGACCTCTCATTCTAGGTCTTTCTTAGAATTCAATCTCACCTGTCCATTCAAAATGACATTTTCTATAAAATGTCATTTTCCTCTCACTTTTGGATGACACACACACAAGTAGACATATTATAGGCATATTACATATTCACTTGCACACTTAGGCTTCTCATTGCAATTATTATTTGTATTTGATCAAGTTTTAGCATTGTTTAGGCATAGACATTGGCAATCATAGTCATAGGCATAGACATTTAGACATTGCATAAATCCTTCAAAGCTTGGTGTAGGACTTAGACATTTGCAGATTGCTCACATAACGAATCTGAGGAAAAAGTATTATCTAGCAAGCAAGAAGGTATTACAAAAGTAAATCATGGAGGTCTCAGCGATCAGGTATTATCGTTCTTTCATTTGCTTCCATTGTGTTTTGTAAGATCTTTGGTTTTTATCGTCTTTATTAATTTACTGCTAACACTCCTAATCAAACCTAAAAGAAATCCTCAGTTACATTGGTGAACCCGACATTCTATAGAAATATTTATGTGTTTTTCTTGTTTGTTTTCACTATTTTACAGGTTATAGCCAAGAAGTCATACAAAATCCCATCACTTTTTTTTTTAGCACAGAAAAATGGGCGAATAAAATATTTTAAAACATTTTCTAGGTTTTGTAGATCTCGGTCTCATCTTCCCAGAACTTTAAATGGTTTCAAATTTCGTTAAGATTTGAGAAAGTTATGGCTATTTTAGTGATTGCTATTTTTTTAATTTCGCTTTTAAAACCCCCGTTTTCTTTTGCATATAACATTTCTTTTTGTGCAAAATCTTGGAAAATAATTTTTGGGTTTTGAAGGTTTGACTCTTAGCTTTCCGAAACTTCAAACGATTTAAAATTTTATTAAGTTTTGAGAAAGTTATCGCTGTTTTAATTTGTTGCTGTCATTAAATTTATTTATTTATTAATTTTTTTGGTTACTAATTTTTGTTGGCAGCATGTGGCATTGGAGTTTTTCGTGGGTCAAAGACATATATTCAAACTACTAACATGTGGTTTTGCAGCTACATTTGTCGAAGATTTATCTCTCAAACCACTTGTTTGCATTTTTTTTAATTTTTAATCTAAGAACATTTCCTTTGGTGCTCTAAAATGAATTTTGTTTGCAAGTGTTTGATTGTGTTTGAACAAATGGTAGGCGATTATGCTCTCACCTTGTGAAAACTCGATGATCAAAAAATCATACCCATTTTATTTATTGTACACCCTCACGATTTGGTATATCGAAGTATCCTCTCCCCTTGCACACTTGTGTGATCCTGGGTGTAAGAGAAATAGTTACTAACTCTAGAACTTGGGCCTGTTCTGGTGGGAAAAAGTACTCACCCCAGGACGACTCAGACCGGTAGCACCCTAACACCGAGGGACTTCCAGCCGGTATATAAAAGTGGGTTCTTGGGGAAAGCCCAAGAATCACAAGTGTGGTTCCGACGAGATGGATCCGAAAGGGGACTCTCACCACATGGATCATGCCCCATGAATGGAATGCCCATATTAAACACCTCTTGTCTTAGTGTCTAGCCGTTCTATTAGCCATTGCTTGATATAGTATAGGGTATAGTATCATGCCCAAAGACACTCACTACTAATCCCCTTGAGTAGAGATAGCAGTTCTTGGGAAGTCACTACCCAAGAATTCAAATTTGGTGTGCTCGAATGACGTTAATGAGCTGTGGAGGGGATCTAATGCCACCAAAATTCTAAGCTATCTGCTCTTGAGAAGGAAAGGTGTTTATCACCAATCCGAGGTATACCGGTGGGCTATACCAAGTATACAAACCCTTGGCCTATTAGCCTTTTAGGATTGTACTTGTCTCATGTGTGCTTGCTTACACCAAAACATCGTGCTTGTCAAGTGTTTTCTAGATTTTCAAACAATATACACAACATTCACAAATCTGGACACAAACAATCGACCTTAGACAACTCATACTTTTCAACAAAACATCAAAAAATAATCTCAGTCCCCATTTTGAACTTAGACTTTGCATTGTTCATCTTAGTCATCATTTTGAACCTAGACTTGGCATTTATAACATTAAGTCTTTAGTCAAACATCATCATCTTATTCCTCATATTGGCCTTGACAACCTTGTCATCGTGCATTAATCATCTCCTTAGGAAAACGTCATCATCATCTTGCATTGTCATCCTTTATTCCAAAAATACAAAAAAAAATTAGTGACATAACTTGTCATCTTAGTCTTCATTGTCCTTTGGCATTAGTCATTTTCTTTAGACAACATTGTCATATTGCATCCCTTATTGTCAAAAATCCAAAAACATAGTCTTGCATTGTCATCCTTTATCCAAAAAATCCAAAAAACATAGGTTGTCATCATCCTCACATTTAGTTGTCATTGGCGTCATCCTCATTTAAGCAAATCCATTTTACGGTTGAGACTAGGCTTCAAAGACAACAACGACAAATAGAAAACTTTGGACAAGATTCCAATCCCAACATTGACAATAACACTTATGACACAAACCAACATTGGACTTTTTCTGACCCATTTCACAACATGAACATGCAATCTTCCATGAACATTCCATCTTCATCACAAATTTTTTTTGAGCCATTCATAAAAAGAGTCCAGAATGGGTAAGTATATGTCGAAGACTTAGAAGCTACAGCGCAAAACCCTGATATAGCCTCCTTTGTAGAAAACTCAATCTTACGCGACCCTCAAAGGTATTTAGCCATGCTTTTGGACCAAAGGGCTAAGTTACCACAAGACTTTGACATAAATACTTTTCCACCTCCATCCGTCTACCCTCACTACCAAAAGTCACTTAACACCATCCATGACATTAGTCCACAACAAACATCCATTAATCACCCTTATCCTAACCTTGACAAGGGAAGTCAATTGTCTGCTAGTCCATTCCATGTCTCCACATCATATGCTAGTCTTTCACCTATTAATCTCATCCAATTCTACATCCCTTATCAACCATCTACCAACTCATGTCAAGTCCCCACATCATACCATACCAATCCGGTCCAAGTCTCCATGTCCTATTTCAATACACCAATCCAGTCGAAGTCTCCATGTCATATCCTTGTCCTTCAATAATTAATCTAGTCCAAGACTCCATGACATATCCAGTCCAAGACTCCATGTCCTATCCTTGTCCCTCACATGCTAGTCCAGTCCAAGTCCCCACGTCATACCCTTATCCTTCACAAGTCTTCGCATCCTATCCTAGTCCTTTTTTCATTGATCCTTTTCAAGTCACCCTCTCACAAGCCACATCTAGTCATAAAAATTCTATCATAGTCCAAAGTCAAATCCCATTTAATAAACTTGAGGATACATGTCAAAATGAAAGTCCAAAGCATGACCTTATAATGTCACCCTCATGTCAAGAACAAGGTAGTCCATCCCATGACCCTATCTTAAACTCCATTCAAGGATTCCTTCAAGACAATCATGACATCCAAAGTACACCTACCATTGACCAAGAAATCCAAATCCATGACAACCCCATCTTGGACCAAGACCCTACCATTGGACTCTATGACACTAAACATAATGTTGGCTTTGACATTTCCTTGGAAGCACCAATAGAATCATTTGAACCTAACATGTCACACGATCAGACCAAAGATATCAGTCAGGAATATGTCCAACATGACAATGAAGCTAAAACGCTTTATCAACTAGGGTCATGTATCTTTGTTAGAGCAGGCTTTCTTGCAGATGAAAATATTACAAGTACCATGATGAAAACCTGGCAAACAGGTGTCATGTGTAAAATAAATTGTCTATGTGTACTTTTACACTTGGGGGCAAGTCGTCTCATTTCCTATGCCTTCCTCATGACATTGACGTCCATCTAAGCCCTATCATTTCCATGCATTTTTCCCACTTACCTCGGTTTTGACATAAAAATGGCACACATAAATCATGCTTTGGGAAAACTCTTGACATGTCTATCCTTCAGTTATACATGATTCATGAAACATCATGTCATTGACAATCATAGTTTTATTGTTCTTATACGACATAGTCCTTGAAAATAATATGACAATTCCATTAGTCTCATGTCTCTCGTCTTTTACCAGGGCCACCCCCTATCCTTTCATGTCTATCACCTATCTTGGCTTCCCCTTGTCAAACAGTCTAAGGATACTCCATCATCCCTTCTAAGTCCTAACCAAGCCATTCCAAATGCAACGAGTCTAATTCATACAAGCACATTATCCAAAATTTTACTTGACTGCATTCCTGGCCCGGTTGTAGACCTCCATACTTTTGTCACCTTATCATCATCATCCTCACGTTGTTTCGGGATGCGTCCTTCCCACGTCAAACAACGTTGTCATCACCTGTCAATTAGTATTAAGCTTGACTAGGGGCACAATCATGTTTGTCCTTGGATTCTCATGTGTAGGCATCAATCAGATGCATTTGTCATGATCCTCTTAAACGTCAAAATCCAAAAAAATATAAAATGACAAAAAGACAAAAACATCATAAAATGTCCTGAAAAAAAGACAAAAACATCACAAAAAGTCTTGAAGAAAGACCAAAAACATCATAAAATATCCTAAAGAAAGACCAAAAAATCATAAAATGTCCTGAAAAAAGAAAAACAAAAAAACATCCAAATCAATGTCAAAATCCTAAAAATGAAGTCAAAGTCAAGCATGTCAGTCAGTCTAGGTCATTGTCGAACTACGTTGTCTCTACGCATTTGCTACGTAGGCAAGGCCATCAGTCGATGAGTCCCCGAGACATTAGGTCAGTCCTTTTAGGTTGGTCCAAATAAAATCATGTCATTTGTCACAATCCCCACATCTGTCAAATAAGTTAGGCGTAGTCAAACTTAGACACAAGACAGTCATTTGAAACGTCAATGTCAAAATTGTTCAAAATCGGACAACACAATCCAATCAATCATACAGTCAACATTAGTCAACTTGCCAAAACATATTACTCAAAACAATGTCAGTCTCGACACTCTTTGGTCCTCTTCAAGATGTGTCCTTCTTGGATTTAGACCTTGTCAAAATGTCCTTTGCCTTTTTTAGGATGTGTCATTCCTGACAATAGGCCCTGCCAAACTGTCAACACCATCAAATTGGCAAAACTCTTAAACTGTCAAAACTGTCAAACCGACAAGAAATCAATCTTTGGCAAACAAACATTGGCAAACAAAATTAAATGGCTGTTAATTTTTCTGGTCTATCTTGTCCTATATTTTGACTATTTTGTCTATTTTTGTCTTATATTTTTCTTGTCTTGTCTTTTTGGTCATGTTACTAGCTACCTCGAGGATGTCCCATGAAGGATTTAGAGGTGCGATGACATCTCCTACCCTATTTTATTTTCTTTGACTGTTGTTTGTGGATTGTCTCGACAAAAAGACTGGGGTAACTCCACCCTTAGTATGAGTTAGGACATTCCTTGTCTATGACTATCTTTTTTTCAAATGGATGACCTTGCACACCTTGGTCTACGTCATATCATGGTGTCTGTTGTCCATTTGTGTCATTTTTACCACCCAATGATGATTAAGAGCAATAAATCTAAAAGTCCTATGATAAAGTTTTGAAGGATTTTCTCTAAGAACTAACATGCATCTTCTTTAGTCTTGTCATCTTCTCTCACTCATCTCATATAGGCATTGCATCCATATCATCATCCATATCTTTTGTACTAACATTCATTTGTCTCTTCATATTCTAGTCTTCTCGTCCATTTCGAGAGCACACCTATGTTCTTGGAACCTGTCTGTCATCTCGAGGGGGCATACCGTAACCCTCCTCGTCATTCTTCCTCATCTTATTTTGCATTGGGGCATATCTTCGACTTATTTTCTTTGTCACAACGCAACAAGCGACATTATGACAAAGAGGGGGAAAATGTAGACACCTAAAAATGACCTAGGCCTGCAAGCTTCATTTTTACCACTTTTGTTCTAGCATAATTATGACATTTAATTATGTCTTTGGTCCACATTTGACTATTGATTAAATAATTCATAATTATTTAATTAATTCATGTCATTTTACTCTTTATGATTATTAAATAAATAAATTTTATTTATTTATTAAATACGTGATTAATTGTCTAAGTCTGCCCTTAATTAAATAAATTTCTGAATTTATTTGATTACCCTTCTTCATTTATTCTTCCTAATTATTAAATAAATGAATTTTATTTATTTATTTAATATGTCACTAATTCTCATAATTAAATGAATTTATTAATTTATTTAATTATCGGTCATTATCCTCTAAATTAAATAATTATCTTTAATTATTTAATTGTCAAAATTAATATTCCTCTCATTTTAAATAAATAAATTATTTAAAATGCCATCACAATCTTAACTGACAGTCCACTTTGGTAAATAATTGAAAAATCAATTATTTATTGTCTCACAAAATCATTATTTTGAATTAACTCAATTCAAAATGGAAACTAATCTTCTAAAAATCAAGCAATCAGACAGATTCTTGATTTTTCGAATCTCACAAATCAGGCAGTCTTTATATTCTTGATTTTCGAATATCTTTATTTTTCTAATTAGTTATCTCATTTATTCTCCACCGCCAATTCGATCTTCTGAGATATTATCTTGACCGTTCGATTAATGAATTTTCCCTAACCCTAATTAGGGATTGTCAGATTTAATCTGGACCTCTCATTCTATGTCTTTCTTAGAATTCAATCTCACCTGTCCATTCAAAATGACATTTTCTATAAAATGTCATTTTCCTCTCACTTTTTGATGACACGCACACAAGTAGACATATTATAGGCATATTACATATTCACTTGCACACTTAGGCTTCTCATTGCAATTATTATTTGTATTTGATCAAGTTTTAGCATTGTTTAGGCATAGACATTGGCAATCATAGTCATAGGAATAGACATTTAGACATTGCATAAATCCTTCAAAGCTTGGTGTAGGACTTAGACATTTGCAGATTGCTCACACAACGAATCTGAGGGAAAAGCATTATCCAACAAGCAAAAAGGTATTACAAAAGTAAATCATGGAGGTCTCGGTGATCAGGTATAATCGTTCTTTCATTTGCTTCCATTGTGTTTTGTAAGATCTTTGGGTTTCATCGTCTTTATTAATTTACTGCTAACACTCCTAATCAAACCTAAAAGAAATCCTTAGTTACAACAACATCCCAATGTATTCTACCTAGATTTTCCATAAATTGACTAAGTACTCCCACTGCTTGGGAAATGTCTAGTCTTGTACAGACCATTGCATACATAAGACTTCCTACAGCACTAGCATAGGGCACACTGGTCATGTCCTCCATCTCAGTAGGAGATTTTGGACAGTCCTCAATAGATAGCTTTGTTCCTTGTATGACTGGAACAATTAACTGCTTGCAATCATTCATACAAAATCTCTCTAGAATAGTCCTTATATACTTACTCTGACTAAGCCAAAGTTTTCTATTCTTCCTGTTCCTAGATATCTCCATCCCCAGAATATACCTTGCTGCACCAAGATCTTTCATTTCGAACCTAGTAGACAACTGAGACTTAAGATCAGAAATCATTAGCTTGCTATTTCCTATGAATAGCATATCATCAACATAAAGAGCAATAAGAAGCACTTGATCACTTTCCGCTTTATAGTATACATAGTGATCAGATTTTGATCTCACAAATCCCAAAGATAATACAAATGTATCAAATTTCTAGTACCACATTCTAGGTGACTGCTTTAACCTATATAGAGACTTCTTTAATTTGCATACTAGTTTTTCTTTACCCTTTTCAACAAATTGCTCAAGTTGGGACATATAGATTTCTTCTTCAAGATCACCATGAAGAAATGATGTCTTCACATCCATCTGTTCAACCTCTAAGTCATACGCTGCTGCAAGTGACAATAGAAATCTAATGGATGTCAGCTTTGCTATAGGAGAAAATATTTCCCCATAGTCAATTCCCTCTACCTGGGAATAACCCTTTGCAACTAGTCTTGCCTTATATTTTTCTACACTGCCTTCCAGACCAATCTTTTTCTTAAATACCCATTTACAACCCACAGGTTTTATGCCTTTTAGGCAAGGGCACCAGACTCTAGGTTTCATTTTTATCTAATGATGCCATTTCTTCTTCCATGGCTTCCAACCAAGAATCTGAATCAGAAATTTTAATTGCCTCTTTTACAGTCCTAGGCTCATCAATACTAGAAATCAAAGCATAGGCACACGTAGAATCAATTAATGAGAACCCATACCTATCTGGTTGTTTCCTTTCTCGGGTTGACCTCCTCACAGGCTGAGGCTGAGGTTCATCTTCTTCAGAACTTTCAGAGCTGCTTGAGTTCTCCTCAGTTTAGGTACGTTTTGAATCTTCAATTCCTCTTTCTCTGGTGTAGGAGGAATTGCTGCTACATCCTTACTATTTTCTTACTTTCTCTGACTGCAGATCCAAGGTGGAAGGTTTCAGCTCACGAAAGATTACACTTCTACTGTATACAACCTTCTCTGTAACAAGATTCCAAAGCTTGTATCCTTTAATGTTAGCACTATAGCCAATAAAAATACACTTGACAGCTTTGTTCTCCAACTTAGATCTTTTTACATCTGACACATGTACATATGCCTCACAGCCAAAGACTCGAATATGTCTAAGAGAGGGATTCTTTCCAGACCACGCTTCCAAAGGTGTCTTATCAACAAGAGTAGAGTTTGGAGACCAAAACTTCTCCTCCAAACCAACACTACTAAGCATACTTCGTGCTCTCTCCATCACTGTCCTATTAAACCTTTCTGCAACTCCATTCTGCTGTGGAGTATAAGGTGTACTCTTGTGTCTTTTGATTCCATGGTCTTTACAGTATCTTTCAAATTCATCAGAACAGAATTCACCGCCATTATCAGTCCTTAAGCATTTTATTGTTTTACTAGACTGATTTTCAACAAGATTTTTAAACTCCTTAAATCGACTAAACACTTCTAATTTACTTTTCAAAAAATATATAAATGCTCTTCTTGAATAATCATCAATGAACGACACATAGTATCTTGATTTAGACAAAGAAGGAACATCTACTGGACCAAACACATCCAAATGAATATAGTCTAACAAACCAGAAGATTTATGAGGACTGTCATAGAATGAAACATGTTGTTGCTTTCCATATATACAGTGTTCACAGAATTCAAATTCTAGATTACAATCTTCAAGCCCCTCAACCAGATTTTTGTTTTTCAAAGTTTTTAAACCTTTTTCTCCTGTGTGGCCTAACCTATGATGCCAAAGCATAGTCTTCTCTGCGGGAAGTTTTACTTCAGTAGAGTTTACATAATTAGGGATATTTCCCTCTTTACCTCCATGAGCAGCTTTCATTGACTTCGAAGAGACACTGTTACATTGAACAACTTGTGCATCCAGCTTGTAGAGGGTACCAATTCGAGCACCTCTAGCTAGCACCATTGAACCTCTAGTCATCTTGCAACCACTTCCTGAGAACAAGACTTGTACTCTGATATCATTAAGCTTACTGACAGAAAGAAGATTTCAAGCCAGACCTGGTATGTGCATCACATCATTGATCCCCTTTATTCTACCATCAGGGAATTGGATTCTGACTCTTCCACGGCCAACAATTTCCAAAGTTGAATCACTCACCAAGTACACCTTTCCACCATTGTATTCTTCATACTTTGTGAACCATTCTCTGTGAGATGTCATGTGGAATTATGCTCCATAATCAATCAGCCAGACATCATCTAATGCCTGTGTAGCCAAGGTTGCAATGAAGGTGTCACCATCACTATGAGAAGAACCATTATCAGAAGATCCCTTCTTCTTCTTTTTCTCCTCTTTACAATCCTTTCGGACATGACCAGGTTGCCCATAGTTCCAACATTTCACCTTGGACTTCTTACAAGGAGACTTTGATCTCCCTTTTGATTTAGATTTGGACTTTTTGTCCTTCTTCTTGCCTCTATCTTTTGACCTTCCTCTGACAGTAAGAGCTTCCTTAGCCATCTCAGAAGATTTTCTTCTCATCTCTTCTAACAGCAAAGAACCAACAACATCTTCCATCTTGAAACTAGATGTTGTACTCCCAATAGCCATCACCAGATGATTCCAAGAGTTTGGCAAAGAACATAACAGAAGCATATAGTGATCTTCTTCAATCTTTACACCAACAGATGTTAATTATGTGAGCAACATGTTAAATGCATTCAAATGATCAACGATAGACCCTCCTTCCTGCATTCTCAAAGAGTAGAGCTTCTTTCT
>VDFB02086081.1:237489232-237629910 GCA_007258455.2 Sequoia sempervirens | reverse complement strand
CCTACTCACACCTCTGGTCCTCATGCCACTGATTCCAAAAAAACCACTAACCCTCTATGTGTGAAAAACAACAAAAAACCTCGGTGTTCTTCTAGCTTAGCATGATGAAAATGGGACAAAAAGGGCCATCTATTACATCAATCGCACACTGGTTGGGCATGAGTTAAAATACTCATTCATCGAAAAATCCTATCTAGCAGTAGTGTTTGCTCCACAAAAATTCAAACATTACATGTTGGGACACAAAATCAAACTCATCACCAAGATTGATCCCCTAAAGTACTTACTGTCAAAGGAAATGATCATAGGAAGTGTTACTTATTTTTATTTCAGATCAACTATTAGTCTTCATATCCTGCATCTGAAAGAATTGCATTGGTTAGAGTAGAGCTCTAAAAAATAACGGTCTCCAACTCTACATACACATCCACCCACCAATGTATAGACTATTCTTTCCATGCATCAGACAAACTATCAGTCACTCATCTTCAGAGAAGAAAGAGAAAAGAATGATCAAATACATCTAAAACATGTCATGTTTTTCTAACTATTTGTTTCATGTGCAGATATAGGGAAATCAATGTTCTTTTTTTATTAAGTTTCAACACATGGGTTAAAATGAGGCTCCCACAAGGGTTGAGCCCAGCATGCTAAATTATCAGACAAAGGGTTTTGAGCTTTTCATCACATCATCAAGACTATATAGTAATAGTGAATAGTCTTCATTGTAGGCCAATCGCCGGAGTTCCCAACTTTGGAACCTTTTCGCGGAGTTTGGAAGTCGCATAATTTCCTGATTGACTGACTTCCTTCATTATCGCGGTTTTTGGGTTTTTCCTAACCTACTGTGGAAGTTGTAAGTTTGTGTTTTCTTTGATTGAGCGACAAGCTGATGGATGTGGGGACCACTTGGAATTCCAGGAGACTTGTTGAGAATATTGTAGATTCCCAGCTTGATTCTCTATAAATTCGCAAGCGGTGAACACGTATCATGGTGGAGACCACAAGGAATGACCAACTGTTTGATGCGATAGTCGAATGCAGTGTACGAGTAACTTGGTAATAAAAGGACTAACTTGTTGATACCTAAAGTCTTCGGGCTTTTATTTATAAACTAATGACTACTAATATTTTGCATCAATGTGGAATATTGTCGATGGTTAAGCTTTTTGGAAGTCCTAGTAACAACTATGGTCTTGTTGATAGTTCTGCAATGGACATCGGTGAGTAGGCTTGCCGATAGAGTTGGTCTAGCCGACGGTTTTGCATATATTTATTGTAAAACATAATAGTTTTAAGGTGTATTATAAACCTTGGAATTGTTTTGTTATTTCTTAAATGCAAAATATTTATGATCTTTTAGTTGAGAGGGGAAACAATTGGAGAGAATATTGGAGAGGTTTTTTCAGTTTGGAAACATTTTTCCATGTTTCTAGGGCCATTATTGCACCTTGTTGGTAGTTTTAACTATTTGTTATGGTCAAAACCTTTCTTTCTCTCATATTGGAGATAGTTTTTGAGGAGTGTGAGGTTTTTTTTTTAGGTTTTTATTAGAGCATCCGACTCAAAGTGGTTATTGGCTCCTACTTTGGTGCAATCACTTGGGTTGTGAGATATATTCATTGGTAACTCATATTTAGGGGAGAGTTGGATTGAGGCAGTTTTGGAGAGTTAGTGACTTGAACTGTCCTTTCTCAGATTTTTGTAGAATTTTGTAACTCATTTTCAATCATGTAAAGCAATTTACACTTTGAAGGATAATAGTGATAAGTATTTTTCCTTCTCATCTTCTATTGTTTTGTGTGAATATCAATGATTGAGACCTTTACATGTGATCATATTCCTTGTTTTGGTGTCTCATTTGTATCACCTTTGTACAAAAATATATGTTTGCAAGTTGTGAGTTGTATTTTTGTTGCACGTAGTTCAAGCTGTGAAGATTCATTTTTCCTTCTTGAATTAAATGTATTTAAAATCTTCTCATGAAATATTTATGCAAGGAATATGAGTTTTTGAGTTGTGCATATTAAGCTTACTATTGTTTGAAAACTCTGTGTAATAGTAGTTTTATAGGGTTCTGAAATCATTCTTGGTGTATCACCATAGAGTTAGGTTTCATTTCAAGTATCATATCCTTCCCCTTTTCCCATCAAGTCAATAGTTAGGTGATATTATCAGCTAGGAGCCAACCTGATCTGGAGGTTCATTTCAACTTTAGGTGACCCACAGCCTTGAAATGATCCCATTTTTCTCTAGAAAGCTTAGTTTTCATAACTTTGCATAGGGTGTTTTTCTATGAGATAATTTTTTTTGGCATGCTCGGTGGGACAAGTTCCTCATCATTTTGTTGGTTTGGTATGGAACCAACAAGTTTCAGACTTTGTAGAAGTTATTTTAGCATACTTGGCGACTCTGTGAGATGAAAGAACAACAAAATTAGTGTTGTCGTAGCTTATGCGAAGAGTACAAAGATGAAGTTCGAGAGAATTCAAATTTTTGTAGCTGTCACCACCCAGAAGACAAGGCAGAGCAACAAAAAGAGTACCTCCTTCTAAGAGAGTACAGTCTACACTACCTGGTGTTAGACCAGAAACAATATTTTCACCACCAATGAGGAGAGGAAGACCATCTAAGAGGCAAGGTGGGAATCATTCAACCTCACCAAGCCTTAGAATAGCAAGGTCTCCTTCAAGTAGTCCAACTGCATTTGCTAGTCATATAAGTTTTACAAATTTTTCATCTTCAAATTCTACTGTTGCAACAAGTTCATCAGCTACTATTCTTACACATTTGAATCCACCTCAGCCACCTCTAATGGCTGCTCCCATAAATCAGCCCTTTGTGCCATTTAATGGAGGTAGTCCATTAAATTTGGCACAACATAATGACATACCAGTGGCAACTTTAAAGAGCTTTCCAATTTTCACTGGTGAGGACCAAACAACTCCAATTGAGCACATAAGAGATGTTGCTTCCTTATGTGGTGTTCACCATATCACACAAGAGGACGTAGTTGTAAGGCTACTTGCAACATCATTGAGAGGAAGAGCATTATAGTGGTTCAAGAGTCTTGGAGTAGGTTCAATTGCAACATGGCATGAGTTGGGTGACAAATTACACAAACAATTTCAAGACAGGTCTGATAACTTGTCTCTATTGGAGCAAGTGACTATGATAAAGAGGGCTCCTCAAGAGAAAATGTTATATTTTAACTTCAGATTCCAGAGAACTTGTTATAGGATTCCAGCTACCGTAAGGCCTTCTCCTGAACATGTTTTTTTGTATTATTTGAAAGCCATAAATAGTGAGATAGCAGTAATGACACAGTCAATGGGAGGGGTATCCCTACCAATTGCTTATGAAGTAGCAATAAGGGCAGAAAATTGTTTGATTCAGGTAGGTAAAATTGCCCCTAGGCCACCAATGCCAATATTTCCTGAGATACAACCTAGTATGCCACTTCAAGTACCACCTTTTACACCCCTGCCAGTTGCTCCAGTGTTGTTAGCTATTGTTCCAACAACTATTACAGTGGTTGCAAATCAATAAAATGCCTTAGCAAGCTCATCTCAGGAGCTTCAAGAGATTAAGAGTCTGTTGTAGACCTTTGGTAATAAATTGGTGAATCTAGAAAAACAAGAGTCATATAATAGACCTTACCAATAGCAAAATCAAGCTACAAATCAGCCCTATCAATGTCAACAATATCAAGGTAATAGACAACCTTACCAAGGAAATTATCAGGGTACAAGGAAAAGTATTAACTCAAGGCCATTTCAGGTTTATAACCCTGCTCCTCTTAGTGCAGCCAAGGATATTGTCCCTGTTCAGAATAATTTGGATGTAGATCATGAATGTTGTTATCCTTGCAACCAACATCATAATTAGGCCACTTGTTCAAATGGAATCATAAATTAGGATTTGATGGTACAGAGTGTTTCGCATACACAACAGAATACACCTAATGATGGATCTTTACAGCAGCAAGACCAGTCTACCAGTGAAGCCACTCTTCTAAACTGGCAAGGAGAAGAGTTTTGCGGAGTTAATGCAAATGATTCCCCAATTGCTGCAAACACAAGATCAAAGAAAAGAGCTTTTGAACTTGAGCAAGCAATTGATAGAGGAAAAACAATAATTAATGAACCATCTACGTCACAAGTTCCTCATATTTTGTAGAGGAATCCACAAACAGCTGCTAGAGAGAAATCTCACTTGTAAACTAAGCCTATTGTTGCAAAAGTACAACATAAGATAAATTCTACAGTGCCTTTTAATGTTGTTGAAAATATGAAAAAGATGAATATTTATCAAAATGTCTATGTGGGATTCCTTGGCAATTCCAGGTCAAAAGGAATTGTTACAGTCTGCTGTAGCAACTAGTGAACCTTCAGTTGATACAGTTAAAGTTGTTTTCACGAATGAACAAAAGGGAAATCATGTGCAACAAAGTAAACAGCCAAGAAAGGAGTTTGAAAATGGCATTAAGCCTCCTCCTTTCTATGTGACATTAATTGTGGGAGATAAACTAGTCCACAGCTGCATGGTTCATAGTGGAGCCAGTAGTTCAGTCATGCCCAAGAAGATTGCATATCAGTTAGGACTAAAATACCAACCCCTTGAGAAAGGAGTACTTTAGTTAGATGGTACAACAATTAACAACTGTGGGTGTTATCAAAGATCTAGGACTCACATTACATGCTTGTTCAAATTTTTATATTCCTCAAGATATTTTTGTTATTGGCTTACCTCCTTTCTTTGCTTTGTGCCTATCAAGGGACTTCACTGCAAAGATTGGAGGTTATCTATCATTTGATTGGTCCCATATGCTCTTTAGGACCAGATATGGAACAAAAGTAACAATTAAGTCAAAGTCATTGGCTAAGGATCACATTGAGACTTATGTTCCAAGTGTAGTTAACATTAACTGTACTATTTTTGAGGATAGTGAGCTTGTTGTAGCTCAAGAATTACAAACTGAATGCATACCAGAAGTGCTACTAAATGAGTGGGCAGCAGAAAACATCATAGATAATCCAAGTGAAGTTATCCAAGAGGCTAGATTAGGCATTTATGTACTTCACGAACCTGAAATAGAGATGCCAAACATTGAAAAGAAGGTAGAACAATAGTCATCACAACAAGATGAGTTATGGCATATGCACTTTGATGGCTCCAAAAGTAGAAATGGAGCTGGTGGAGGTGCAATGCTAATCTCTCCACAGGGTGATAGATATTATGCTACATTTAGATTTGCTTTCTCTTGTTCCAATAACTTAGTTGAGTATGAAGGACTGATACAAGGTTTAGAGTGGGCAAGGAGAAGGGGAATCGACTTCTTACATGTGTTTGGGGATAGCGAATTGATTGTTAATCAAGTAAGAGGGTTGAATGTAACTAAAAATGACATTTTGAAAGCTTACAGACGTAGATTATGGGATATGATTGAATATTTTAATGCATTCAATCTAGTTTAGGTCCCTAGGAGTCAGAATCAACATGCAGACAAATTGGCTATAATTGGTGCACAATTTGAAATTCCTAATGAAATCAGAAAAGAAAAAGTACAACCTCATGTTAAGATAATTGTCAGGCCATCTATTCTAGACAACAACATTAATTGGCAAGTCTTTGAAAGTGACGAGCAAATTTTAAGCTTTCTACTTGAGGAGGACCAGTTTTTTGTTGTAAATCAGGAAAAGCTGAAACAACAATATGAAGATCAGATTATCCAGTTGAGAAAAAATAAGTTGCCCAGGGGCCTGGTTACTTTAGAGTCCATTTTTAGTACTAATGATCAACTGAAAAAGAGTAAAACCAACATTCAGATTAAAGAGGAGCATTACGAAGAGTTGGATATTTTTAAAGGTAAGCTTCTCAAGATTGGAAAAATTTGTTCTGAATCAGATAAACAAGCTTTCATTGCTTTATGTCAAGATTTTCAGGATATTTTTGCTTGGTATTATTCTAATTTGAGAGGTTTTGATCCTAGAATTGCTCAACACACAATAGAACTAGAACCTAATGCTAAGCCTGTTAGGAAAAATAAGAGACCTTTGAACCCCAAACTTGAACCTTTAATGATTAAGGAATTGACTAAATTAGTTGAAGGGGGTATTATATTTCCAATTAAGCACACTTCCTGGGTATCTAACTTGGTTCTGGTTAGAACTAAAAATGGTGAAATTAGGTTGTGTGTAGATTTTTAAGGACCTTAACAGAGCATCTCTAAAAGACCATTATCCATTAACTTCCATGGAGCAGATCCTCCAGGTGGTTGTTGGTTCAGAAATATTTTCTCTACTTGATGGATACTCTAGTTATAACCAGGTATTGGTCAAAGAAGAGGACCAATACAATACTGCCTTTACAGCAAAATGGGGCACTATGGCCTACAAGAGAATTCCTTTCAGTTTGTCCAATGCTGGAGCCACTTTTCAAAGGGCTATGGACATGGCTTTCCAAGGCTTAATCAATAAAATAGTGTGAATACATCTGGATGATATCACCATATTCTCAAAGAATGTTGATGAATATCTGCAACATTTAAAACAAGTGTTTGAAAGATGCAGGGAAAATGGAATCTCCCTTAATCCCAAGAAAAGTATTTTTTCTGTTCATGAGGGTAAACTATTAGGACACATAGTGTCAAAGCAAGGAATCACTATTGACCCTGAAAGAGTCAAAGCTATTCTAGAGCTGCCTTTTCCCAATCACAAGAAAGGGCTATAGATTTTCTTAGGCAGAATCAATTTTTTGAGGATATTTATACCTGATGTAGCAAACCTTTTATAGCCCTTGACTGCTATGCTGAGAAAAAATGTAGTTTTCAGTTGGACTAGAGAGGGAAAACACAGTTTTGAAGCCATTAAAGAGGCTTTAGCATTAGCCCCTACATTGATGAATCCAAATTTTACAAAATATTTTATCTTGTATGCATTTGGCAGCATTGAATCTATTTCAGCAATGCTAGTTCAACATAACAGTGAAGGCTTAAAACAACCCATTGCATTTTTTAGCCAAGGATTGGCTAATTATGAGTAGAAATACTCATTTGTAGAAAAACATGTTCTAGCTTTCATTAGAAGCCTCAAGAAATTAAAACCATTGGTTTCAAACAATAAGATTCACTTAATGGTAGCACATCCAAGCTTGAAGGAATTCTTACTCAGTAAGGATCTTAATGAAAAAAGGGCTGGGTGGATTACTAAAGTCATGGAGTTTGATGTGGAGATCAAGATCAAAAATTTGGTAAGAGGTAAGGGACTTTGTGAACAGTTGGCTTCAACTTCAGAAAATGTACATGAAAAAGAGACATAAGTTGTTTTAGTTACTGATGATCAAGATCATAATGTTGCACCTACACTAGCAGCAAACTGGGTTTAGGATATGACTCATTTTCTGCAAACTGGTCAATGTCCACCACACTTAGACAAAGAAAAGAGGAGATATTTTAGTTTACAATCCATCCCATATGTTTTGATTAATGATGTTTTATTCATAAAAGATCTTAATGGTGTTTTGCTAAGGTGTATTGATCATAATCAGATTGAGAAAGTGCTTCATGAGTTCCATGATGGGACTTCAGGGGGTCATTTTTCCCCAAAAACAACAACATGGAAGATTATGAGGGTTGGTTATTACTAGCCAACCATGTTTAAGGATGCTCATGCATGGGCTAGAAAATGTGTGAAATGTGCCATTTTTGCTAGAAAAGAAAAGCTGCTAGCACTACCCTTGCAGCCAATTCAGGTAGAGAATCCCTTCATGAAATGGGGCATTGACTTCATTAGATCCATAAACCCACCTTCCAATGTTGGGCACAAGTGAGTACTTACTACTACCGACTATTTTACAAGATGGGAAAAAGTAGTAGCCCTGAAGGAAGCCAATGAAACCTCTATTTTAAATTTCTATGATGAGATTATAACCAGATTTAGAGTTCCAAACTCCATCATTTCAGATAATGCCTTGGTGTTTGTGGGAATCAGAGTGGCTGATTGGGTAGTGAAAAATGGTATATATTTGAACACTTCATCAAATTATTACCCTCAGGTAATGGTTTAGCTAAGAGCACTAATAAAAACTTGATCAGAATCATTAAATAAACAATGGAGGATAATCAAAGAGCTTGGCACACAAAGCTGAAGTTTGCCTTATGGGCAGATAGGATAACTCCTAAAAGGTGTGTTGGAAATTCTCCATATATCTTGTTTTATGGTAAGGAAGCCAGACTGCCTATATCTGTAGAGCTACCAGCTCTTGATTTAATGCATCAGTTGGAAATGTTTAAAGAACAGGATCCTTTAGCAGTTAGATTTGCTCAGCTCATAGAGTTGGAAGATACTAGAGACAAAGCCATGAAGTCTTTAGAGTATCATCAACTCCAAACCAAAAGAGTTTTTGATAAAAGGGAAACTGTTAGAGTTTTTAGAGAAGGTGACATTGTACTAAAATGGGATGAGTTAAAAATCAAACCTGGGAAACATACCAAGCTTGATAGCTTCTGGAGTGGCTCATTTATCATCACAAAATTCAAAGAGCATAATGCATTCCAATTGTCCAAGATGGGTGGTGAAATCTTGCCTATCCCAGTCAATGGGATACACCTCAAGCATTTCTTTGAGATTTGATCTATATCATTTTAGTCAATTTATCATTTCATGTTTTCAATAAGTGTTGCTACACCTTAGATTAGTTGTTGTTTCCGGTTTCCCTAAGTGCTTTTTAGCATAGCTAGTTAGTTCTTTTGTTGTTTTTTTTTCAATAAAATTCAGGGAGTTTTGAGTTTTATGATTGAGTTATAACATTGAAGCAAGTTGTTTTTAGACCTAATATGAGTTTCTAAGAACCTCCATGCCCAATGGATAGATTAGGCAACTGGCCTTAGTGTTTAGCAGGAAAACATACAATAGATGTCTCCAGAGATGTTATTTTTATTTCAGATCAACTCTCAGTCTTCATATCATGCATCTGAAAGAATTGCATTGGTTAGAGCAGAGCTCTAAACAATAATGGTCTCCAACTCTGCATACACATCCACCCACCAATGTATAGAATGTTCTTTGCATGCATCAAACAAACTATAAGTCACTCATGCTCAGAGAAGAAAGAGAAAAGAATGATCAAATACATCTAAAACATGTCATGTTTTTCTAACTATTTGTTTCATGTGCAAATACAGGGAAATCAGTGTTCTTGTTTTATCAAGTTTCAACACATGGGTTAAAATGAGGCTCCCACAAGGTTTGAGCCCAGCGTGCTAAATTATCAGACAAAGGGTTTCGAGCTTTTCATCACATCATCAGGACTATACAGTAATAGTGAATAGTCTTCATTTTTGGCCGATCGCTGGAGTTCCCAACTTTGGAACCTTTTTAGAGAGTTTGGAAGTTGCATAATTTCCTGACTGACCGACTTCCTTCATTGTCGCGGTGTTTGGGTTTTTCCTAACCTACTATGGAAGTTGTAAGTTTTTGTTTTCTCTGATTGAGTGACAAGCCGATGGATGTGGGGACCACTTGGAATTCTAGGAGACTTGTTGAGAATATTTTAGATTCCTAGCTTGATTCTCTGGAAATGCACAAGCGGTGAAGACGTATCATGGTGGAGACCACAAGGAATGACCAACTATTCGGTGTGATGGTCAAATGCGGTGTACGAGTAACTTGGTAATAAAAGGACTAACTTGTGGATACCTAAAGTCTTCGGGTTTTTATTTATAAACTAATGACTACTAATATTTTGCGTCAATGTTGGATATTGGCGATGGTTAAGCTTTTTGGAAGTCCTAGTGACAACGATGGTCTTGTTGATAGTTTTGTGATGGACATCGGTGAGAAGTCTTGCCGATAGAGTTGGTCTAGCCAATGGTTTTGCATATATTTATTGTAAAATAGAATAGTTTTAAGGTGTATTATAAACCTTGGAATTTTTTTGTTATTTCTTAAATGCAAAATATTTATGACCTTTTAGTTGAGAGGGGAAACAATTGGAGAGAATATTGGAGAGGTTTTTTCAGTTTGGAAACATTTTTCCATGTTTCTAGGGCCATTATTGCACCTTGTTGATAGTTTTAACTGTTTGTTATGGTCAAAACCTTTCTTTCTCTCATATTGGAGATAGTTTTTGAGGAGTTTGAGGTTTTTTTTTAGGGCTTTATTAGAGCATCCGACTCAAAGTGGTTATTGGCTCCTAATTTGGTGCAATCACTTGGGTTGTGAGATATATTCATTGGTAACTCATATTTGGGGGAGAGTTGGATTGAGGCAGTTTTGGAGAGTTAGTGACTTGAACTATCCTTTCTAAGATTTTTGGAGAATTTTGTAACTCATTTTCAGTCATGTAAAGCAATTTACACTTTGGAGGATAATAATGATAAGTATTTTTCCTTCTCATCTTCTGTTGTATTGTGTGAATCTCAATGATTGATACCTTTACATGTGATCATATTCCTTGTTTTGGTGTCTCATTTGCATCACCTTTGTACATTAATATATGTTTGCAAGTTGTGAGTTGTATTTTCATTGCACGTAGTTCAAGATGTGAAGATTCATTTTTCCTTCTTGAATTAAATGTATTTAAAATCTTCTCATGAAATATTTATGCAAGGCATATGAGTTTTTGAGTTGTGCATATTAAGCTTACTATTGTTTGAAAACTTTGTGTAATAGTAGTTTACAGGGTTCTGAAATCATTCTTGGTGTATCACCATAGAGTTAGGTTTCATTTCAAGTATCATATCCTTCCCCTTTTCCCATCAAGTCAATAATTAGGTGATATTATCAGCTAGGAGCCAACCTGATCCAGAGGTTCATTTCAACTTTAGGTGACCCAGAACCTTGAAGTGATCCCATGTTTCTCTAGAAAGCTTAGGTTTCATAACTTTGCATAGGGTGTTTTTCTATGAGATAACAGGAAGGATGGCCAAGTGCGTCATGATAGTATCACAGTACGACATTGAATACATAGAGTGCAAAGTAATCAAAGGCCAGGTGATCACATATCAGGCCGTAGAGGCACCCATCTATTCATAGAATCCACTTATATTAGAGTTTCCAGATGAATCCATCTACAATCTTAGCATAGTCGACCATTGGAAACTCTACTTTGATGGTTACTATATGCAACATGGATCAAGAGTTGGTGTTTTCTTCATCATCCCACAGGGGGATTGTATACCTATATCCTACAAATTGGTATTCCCTTGCACTAACAATATTACAGAGTACGAGGCTTTAACCATAGGTCTCATAATAGCAGTGCAATGTCACATCATGACCCTCAAAGTATACAGAGACTCTCAGCTAATAATCAATCAAGTGAATAACGAGTACCAAAAAAATGATGATAAGTTGACTCCATACAAAAAAATTGTAGATAGCCTCAAAGAATCATTCATTGATATCACATTTGAGCATATTCCCAGAGCAAACAACTGAGTAGTAGATGCCATGGAAATGATTGGATCCCTACTGGATATCCCTCGTAACATCCCAAAACATGAATTCCTTGTAGAATAGCTTCTTGTACTTGCATTCGAGGTACCAGAGTCATAATTTGTGTGCAAAATTGTTGGTCCTGATGATCCTTGGTACCACAATATATACACTTATATGAGAATAGGAGTCCTCCCAGCCAGCATAACCTCAAACCTTAAGAAAACCTTTGTCAAGAAAGCATCCCATTTCATTATCCTTGGAGATACCTCATACCGTAGGAGCACAGAGGGAACCCTATTATGCTTCCTAAACATTGAAGAAGCCCTAACTACTGTAATTGAGGTGCATAACAAGATTTATGGTTCACACTCAAGTAGAATGACCTTGGACAAGAAATTTCTAAGGATGGGGTATTATTGGCCTACTATGGAAAGGCAAGCACATGACTATGTCAGAAGGTGTTTACAATGTCAGTAGCATGGGGAACTCATCCATGCTCCAGCTCAAGAGCTTCATCCGTTTGTCAAACCATGGCCCTTTTCACAGTGGGAGCTTGATCTCATAGGGAAAATCACTCCCACCTCATATAATGGCCACAATTTTATCATAACCACCATTGAGTACTTTACCAAGTGGGTGGAAGCCATACCAATGACCCCTAGATCTACCTATCCCTAGTCATATGGCCATGCCTTGGCCACTAGCTGCATGAAACTCTAAATGGCCTCATGGGAATGTATGTACTGACCCCAGGAGATCTGGCTCACTATCCTTGCAAAAACAACCACGTACTGATCATCTGACCTGTCCTGTGCCTCGCCAAACTGTCTCTGAACCTTTCTTGATAGGTACATCTCAATCATCGTGTGCTCTCACCCTTGCATAAGTCTGTCCTAACTGGCAAAGAACAGTTGTTGTGCATTATCAAACCAAGCGAGTTGTCCAAGGTACGATCGCCATCTGAACACTCGCATATCATCAAGGACCCTCCTCCAATGAGGAATCCCATGCTATTCGGTGTGCGTAAACAAAAGACCTCCTTTGTATCACCTGACCACTAGATCATCTGGCATAATCAAAACTGGAACAACTCTTGGTCGTACCACAAGGATGTGCTCACATGCCCAGATATGCAGGAGTGTGACCGTTGCCCTAAGTGCTTTGCCTTCCAAGTAGGAAAACTCATGAAGATCCCTGTAAAGTGAGGCTAGTAGAACTACCCCCCATGCAAATAGTGTTGGTCACTGCCGAACCATACACTCCTAGAAAAAGCCCCCATCCTAGACAGAAATATCGGCCTTTCCGATCTGGTGTAACAAGACCCAATATAATGGCTGCAATGACTAAATGGTAGGGTGAAACAATAGGTTTGTGGCACTCCAAATCAATCTAACCCTCACATAATACAATCTGGTTAGTTTCTACGATGACATAATAGGCTTCCCTCTCGACATCCATATCATAAATGACCCACTTGCCATGGATAAGCAATCTCAATATCCACCACAGGTCCTCCAACATGACTGTGTCTTTTCCTGTCGAAAGGTGGAATGAGGAGGTCTCACTATGCCACCTCTCAGCAAGTTTCATCATCATGCCCAAGTGTCTCCACATAGGCGATGCATAGGCAATGTGCCAAAGTCCCATCTCTCCTAGGTGCTCTTGCTCTTGATTGGTCAAATCCCTCAAAAGGCCAAAAATCTCCTAGGACCTATGCTCGCATGAGTAGATCTCCCTTGCCTCCTCCTACATCAGGAAAGCCACTGTGTTAAAATTTATTGAAAAAATCTTGATCCTGACTTGTCTTGGGTCCCAAAATCAACCCCAGTGTCACTGCCTGTGAAGGCAGTGCAATTTGAAAATTTCAAACTATGACGCTAGAGCCCTCAAACACCCAAACTGCACTGTGGCATTATAGTTTGCAAAGGTGGTCTAGTTTGATCTAAAACCCTAACTCTAAAGAGCACAATTGTGGTGCAATCTGTAAAGGTGATGGAGTTTTGAATTTAACCCTAAATCCCAAACTGCACTGCAACATCGAACCTTGCAATGATGGCATAATTTAAACACTGAGTGTCACTGTTTGAAATTTCAATGGGCCAATATAGCGCCGCTCCTAAGGACCTAGTTTTTAAATGCAATAAATGAATGCGAAAATAAAAAGAATAGGTTGGGTCAAGTTGACTCACTAGTGGTCTAGTGTTGGGAAGCCTCTGATGCGTATGTACCCTATCATAAATATGCATGGGGAGCTATTGTTGTGCCATCTCTCCAATGTGTCAAAGCTCAAAATCACAAAATCTCTCAAGGCTGATTGTGAAAATGAATTGGAAGTGGCCCCTCGAGGCCTATTTAAGCTTGAAAATTAGGGTTTTTTGACCCCGTTTAGCTATCCTACTAGGGTTTTGGTCCCCCGATCCTTTTTTTGTTTGTCTGAAGGCCATTTTGCATCATTTTTTGGCCTCCTAGAGCCTTTATGACCTATTGGGCACCTTGTCCACTTTTTTCACAAGATCACCCAAAAATTAGACTTTTCATTCGATCTCTTGAGCGAGCAGTATAACTACATGCTTTGTTTGCTGGGGTAATAGTGGGGAAAATTTTGAAAGTAGATAAATTTTGGCTTTTTGATCGAGACAGTTTGTTCTTTGAAATAATGCAGCAAGTGCATTGCTTCAAAGAGGGGAAAAATGTAGACACGCAAAATGTATCGATTGACATTGCACATCTGATCCTGACTACTAACACCATTTCATCCTATAATCATCCCTTGGTCTAACCATTTAATCAAATACCATTATTTGATTAAATTCATCAATTTTCCTCTCTTAATTAAATAAATCATTTATCTGATTAAGTCATTCTTTCTTGTTAATTAAATCAATCAATCTGATCTAATTATCCCTACTTAATTAAATAAATCAATTTAATTTAATTAATCTCTAAATTCTTCCTTTTGAATTAAAGAAATTAAATCTTATTTGATTTAATCTAACTTCATCTCCTTTAATTAAATAACTCAAAAATCTCTATTTGATTAATCCTTTTATCATATTCTTATCATATTTGATTTAAACTAACCCATAAATCTAAGTCAAATTTATCACATCATCTAATCCCTCATTAAATTAATTAACCCTTGATTAATTTAATCCTAATTCATGTCCCATCCTCTAGCTTTTTCCACTTTCACATGAAAATAGATTTAATTCATTTATTAAATCCCTATTTTCTCTCAACATGGCATAATAGGGGAATATTCCTTCAAATTTGAATTCAAATCCAAGTGGACTTTTTCCTTCCAACAAGGCATTTATTTCACCTCACAAGTCCTTTTGCATTGAGCTAAGTGGCCATTACTCCATTTGACTCTTCATCCACCTTGTCATTTCAACATTCTCAAATTTCAAATAAATGTATTTATGGGAACATTCATCAAAATGTGCACATCCTTCATCCACCCATCTCTTGACAAGTGGAACCTTTCCATTGGTTGAAATTTAGTGCCACATTGCTTCATTTTGGGTATTTCTCCAACTTATCATTCTATAAATAAGAGGCTTCTTTCCTCATTTCATCATCCACAATTTGAGCAAACTTACTATACTCAAATCCATACTCAAGCATAGCAATTCTCATCCATTTTCATCAAATATTAGTTAGGTTATGCAGGTTTTTCATCATGGAGCATATTTGAATCTTCACCAAGTGGATCAATCTTCATCACACATCAATGTTGCATCATACGATTTGGGAAAGGGGTAATTTTCACATCAAATTGGCACCAATTCCCCCATAATATCAATAGTTTGCATTGCTTTTTGTAGTGTTCTTGCTTTCATTCCTATTTGAGCATTGTTAAATGGATTTTATGGGGAGCTTAGATTCTAACTTTCATTTCAATCTTCTAATGTGCATGTTTGTTATGTTTTGCAAGTACTAGGATCTTGGTTCACACAATAACAATAAAAAATGCAGTCTAACTTTTATAGTAACTATGGGGGATATTTTTAGAGCATAAAAAGTTGTGTACATGGCTAGAAAATTGTTGTTTTTGAGCTATGGAGGACTCATTTTCCTTCGTTGGTTAATGGGTCCTTTTAGGGTTTTGGAAAATTGATTTCAGGATCCTATCCCTTGATGTATGCACTCTTAAAATCCCTCATATTAAGTTTTGTAAGTTTGCATGTAATTTTGTAGAGCTCTTTCCATGATCTTGCACTTTGAATGACAACTTTAGCAATTTTGTAACTTTGACCATCTTGCTCCTAATCTTTCTCCAACCTATAAATCTGCAATAACACACTCAAGGTAAAAAGAATTGTTGATTGTTTAGTGAATGGGGGTTTTCCTTAGTCAAACTCCTTATAGCTAATTAAACCAAATGATGAAATAAAGGAAATGAAGCATGAAACATAAAATATGCAAATGATATCACCTTGGATATTGTCTTGTGAAGCAAATCTGCAAAGTATCATGTAGTGTTCATGAAGAATGTAGATCTTGGATCCTTGAAAATGATGTGAACAATAGTTTCCAATAGATCTTCAATGCTACATCCACCTATTTAGCTCAATAACATGAATGCATGCATCAAATTATTGAAATGATGATATGATCTTGAATTGCTACAATAAACACTTGATATCTACCTTGAAACACCTTATGAATGCTCTCGAAATGCTCTTACAAACTCCAATTTTCTGTATTGCTCCATTGCTTGAAATTCTTAGGATGAAATAGGTGAATTAACCCCTTATTTATACTAAATTAGGAGATTAAACCAAAAATTCAAAGAACTAAGGCTGATACCAGATCTAGAAAGAAAAATAATTAGATTCCTACCAGAATGAAATTTAAAAATGGGGGTCTCATTAAGGGAGGACCCATTCACCACCTTGGGCGAATGGGTCCTAGCTAAGTTTATAAGACCAAGCTTCAAGGGACTAAAAGAAGGCTAAAAAACCATTCTAGATCAACTGAGAAATAGGGGTCCTATTAAGGGAGGACCCATTTTCCATCAAGGGAAAATGGGTCCTGGCTCAACTTACTAGGACCAAACTTTTCCCAATGAAATAATTTGTTAATTAAATTACAATTGTTGGGATAGATCTTTGGGAGGTGTCAAAATTAAGGCCTAAATTTGAATCAAAAGGGGTGTTGGCCTCCTACAATGATTTAATAACTAATCCCTTACAACCGTGATTCAAAGATTTGACATCTAACCTAAATAGCTATTTCAATCATCATGAAGGTGCATTTAATTTTTCAACCCAAGGATGTGAACTTGAAATGGGTTAGCACAGTATGTGCACTAGGAACCTAAAGTAGCCATTTTCATTCTACAGCTAAAAAACTCACAATACTAAAATTTCTTAGAAGGGAATACCATAAATACCAATCATCAATCAACAACTACATCAAACTAAAATGCATAGCAATAATGAAAATATGAGCAACAAACAGGGCACTACATTGTCTGCTTTGGCTACATGAATAATCATAGAATGAAATTCTAGTGGCTACAGGCACAGTCAGTGCTAGAATTCTAACTAATTACTAAACAAAAAGTAATACTAAACTAAGAGGATGGATTAATCACCAAGTGGGCCCCCTTAGATAATTATCCTCTAAAACTAATGAGAACTTAGAACTTTATTTTACACACTATAAACCATGAGTACAAAAGAGTAATGTATATGTATTACTAAAAACTTGAGAGTGCAAGTATAATATCCAGTCATGCAACTCCTAAAGAAAGAGAATCAAATCTTTATTTATACTATCAACTAGACAAGACAATCAACTCCATGACTGGGAGGACACCATTTATAGAAAATAGAGAAAGAGGAGTGGTGGCAATTACATGTGCATGGAATCTAGTCAAACATTTAGGTCCAAACGCAGATTTAGCACAATAGTAATGCCCATGTTTGCTTAATCACTAAATTCCACTATAAGGCAGTTACATTCAATTGCATGAGGAATCTTCTGCCATCGACCTCCTTTGACCTTAAGCAATTCCTTTGTTGGATGTTATGGTGCATGCCCAGCTAGCGGTGTCTTCCTCAACTTAGCATCCTCAATTTAAATCTGCATGGTAATGTCACTACGCACAATAATTGCATATCTATAGCCACCTTAAGGAACATTCATTAACCACATGCAAAATCAATATAGATAATCCACATAATATTCCAATGTCATTAAAACTTGGAGAAATACGATTAATCTAAATGTCTATAGTTTGAGGGAAACATTATGAAAATATCAACATTTAACATCAAAGTCCATGACAATTTCCAACAAGTAAACTATAGATTCTACCCAAAATTGGACCAAAAACTAGGCTCATAACTCCCCCCAACCTAACATTTTGTTGGTCCTCCAATAGGGGAAGGTTTGTTCTTTTGTTTGGTCAATGCTCTGAAATTTGCAACTGATAGTTGTCCAACATCAGTGGCTGTTGAGCGTGAATCAAGGTCCCAATAGAATCCTCCCAATCTGTCCAATCTACTCCATCTCTATTTTTCTGTAGCAATGTCATACTTGTAGAACTTGAAGTTTGGCACAAGCAACATGAGAATGGGTGGATGGAAAGTTAGGGGAAGCCAAAATTGCCCCTTTGTTCTCCCAGTTTGAATATACCTATCAATCCTTTTTAGTGTTGCAACATAATTATGGATGGAATAAGGTTTAGCCTGCTTGAGCTCATTAGTTAGGCTATTCCATCATTGTGATAGGTATCTTCTCATAGTTTCCTCTTTTGTTGCCACCTTTACCTCATACTCACTATAAACTTCCTCAATCCAAAGCATAATCTTGTTGCCATGACTAGGTCTAAGAAGCATTATGAGCCATTCTTTGTAAATATCCTTTGGGTTGCTTGATTCAGCCCTAATGGGTAGAGGGATGTTAGACTCCAATTACTTATAAGCTCCATGTTGTTGTCCCAAACTAATCTCATTTTTTACCCAAGACATAAATGCTCTTAATTGGACATCCCCAACATACAAAAATGGATTCCAATCATGGTCTTGAGTTACAACACAATTATGCAAATAAAACTCACACAACAAATTCTTCATTTCAGGGGAGGCAATTCGATAAGAATTGAAAAATTCATTAGGAGTGTCTATAGAAGGATTCAAACTTGAGATAATCCTTGACAGCTTAAAAGAGAGATATTTATCTTTCAAGTGTAGAGCATAGACCCTTGGAGGGGTCCTACATTCCAAAATTTGTGGTACCAAGGTTGCCATATCATCCACCCTCTTCTTCAGGGTGGAAATTTTTGCATCCTTATCTTCAATCTCCTCATCCCTCTTTTGTATCTCAATTTCTGTTTTTTCCTTTTTCCATTCTTCCTCCCTCCTTTGTATTTCTTTCCATAAATTCAAAATTTCCATATGTACTATAAAATTAGGAGGATTATGAATTCCTACCAGTATTTTTGTCGATTGTTGCTCCTCATATAGTACTATCTACATGGACTCAGGTTGTCCAGGTGTCTTTGACTGCAAGGGTACTATTTCTTCTTCCACTTCTTGTTGTAGGATCTCTTGTTCTTATTCTTGTTGTGGTTGTAGGAACTCCTACTCTAGTTCTGGCTATTATTGGAGGACCTCTTTCTCATGCTATAGGAAATCTTGATTTTCCTCAAACTCTTCTGCAATGTTAGCAAGATCGGCCAATGTTATATTTTCCGCTCTCTCAAATATGTCTTCTTCTTTGACATTCTCCTTCCTCATTGGAGCTTTAGGGTCCTAATGTGATGTATCTCTAGGTTTAGGGTTTTCCTGTGGAGGCATACCAATTGTTGGCCCAACTGATCTTGATTTCCTATGAGGTCTCTCACATTTTTCTTTGGTTGCAGGATGAACAATGTTAGCCTTCCTCTTCTTAGAACTTGGCACCTTTCTTTCTGCTAGCCACCTTTTGGCCTTTCCTTTTCTCATTTATGCTTCTCTCTTGCGTTTCCTAGTTTTCATCAGGGTTCCAAGTGGAATGTCGTCATTAGAATCTAAGGAGGAGCATTCTTTCTCTAAGTGCTTTGTTCTAGAAGAACTAATTTCTATGGTTTCTTCTATTGCAAGAGGGTTTACGCTAAGGCCTGCACCGGAGGTTGAAGCACCAAGAGTGGCTTCAGTCGTGCTCAATCTCCTAGTGGATCTATGAGGTTGAGGAAAAACCCTAGGTTGCACGTGCTCAGGTCTAATTTGATCAACATTTATAAATTCTTCCCAAGTCATTCTAGACACATCATGCATAGACTTTTCAACTAGCAATTTAATCAGACAATGTTGGGAAATATAATTGTCCCTACTTTTCTGGGTCTCAACCACCATGATTGAGAGAAGATTGTATAGCATGTTAGGCACTTTCATCCTCCTTTCGTGCCTCATGTGACTCAAGAGTTTGAAATAAAGTTATGAAATAACTTGTACAATAGAAGAATATGATATGAAATATGCTGCAAATACTTGATAATAACTGAGAATAACAAGCCACTTCGAGGGGGCAAACCTCCAAATATCTCTAATGAGAACACACTTCACAACTTGATGATGAAATAAGACTCACAACCTCCTATATATACCTATTTATGCCAAGGATATCACCTAGGCCGACTTAGACACACCCATATAAGACTTAGGCCGACCTAAACAACTAAATAACAATATACTAATGATAATATGACTTAATAGAGAGTTAAGATAGCCACAAGCCGACTATTCATAACCTGATGTACACTAATATTAAGGGCGTAACATGCCCCCCTTCTTCAAAGAAGCATTGTCCTCAATGCTAATCAAGTTTGGACACTTTTGAATGAACTCCTCATCCTCCCATGTGGCATCTTCAATTAGAAAATATTTCCTTGTAATGAGGTAACTTGGAATTGTTGATGTCACCAGCTTCTTCATGCATGTCTGGAAAATTAACTTCAGCTCCAAGATGTGTCTTCCCTTTACCTCAAGCTCTTGATGGCGATGAATGTGTTCTTCCTTTGCCTGAACCTTTTGATGTGTCATAAAGGAAGAGGTGAGGAATAATATATGGTACCCTTGCATAGCTTGATTAGGAACTTCTTCTTCTTGAACTTCTTCTTCTGGTTGGTCTTTTGCTTCTTCTTCTTCTGGTTGGTCTTTTGCTTCTTCTTCTTCTATTGTTGCTTCTTCTACTTCTGCATATGCCTCTTCTTCTTCTTCTTCTTCTTCTTCTTTCGCTTCTTCTTCTTCTTCTTCTTCTTCTTCTTCTTCTTCTTCTTCTTCATTTTTATCTTCTTCTTCTTCTTCTTCTTCTTCTTCTGGTTCGTGGCTGCTTGAGACCTCCTTTCTTGGTTTATTCATAAAGTCGCTTAATAGGTTTCGTAGGTCCGACATATCTCCTTTTAGGTCACACATATGCATCTTAATTGAGGAAATGCCTTCCTTGACCCTATTGATTTCTTCATTATGAGTAACATCCTTGATTGTTTCACCATCCTTATCAGGAGTCTTCCCCGGAGTGACAACATTCTTTTTACCCCTTGTTGCAGGCCCCGTCATGATGGAAACCACTAATTTTGAACTAAATCACACAAATGAAACTCAAATTATCTGAAATTTTTACTATAATCTCCTTTGGTATGTCTTCAAAAACCCAATAAAAATCAGACTTCAATTCAACAAGATGTGCGCGATATGTAGACTCCAAAAAAATAGTGTAGAAACCCTAATTCTGCAATAATTCGCTTAACTCTGCTCCAATTCTTCTGAAATCTGGACTGTAGCTTCTTCAATATGTTCTTCAAAAACCCTTTAAAAATCAGAAAAAAATTCACCAAAATCTGAAAGATATGCTCTTCCCAAAATCGCCTCCAAAATTGAGAAAAACCTTGCCTCTATGGTGCCAAGATCATACCGATACCACTTGTTATGAAACAACTTGCACAATAGAAGAATATAATAGGAAATATGCTGCAAATACTTGATAATAATTGAGAATAATAAGCCACTTCAAGGGGGCGAACCTCCAAATATCCTCAATAAGAACACAAGTTGTAATATGATGATAAAACTAACCACAAGCTCCTATATACCTATTTATGCTAAGGGATATCACCTAGGTCAACCTAGATAACCCTATATAAGCCCTAGGCCGACCTAATCAACTAAATAACAATATAATATTGATAAGATGACTTAATTAGGAGTTAAGATAGCCACAAGTCGACTATTCATAACCTGGTGTACTCTAATATTACATGAAAATGTTAATGCAAGTTCGATAGACGACCTTCATAGGTGAGATACCTTATAATGTAGACAGTTTTCTACTTCCATGGTTTAGGTAGAGGTTCTTTTTGCACCCTATTTATCCATGTTGATTGGAGGTTCACCATGTATTGTAAATTTGGCCCTAGTTGACTTGGCGTCTCTGGAGGCAGGGTAATGTTCACCATTAGTAGGTAACCTTGTAACCTCTACAATTCTTTCCTTAGTTGCCACAACCTCCAACCCTTTTACTATGGTTTTTCCTTTAGAAAATGTTTGGGAAAATTCTAGTGCAATGCTTTCATCAAAGCCATCCAACTTTAGGAAGTAATCTAACCATCCATAGTTTCTAAATTCATCCAGGCATTGTGCATTTTGGAATAAAACATCATGAATTGAGGGCTCATTTTGAATTAGCCCTCCTCCCATTGTCTGCAATCAACTATCACTCTACAAAATTTCTTTCATGTAATTCTTGTCTAAAAGCCAAACACCTTCCAACAATACTTGCTAAATTTCCATTGCCAATATCGACTGAATTTTCCCTTTCTTTTTTTTTACATTTTTGCTTGCAACTAAAGATTACGACAAGGTCAATAATGGCAAGAAAAGGAGTGATAAAGGAGAATTATGATGGGAAGAAATGGTTGCTATAGTTAGTGTCACTTCACACATGCGAGTCGTCCTTTCACTCAGATTTCAAAACAGCTCATTTTAAATTTTCTAACATATCCTAGCATAAATTGACACATGGGAAATATATTTTCATCTTTTTCTTTCCCCCCCAACCTAAATTTGGACATGTTTCTGCACATGTGAGATGGGAGTGGTGATTTGATAGGGAATAATGACATGTTATGTGAATGCCTATACTAACGTACAGTGATTAAATGAATGCACTTAAAAGATGATTAAAAGATAGCAATTAATGTGCACATACTTGAATGTGTGGAGGATTTGTTGCAAAGATCTTGGAGAAAGTATCATTCAACTTTATAGGAAATAAATTGAGCAATTAATGAAAATGAAGTGAAATGAGGTGAGGTGGAATGAAGTGATGGAAGAGAGAGAAAGGTGGTGATGGATGGGTGGATGGGTGAAGAAATGGACTTCCACAAGAGTGGAATTCTTTATTATGAAAGGTATGTACCTTAATTATCTAGAAGGAGGGACACTAGGTCCACTTCCTTTGGCTACAGGAAGCTCAGGTGTTGAATGTTGGGTGAATTGTTGCATGAACTCTTCTTTGGAAGTTGGCTTGTAATATAATTTGAGGCGGTGACCATTGACAAGTAACTTGAATTTGATAGGGTCAATGGTAGTAAGCTGAACAACTTCATTAGGAAATACCTCAGCATCTTCATATGGTCCTAGCCACCTTATCTACAATTTTCCTACATTGTCTTGATATTTTGAGTCATAGAGCAGGGCCCAATCTCCCAGTTGTAATTTCTTATCCTTGATAATTTTTTCATGCCACTTGATTCTCTTATTCTACACTACCTCTATATGATGTAAGGCTTCTCTCCTTATGTCATCCAAAGCATTTAGTTGCATGATTCTTCCTCTATGTTCCTCAGAAATATCCATCCCCAAATCTACTACAATCCGAAGAGTCTTATATTCAAATTCAATGGGTAGCATGGTTGTCTTTCCATACAACAAATCAAATGGAGTGAAGCCTATAGTTGTTTTCCAGGTTGTCCTATAGGCCCAAACAACTTCTGGTAATCTATTTTCCCAATCCTTTCTATGAATAGCTACTGTTTTGGTAAGATTGGCTTCAATTTCTCTATTGGTCTCCTCAACTTGGCCATTAGCTTGGGGGTGATAAGGAGTAAACTTCATATGCCTTATGTTGTACTCATTAACTAGTGCTGCAACAAGGGTTGATGTGAATTGAGCCCCTTGATCAGTCACTATTTCTCTTGGAACTCCATATCTTGTGAAAATATCCTCATAAAGAAATTTAGCAACCTTGTTATCTCTTGCATGCTTCATGGTCTTACCTTCTACCCACTTTGTCACATAATCAGTGCATACCAATATGTAAGACTTAGCATTTGATGGAGGGTTAATGCGTCCCACAAAATCCAATCTCCACTTGTCAAAGGGAGTGATTACTACCTGGGGGAAAAGTGGAATCTCATCAAATCTGGTTGGTCTTCCTATTCTTTTACATCTATCACATTTTTTGTTATACTTTCCTGCATCCTTGTGGAGTGTTGGCCAGTAATATCCTGTGTTCAAAATATTCATTGTTGTCCTATTGGCTGTAAAGTTTTCCCCACATGGTTTTTTGTGGCATGCATGAAAAATGTCATATGGCTCATCTTCTCTCACACATCTCCTCATGAAATTTTCTGGTCTAGTATAAAACAAACATCCAACAATCTAGGAGAAAGGAAAAGATTTTTTAATGAGCCCTTTTCTCTTTTGGAGAGAAGTGAGAAGGAAATCTACTTGTGACCAAATAATTGGCTATGTCAGCATACCAGGGTATTTGTATACTAAGGGAGAATAGATTCTCATCAGGAAAAGAGTCATCTATGGGTTGATTATCTTCTGATGTAGTCAACCTTGAAAGAAAATTTGCAACAACATTGGCCTTCCTTGGCTTATCCACAATGGTTATATCAAACTCTTGTGTCAAAAATAACCATCTTGCCAACTTACCTATGATCAAAGGTTTATTCATAAGATATCTCATGGCTGCATGATCAGTGTGCACAAATATTTGGTAACCCATTATGTAATGTGTAAATTTGTTCAGTAAATAAATTACGGGCAACATTTCTTTCTCTATCACTGTATAATTGAATTCAACTCCTTGTATATTTTTGTTGACAAAGTAAATGGAATTTTCAATAGCTCCTTCTTTATATCCTAGGACTGCTCCTATGGCATAATCTAATGCATCAGTATGGATGTGGAAAGGAAGTTCCCAATTTGGCCCTTCGAGTACAAGAGCATGAGTCAAAGTTGCCTTCAAGTCTAAAAATTCCTTGTCACAAGCTTTAGTATACTAGAATTCAACATCTTTAGTGAGAAGAGTATACAATGGTTATGCTACCTTACTAAAATCCTTGATGAAACGCCTATAATATCCTACATGACCCAAGAAACTCCTAACATCCTTCTATTTTACACGTGTGAGTAGATTTGTGATTACCTCAATCTTTGCAGGATCTACTTGAATTCCCTTGTGGGAGATGTAGTGGCCAAGAACAACACCTTCCTACATCATCATGAGGCACTTTTCATTATTTAAGGAAATTTTTTGGTCTCCACATATCTGTAGGACTCTCTTGAGATTTTCCAAAGCTTGATTAAAATCAACACCATAAGTGGTAAAGTCATCCATATAAATTTCCATGCAATCATTAGAAATGTCTGAGAATATGCTAATGACTGCCCTCTAAAAGGTTGCAGGTTCATTGCATAAGCCAAATGGGAGTACCGAATGGGAATAGGTCCCCCATGGATAGGAAAATGTGGTCTTCTCCTGGTCATCTAGTGCAATTTGGATCTAATTGTAGCTGTTGAATCCATCTAGAAAAGAAAAGTAGCGCTTTCCTGCAAGTGTGTCCAAAACTTGATCAATGAAGGGTAAGAGAAAGTGATCCTTCTTGGTAGGAACATTAAGTTCCCTGTAATCAACATAAACTCTCAATTTCCCTCCTTTCTTAGGCACAATCACTAATGGAGACACCCACTAACTATCTGAAATGGGGTAGATAAATCATGCATCTAGTAACTTCTACAGTTCCCCTTTTACAATTTCTCTTAGTGCAGGGTTAATTTTTCTTTGTGGCTATCTTACTGTGGTGTAATCATCTTTGATGTAAATTCTGCGTGTACAAAGTTTAGGGTCCAATCCCTTCATATCATGATAATCCTACGCAAATGCATGTTGATGGGTCCTTAATAAGTTTTCCAATAACAATAGTTGTTCTTCACTTAATTTATTGTTAACATTCAGATATTTTCCTTCTATCACCTATACTTGTGTAGTTAAATCTATCATGGCTGCTTCATTAACACATGGTACCTTTAGTTCATATGGCAGCAATGTATGAGACATACCTATTATTGTAGAAAGTATGTCTACAGGAATAGTGGATGCAGGAAGAATGTTTGCATGAAGAGTGGTTGCAAGGAGAGTAGGCAGAAGTGTCTTGACTAGAGTAGCAGAATGAGAGGATGATGCTTCCTCCACTTCACAATGGTTCTAAATGATGTTAACCAATACTTCATCCTCATCTTGGAGCTGCATGAAAGAGTTTCTTCCTAGCATCATAAGCTGCACCATAGAATTAACTTCCTCGGCCTCTTCACCAACATGTGGCCATACCAGATTATCTTCATCATGAGATGGCTGAGCAAGAGCATAAAGAACAAAATAATTTGCAGTTGCTAACTAGGGTATTCCAAGAATAATGGGATACCCGCCTAGTGTAGCTTTAGGAGAAAGAATCATAAAGTCTGTTGGGTACTACCAGGAGTCTAAAACTTCTACAAGATCCTCCACTACACCATCAAGCTTGACAGTAGAGCTATCAGCAAGTTGCAGGACAATAGTAGTAGATCTCATGCTTGAAACATTTATTTGCTGCAGGATTTCCTTGGTCATTACATTTATTGCTGCCCCTAAATCAATCAGAGCATTCTTAATTTGGATCTCATTTATAACAACTGCTACCATAGGACTGTTGGAGTATGGATAGACACTTAAAGGGGGGGTGAATCAGATATACTTTCCATTGACAACAAAGCAAAGTAATCACTTTGAGAGTATTCATGAAAAGAGGTAAGCAAAGATATGGCAACATTAATTTAGTTCATTTAGAAAACTTGTGTGAGATATCTTGTATTTACAAAAGATGTGACCGACATTGTTTAACAATCAAAGCATGATGACAAAATGGGTGCAACTTATAATACTTTGTAAATGAAGGGCAACAACATTGAATCACTTTAAGACCACTAGATTTCAATGCAGCTTTATGAGACACTACAAAAACTATGCAACTAAATGACACATGATAAACATTGACACAATAGAGAACTTTAGTATGTTGTGAAAAATTGAAACATAACACTCTTGAACAATGGAATAACATGTGATGTGATAGATTAAATGATTTTTATCACAACATGCAAAACATGTTTTGTTAAACAAAAATTTTAAACCAATTTGCAGCATATGACTGTGAAAATACTTATAACATTGTAACAACATATCACATTAACATTGCAGAAATAAGAACTAATAATAGACATTAATGCATCTGATAACTTATGAAAATAATATAGACACATGAAAACAATCATACCAAGACTCATCATATAACACATTATATGTCCTGAGTGGAAAACCCTCTTGGGGAATAAAAACCACTCTGAAAAATATATCACTTTATCTAGATAGAGCACCAACTCTACAAATTTCAGGAGCACCTACTCCAAGGAGAATCAACTCCTCACTAATTTAGATCACCAACTCTAGGAACACCAACCCATCACTAATTTAGAGCACCAAATCTAGGAGCACCAACCCCTCACTAATTTAGAGCACCAAATCCATTACAACGCAACACAATTACAATATTCTATCAAAACCCTAGAAGTGCAATTTGAAGTCCTAGAATTTCAATAGAAGACTATAAATATTTTCAATAAGCACATTGAAGAATGTTGTATGAGAATGAAAAAATCTTCCTTTATATAGATATCTGAGATTCAGAAGGATTTTCAATGTAATACAACTTTTGGACTAAATATTTGAAACATCATCTTCCTCTTTCAAGTCACACAGAAAAATGCCAAAAACCCACCTTATAAAGATGCAAGATATCCTCTGTATCTAGTTTATGTAACTAGAAAAGCAACCACAAGTTAGGGTTTCAAAAGAACAACCATAGAACAATCTTTTAAATAGAACCTTTAAAAATAAACATTTCAATTATAGCCCGTAGGTCTTCTTTTCCTTTTTTGATTTTTAAACAAACTCTTAATCCATGATTTAACAATAACAAAATCACTTCATTACCCCAGTAAACTCTTCTTAATCTCAAATACAGATCATTTAAAAAAAAATCAGTTATGATTCGAGCCTTAAGAAACATTAACTGCCTTTTCTCACTTTCTTCAAACAACAAAAGTAATATCTGATTATGTAGTAAAGAAATCAAACAAGTACCAAAGAAAGATCATTGAAGACAACCATAACTACCTAGTTGAAGGAGCCATTGTCACTTCCTTATTAACTATCAAGCTCTTGCTAGCTCATAACCTGCTTTCCATGCTTACAACGAACTTGATTCACTCCTCTAGTGTTGGCCAAAGAAGAACGTAGATTTGTAAGGAAAATTTGGTGGAGCGCATCTAATGAAAACTCCATTCAATAGTGCCTTCGATAACTTTCATTTTGATTGGGTTGCCTCAAAGACACGTACAACCATGTCCTAAAGCGGAAACAGACACAGTTTATTTCCCACATTGATCTTTCTAAGAGAAGCACATGTAAATTCAAAAGCAAGCAACAAAACAGATGAAAGATAATACGAAAACAGAACATAAATATTTTACGTGGGGAAAACCCTTTCGGGTGAAAAACCCCACTCTCCAAAGTTTGAGCCATTGTATTATTCAGCAACAGAAAGTTACAATACAGTTTCAAGCTCTTAGCCTTTTCAGAGATTACATTTTGTTCATCTAGATACAACTGGTAGCAAACTATCCCTGAGAGATCACCCAAAGCAATCATGATCATGAGAGATTCCAACAGCTTAATTTTTCCTCTCTCTTTCTCTACTTCGGCCTCATGGCCTCAGTCTTTCAGCTAGCCACTCGGTCCTCCCTCTTTGTTCTCTATTCGGCTCTCAAACTCTGGCTTACACATATATAGAATGTCCAATGCATACGCATATACATTCGTTCTCTACAAGCTCTATGAAATCCTTCTTTTCCAACTGTCGGATCAGAACTACTAAATCATCTAGTCCAACATCATTATCTTTGAAGATTTTTCCATTTCCTCATGTAGAGTTTTCCCTTCCACACAGAAACAGTTGCAACAGTCTCATAGAAAATGGTTCACATTCTACTCACTCTGATTGGTCCATGAGATGCCACATAGGAAAGTCAAACGTTCAAGGTAGTTCAACTTTGTTGGCATACCAGTGAGACACTAACAGTGTCTTCCCGATGCCACAAAGTCTTGATATCAATATTAGTGTAAGTCCCAACAGTCGGCAAGACGATATAACGAATTCCACGAGTCATACCGAAACCACCGACATCCAATGCATTCCTATCAACAAGAGATTTCTCATTAGCAAGACTCATACCGATGCTCACAAGTCACAATGACTTCAACTTTTCCATCGGCAAGACTTTTCCATTCGCTAAGAGGTTTCGCTGAGTCTCCTCAAGTTTCATTGAAGCACCTAATAGTTGGCAAGACATTCGTCTTTCACCAAGACTTCACTCCGAGCAAAACAAGTCTTACCAAGTCGGAAAGACTTTTGTCTTTCACCAAGTCTTACCAAGTCGGCAAAACTTTTGTCTTTCATCGAGACCTTTCACCGAGCAACCATGTCTTACCGATTTGGCAAGAAATTTGTCTTTCGCCAAGACCTTTCACCGAGCAACCATGTCTTACCGAAGTCACATAGCCATCGGCGAGACTAATACCTGTTGCCAAGACTTCACACCAAAGTCTCCATGTTATCCCAAGCCCATGTTTTGCCAGGAGTCATGTCGAACACATCCCACACTGTTGGTGAGACAAATTCCCATCGCCAAGAGTTCCTCCCGAAACACATGAGTTACACCGATGACCATAGGTGTATAACTATCGGCAAGACTTCCCTTGTCAGTATGAGACATACAGACTGTCCAAGACTCTCCCTGACACCACTTGTCACCCAGAGTCACACCGATATCTGATAGACACCAACTGTCGGCCAGAAATATCCCAGTCACCAAGACTTCCTTCTGATAGGAGCAAGTCATACCGATTATCACATCGACCAGATAGACCAAAGGTCATGTCGATATCAGCAAGACTTCCTATCATCGCCGAGACATCATTCCAACACATATGAGACTACCAGCCAGACATCTCCCAGTCACCAAGAGATCTTCCTGAGTGTCCAAGTCACCCCGACGGCTCTAGGAGAAAACGTATCGGTGAGACAACCCTCCATTGCTAACACTTCATATCGAAGCAAACGGGTTACACCGATGACTCCAGTCGCTATAGGTCTCCCCGACAGACGATAGGCACCTTATAACAAAACCTTCTATCGCCCAGATATTCCATATTGATAAGAGATCTCACCAAGTCTCCATGTCATAGCGATAGGTCCATTTGGCAAGACTGAAACAAAGTCTCAACGACCAGTGCAAACCACAGGGTTCCAAAGTTGCCAATTGGCCAGACAAAAGGAATGTCACACTGACTTTATTTTTCTAGGGGTTATAGCCTGTGATATTGAGGCACATATTCCAACAATCTCCCACTTGACGAAGATCACACAGGCACCTCCAAAGCAACTAGAAATTAGGATCACACTAGCTCCACTAGTTCAGACCCCGCAATACTCAAGACACCTGACCAACAAGTCTCCACAGATAACAGTCCACTAGACAATCTGCAACAAAGACCAAGCATCCAACTTCAACTCACTGACCAACAAAACAACATAAATGTAAATGATCACAACCTCCCAGGAAACCACATAGATCTTGAACATGCTCTCATGCTCCATCAAGAATTCTGCTCTAACATCCATGATGTTCACCTTCAGGAAACAATCCTGTCATCTTCCAACATGCCACTTGTGGAAGAGGGATACAATGCCAAGGTGTATAAGCACAATTCCAATGAACACAAGAAAAAGATCCCAGTGATATCACCAACAAGATACTGCTACCACTTCACTATGCTCAAACGCTATATAGAAGCAATATCAACTTCAAAGCTTCAATCAGAACACAACCATGAAGTCTTATCTAGAAACTAGATAAACAACACTAGTTAGAACAACAAATAGACTGACTGCTTCCATCCAACTGATAAACCCATGCGACTGGAACTAGCACCCATAGCTCATGCTATTCCATCCAATCTCACATACCTCATAGGTATCGCCATTAGTAAACTTATGCCAATCCATAACCAACTCATTAATAGCAAATACAATCTCCAAGTGTCAACCAGTCGAAGAAGACAAGGCACATACAAGAACTCCCACTGCCTGAGTAATCCAGATCTAAAAGGTCAAAGGCATCACAAGTCTACCAATACCAGCACATAGAAAATGTAACCCTATAGTACCAAGGAAAAATCCACAATGATATGCACAACCTGCAACAACCTGCCGCAAGAAATATTTCTCTCACCACAAACCTTCATGGCTACAGAGAGAAAATCTACACATCATCTTCATGTAGAGCATCCTCCTACATACATTTCTAATAGCCAGCTGTGTCAAGAATGATCTTCTTCACATCCCAAAAGAAAAACCTTAACAACATCCATTCGTTCAATCACCAAGATCAAATCAACTTTTAAAAACATGGATGTAAGCTTCTTAAAGAAGATCAAACTACTTCATTCCCTATTTCAGGAAATCAGCCCATACAACTTCTCCTACCAATTCTCATTAGTAACAAGGAGATAAAAGAAACTGTACAACTTCCACTATGAATCCTCCAGAATCATTAAACAGTAATTCAAGATCCATATCATGAAAGTGAACTTAATAAAACACATCTAAAAAATATAATGGGCCAAATACCTTTCAGATAAACTGTCGAGCAGACCAAGAGTGGGAACGAGAATACTCCTTCAAGATACAAGTCATCATGACTAATCCAAGAGAAATCTCCTCATAGGTCTCTTATTGAACTCACGTTCAACCAAGGTGTAGGCTTCTCAGACTTTCTGCTGAAAACTTCATCAAGAATAACAAGCAGCAACACTTCTCTCATAAGAGAAAGACAACCTCACCTTATTCTTCATGTATCCATGAGTACTAGCACCTGATCATCTCATGCTAAACTTCAGCTGCATTACTGCACTATCACGAAGTATCAAGCAAATAATCAAAGCACCCAATACACAAATAATTACCAGACCACTGTCAAAGCTCCAATCATCTAAATTAGGAACTTATCATGACACCATGATCTACATCCAATAGATTGCACATCTTCAAGTAATGTCCATGCAAATGCGAAAGAAAACCCTTCTACAACAACAGGATCAAAGAGCTCTCCCGAGAAACATCTGCAACACTAAAGAAGACCATTCACCACCACGTGATGAATCCAAAGTCACTGCTAGAGCTCCCACTAAAATGTGACACCCGAGCTCTCCAAGCATCATGACTACCTGCTATAGGTTCCCATAACTGACTATACAGGTACTCAATAGTATTCATCCTCTCATCTCAGAGCACCACACCAATGCACAAGTGACCACAGACAAGGCTAGCTAACAAGTTTTCACCAACAATGAATCAACCTCGTGGATATAGACAGTCCACTTCTGAGTTGTCTCATAGCAAACATGTAGGTAAAGACAACCCACAACATTGCACAACCCGTAGATCCATTCAACAAAAACATGCAAACCCATCATTGCATTGGAAATGCAAAACTGAGATCTCAAAGAGAATAACCATGTAGACAACATGACTCAAACATTGGATCAAGCCAAATATGATTTGCTAATCATGTTCATAATGAGCACCATAATCAAGGAACTTCCTCAAACCATGCACCAAGCATGCATGCAGAACTACAACTATCTCATCCAACAACACCCCAAAAGACTAGTTTCTAAACAATAGCTTAACAACAATTCCACATGACCACAAGTTTTTCTTACCCGTGTAAAACCTACAAAATCATAGAGCCATGCAAGTACAAAACATCCTTAAAAAGGAAACAACAACTTAGAAAATCCAGGCCCCTTTCAAGCCAAATCTGAACCACCGACGTGTACATGCATTCAAGAAAGAGAAAGGCTATTTTAGAAGCTTGCAAATCATCCAATGATTAACTCCATAGCCTTCAAGCATTTGAGGTAATAGGAAATAGTGCCTTCCAAAACTAGGAACCACCACCTAGCATAAGCATTCTCTTCCATGACTGAGAAATAACCTAGGATTCTCCATATCACCTAGGAGCCTGACACACAGATGCCCAATATGAAAGCTTTACTGCTACACAGCCACAGAGCAAAGAAATCCACCTCATACTCCAAGGTTATACCTCTACCATCCAGGAGACACAGATCACAACATGACCAACTCCTTTTTCCATCTCCACCATCCTTCAAGCTGCATGTTGTCTTAGAATACCACAAGGCTTCCACTCATCAAAGGATCAATACATCAGTCCATTCCTCTAGATTTCTTCCAACTCATCAAGTTAAGAAATCTTCATAGGAGAAATATCCAGAACCAACAACCAGAAGAAGGCTTTGATACCACTTGTAAGGAAAATTTGGTGGAGTGCATCTAATGAAAACTCCATTCAGTAGTGCCTTTGGTAACTTTCATTTCGATTAGGTTGCCTCAAAGACACATACAACCATGTCCTAAAGCAGAAACAGACACAATTTATTTCCCACATTGATCTTTCTGAGAGAAGCACATGTAAATTCAACAGCAAGCAACAACACAGATGAAAGATACTACGAAAATAGAACATAAAGATTTTACATGGGGAAAACCGTTTCGGGTGAAAAACCCCACTCTCCAAAGTTTGAGCCATTGTATTATTCAACAACAGAAAGTTACAATACAGTTTTAGGCTCTTAGCCTTTTTAGAGATTACATCTTGTTCATTTGGATACAACTGGTAGCAAACTATCCTTGAGAGATCACCCAAAGCAATCATGATCACGAGAGATTCCAACAACTTAATTCTGCCTCTCTTCCTCTGCTTCAGCCTCATGGCCTCGACCTTTCGGCCAGCCACTCGGTCCTCTCTCTCTATTCTCTATTTGGCTCTCAGACTCTGGCTTACACATATACAGAATGTCCAATGCATACGTATATACATTCGATCTCTGCAGGCTCTATGAAATCGTTCTTTTCCAATTGTCAAATCAAAACTACTAAATCATCCATCCCAACATCATTATCTTCAAAGATTTTTCCATTTCCTCGTGTAGAGTTTTCCCTTCCACACAGAAATGGTTGCAATGGTCTCACATCAAACGGTTCACATTCTGCTCACTCTGATTGGTCCATGAGACGCCACATAGGAAAGTCAAACAGTCAAGGGAATTCAACTTTTTTGGCATGTCGATGAGAAACTAATAGTGTCTCCTCGATGCCACAAAGTCTTCATATCGATATCGGCGTAAGTCCCAATAGTCGGCAAGACGATATAACGAACGCCATGAGTCATACCAAAACTGCCGACATCCAATGCATTCCTATCGGCAAGAGATTTCTCATCAGCAAGACTCATACCGATGCTCACAAGTCACAATGACTTCAACTTTTCCATCAGCAAGACTTTTTCATTCGCCAAGAGGTTTCGCCGAGTCTCCTCAAGTTTCAGCGAAGTACCTGACAGTCGGCAAGACATTCCTCTTTCACCAAAACTTCACCCAAGCAAAACAAGTCTTACGAAGTCGACAAGACTTTTGTCTTTCGCTGAGACCTTTCACTGAGCAACCATGTCTTACCGAGTCTGCCAGACATTTGTCTTTCGCCGAGACCTTTCACCGAGCAACCATGTCTTACCGAAGTCACAAATCCATCGGTGAGACCAACACCTGTCACCAAGACTCCATGCCGAAGCCTCCAGGTTATCTCGAGCCCACCTTTCGCTAGGAGTCATGCCGAACACATCCCACACCGTCGGTGAGACAAACGCCCATCGCCAAGAGTTCCTCCTGAAACACATGAGTTACACCGACGACCACAGGTGTATAACTATCGGCAAGACTTCCCTTGTCGGTATGAGACATACCGACTATCTAAGACTCTCCCTGACACCGCTTGTCACCTAGAGTCACACCGATATCCGATAGACACCAACTGTCGGTTAGACATCTCCCAATCACCAAGACTTCCTTCTGATAGGAGCAATTCATACCGATTATCACCTTGGCTAGATAGACCAAAGGTCATGCTGATATCGGCAAGACTTCCTATCGTCGCTGAGACATCATTCTGACACATATGAGACCGTCAGCCAGACATCTCCCAATCCCCAAGAGATCTTCTCGAGTGTCCAAGTCACCCCGATGGCTCCAGGAGAAAATGTATTGGTGAGACAACCCTCCATCGCTAAGACTTCATATCGAAGTAAACGGGTTACACCAATGACTCCAGTCACTATAGGTCTCCCCAACATACGGTAGGCACTCGATAAAAAAAACTTCTATCGCCGAGACATTCCATATTGGTAAGAGATCTCACCGAGTCTCCATGTCATAGCGATAGGTCCATTTGGCAAGACTGAAACAAAGTCTCAGCGACCAGTGCAAACCACAGGGTTCCAAAGCTGCCAGTCGGCTAGACAAAAGGAATGTCACACCGAATTTATTTTTCTAGGGGTTACAGCCTATGAGATTGAGGCACATATTCCAACAAGATTTATAGTTGAGAACAAAAACATCCTCATGGTGGCTAGGGTTCCAAACCCTTCACACGATCAAAAAGATATTATCCTTTTTTCCTTTCTTTCAAGTCTTTCGAAGACTTTTGCAATTATAATAATGTTTTGAAGTCTGATACAAAGAAAAACACAATAATTAATAAACCATCATAATGCTTTTGAGTCTATGACAAAGTCTTCAGCTACAGATGTCGACACAATCATTTTACATCATAACCAACCATTCACTGCCAATGCCAAGTCACGAATGAGTGAAACGAAGTCACACGTATGTTGTGTCTCATACAACTTGATATAAACATTAGGCTCAAATTATTATGGAAAACAATATCAATACCTTATTACCACCAAATCAAAACCTTAAAGATACCAACTTTCAAAGTTTCTTATTTGAAACAATATTGATACCTTGTGAATGGAAAATCAACACTTTCTACAATGTCAATGTCACATACAATGTGATTATTTATATATTGTTGTCGAACCAAAAAAGGTGACTCTTACCAATTCACATTTATTTGAAAAAATAATCAAATAATATACCAAAACAAGTTGCCCAAAGTATTATAAACCATGAAGAAAAATATTTGCACACTAAATATCAATGAAGAGAGTATATATACAAGTTTAAAACTTGTAATCTGCATTCCTATGCCTTTCATACACTTGAATATTTTTGTGCAAACATGAAATGTGTCATTAATATATCATGTGAAGACAACTTGCAAAAGATCAAGTTGAATATACCATAATCTAAAAGTGATCAACCTGAATGTTGAATTATGAATACCCATCCAATATGTTCAAAACCACTACTTTTTGATATCACCATATTCACATTGTGACTTTAGAGATCAGGTCAAAACATCATGAATATACCTGCTGAATATACCTATGGAAATCAATGTGACATCTAGTCTTTGAGGAATCAAACTATTGAAACACAAGTAATAAATATTGTTAGCCTCAACAAATGTATATATATCAAAGATCTGAATCAAAAACCTATAATTGTAACATGTAATTGCAAATCATCCATATGAGAAAGCAATGTGAATTCCAAAGCACTGCATAATCAATTTTGACATCAAGGACAAACTACAAAACAACTGAAAGCCAACAAGGACTACCTGGGTCATTATACTTGGGGATAGTTACTTTTCCCAACATGATGTTGGCTAGTTGTCCCACCACATGAACTGTAGTTGGGTCTTTCTTTTTCCTACCTAGCTTCTTGAGGCTTGCTTCCTTGATTGCCTTGCCATAAATTGGGACTTCCTTATGGTTTTAAATAGAGGTATCTAGACACATATGTGCTTTAGCTGATCCAAGATGTCAAAATTTGTATCCTCATTTTCTTCCTTCTTCTTGGAAACTTCCAATCTCTGAGGAAATGGTGGTTCTTGTTCAGTCTGCTTGACTTGGACTAGTTCTAGATTTTTAGGTACACTTGGCTGAATGGGATCATTCAGAGGTTCCTCCTCCTCTTCCATAGGAAGCTCAGTGATAATGGGCTTGGAAGGGGCTGGTAGAGTAGTTCCTAAATGAAAGTGGATGTCACTTACACTCACATAATATGCAGTGAATTGATTTGAATTAGCAGAGTATGTAGGCTGCTGTTGTGGTTTTTTATTTGGATTGGGTGTGGGCTAAGTTGGTAGCTAAGTAGGTTTAGGTGCATTTGAGCTTGGATTAGTAGGTGGAGGCATTATAGTATGCTACTAGGGTTGAGAAGGTGTTGCATGTAACTGGTTGTCTAGGCAGGCCATTGTTGTCCTCCCCTCCATTGATTTGTTTGCTGCCAATTTCCTGGAGGTGGCTGCCAATGCCCTTGAAATTGTTGCCAATTCCCTTGAGATTGCTACCACTGTGGTGGAGATTTTTGATGATTCATCCAAGCATTTGGAGGGTTACTCCAAGGTTGTGGTGGATATCCTCCATAGCTGGATGGAGATGGTGGATGCCATTGGTTACCAGATGAATAGGAATTAAAATATGGCCCAACATAAGATAGTGGATCTAGTGGCATACCTTGTCTTGGAGCCCAAGGCTTCCTTTGTGCAACATAGTAGACTTGGCCTTCTTCAATCTGAATTTGTTTGAACTTAGGTGGAATCTGCTTGCTTTTAACATTAGCTACCATCTTCTATCTACAGTCCCTCTTCTTTTGTCTGTAGTGGGGGAAATACTTTGTCAACATTGCCTCTGCCTCCTCTTGCTTCTTCTTGGCCTGAAGTGTATCTAGATGAGTAGCTAGATTATTTATAACGTCTTGCTTGAATTCTGCCAACAAATGAGTAATCTTGATTCTTGAAACTCCACCGGTAGTTGACTTACCCATGGAAGATTGGTAAGCTCTCCCTTTCTTTGAAACTACGCTAGAGTAGTTCTGGCATATTTTTCGTAATATCTTCCCAAGGAACTTGGGAGATATCTCCTCCTCCCATGAGGTCCAAGGCATCAGTGCAGCTATCATTGATTCCTCTTAGGAAAAGCAACTTTTGTGAGTCTTCATTGAGTGTATGGTGTGGAGATTTTTGTAGGAAAAATAGAAACCTTGCAATATAATCTTCCAGGATCTCATCTTCCTTTTGCTGCATCCTGATAATTTCACCTCTTCTCATGTCACTGCCCCTACAATATTCCTTGTATTTCTTAAGGAATTTTATCTTCATTTCTTCCCAAGTTTCCATAGTATCTCTACCTAGGCTCATGAACCATCTTAATGCAACCTCTTTTAGAGTGGAAGGAAATAGCTTAAGCCTATGGGCATCAGTAGTATAATCATAACTCATGCAAAGTATGTCAAACTCAAACAAAAAGGTATTAGGATCTTCTATGACAAGTCCATCAAACTTGGGGAGTGCTGAAGCATGGATGTTCTTGATGTTGTCAACTTCATTCTTATGGGCAACGTGGAAAGGAAAAGCTGGTTGGTTAGGTATGTTCCTATTTGCATCACCCATGCCTACTTGATGTAGTTCCAAAGCAAAGGGGTTCTCAAGCTGATTTTGGTCTTCAGAGGAGACTTCAAAGCTAGTCAGATTAGGAAATGCATTAACAAAGGGGTGTGGACCTTCTTCTTCTTCTCGTGGTAGGTTCTGATATTCAACTAGCTAGAATGGATTAGGATTGTTAGGAAGGAATCTCCCATAAGCATCTCTTATGCTTCCTCTATGAATACGGTATCACTCACTATCAACTAGCTCACACAAAGAATTGGTAAAGAATAAGAGGGGTCATTATTTCCTAAATGAGGATATACTAAGAACAACTTCCAGAAACACTACAACAAGAAAAACTACCAATGACTCCAAAATACTCCCTAGTTTGACACCATCCTCGACAACGACACCAAAAATGTAGGCCTTCTATAATGATTTAATAACTAAGCCCTTACAACTGTGATTCAAAGATTGGACATCTAACTTGAATAGCTATTTCAATCATCATGAAGGTGCATTTATCTTTTCAACCCAGGGACATGAACTTGAAATGGGTTAGCACAATATGTGCACTAGGAACCCAAAGTAGCCATTTTCATTCTACAACTAAAGAACTTACAATACTAAAAGTAAATTGTTTAGAAGGGAATACCATAAATGAAAATCATCAATCAAAAACTATATTAAACTAAAATGCATAGCAGGAATTCAAATCTAAGAAACAAATAGGGCACTACTCTGTCTGCTTTGGCTACAAGAATAGTCACATAATGGAATTCTAGTGGCTATAGGAATAGTCGATGCCAGACTTCTTACTAATTACTAAAAACCAAGTAATACTAAACTAATAATAAACTAAGAGGATGAATTACTCACCAAGTGTCCCCCCTTGGATAAGTATCGTCTAAAACTAATGAGAACTTAGATGCTCAAACTTAGAACTTTATTTTATTCACTGTAAACCATGAGTACAAAAGAGTAATGTATTTGTATTACTTAAAACTTGAGAGTACAAGTACAATATCCAATCGTGCAATTGCTAAAGAAGGAGCATCAAATATTTATTTATACTATCAACTAGACAAGGAAGCCAACTCCACGACTAGGAGGATGCCATTTAGGGAAAATAGAGAAAGTGGAGTGGCAACGGTTACGCGTGCATGGAATCTGGTCAGACATGTAGGTCCAAACATAGATTTAGCACAGTAGTAACGCCCATGTTTGCTCAATCATTAAATTCCACTACAAGGCGGTTACATTCGGTTGCATGAGGAATTTTCTATCATCGACCTCCTTTGACCTTGAGCAATTCCTTTGCTAGATGTTATGGTGCATGCCCAGTTGGTGGTGTCTTCCTCAACTTAGCATCCTCAAATTAAATCTGCATAGTAATGTCAGTACGCACAATAACTGCATATCTATAACCACATGCAAAATAAATATAGATAATCCACATAATATGCCAATGTTATTAAAAGTTTCAAAAATAGGATTAAGCCCAATGTCTATGGTTTGAGGGAAACATTATGAAAACATCAAAATTTAACATCAAAGTCCATGACAATTGCTAGCAAATAAACTATAGATTCTACCCAAAATTGGACCAAAAACTAGACTCATCAAGGGGGTTAATAACTCCAATTAACCATAATTAATACCACCTAGATAAGTGTGAAAATGTCTTAAAACACTTTACAACAGTTAAACAAGGTACACATTATGTACATTTTTATGGAAAAGAGGCCCATTAGGCTCAATTAAGCAAATATATTGTAGAAAATTATGAAAGTGTGTTTCAAAACTTTACAACAACTTTGGAAAGGATCAATTAAGGCATGTTTAAAAAAAATAAAGGTCCTAAAATAGTGTGAATGTGTCCAACACATTACAACACAAATCCAAAACATCATTAGTTCAGCTTTAATGCAAATCATCAAACCAAGTGAGGAAAAATTCTTACTTTTTCCATTACTACATTTTTCCCCTACTTTACTAAGAGGATGACCCCATTTCAAACTCACACTAAAGTACACATCCAAGACACTTAAGTATGCAGCAATAAAAAATATGCATGATCATACCCTATCAAAGGCCAAGAAAAATAAACAAAAAAAGGATCAAGCACAACCATTTCAACGCGATGTGGAACAATGGCTATTTTTCCATAACATATGTTGCTCACTCAAGGGTAGTGGAACATCACTTTTTCCACTAGGTAATTTGTCCCAAAATATGTGTGCTTACTCTAGGGTGGTGGAACCTCAGTTTGTCAACTAGGTGAGTTATCTGAATGATGTGGAAAATGAGAGAATCATATTAGCCTCTCATACCATATCAAAGTTATCCTCCTGACAACTTCAATAAGGAACCACATTGAAAATGATTTTGTAAATGCTTTTGAATTTCATGTAAAAAAAATTTATAGGGGATTTTCCTTTCTTTTTTTAATGATATTCCTCTTAGGGAGCATTATGCCTAATGTCTCCAAGAGAGGACAAGTCAAAAGTGTCAGATCGTCGCCCATGGGATGCCTCATTCGCATCATACCATATCAGTAGATCATACACTCTTGCACAAAATCAAACCCAATGACTCCACCAAGAAGAGGACACATCACAATAAAAAAGGAAAATCATGCCATGAAATTTTCCAAAAGATGACATTGATGTATGCCCCCACTTTAAAGCAGTTGCTACACCATTATTGTGAGCAATTTCTTTAAAGTAGCCAATATTTTTTATCCTAAGACATGAGAGCTTTCCTCAGAAAACCCTATGCCAAGTCATATGTTTCCAAAGCAAGCTACATCATGAAATAGGAAGGAAAGGTTTCCCCCACAAATATATAAGGGTTCTATGGATTTGGGGTCAATATTTCTGTGCTACAATGTTTTCATAGAGCATGGAATAGTCATCATTCCCCAAATACTCACAGAACTGGAAGAATGACATAAAGAAAGTGAAAACAAAGAAAAAAAATTTGGGTCAAAATGGAAGAAACATGAATGTCTCGATGCCTTGTGTCATCCCCAAAATAAAAACACAAGACAAATGAAAAAAGGAAAGAGAAAGCTTTTGGGTCAACATGGAAGAGACATAAATGTCTTAATGCCTTGAGTCATCCCCAAAAGGAAAACATAAGACAAATGAAAAATGTTTAATACATAGAGAAGAATGAAGGTACATATAGAAGAATGCACAAAAGAGAGAGGAACATCAAAAGAAATGTCACGGGGGATCATATTATGCACATGCAATCATAAAGAAAAATGAAAAATCAAAGGACTTGTAAGGCATAGGTCAGTCAACCTAAAACATGTCATCTACCTCCCAATCTCAAGAAGTATAAATAGAAGGTGGACAACTAGCCAAAGGGACAACAATAGATGCATTACTAGGACAAAGCTATCAAATTCCTTCCCATACTTTGTGCAAGACAAGAATGAGCCGAGGTGAGGAAAACGAGCTCCTTGTATTAAAGAAAATTATTTGCAATAAGTGTAAAACATGTAATAGTGGGGATGTTTTAAGATTCTACAACTATTACATGACAAGGAGGAGAAGGGCATGTTATGTAATCACTCAATGGAAATCATTTCCATCGAAGTGAAATTTTCTCAATACTAATTTGAATGCATGACACTCATTAGTAATATGTTCTAGAGTTTTGTGGTATCAATAATCTAGAACATTTTCTTCTTTAGGATATAGTATTAGCTTGAATTTTATTGGTGGTAATGTTATAAGTTCTTTTTTTAGAACCAGTTGTAGTTTTCTTTCACTTTCAGGTGGCAAACAAGGGAACTTTAGTTTATGTAGTTTGTAGGGCCTCTTGTACTTGCCAGATTCACCAACTTCTCTAGATAGGTTAGGGCAGTAGGTTCAAAAATGATCTTTCCTTTGTTATCCTTATCCTTAGAAGTTATGGGTTGCTCTTTAAGGACACTTATATTAGAAGGATGATCTAAGAAAACTATACCATCACTACAAATCCTTAGGTACTATTTAGCAGCACTTATATTGAGAGGGGGATATTGATATCCTAACCCTTTGGTTTCTTCAGTTGGTATTTTCTCTAGGATTTGATGAGTTTTATGTTCACATGTTGTATCACATCCTTGTTTGTGTAAGCTTGTGAATCCTTTGTTGTATGTCTCTTCAAGGTTGATTTATGTGTTGGTTACTTTGTTTACATAGGATTGTTGAATGTTTGCTTGTTTAGAGGTGCTAGGTTCACCTATGGTAGGGAACTTAGGTTCAACTTGTGATTTATTTTCAAGATGTAAAAGAACAAACATTTCAAGTTGTGTGAATTATTTCATTGAAGGATAGAAGTATGCATTGGAATCAAGGTTGTTAATGAAATCATTTATGAATTCATTCATGTTTGCATCATCTTCTCCAATGATGTCAACATCAGAAGGAGGACATGCATTAGGAGTTGTGTTAGCATGAGTGTTGTGCAGTTTTGCACACGCGCCCCACTGAAAGTGGGGACCCTCTTTTTGCTCTGGCTTTTGGTGTCTTTTGGCCCCTTAATTTTATTGATTTGGCTACTCTTGGAGGTCCTTAGATGCTCATCCTACTTGCCCAAGTGATTTCCCTAGGTTGCACTTTGAAAAAACTAAGTTTTGAGCAAAATCCGAGTTTTTACCCCAATTCGGGATTTTCCAGTCCGTTCGGATTTTCCCAGATTCTGCTCAAATTCCATATCTGAGCAAAAATCTGGGTTTTTGCCTGCGTCCGGGATTTTTTGCCTGACCCGGATTTTCCCGGATTTCTTCAGTTTTCCGAGTATGTGCCAAAGTCCAGAATTTTATGCCATCCGCGGAAATCCAGTCCACCTAGATTTTTCTAGATTTTTTCTGCCAGACTTTGTGCAAATTGAAATACTGGATTAAATTGATGAATTTGATGATAAATGCTCAACACCCCATGCTTAATTTGATATATTACACGATGTTTCGCGCATTCTTGGTTCGTTTTGATGATCTATTGTTGAAATTTTTGCCTTATTCGGTAGAATCCTGTCCGGCTAGTTTTTTCTGGATTCTGGTTGGAATCCGCCTGACCTGGATTTTCCCGGATTTCCCCCTTGGTCTGGTTTCCCGAAATGGAAATTTTTCTGAAAATGTATTTTTTTCCAAAAATGGAAATTTTAAAAATGATCCTGAAAATGAAAATTTCTTGAGACAAAAAAAAAATAAAAATTTCCAAAAATGGGAAAAAATCGAAAATGGAAAAGTTTCCTTTTAAAAATGTAAGTTTTCTTAAAGGCCATGATTTTATTCAAATTTAATTTGGACACGTGGGCTATTAATGATGATATCTATTTTCCAGGACTAAACAAATATTAAAAGGGGGACTTGCATATGGATTCGTGCCAAAGGGGAAATCTGGAAATGTTCGATTTAAATTTTCAAAGTGGGACCTGCCTAAGAATCTGTGCCAAAACTGTCTACATCTGGAGGACTTTCTGGAAACCACGTGAATCTGATCTTGCTGGAGATCGTAGGCCGACATGGATAATATTCATGCATTTAATGCAAATCTTGTCCTATTTTGAAATTCTCCTGGCCGACCTTGTTATTGGGTTTTGGGGCCAGTTATTATTGTAAAATCTAATTGGGATGACATGTTTGGGGTTCTCTATAAATGGCATTTGTGCCTCATTTGTAAAGGGGGAAGATTTTAGGAGTTTGACTAGGCCAGAATTTTGCTAAGTTAGAAGGCCATAATTGGCAAGTAGTTTTCAGAATTAGCTGTAGGAGATGAGAGACTTGAAATTGTTATGCAATGCTGGAGAAGTAATGCAATTGGATTGTTGATTTGGCAAACTTTGTATTTATTTTCGACAGTTTTTATGGTTTCTTGTTCTTGATTCTCAGATATTAGATGTTAGATGTTAGATTTCAGCTCTTTTACAATAATGGTGAAATGTTAATAATGTCGATCGATTCCCGGTCCATACTTTTAGCAATTTGTTGGTTGTAGATTGCTGTGTAAAGTTAGTCTGGGCCTCACTTCTGTGCTAAGTTCAACTATGAATGCTTGTTTACATTGTGCCAGCAGTTGGGTATGTGAATGAATGTTCAAAGTTTGAAAATCTTTGGATTTCCCCAGAAGATCGCACCATTTCTGTGTAGTTGCAGGTTTGTCCTTGATCAAGTAGAGATCGGTTTTATTGGGGATCTGTCCATTTGCAGCTTTCATCATTACTGTGATTGATCTTAGGAGTTAGAATAGAATAGAATCTTTCTAAACCCTTATCTCTTTCGCTATTTATTTTGAATCTGGGTTAGTTTTAGGATAGAAGGCATCACCATAGTGTTGCATCTGATGAAAATTCACTTCCAGCATTGTTTATTTGTAAGGCCCCTTGTGATTACCAACATTTTCACATATTATCAGAGTTGTTTATGCATTGTCATGACCTGACACCCGAGAGACCTTGGGGTGATTTTCAACAATTTATTGTTGAAGATTATCTTTGAAGAGAGATAGAATATCATTTTCTGTCTGAGTTGTTGCTGTGCAGAAAACACCATCAACAATGAGTAAGTTCAATTTCATTAGGGTCATTGCCAAAAACATAATTTGAAACATCAACCAAAGAGAACAAGGACTTACACACATTGCCTAAACAATTCTCCATTTTTAGAATTTTATACCTAAACATGGTGATTTACTGATTATACAATGCAATAAGCTAAAAAATAAAAAAAATTGATGCAATTTTGAACTTTTAACAATGCACTAAAGTGAAGCACTTTAAGCTAAAATGCAATGAAATTGATGAAACAAGAAATCAAGAAACTAAAACATAAAGAAAATAGTACCAAACAAATGTTAAAAATTGAGATTTTAATGTCTTAAAAATGTAGGTCTATAGCTAACAGTGACTCATTTGCTAGTAAGGGTGAATGGGTCTTGGTTAGGTCTTTCTAGGATTTTTATTTGGATCTTAGAGTCAATTTTAATGCATTTTCAAATACTAGAAGGTACATATCAGACCTGATCAGGGACTTATTCACTAGTATAGGTGAATGGGTCCTGGTTAGGTATTTTTAAATTATTTTTTAATGATTTGCAAGCTCTTAGTTATATCTTTCAGTTTCAAGTTGTAGATAGTGAAATGCAACTTCATATTTTCTAGAAATTCAATGTAAAAATGCAATGAAAAGATGAAATGAAAGACCTAGGTTGAAATCAAATTGAATTGTATCTAAATGAGATGTAAAATGACTAATTTTTTGTTGTAATTTTCATATTTAAGAAGTGAAAAACAATGCAAATCTAAATCCTATATTATATGCAAGATTTCAATGCAAAAGAAGAAGCCCTAAATGATATCTTAATGTAATGTAAGATCTAAATGCAATGAATGTAAGATTTTAACTTAATATGCAATAAAAGACTCTAAAATTTAGAAAATTGCAATGTTGAATGAGTCAAGTTAACCAAAATGGTTAGGTAAAAAATAGGGTTGACCAAAATGAATGAACAAGATGATCAACCACTTGTTTTTCTATGACCCTAATCACTTAAATTTTGGAAAATATGATGTGAATAACAATAAAAAATGTATCCTAAATTTTATAGCAACTATTGGGGATGTTTTTAGAGCATAAAAATTTGTATACCTGACTAGAAAATTGTTGTTTTTGAGCTATGGAGGACTCGTTTACCTTCAGTGGCTAATGGGTCCATTTAGGGTTTTGGAAAACTAATTTTAGAATCCTATCCCTTGATGTATGCACTCTTAAAATCTGTGTTATCAAGTTCTAGAAGTCTGCATGTAATTTTGTAGAGCTCTTTCCATGATCTTTCACTTTGAATGACAACTTTAGCAGCTTTGCAACTTTAACAATCTTGCTCCAAATCTTGCTCCAACCTGTAAATCTGCAATCACACACTCAAGGGGAAAAAAGCTTGTTGATTGGTTAGTGAATGGGGGTTTTCCTTAGTCAAACCCCTTATAGGTAATTAAACCAAATGATGAAATGAAGGAAATGAAGTATGAAACATGAAATATGCAAATGATATCACCTTGGATATATTGTCTTGTGAAGCAAATATGCAAAGTATCATGTAGATCTTGCATCCTTGAGAATGATGTGAACAATATTTTCTAATAGATCTTCAATGCTACATCCACCTCTTTAGCTCAATAACATGAATGTGTGCATCAAACCCTTGAAATGATGATATGATTTTGAATTTTTGCAATAAACACTTGAAATCTACCTAGAAATTCCTTATGAATTCTCTTGAAATTCTCTTGCGAAATCTAGTTTGCTATACTTCTTGAGTGCTTGAAAGTCTTAAGATGAAACTAGGTGAATTAACCCCTTATTTATACTAAATTAGGAGATTAACCCCAAAATTCAAAGAACTAAGGCAAACACTAGATGCAAAAAGAAAGATAATTAAATTCTTGCCAAAATTAAATTAAAAAAGGGGGGTCTTATTGAGGGAAGACCCATTCGCCACCTTGGGCGAATGGGTCCTGGCTGAGTTTCCAAGACCAAGTATCTAGGGATTGAAAGAAGGCAAAAAACCCATTCCAAATCAATTGAGAAAGGGGTGTCCTGATAAGGGAGGACCCATTTTCCATAAAGGGAGAATGGGTCATAGCTCAACTTACTAGGACCAAACTTTTCCCATTGAAATAATTTTTTAATTAAATTATGATTGTCGGGATAGGTCTTCGGGAGGTGTCCAAATTAAGGCCTAAATTTGAATCAAAAGGGGGTTATTAACTCCAATTAACTACAATTAATTATGACCACCTTGATAAGTGTGAAAATTCCTTAAAACATTTTACAACATTTAAACAAGGTACACATTATGTACATTTTTATTGAGAAGGGGCCAATTAGGCTCAATTAAGAAAATATATCCTAGAGAAGTGTGAAAGTGTGTTACAACACTTTACAACACCTTTGCAAAGGAATAATTAAGGCATGTTGTAATCAAATAAAGGTCCTAGAATATTTTGAATCTATACAATATATTACAACACCACTCCAAAACATCATTAGATTAGCTTTAATGTCAATTATCAAACCAAGTAAGGAAAATGCTTTCTTTTTCCGTTACTACATAATTATAGGATATTATCCTTTTGCCAATATTTTTTTTTTGTGCATTACTAAGATAAATAACCCTAGAGGTTTAGATAATAGTCACCCTAAATATAACTCGTTTATCCTAATTTCTATTTTATATAAATGAATGGCATCTTAGTATTATAAGTTTTCTTTTATGTAGAAAATGATCTAGTATGAATAAAGAAATTCAATTATAAATGTTAGATGTGAGAATATTTTGTTGGATTATTATATAATGTAATTTATCACGAGGATGTTAACTTGGACAATTTTCATCAAGTTCAAGATTAGGTTTGAATAATGAAGGTGAGCATGATTGGGATGTTTGAAATTTTAAATATACTTATTGGCATACCAAGTTAGATTTGAATTCAAGTAGTTATGTTGTATTTATTTCAAGAAGTTATAATCATAGAAGTACTAATGATGCAAGATAAGGATTGTTTAAACTAAGATTCAAGGTCAAGTTTCAACATCCAAATGGTATCAACCAAGCAGATATGAGGTACGTAAAATCAGCTATTGTCAAGTTGGTAAACTAATTGTCAATATATATGTGTATGTATCAATTCAATATTTATTTCATGAAGTAATAACAATTGAAAAAGTGTGTAAATGGCCAATGGGTAGAACAAGAGGCTCAATCAAGACTCTAAATAGCTCACTTCATGTCAAGAAGTAATGTGATTATTATGGTGTAAAATCTAAGCTAAATGTCATGCTATAGTGTGGTCCATGTATCCAAATCTCCTTTATCATATAGTAATGGTAACTAAAAGGGAATGTGTGGGAAGTACATTTAAGAGTCATAAATTTTGGGTAGGTGTGGAAACCCATATGAAAGTTGTTAATCCAACTTTCAACAATGCAAAAAGTGAAAATTAATGTTTTTAGGTTGTTTTCAACCCCCAACTCAAGTATCTAGGGTTAGGATAGATTAAGAGGAGATTAAAAAGGTTATGAGAGCCTATTTTGGGGGGGATTGAAGGATGAATTTTTCTTTTTAGTTTGCTAGCTGCTATGAAGAAGAAAAAGGATATGTGGCTAGGTAGAATGGAGGGGGGGCTCTATTTAAAATTCCCATGGCTGCCTTGTCCAAAAAAGAGGTAAAATATTGTTCTTAACCTTTTTGATGTTATATACCCTCATTATTTTGATTTTTAGATGTTGTGGAAATATGGTTGTGTAAACCCTATTCATTTTGGGTCATTTATGTGCATGTGAAATCTATGTTTTCCATTATTTATTGTGTTGTGATGGGTTTTCCTCATATTTGTTGTTAGGACCTAGAGTTGGAAATATTAGGTTTAAGAAAAAAGTGTTTAATGTCATTACATGTGTATTCACTACACCTATAAGGGTCCTAGTTGAGCCTCTTAGCTCGGGAGTCGGTGAGAACATCCATGGCTTGATGACCCATATGGTAGGGTGGATAGAGTGTGTTCTATCCATTGGCTATTTGTTGACAGATATGTAGGTTGCAACTAATTTTTTTTCACTTCTAATTTTTGTATAGATGATTGTTAGTTGCAATAATAGTTATCAAATATTTTTTTCAAAACCTATAGGTAGGGTTGAATCTATGTATAGCTGATATACCTCAATGTAAATAAATAAAAATGCTTATATTGTTTAGAAAAATGGAATTGTTTAGTCAATTTTCTATAGAGATTCTTTAAAAGAGAAAAAAAACATGATTACAGTTATGTTAAAAGAATAACATATATTACTTTTGAATTCAAAGTTGTCTATAAAATATCTTCAAAACTATGGTTTTATGTACTGTTGATGGTTATATTGGGCACATAGAATTAATAAATGGGAATAGAAGACTAAGTTAGCATCTCAAGTAGAAGCATAACTAGTTTTCTTTGACATCTTACAAAGAGGGTATTTTTAGTTTTCTAATCACTATAATCGATGAGATCTAAGTGATTCTTCTATTTAAAACTTATTTATGAAAACTAGTAAGGAATAGAAATATACTTGGTGTATACTCCCCAAATTTTGAAGTACTTTTCGTAGGCATGTTGGCATGATAACATTGTAGGAAGGGTCTATATAGTTCCTTGCTACATCTTCCTCTAGAACACACCCCATGCCTAGTTTGAGGATTATGAGCTCATTGGTTAAATAAACTTGATGTTGCACAAATGATAAGCAAGGTTGTCATTAATATTAAAGAGAAAAACACAAGAAAATTAAAGGGGGGAAATCCATTATATGTTTTTAATCAAGGAGAGTAACATATTTTGCATAGTCTAGTTCAAATGATAGTAAAGAAGAAAATAAAAAATTTAAATCAAATAAAAATAAATATTTTTTTATAAAAAAAGAAGATAGGGCAGCCTGTAGAGGGAAAGGGTGTATCCCATTTCCTAGCCACACCTTCTTGTGAGGCATAGCTCCATAGGAATCATGGCCTTTGGCCACAACCTATGGGAACCATGTCCCACTAAGGCTACGCCCTCTCTCATGCAACTCGCTGGAGAATTTAGAATAGCACTACCACTCTCTTCCCCATTCCAATCTACAAATAATAAACTATCATAATTCTAGGAGGTAGGTCATTCACCTTTCAAAATTCTTAGGCTCCTCATGCCACAATTCCACCACATCCTTCAATTCTTGTAGTTCCATAGAGCATAAAATTATGGTTCGAAGAATCTTAACACTAGAATAGGGTAAAAGAAAATTTTAATTAGCACATATATTTTCTTTGCCTCAATCCCCTCAAACTTTTAGCACCAATCCAATGACTTGAAAAAGGATGTAAGAGTTCATTTAAATTAAGTTTATATTTTCCTTCAATCCCATATTAATGCATCAAACATATTCTACATCACACAAGAATTAAATATAATAATCTATGATTATAGTAGTTGCAAGAAAATAAATAAAAGGAACCAAAATAAATATAAATCACTAGCAATATGAGATTAACAATGAAATGGGTTTAAATTTTAAGGTTGATATTAATTTCAAGTATAGAGGAATATAGACATTACATTGTCATTATTATTTTTAAACAATGTTATCCCAATGATCTATAATTATCATCAAACTTATTATTCAATATCATGGGGATATTAATATTAAATTTGTTGCCAACATCAATGGAAATATCCATGTTTTTTATTATATAAGTAGTATTTACAGGGTGTTGTACCCTTTACATGGAAAGCCCTCAGGGACAAAAAGGAACTAATTCAAAACATTATCAAAAAGTCTATAGTAAAAAACAATAGAAACAAGACACATACACAACACGTTAACAACATAACCCTCGTGCCACCCAAACCTAAACACTAACTATCTACATTTTCCCATTTTTGAACTAGGAGGTTTAAAACATCATCCCCAATCTAGATGGGACCTTCTCCAATAGTATTCTTATCCACTTCCTCCTTGATGATGTTAGACAGAGTGACAAGAGATCTGTGAATCATTTTAATAGTGAATCGGGCTAGACAATTGAATTTCCATTCCAATTTAGTAACCCGTTCCTATAGCACACCGAGATCCTCATTCTTTCCCTTCCTTCTCTATATCTCATCATCCCTGCCAGCGCTAGAATCAGAGGAGTAAGTGGAGTTCTCCTTAAGCCTTTGGTTCATTTTAGAGAAATTACTAGGGCCCTCCTCAATAGTGTCTTTTTTGCCTTCAATCTTGCCACTCGTTTGCTTTGAATCACTAGAAATATCATCCACCATGGGACCTTTTTTGTTCTTTGCAAGTCTGTGGGACCTCCTTACACTATTCTATTCCATCCCCACCTCAAATTTCATTGCCACCATGGTGTCGCCCTTAGATTCCTTTTCTTCAGCACTTCTCCCTTCGCTGTCAGTGGCTAATAAGTCCACCTAGCCTAGAGCCACTTTTTTCCCCTTCTTAACAGTGTGTCTATTGTCCTTCTTGATGGGTTTATTGTTTAGCTCACATAACCTAGCCACCACTTTAGACTAGGCCAACCAGGTCACGCCTTTCTTCTTTTTAGATGGGGGTTTGGGCTTAGCTTCAATAATGGGTTCAATTTTAGTATGGGGTTTTTCTCTTAGAACCCTCTGAAGCGGCGGGGGAAGGATTAACAAGGGTAGCATCAGGGAGTTCCAGTTCCTCAACACATACAACAAAGATATGTTTGGGCAAGCATAGTGCTAGATGAAACTTATAGAGCCTAAATATTTGACCTTGATGTAGCGGTAAGGGACGCAGATCATCCGGGTTGAGAGCGGTAGCCTCGAGGGAGTCTTTAACCAAATTTTCTAGACAAGTGAGCAAAAAGAAGGAAAAGTTGAGGGTCATATTATGCTGAAGGTAGTTTAATAGTGGAAAATGGTAAAAATAAAACACCTTGAAATGACCTTCTAAAGTAAAATATTTAATTATAGCAAGACACACCATGTCCCAGGGTTTTGGCAGTGCCTCCCAATCGAAACTCGACTGCTTCCAAACCGACTCCTTTTCATCCTTGAAGAAGGCATTGAGACTCTCCAATTCTTGTATTTTGGTGTGTGTTTTGTATTTCTTTCCATCACAAGAGAGGCTCTTCGCCTTTCCAATTACCTCCACATTCACCTAAAATGAGATGCCACCCATGGTGACCTGCCTATCCTTCCACAAACCAACAAACTGGGCTAAGAACTATCATCATGGACAACAATATTCTCTAATAGTGGTGTCAGATCACCCTCTTTACAGATGTGCCAAGTGATGGGGTCCCTATGAAACTCCTCACAATTATCAGGCTTGGTTCTCACTTTATGTCCTCCCATCACGACCCACGACACATAGAAACAAGTCTAGAGAAACAAAGCTAGCCAAAAAATGACTACCCACTAGTGAAATTACCCTTTTTAAAACTATCATGTCTTTTCCATCTAGGATATTAAGGAGTAATGAAATAAAATTGACGTTTACATACTTTAGCAGTCATTCCCAATGATTCCAACTCTGCAGGGCTATGATTTTCATTGAAGAGCCATAGGATAAGCTCTTTGTGAATTAAATCTAGATAATTAATATCCATTATGCCAAGGGTCATTTTGAAGTTACACATTTCCTCAAGCCAATTAGTCATGGGGGAAGATTTGAAAATTTTAACTATAACTCAAAAGATCTTATGCAAATCATAATATAGCCTAAATTGGAATTATTAAATAGACTAGTGATGAACATCTCATTACACACAACCCAAGAGATTTGATAGGATGTGTAGTACAATTGAAAATATAGTCTGTAAAGGCTGATGACCCCACCATAAGTAGTAATGAATTAATAAAGCCATGTGGCACCCTACTTTAACCTCGCCACCTCAGCCAACCAGGTCCACATCACCTAAGGACCCGTCAAGTGTAGCCATCTATACTCATTAAAAAAAACATTGTTAACCATCTTTGAGCATTATATTCCTTTGTTTCACAAGGATTAATCCTTATATAGTAGTTGGTAATGTCTTGATCCTTTTCCAACATTTGCACAAATTCCAAGTGGGACAAAAGTTAGCCAGACTATCGACAAATTGATTACCTTCCTTGTAGGTGTGAGTTAGATATTTCCTATCCAATTTTGAGACCAAAAAATCTATGTCAAGTAGGATGTTCCTGATGTTCGAGCTAAGAAACCAACCATAATTAGTAGAGTCAATGACATATTTTGAGTCCCCTTCAATATGAATATTTTTTATACCTAGAGTGATAGCAATCTCAACACCCTTGAGCAATTCTCATGACTCAACTATCATAGAAGAATGAATACAAATTCCTTTGGAAAACCTAGCAACCAAGTTTCCCTTACAATCCCTAATGACACCCCCAATGTTGGCCAAACCAAGGTCGTGCTATCAAAATTTAGTTTAAACCAATTCATATCTAGGGGTTTCCAAATAGTGTTTTTCCTAGTAGTGGTCTTGGAATCATCAAAGGAGTTGGTCCCAAGTTTGAAGTTTTAGGAATTTTCAATTTTAATCTCCCATTCTATAAGGGCCTTATCCAAAGTTTTCCATTTGTATAAGGAGATGCTTTCAAAAATAATTCTAGACCCAATGCTAAAGATTTCCTTGGGGCTCCTTTCAATGTTTCTGAAGATCCAATTTTTCATTTCTTTCCATAGGAACCAATAGATGATAGGAGGAGTTTTCCTCCAAATTTCCATGGGAAGGGGGTGTTGAAAGGGACCAGTCTAGCCATCAATAAAGGATTTTAAATCCTTATTCAGGGTCTAGTGAGTGGCTAACTTTTGAAAAGCTAGGTACCAAACCTCAAGCAACAAAAGTACAATGCAACAATAGGTGATCAACCAATTCTTCATTACATTTGTATAACATACACCTATTCATGATTAGAAAACCCCTTTTCTTTAGGTTGTCTTGGGTTAAAACTGTGTTATGACAAGCTATCCACTAGAAAAAAAATATTTTTGAAGTCAAGTGTCAATTCCAAGCCTGTTTCCAAATCCTACTTTGAGTGCCCTTGTCCAACAAGAGACCATAAACAATCCTAACTGATATGTTTCCCTTGCTTTCCAAGCACCAAAATAAATTATCTTCAACATCAAATAAGGGGATTTTGGATAAGCATAGACAAACTTGTAAGGAATTGGCTAGACATTTCAAGTCAACGGAAAGAGGGTAGCATAAGATGAGGTCTTTCCAACTCCTAGCACCACGTGGACCAAGAAGGTAGCCACAGACACTCAAGCCAAAGAATTGAGTCACAAGTTCCATTAGGATTTTAAACTCTAATTGACCAAAGGGGCATCAAATATCCAAGGGTCTTCCCCGAAGCGAATACAATTACCTCTACCAAGCTTCCAATGTAAACAAGTTTGAAGTAGATTCTTCATTTTGTAGATATTATTCTAGGCTAAGGACCCATGAGGGTGATCATTCTTAATACATTTGATTAGGGGGCTATTTTCCAGATATTTGGAATTCATTTTCCTACACCAATCCCTTTTATTTCTTAACTGGTCCCATCCAACCTTGACCAACAAAGCTTTGTTAGTAGAGTGGACCCTTCTAATGCCCAACCCTCCCCTAGATTTGGGAAGGCACACCTTCTCCCAACTAACAAGAGACAGTTTATTCTTATCCTTAGTGCTAGACCAAAGTAAATTTCTCTAGATCTTTTTGAACTTCTTAGCAATATAATTGGAAATTTTGAACATAGAGAGAAAATAGACTAGAATCCCCTGAAGGGAAGCAATGAGGAGTTGTAGTTTACCAGCATGACTCAGGAGTGAACCTTTCCACCCAAAAAGTTTCCTTTGTATCCTTTCAAGAATAGTATTCCATAAACTAGGTGTGACTTCCTTAACAGTTAGAGGGAGTCCCAGGTACATCGAAGGAAGTGAGGCACTCACACAACCTAAAATAGTAGTCACACAATCTTGCAGACGAAGAGCGAAGTTAAAGAAATATATCATACTTTTATTATAATTGATACATTGACCTAAACAAGCCACATACAAATTGAGGCAGCTTTTCAATTTCCTAGCTTCTAGTACCGAGGCCTTCCCAAATAACATAGTGGCATCCACAAATTGTTGAATGGTAGTAGGTTCAAGGGTGGTGACCAACTTGGCACCCTTGATGGAGCCCTCCAACAACATATGAGAAATATTCCTGATCAAGACATCAACTGCCATTATAGATAAATACAAGGAGAGGGGGTCCCCCTGACGAATACCCCTCCCAGCTGTAAAGAGCCCATGAGGCACTCCATTGACCAGAATAGAGTACCGAACCATGGTAACACATTCCAAAATGGTGTTGATCACTTTTTGATTAAAACCATACTTACCAAGGACTTTATTGCAAGCTTTAGAAATGTCAAGCTTCAGAGCCATGCTAGCATTGTTGCACCTATCCATAGAATGTAATATTTCATGAGTAGATATAGCCGCATCCAAGATATGGTGACCAGGAACGAAGCCTTTTTGACTTGGGATTATTATTTTATTGAGGGGTTTTAAGCGGTTCACTAGGATTTTGGAAGATCTTATAAATAGTGTTACAAAGGTTGATTGGCCTGAAATCTTCCATGGTTTGAGGTTCATCAATTTTAGGCACAAGGGAAATGAAGGTATGGTTTATCTATTCAAGCAATTTCCCAGAGATGAAAATCCCCTTGTTGCTAGAGTAAGGTCCTCACCCACAATGTACCAAAAGATTTGGAAGAAGGATGGGGGATAACCATAGGTTCTACGGGCTGTAAAAGCACCCATAATAAACACAATACATTTGACCTCCTTAGGAGTAAGAACCCCCAAAATAGAATCATTCTCCTCATTGGATATGGAATTAGGAAGGGGTTCCAACAACAGAGTATCCAACACTGGGATGGTAGCCTTGGTAGGAGTAGAGAAAGCCCAATTGAAGTGGCCAACAATCAATATCCCAATCTAAAAAGGAGTAGACACCACATCCATTGCCTCATTTTTCAAATTTTTTATTTTATTTTTTTTCCTATGTTTGAGGGGCGAAACATGAAAGAAAGATGTATTTTGGTCCCCCTCGGTCATCCATTGAATTTTGGATTTCTACTTCCAAAATATTTCTTCTTTCTTCAATATTTTTCTCCCATTCCAAATGCTCAACCCTCTCCTATTGATAGGTCTGAACACAGGTATCTCCTTCCTCCATCCTCTTTTGTAACTCACAAAGCTTGTCAGACAACGTTTTTTGATGGAACACATCCCCAAAAATTTGATTGTTCAATCCTTTAACCATTTTTTTGATGTGTTTGAGTCTATGAAAGATCTTGAACATAGGGGAACCATGTACATGGATATTCAACCAAGTGGAAATATTATTCCTATAGTTAGGATGGGAGTTCCACATAATCTTTAAAAAAAAGAGGAAAGGACCAACAATAGAGTGTTCATTTAGGGTTAGCAGTAGAGGATTATGGTCAGTAATAGTTCAGGGTAGAGCCAATAAATTAGCATTAAGAAAGGTAGTCCAATTAGGAGAAAATAGGAATCTATGAAGATAGACCTGGATCAGGCCTGCCCCAAGGCGTTTATTGGACATAGTACAAGATTGGCCCTAAAAATCAACATCCACTAGGCTAGTACAATTCAGGAAGTCAGCCAAGTCAGGCATGTTGTTAGAGTAATCCATGAGCTCACCATTCTTCTCTGAGGGGTAAAGGGGAGAGTTGAAATCACCAACTACCATCCAATGGTCACCCCTATTAGTCAAAATCCAATTAGATATTTCCTACCAAATGGTTTTCCTCACATTCTTGATATTGGGGGCATAAATGTTGATCAAATACCAAGAGCCTCCAACATTGGAGAACCTGACCCCCACTCTATTTTTACAATGGAATAGTTTGATACCAGAGATCCTCATTAGATTCCACATCACTATAAGAAAATAGGGAGTTCAGAAAAATATAATTTTCTATGGGTTCAAAATTGGTTTTCTTCATCTTGGTATCATGTATGAGAAAAACATAGATCTTGTGTTCTAGCACATAGTTCTTCAAGTCCAACTACTTATGGGGGCTATTTATCCCTCTCACATTCCATGAAAGGACTTTCATTTTGAAGTTTTCTTTGAGGAAATTTACAATGTCCTTGGTTTACCTATGACAATATCTTTTGTTGTCTCTCTATTGCTAGTTGACCATTGGTTGGGTCTATTGGGCTTAGACTTACCACCCACATCTTCTTTCTTTTTCTTACCCTTCCTCCTAGGAGTTGACCAGAACTCTTCTTCCATAGGTTGAGTGTGAGCCACCACAATTGTCTCAATCAGTCCTAGACAAGGCATAACCATTGATACTCTATCCTCCTATATCTCGCCTTCCTCCACACCCAAAGTAGGTGAGGGAAGCTTCTCCATAGTTACCTTAGAATCCCAAGCCACACTAGAGTTAGGACTTGGAGATCTACACACCACAACACATGTGGGTGAGCGACCATTGAGCTCCATAGTAGATTCATCCAAGGCCTCATCTAGTAAGTCCATCAGTATCACAAGGTTAGCAATCCTAGCCTTGGTCGAGGACTCAATGACCATAAGAATGTCAGATTCAAAGGGGTAGTCATATTAATCTCAAACGACTCCATAACCGCAATGAGGAATATGAGTTCAACATCTTGGAGAATTTTTAGTTTATGATAATCACGTTAAAAAATTTAAGATTAGTAATAATATTAAATATTATTGACAAAATTAATGTTAGTACCACTAGTGTCGAGATTTTCACTTAACATTAATATTAAAGGGATATTAATATTAGTGCTAACCACAATCCTAGTGTACCTAGCATTAAGCAATTATCTATAGAGATAATTAAATTTAACCTTATCATCAATATGTAATTATAAATTCATGATATATAAATATCAAAATAAGGAAATAATAAAATATAATATAATAACAAAATGAATAGTGTTATGTATGAGAACATAAAGATAGCATTGGGGACTATTAATAAAATTTCACCAATAATGCAATTATGGAGCTAAGATTATTAGTGAAATATGGTTAGACTAACACATGTTACTGATATGATATAACATAGTACCTACAAGAAAAAAATGGTAAAAGAACAATTTTGATAAGATGCTAATTGAGGTATCTACCACAAGATATAATGTATTAAAAATTCTATTTGTTTTACAATTTTATTGATAGAGATTGAGTGGTGATATTTACTCATATGAATAACTCTAATACTTTAATATTTTCATTCCTCCCTGATTTATATTGTACTTAAGGTAACTCATTATGCCCAATGTTATTGGTAAAATTTCTTTTTAATAAGAATGATAGTAATAAGAATAATTGTAATAGTTCAAGTTGAATGTTGAAATATGCCATAGAAGGAATAGGGTTGACACATAGAAACAGTGGCATTAGTTTATTCTTGTCAGTCTGGTGTTATATCAATGTGAATTCAAACTATACCTTGGTGGTCAATCTAAAGGCATAAAGTATTTTCATATATATGAAAATCTACCAATTAACATCAATAGGTTTCATCTTCTCAAAAAAATAATATTATCATATTATTAGATAGAGAAATAGATTGACCCTTCTATATTGTTCATCCCACAATGTTGATGCATGTAGGCTCATGACTGTTAAATGAACAAGAAAACTAAAAGGAGGAGGTGAATTTGTTGTACCAAATTAAAACATCAAAACCCTCAACAATAATTAGATCCACTAAACCCTTAATCTGTTATAATGTTTAAGAATGAAAAGAAAATAACATAAACTAAAAAAACCAAAACTATACACAAGAGAACATCACTATACCCAATGAAGGAAAATCTATGGTGCAAAATAGCTCACAATATAATTGATTGCAAAACTGATACAAAGGCTTACTACCAGAATAGGATACATTATCCAAAAAGGCTCATAGCAAGGGCTCACTACCATAGAAAAAAAAGAATATAGAAGAGAAATGTTACACAAAGAACAAATTCTCAATGCAATAGAGAATCCACCACAATAGCTCCAACACCTTTACAGTCTTGTTTGAATGATTAAAGACACCTTCAACAAGTTGTATTTAGAAGTCCAACACTTTGATGCTAGTACTACTCTTCTTAAACTCACACTCTAGCCTTCAAAAAAATTCATCACTTACATCACATACCTCCATAATTTTTATCTCACCAACCTTCAATATCTCAACTCATACTTATAATATCCTCAATCTTGAAAAATTTCTCCAAGGTCAGTTATACATGCTTCGCACTTTACAATTTCAAATTAGGTTGGCACTAAACATTCCTGTGGTGGATGGAAATAAAAAGCGAACCAAAACAACACTTAATTGGGACCCAAATCAACTCTCATTGGCCATACTATGCCTTCATTAACAATTAAACATCTTCAAGTGTAATGTAAACACCAAGTCAATCATTACCCGTGAAAAAACATTAAAATTTGAATTACATGCTTCATTTGAGCAATATGAAACTTTTAGACAACAAACTTCACCTTAACATGATCCAAGAACATCTTGAAAACCAACATACTCCACAACAAATCTCACCTTAATATTATAAACATTTTTTTATCTAGACAACACTACCAGACATTGTAATAATTTGTAACTTAGAAGGCATTCTTCCAATACACAAAACCATAGATCCTCTTGAAACATGAAAGAGAACATCATCAACCATCCTTCAAAACCACAAGTCTTGAAAAAAAATTACAAAGAAAAGCAAAGAAAATACAATTCTCCCCAACACTTTTGTACACAACACTACAAAACTAGTTCACACACCGGTGAACATAAATTCCTCTAACCATCGATCCAAAATCCAATATTCTAGATATGGAAACTTTGAACATCTCTAACTAGCATATCCAAACCAAAAAACTAGATCTTCAACCCAGAAGAAATATGAAGCAAAACCATAACACCTCTATACTAAAACAACTTTGAAACACCTTGTTTCCTTATTTTATCAATTTTCTCAATATCCTCGACATCTGAACCATAAATAGAAGCTTATCAAAGCAACACTAGAGGTTAACATCAACAAATTAATTTATGACAACATAATTCAACTAATAAAATTAGTAATCTCTTGTCAACCACTGCACTACTATCATTAATGACAACACCTTCATACTTGCAATGATCTCCCCCTTTGTCATTGATGGCAACAAAATATATGGAAAACCATCAAAGACAATATAGCTTTGAAAATTCTTATTTCTTTTTCTCTTTTCTCCCCTTCCACAACTATCTCATTACGCTCTCTCTCCTTGATACTTTCCTCTTTCATTTGACTTCTATGACTTCATTTGCATTTTTCACATGACTTCTTTCTCTCCACCTTTGACATCAATCACAAATGATAAGGCATTTAATTGTTCTCCCCCTTTGACATAGATCCAAAATACTTGCAACTTCTCTAAATATTCCCCCTTAGGAATACACACCAAACAACTCAGCAACCTCTACATCATGACAACATAAATTTCATATTGCAAATTTGTTACTACCTACTCCCCCTGAGAGGCAACCACCAACATCAATCCAAACAAATAATGAATCCATATATCCACTGGACTAATGCATTGCTTGCTTGCAAAAGATGCTTTTGGTAGTTGGAAAATTGTGGGAATGCCATGAACTCCAAGGAATTGATATATATAGATTAAGGTTATTCCTACAAGCATAGAAAGAGACCTTGTCCTACAAATATTTAGAATGCAGTCAGGAATTCTTCAACTACAAGTATTAGGAAACTCCCATGTTTAACCTTCAAGCAGTTGCACTTATTAAATTAAATATTAATATATTATGGATTCCATATCGAAAAACCTAAGAATTGAAACAAATTCTCAGTCATCTATATTTTTAGAAAATAGAAGACTAAAGTTAAATCCCAAAATAACACAAAATATTAGCTATCCCTGGAACTTAAACATGCCTTACAATGTTGCCCCAAATAGATTAATAAGTTATAGAAAATTTTAATATAAGAATGAATGGATTTCCTTAGATTCCTGAAGAAAGATAGATCTCTAAGTTTTTGTTGTGCAACTGTGGCTCTGATGTTACCAAATATATACAGTTCAAAAGTTAAAGACCCACACCCCAAAACAAGGAAATGCTCAATATTGATTATTCCACTTGCTGTAGATTCAATATGCATGAAGCTTTGGAAAATAGGTATTACCACTACTTTGTACAAATGCATCTATATCAAGGCTGCCAAAATTTCTAGCAAAGCTGAATGGCACAGGAAAGGTTTTGTTTTACCTAAACAACCTAAAGTTAATGAAATCTTTTGATTTTACTTCTCCTTCTAATCCATGCTTCTAGTCTCTATAAAATCAGTTGAATATTTTTGTTTTCAGAATTGAGAGTTTCTAAGGTACAACAACTACATACAAGAATAATGTTTTTCCTGTGAATGATAGTTATCAGGTTCAAAAAAAATGGAAATCCAAAATTCTTAGAAAAAATTGGTTAAATATCCATAGGAATAAAAAAATCTGGACCAAATCAGATAAATTTGGCTAGTCTAGAAATCTAGATGCAACCAGATCTGGCAACTATACTGCTAATATGAAAATCAAATGAAAAAATATGTGGGTGTAGATAAGTATGGAATTATGCTTTCCCTGGCAGAAAGAACTAGTGAGGACAGGAAGAATTACATGAAAATGTTAGAAGTAAAAGAAGAGAACAATGATAAACAAAGATAGTAACATATGTTTGCAACCAAGTATGTATTTGTTACAAGTAAAGGTTATTAGGTAGCCTATGTATTTCTACAGATAAATGTCAGCTATATTTTTATTACCTAATACTCACCTATACTAAATCCTAGAAGTATTGAAATATTAATGATAGTGATTCACCATTTTGTGCTAGAACCATGAGAAACATTCACAAATCAAGTGCTCAAATAAAACCCATTTTAAAGAAATTAAATCTGCAAGTGGTTTCCAAAATTTTTAGAGATGTCCAATCTACCTAAAGTCAACACTATATACATGGACTTGTTGAATAACAATATGATCAAAAAAATTTCTAGTTAGAGACATTGTACAATGTAGATTACCTATGTTTAAAATATATGCAAACAAGTAATCACATTTTACAAAATGTAGATTACCTGTCTTTTTTCCAATTTATAGGGTTGCTTTAATAATTTATCATTGTCTCAAAAAATTTGAATTGTTCTGGAGTAAGACAAACGAGTAAAAAAACATCTTAATAATGAAGAATTAGAATATTTTTATAACTCATGGTTAGCTCAAGAAACTTAAACTATTCTAGAGGAAGACACACAAATGAAACAACATCTTAATAATGAAGAATTGGATTTTTTTTTTGGTGGAAAAACGGAAATATAAGTGCTTAAGCTGAAACCTGTTGTGCAGTGTTGCAGTCGGTCAAACATTCCACAATTCTATACAAAAATAGATACCAAAAATTGAAGTGAGATGCTCAAGAGTAATTGCTTTAAGAAAAATAATTTAAGATAAGAAGTAAGATTTGGATTACCCTTTCAAGTTGTGCATCTGCTATGAAAGGTTGAGTCTCTATTGGTGTATGATAACCTAACCCACCAAAGCCTCCATTCCAGTGATAATTTAAGCCTTGAGTCTCACTGTTGCAATGCATGGGATCCATACAAACTTTATCATGAGAACAACAATCTTGATAACGTGTTTCTCCAAAGCATCATTGGCTTCTCCGTTCCATCTGATTTCTTGCTCTCCTTGTCAATAATGTTGAGGGAGTATGTAGATGAGAAACCATCTCAAATGAGTTGTGATGTTCCTGCCTCATAGTGCAAGTTCCATTTACAACTTCTATAGGAGGAACTTTCAAATTCCTAGGTAATAGGCCATCAGATAGATTCATTCCCCTGACATCATGACTTCCATATTCAACAGATCAGGATTCAAATCCTCTCAAAGGACCACTATGGATATGAGAACTCCTATGATTGTTGTAACTTTGTAGCTTCAACAAGTCACAATTCTAATTTCTTGGAGATGTTACATAAGTCTTCTCGCAACTTGTACCATGTATAAGACATTGTGGTGGAGGTAAGCATTGTGGATATCTTCCACCAATTGGAGTTGGAGATATTTTCCTTATCATAGGGCTTCCATGGGGGATAATCCAGTCCTCTATTGTTATCCCTTGCTTGGTAGCAAGTTACTATATTTGTTTGTGATTCAAACCAAAACTTGCAAGCAATGCCCATAAATTACTTTGTGTTTATCTTTGGATATGTATTAGTTGATCACATACTACTATTTTAAATTGAAGCTCTATGTTTTTCATTCGGGCTGCATTTTGTTTTAGAAAATGTCATTGTAAAGTCTAATTATCAATCAAATCCAAAGAAAACATGGGATTTCCAAATTCAGGTTTTTCTTACCAGTAGCCTATACTATCTAAGAATACGTAGGTATGTTTTGTTTCCATTGTTATCAATAGCTTGATTAATCAACTTTTGAAGCTTGCTGCAATGTGCCTTGTTTATCTCAAATTCCTATAGTACTAATTAGAGAATGAAGAATGAAACATCGAGATCCACACAAATATTATGCATAAACTCTGCTTCCTCATTAAAATTCTAATCCAGTTTAAAGTTTGTGCAAATAAAATTAGAAATAATTTAATAAATACCTTATGATAGTTGGCTCATGCTTCATCATTATCCTAGATGTTGTCAAGAATAACCTATCTCCTAGCATGTAAGGCCTGTATGATTCTTCTTTTTCAATAGCCTGTATTAAAAGTGTTGGTTTGTAGTTATTATTAGTCCCTTCCTTTATTGCAGGATAATAATTTTTTTGATTGAGCACATAGCAAACTTATTTGTGCATTGGGAACTGAGTACGTGATATAATACGATGTTAATCCAAAGTTTTTATTTTCCATTTATTTTGCTGGGAAAAAAATTACTATTTATCTTCGTCTGCATTGACCAGTGCCTAATTTCCTAGGGTTTAAATTTTATAGCAATAATTCTAAACAGGTTGTCCAATCATCAAGAGAGGGAAAATTATTATGCTTGTTTCCCTAATGTTTTGTCTTTTTTTTCAAGGAAGAGCACATGGACCTAAGAATGGGCACATGACTAGATTATGCTTGCACATTTTGCACACAGGCATTCTTCATGGTGTTTGACTAGGTGGCGTTGTTGGAAGCCACCACATTTTGCATATGTGCATACCACAAAGCCCTACCATCTACTAGCTCTAAAACCCATTGGTTGTTGCTCGGGAATGCTCCGCTTTGAAGGTTGTTGCGCTTGATTGGGCTTCATTTGGGCTTCCATCTACAAGCTCTTTGTCTATGTTTAGGACAATCATTATGAGGAGTCATTGAGGAGGGCATTAAGATATACATTTTCAAAACATTCTCTTGTTGGAGTGCCTTGTACTATAGTGTAGAGTATTTCTGTAACAACTGCTTTGGATCTCGCTGTGCTGCAAAGTACGTTAAAAGATTTTTTTTCCCATAGTTGATTAATTTTTCTGGGAAAGCTTTCGTTTTTGAGTAAAAAAATTTCTTTGTGCCATGATAGGATTCCATGAGGGTTATTCGTATTTTCCTCAATGACATAATTGTAGTTCGAGATGAATCTTTACTTTTGTTTCTTCTTTCTCAAATTTTCTTGAAGTGCATGAAAAGGCACCTTTTATAGGACCCTGAGGTCTAGAATCTTGAGGTAAGTTGCTTGCCATGGTTTGGGTGTTGTGCATTCATTGCTACCAATCATACCTTTCACTAAATGTATAGGAATAAGGAATCCAGGAGTAGCAAAAGATACAAATTCCCTACATTAATAAAAAATGCAATACATACAAAGCTCCATAATGGGCTATTCCCAAAGTTTTTGAGATTATAGGAGTGCTTAGTATTTTTTACTTACATTTGAGCCACCCATTTTAGGAACATAGAATTTTAGTTTATAATTTAGATTTGAGGTGCTAAAATAATTTCAGAATCGTTAGAATTACATTTTTCCTATTTTCAAACCTAAGGCACAACTATAGTTTGCAGTAGTGTTAATTTCAGGTCTAGAGTTTTGCTATTTGTAACAGATTCCAATTTAGAGCACGATAGAGCTGCAGTTTTAAGATTTTAAATATATAGTTTTCTCAATTATAACAGTAGGCAAGGGAAGTAGACAATTGCAAGGAATAATTGGCTGCTCAGGTTTGATCTTGTTGCATTTACTTTGGTCATTTCTATCCCATTCATCATCTATTTATTATCATGTGTGTGTGCTGCTACATAGTCGGCAGGGTGATGTTTTTCCTTAGTCTTCAAAACAACTATTTTTTCGTTGGTGGGGGGATCACTATTATGGAACCCACAACTATAGCTTTAAAGAAAATTTTCTTTGATGCCCTAATCAGGGTTTAGAACTTGAGAAAATATAGTAAATTATTTTTTGTTTAACTTTAGCACAAAATAATGGGGGTTGGAAGCTTCGTTTGTGGACTAGCACTTGGTGTTTGTTGTACAACATTCCCTATTGTGTCGTTTGTCTTTTGTTCTCTCGGTTGTTGTGTAGTTTGCAGGCCTTTTCGAAAGCAGGAGCCTAATGTGTTTCATTTAATTTTAACTTGTTTCAAGAACATCAAAATTTTCTCCATTCCTCAGTCTGCCAATCTCAGTCGTTAGGTGTCTCAGTTTGGGCCACGAAGTGGTGATATGGCCATCAGACCAAACCCTAAGTTTGCACCTTCTAGCGGAAATGTGAAAAATTCTTATAACAGAGGAGATTGGTGAAAGTCTAACTGCTTCTAGGCTTATATACATGTATAATTTTGGGATCACGCCTTATGTGGTCTCCTTGCATTAGTCTCCTATTTTGTTGCTGGTAAGATACCATTGATTGATCATAAAGTTCATTTTTTGTCTCTAGTCCAAATTTTTAACTGCAGCTTTCTCTTCTTTAAGAGTACCACTTCCACTTCCATTCATCTGATAGAAATTTGATTTCATGAATCTTCCTTTTGCACACAAATTAGAGATGTACTTATTTTGACAAGATTTAGCATTTTTGAACTTTAGCTTTATTGAAGTCAACAATTACAATTCTTGTTTCACTTGTGATGTCATAAGAAGTGCTTGTTCAAAACTACTAAGAGAAAAATGCATTTTTTCTATAAATTTGGGTAGTAGCTAACAAGCAAAATATCATTCTTTGATGCTCACATCCAATGCTAAAGCCTGTAGTTTCTGCATGTTTCCATATCAAATTTTAATGCCTGGAGCATGCCCCAGATGCCTCCACATTTTCTCGTTAACAAAAAACTTGATGAGATGGAAACTCTCATCCATAAACTTGAACAAAATGTGGAGGTTAGACACAATGATTAGTTCAGAAAGATCAAAAAGGTCCTAGCTTGTGAGTGTAACTGTAGACCAGCCATGAGCTTAGGTTGTATTGGGAAGTTCTTAATTTTTACCAGTTATTGAGGAAACAGTCTAAGATAAACTTGAAGAATAGAATCAAGGAGAAGTCAAGTTTTAAAATTAGAGTTAGAGGTCATACAAAGGAAGAAGTCCCATTGACAGCAGCTAAGAGCTAAGAATCTATCATCAAAGAAGGCATGTTATTTAAAATTAATTATTTGACTATTCATTTCTAAAACCTTCATTATAAACTAATTGCTGAAAATAATTTCCTAGATTTTTTATCAATACATAGTTGTATCTCAATGAGGATATGACCAGAGAACAACTTAGGAATCCCTATGAGGAATGATGAAGCTAAACTATGTGAATCTATTTTCTCAATGTAACAAACTATGGCCTACAAAAACACTATGATGCTGCAATGTGGATCATTTCCCTTATTTCAAAACTAGTGCTACTTACCTCGGGATTAAGTTAAACAACCTCTCTCTAAGTGACTGCCTTTAATACTTCAAACAACACTGCAACAGTTTGATATGCTTTTTCTAGCTGCACACTGAAGCAGATCCAAAAAAAACACTATGATGTAAAATCACAAAATGTTCTTTAAAATGTCAATACATTTAACAAAATAAAAGTTTCTAAGAATAAAATCCATCATCATTGTGTAAATCTTTGCAAGGCCCAAGGCCTTGTACAAATTGAAGAACTTTTCATTCTCTTGTTCTAGAAATGGACTTGCTGCTCTCATTCATTCCGTCTGCTTGTCTTCCTCTCACCAACTAAATCTACTAGTATTTTTCAATTAGTAAGTATTATGAGATTATGGAGTAGTAAAAATTAATAATAAATTATAAGGCATGTTTAGTATTAAACCTAAATCATCAAATATGTAAAACTATAAACAACATTCCATCCTTATGAAGCATAAGTTGAAACCATTTTATTGAAGACCTTGAAGACTTGACAAGTCTGAGTTTGGTGTCAAGATGTTCTATATTTTTTATGAGGGAAGCACCTCAGTTTTCCTCTTCTTCCCAAGCCATTACTATCTAATACTGTTTGACTATTAGGACTTTATTGGTGTTATTGGATAGGAAATCTATTAGGAAATTCATTTTAAGGATATCTTTACTCGTAAATTCCCACATTGAAAATCACTCACAGGAACCGGCATGTTGGTCTCAGAGGTCTGTTCTAATTGAGTCAGTAATTGTTACCATTGTGTTTTTTTCTGATCAACTATTCTTGAAGGCTTCTTATGTGCGAACAGTCAAAATTCTATTACTATTCTCTAATACATGATTTTTAGAATTCATTTTTTTTTCTTTAACATTATCTCTAAAACTTGCACGAATGGCTGCAAAGAGGAACTCATCTCTACCAGTTACCCAAATTGAAGATTTGACTTAGACTTCCTTTGCATCAGTTCATGGAGTGCATCCTGTTCAACCATGTGCTTTACCGGTAAGTGTTTGGTTCCTTGATTAAGTATAACACTGTATGTATGTATTAGCTATGTAAACTTCCTCTTCACATTTTAATTACATTTTTGCATTGTTATTTGTATTGGTTCTAGCCTCTAATCCAACTTTTTAAAGTGGTGCAACCTGCAAATCTCTCAATATCTGCTTTATGAAGCTAGATTTTGGGTAGGGAAGGATTGGGACCCAGAATCGATAGAAAGGGAAAAGCACACATTTTTGACCTATGAGGTAGTTTTTTCCTGGTGTTTAGAGCATATATACACATGTTTTATAATATTCAACAGTAAACAGTGCACTACCTTGTCCATGCCTTGTCTATGGATTGTCATGGCATTGAATCACCATGAGACCACATTTCTTTGAGGCATTTTTCCAAACCAAAACACTTAGTGAAGCACAAAATACAAAGTACAGGGGTGATCCTCTGCTTCCTACTAGTCTTTTGTGTTGATGAGGCATGGCTAAATACATAGTGTCCTCTTTTGAATTTAAATATTTGACAATCTAATTGCTACTTCGTGGCACATCATGATTAAAAAGAGAGTGGTCTTTTCTATATTTTATTTTATCCCTAAAGCATCCATAAAATTCTTCATAACTCTCCTTCAACTCCATGGTATTGTGAGTAATAGTTAACAGGATATGTAGGAGATGTAGGTTTACATGGAGATGGCTATTTTATATGTGAATATCATAGGATATAGGGATGGGTATGGTCCATGTTTGTATAGTGGAATTTCCTGGCAACAATGTGTTTTACATAATGATCATAATCTCGAATAGATACCTTTTTGAGATGAAACCTATCCATGCATGGCTTGCACCTTTTCCCCATTAATGTGGCACAAATTAAATATGAAACAATCAACTTCTCTAGACGTCTATTGGATTATTCATTGGAAACAAGTACTATTATATTCTTTGGAGTCTCTATATGGTTTGTTTTCTGGACCATGCATAACATTACTTGAATAATATATAAACGTTAACCTTTGTTTGATCCTTTCTTGGTGTTTGGGTCGCCCTTAGTACAATCTTGGCAGTGAACTGTTTGATAAAATGCTTTGGTAGACATGTATGAAAATTGTGGTAGCATAGACAAGGCAGTGAACTATTTGCAAAAATGGCTCTTAGAAGAAATATGGTCTCATGGCATTCCATCCCCATGCGACCACATTTGTTTGAGACATTTTTTGAAATAGTTCATTGTCTTGTCTATGCTATTGCTTACAATTTTCTCAAACAAGTTAAAGAAGAAAGTTCATCTTGTAGGCACAGTTTTGGACTGCTATTGATTAGCTTTCTTTTAGTCTTTACAAATTAGCATAGCTCAAAACTGAAGGGATTGATCACAAAATACTATTATCTCCTACGTTATTCAAATGACAACAACAAAACATTATTGTGGGTGATACTTTGCAAACTTGGTTTTATAATTTCAGAAATCAAGAATATGATAAGAATTTTATCAAAACATATTTACATTTTTTGCACTAGCCAGTTTAGAAAATAGCCTATTGAGCAATATTTTTCACATTGAAGGGCTTTATTCATTCAACTTTTTATTTGAAACAGTCAAACTATGAAAACAAATAGATTTTTAAACCTTGGATCCTACAATTATCTTGTATTTGGATCAACAGATGAATACTGCACTCCACAAGCGATTAAATCATTGAATAAATTTTCTCCCAATACATGTGGCAGCTGTGTTGATGGGGATAAGCATTTCACTGTGCAGTGTATCAGTTGGTTGGTTTCCAAAATATGAGCTCATATGAGTAAAATGAATTGCAGGAATTGTATTGTTGTCTGTTGGTATGATTATCTTTTGTCATCACATACATGATCAATCAAATTTTTCTATTTTATTTCTGGTAATGCAACAGGTACTACTATTTTTGACAAAGAACTTGAAACGTTAATTGCTAGCTTTGTTGGGAATCCTGCCGCTATGGTTTATGGAATGGGATTTGCCATAAATTTGACCACTATTCCAGCATTGTTAGGAAAGGTGAGCTTTTAAGTTTAAACAAATGGAAATTATTGTTTGGTGACAAGTTTGCTTCATAGATAGTTTTTCTTTAGAAAATGAATGGTTAAGAAATAGAGTACTTTCTATTGCAAGTTAGTGTAGACTTGAGACTATGCCTCCATTTAACCGGTTCATCACTTTCTCAGGGTGGGCTCATTATTAGTGATTCCTTCAATCATTCTTCTATAGTTGTTGGTGCTCGAGCATCTAGATCAAAAGTCATTGTTTTTCAGCACAACAATAAACCCTTCAATTGATTCATGCAGTCCATGATCTAGATGCTATGAATGGTGAAGACAATAGCAAAATATCCAAATATGTAGGAAAATTTGTCTAGTCTATATTACGTTTGCAACCAATCCAACTCACGTCCATGGAGAGTAGTGAAGTTAGATGCAAACTCACCGTCAACACTATTTAACATAGCACAAACAAAACTAAATAACACTAGATAAATTACTGAAAACCTAGAACTAAAATACTTTTGGGGTACACAGCTACTAATATGATAAAATGCAAAGGGCATTATAGAAAACAAGAGCCTTCCTTCCTTGGAAAAAATAGCAATATCAAAAGAAGAAACATTGCAACAAAAAAACTCAACCCCATGGTACAAGAAAAAATCATAACAAAAAGGAGAATACAAAAATTGCACCGTGGTCTAGCAGGAAAAGGGCATTGCAGATTAAAAAATACTTTACGTTTCCTTCCTTGACAACAAAAACAATATTGAAAGGAGAAATATTACAATAAAAAACTCAACCCCATGGTGCAACCAAGAAATTCATAACAAGGAGGGGACAAAGGAATATAAAAATTGCAGTGGATTTCAATGGTATGGCAGTAAATTTGTTCGATATCACATCCCACTTGGACTAGGTTTGATTTCCAACACACCCCAATTGTTTTGGGTTCTACCCAAGTTCCCAAAACCATGTTTCAAAAGTAATCAACACTCTCTAGTGAAGAAAAAATTGTTCACCTAGAAAAAAGGCACAATTTAAAAAGATATGGATACACAATACCTCTTGCCACTAATAAAGACAGTCTTGTGGAGCTTCCTTTGTCTACATTTCTGTTTACATTGTACCACTCTCTATATGACAATTTACATCACATTATGGAGTACAAAAGAAATGATCTTATGAGTTATGGTGCATGAATGTTCTACCTCTGGCCGATAAGGCATGAATGTTTCCACCAACAGTTTTGCTACAAAATATTAGATATCAAATTCTTTCTGAAACCAATTTCTTCAATCTAATCCCACTGCTTTCCTTAAAGTTAATTATAGAGGCAGCCCAAAAAATTTAACAGGATACTGGAACGCACTGAAAAGACTCTGCAATAGAGAGAAGTTGTTAAAGAATCATGCCTCCCTTAAGACCCTAAACTCTTTACCCCCTAATTAAAAAAAAATATATTAAATATATATCACATGAAGGAACAAGCAGGGGGCAATACATACTCAACTTTATCTAAATTGAATCAAAAGTGTACACATCTTGTATACACTCGACTTGTGTGGAAATTCAATTAACAATGTACACATTAAATGAGTAGATTTGTGCAAGGAAAAAATGCATATCATATCAGAGGAGCCAATCTATATGTATTCTCATGAGAAAATGCATATTCAACTTCTATCAAATAAAATTAACAATTTACATGGTAAATAAGTAGGTTCCATAGAATATGAAACATGCAAACCCATATTAGAGGGTCAAGGCTAATTTTCTCAAGAAGAATCATGTTGAGTGTCATATTACAAGCAAGCCAATTTCTCTACATATTGGTAAAAGAAAGAACTAATTCTCACTCAAAACAAGTAGCAACAGGTACACGAGAGCAACAAAGTCTCCTATTAGAAGAAACAGTTATGACACATAAATTAAGGAAATTTTGATTCATGCAAACATGATGCTTAGCTAAAGGAAAAGCTATGAATATGAAGTGAGCACCTGTAGAAACAATAAAAATTCATCAACATAATATCCATCATAGATTAAGATGTAACAGTAAACTATGTTCACTCATATGTAGGAAATCCCTAGTTCAAGTCCCTACACGTTGTTAAAGTGGCCTAAAACCTGGACAACAACCCAACACATATCACAAATGTTATTGTCAGTCATGTTGTTGTGGTTTCCACCTAGTGATTGAAATAATTTTTTTGTTCCCATAACCAATCTGGGCCCAATGATGTCCCACTTACCTTTAAGCCAAAAAAGTCCAACCATAACTAGCAATAGAAAACAAGTGAAATTGACAGATTATTTTTTATGATATTAACCAAAGAAATCCAATTGATTTTTGGATAAATAAAATTGGCACCAGGAAATCAACAAAATAGAAACTACATGGTATAAAAGCCAAAATTCATTCATATCTATTTATCTATAGACTATATCAAGTTCCTAAATCTGTTTTGCCAGCTTGGTAGATGTGTGACATATTTTGAAGAGATTATTTTAGCTTTTATCATAAATTGGCATTTTTTCTTCAAGAATAAAAAATGTGGTAACATTTCTAAAAGAAACTGTGACTACATATGGTTGAATTATTGCTTGATGCAATAATACTCTTGTTTATTAAAATTCTGAACTTCTAAGAATTGCATTATCATTGAACTATATGTATTATTCCCTAAATTTTTTACCCATAACTATCATCCTATTAAAGTCAATTCAGTCGTCACTCTTTTTTATCACTAACTTATTCATTTGGAGTATAGTCAACAACTAAACAAGTAAACCCAAACAATAAGGCCATGACTTATTTATCTAGAGTACAATCTACACCTATACAAGCAAACCCTAACACTAAGTCCATGGCTTTTTTATTTGGAGTACAGTCAACAACTAAACAAGTAAATCCTAACAATAAGGATTCCTAGACATCCATGATAAGACTAAGTGTTTCCTCAAATGAGTCCATGACTTGTGAAGATGCCTAGATACTACAAAAATCAAGACACACCTTGCCTGATAGCATGAGAAGTATTCTACCAAGAGTTGTATTTAGAAGAACCATTTGATGTGAGCACTAGGAAAATGGCCCAGTGTGTTAATGTAATGGGGTTGTGGCTAATAGCCATGCAAGTTCTGAATAAGACCAAATTTCTTGTTGTGTAGAATCCTTCTTTCCTTTTGAATTGATCCAAAAATAGTGCTGACACAAAATTAAGCCCAATCATTTCCTTTCCAGTGACAGTCAGTGTCAATTAAGAAATTTTTGTAACCAAATGATTCTACTTCCCAAGGAAAAACTCTTACCTTCTTGATGAATTCTTGTAACATGCTCCTTAGATGTGATATTTATCTGTAGCTATCATAGCTATCTAGAGATTTGTCTATACCTAGCATTTTGGCTCAATCTAGTAATAGTATATTTCTAAATTTATGCTTGTGAATGAAGTTTAGGAAGTGTTCTTGTTTAGTATTTACTTTTGTTGTTTTCAGCATATGAAGTTTTTTGTCCTTTATGATTCTGTGAGGATTCTAACTTGGTTCACATGACTTTTGTTTTGGACCAGTTGGATAGAGCCGAGGCTGTATAGAAAATGTAGTTGCCAACTATAGCTAAATGTCTTTAGCATCCTTTCTTCCATGTTTTTTTTTTTTTTTCAATACTATGCAGTTCTATATTTTTCTTGTTTCTATTTTATGACTACATGGTAAATGGAAGTATCTAGGACATCCTACATGGTGATCAAATGATGTTATGTAGAAACATGATAGATTTATGAAATATGAGTCCAATCAATATTTCTACCATCCGATCAAAATAGATTGAGGAGAACCTAACAATTTTTTTATTTTTTTTGTGTAGGAACATCAAAGAAGATTAAATTGGAATGGGATACACATCTAAAGATAGCCTATGGTGCTACAAAAGGATTAGCATATCTTCATCGTGACTATAACCCATGCATTGTTCACAGGGATGTAAATATATCCAACATTCTTTTAGATGACAACTTCAAAGCACATTTTTAGAATTTGGCATTGCCAATTGCATTTCCTCAGCCAAAACTCACACCTCCACCTATGTTATGGGTACTACTGGTTATATTGACCCTAAATATTCAAGAACCTCAAGGCTTAATGAGAAATCTGATGTTTACAGCTATGGTATTGTTCTTCTGGAGTTGCTAACAGGCAGGAAAGTTGTGGAAAATGACTCAAATTTACTTCAGTTGGTAGGATTCGTGATTGGTGATAAAGAAACCAGAAAGATATGAAGATGAAGAGGTAAATGATCAATTTTTTTAAGGGATAGTTCAATGGTAAGAGAAACAATGAAGTAATAGTCAACATGGTCATAAGATGATAGTAATCAGAATGAGGGCAGCCTACAAATGATTGGAGCTTTATCACAATCATAGAATGAAAGTTCCTTTGCAAAGATGTATCATGTACTTATGCATTACAAGGATAAGGGACTGTAGGTTATGATATAAAAGAACATTCATGCACAAATGACAGATAGAGGATCAATAGGCATTACAAGGGTAAGGGACTATAGGTTATGATATAAAAGAATAGTCATGTTCCTATTCTTTTTTAAGCTATTGAACAACATAAAAGCAAGGTTTTGGAGCATATCTCAGCTAGTTTTTTTTTCTCTTTCAACAATTTATTGTAATCTTTTCAAGTTCTTTCATGTTGGGACATAAAATTATAACTCTATTTTCAAGCTTACACAGCTGCATGTAACATCTTTTTGATTAATAAAATAAGCTATTTTTACCTTCTCATTGTTCTTTTATTGTGAAAATATTTTAGATAGTTGATAAGTAATCTTCTTGATTAATAAAATAAATATTAAACTACCAAATGATGGCAATTAGAAATGCACTAAATATACTACTAAATCAATGACTAAATATATGACTAAAGTAATGACTAAATTAATGACTAGATTAATGACTAAATATATGACTAAAGTAATGACTAAAGTAATGACTAAATATATGACTAAATAAATGACTACCATGACTAAATAAGAGTAATGACTAAATATATGACTAAATAAATCACTACCATGACTAAATAAATGACCAATTAACAACAATCAATGACTAAATTAACGACTAAATCAATGACCAAATCAATGACCAAATCAATGACTAGATAAATGACTAAAATAGTTTAGTCATAAATTTGGTCGTGTTATAAATGACCGGCAATAAACTACTAATGGTCATGTGACCAAAATTAGTGATTTATATGCAATTTTTAGTAGTTTATTTAGTCATATATTATTGTTTTTGTACTAGTGCACTTCGGTGGTGCTTTGGGAAAGTACCTTGGTGAAAACCTGGCAAATAGGTGCCTTACATAAATAAAGCATCACCATCTATTCTTTACATTTCCATTTATCCATCAATTGTATCCTTTCATGGCTTAACACTGTCAGGTATCATGAACCCTTTAGAACTACTTGGAATATTCCAAAGGTCATTTTGTCCTACCTTTATCGAAGTAGGCTAACATGTCATACTAGGGGCATTTCATTATGTGTCACAATTGGGTTCTTGTATATCTTGAGATCATTAGACATCTTATCCTGAAAGTCCCAAAAACAATCATAAAATCTTATCTAGAAAATCCAAAAAAAATTGTAACATCTTATTAGAAAATCCAAATACATTTGCAAAATCTTATACAATGAAAATCCAAAAAAAATCAAAAAATTATAAAGGGAGAATAAAAAACATCTAGAAAATATCAAAAACCCTAAAAAGGTCAAATATCAAAAATCGAGAAAAAAAAAAGATTTTTCTTGTTGAACTATGTCATCTTTGAGCTTCAACGTAGGCAAGGCCATCATTGATGTGCCCCTAAGACATCCTAGGTCAATCCCTTTTAGGAGTCTGTCATAATAAACTATTTTTTTTCACCTGTTCATATCTCCATCTTGTAAATGGGTCAAGTCAGTTGAAGTACGTGGTCTCTGCGTGTATAACGTAGGAAAGGCTTATCTTTAATCGGCCCATGAGGCCTCTATGATAGGTCTCTTAGGTTAGGTTCTTGGTCGTAACTTGGAAATTCTCAAAAAACCCTTAAACATCCAAATATTTAGAAAATACAAAAACATTTGAAAATAGAAAACACAAAAATAATAAAACATTGAAAAGACCTAGAAAGCCTCAAGACATTAAGAAAACCTAAAACAACCTCAAAAAATCCTAAAAATCCATATAAACTTTAAAAAAAGACTAATAACAGCATCAAAACATCTTCAAAATACCAAAAAACATTGAAATATTCCAGAAAATCCAAAACCCATCCATCCCATCTCATATTCACCCGCAATAAACTTTCACCCAAGATGTCACCTTCAACCTTTGGTGAAACAAGTAGAAAGAAAGTATAACAAGTCGTAAAGTGAAAACTTAAACCTCAAAATCTAGAGTCTAGATCATAAGTAAATGCGGTAGTAAAGTTTATAGCAATGAATCATCTTAGCATCATTGTCCTAACATCAAACAATCCTCTAATCAACATGTCCTAGGATGTATCTTTCCTACGATGGACATCAACATCCAAAATTACATTAGCTAAACTTAAACTAGGCAAGAGCTATAGATAGCATTGACTGTTTTTCTTTGATCTTTTCTTATGATTTATCTTAATGACCCATTCCAAGGACCTCTCGATGATGTCTAACAAAATTATTTAGAGATAAATTAATGGGGCATCAATCATTATCTTTCGTTTTCTATGCTTGTGGATACTCTTGTAAAATAATCTTGGCGCATACTTGCTTAGTTGTGTGTAGGAAGGTCGTTTGGAGTATGTTGTTGACTATTGCATATGCTTTGGTCCAGTATATTTTGAGCTTCTTACTTTCATTCCAATGAGGTCTCTGTATGTCAAGGTGTGAACAAGAACTACCCTATTTGTTTTTCAAGTCAAAGTCCATTGCACTAGATACAATGTTGTCCTGGTTATCAATACCTTGATGCATCCTGTCTATGTGTTACATCAAACAATAAGGATCGAGGAAAAATACCAATACCGAAGTGTGAGAGACTCATCCTACATTTTCATCTTGTATTTTCCATCGTGTCATCACCATCTCTAATAAAGTATCGATGGATCAAGGACTTGTTGGATCTTTTGAAGCAATCATCACAATCAACAGTTATTCAATCTTTATTCTTCTATCTTCTCTCCACACTAACTTGGTATCATGACAGTCAACAAAAACATCATCAATGCAACCACACTACATCCATAAACCATCAGTATACATGCATCTCATAGAATAATCATAAAAGATCCATTAGCATAATCATAGCATCCATCTCATTATCATATCACATCATACATTTTGCATTCACATTTGAGTTGTGATGAATAATATAGATTTTCTATTCTAAGCATCTTAAATCATTGTATAAGAATTTGCATCCACATGCATACATTGTCATCATAAAATACATAGAAAATATACATAAATAAATAAATCCACATCATGTACATCCATAACATCTGCATATCATAATCATCCATCCATTGTTGGAAATATGTGCTTCAAACATTACAGGCTGAAACCTCCATTAGAGTCAAGTCGGTGTGACATTCTAATTGTCTGGCCGACTAGCAGGTTTGTTTTATTCAGTTCTAAACAGGTCGCTGTCACCTTGCCATTATCTTGCCAAAAGGTTACACTGTGGAGTCTATCATTGTAGCATGATGTATTCGTTGTGACCTTATAGCGCTTGGGAGACCTCTGGCTGACAGGCCATTCAATTGTGCATCGGGGAGACTCTTGGCGACTGTGGTCTTTAGTGAAGCTAAAGGTTTTCGCTAAGTTGTCTCAGCGAAGTGTTAATCTCTCGCTGACAGCGTATGTATTGAGGTCCTTAGGGTAACCCATATTGACTCGGTAAGAAGTCACCTGCGAAAGCAGATGTTATGTTGACAGTGTTTGTTTTATATTCATCGGGGAGACTTGGCTGAAGGAAATGTCATCGGTAAGATGTCTTACCGATGTGGATATGTCTCAGCGACAAAGACTCAAGAGTTAGTATTCAGTGTAGCTCTTGGCAAATGATGGTCATCGGTGGAACGCGGTGGTTTCGATAAGAAGTCCGAGCGAATTCGATGAGTCTTGCCGATGTTGAAGAATCTTCGGGGTAACTTAAAGCTATCGAAGAAACCTCTTAGCGATGGTGAATGTCTTGCCGATAGCTGATGGCTATCGGGGTAGCTCTTGGCGATAGTTGGTCATCGGAGTAACATATGGAGTTCGGTATGAACTCTTGGCAATAGGTGTGAGTCTTGCTGACTTCTCCTTGGTGCTCGGTAGGTATGAAGTCTTCGGTATAACCTTTGATGTCTCGCTATGACCTCCTAGAGAAAGCGATAGGTCAGGGTGACTACATGATGACTCGGTGTATCTCTTGGTGCTCGATATAACATCTTGACGACTATGATCACTCTTGGCAACGTCTGTATGAAGTATATGTGGCATCGGCGAGACACTGTTAGTGTCTCACTGAGATGCTAGTGCATTACGAATTATGTTGACTGTCTGACTGTCATACGTGGAATCTCATGGACGAATAGAGGAAGCCGAAAGTGAACCATTAGCAGTTGGTTCATTGCGACAGTTCTGTGAGAAAGCTCAACAGTCAGGGAACACCATGGATATAGTTGGAAGTTGCAGACGCTTGAGGGTTGGATAGTAGTTCGATCAACAGTGAAGTGTGAAGAACCAAAACTGTATCAGTAAAGGTTTTAAAATCTGTAAAGGCTATAACTTGGATGTTTTTCTATTCGAATAATGTTCATGATGAATGCTGCTGTATAATGACACCAGAAAGATAAGTTTGGAACTGTGTGTAATTTTGATTACTGTAATACAAAGTGATTTCTCTTGGTGTGGTGGGTTTTTCTCCCGTAAGGGTTTTCCCACGTATATTTGGTGTTCATGTGTGTTTTTCTAATACTCTATTTCTGTAATTTGTTTCATAGTGCATCTCAACTTGACTGTAATTTGAAAATTATAAGTACTTCTGCATTCTTTCCTGAGGTATTGACATTAGGAGAATTGTTTTCCGCATCTAATTTTCTTTACAAGTGGTATCAGAGCTTGGCCAGTTGTGTTATCCTTGGGGGTACTTTGGGTTTTTTGTGTCAATACTGTTCAGTGGGAGTCTTGTAGAGATTGTTATTTCTATTTACAGATTAAGATGTCTAGTTCATCTGGGAAGATTGAAATAGAGATATTCAATGGCAGTAACTTTGAATTGTGGAAACTCAAGATGGAGGATCTCTTAGTAGATTGAGATCTTTGGCTTGCTGTGTTTGGAACTAAACCTACAGGCATGATGCAAGAAGAATGGGACCTTGCAGATAGAAAAGCTAAGGTCCTGATAAGGCTCTATTTGGTAGACTCAGTTCTTCTCAATGTGCATGAAGAGAAGAAAACTTCTCTCTTGTGGAAGAGACTGGCATCCATTTATCAGGGGAAATCCTTGGTGAATAAGTTGTTCCTGAGAAAGAAGCTCTACTCTTTGAGAATGCAGGAAGGAGGGTCTATCGTTGATCATTTGAATGCATTTAACATGTTGCTCACATAATTAACATCTGTTGGTGTAAAGATTGAAGAAGATCACTATATGCTTCTGTTATGTTCTTTGCCAAACTCTTGGAATCATCTGGTGATGGCTATTGGGAGTACAACATCTAGTTTCAAGATGGAAGATGTTGTTGGTTCTTTGCTATTAGAAGAGATGAGAAGAAAATCTTCTGAGATGGCTAAGAAAGCTCTTACTGTCAGAGGAAGGTCAAAAGATAGAGGCAAGAAGAAGGACAAAAAGTCCAAATCTAAATCAAAAGGGAGATCAAAGTCTCCTTGTAAGAAGTCCAAGGTGAAATGTTGGAACTATGGGCAACCTGGTCATGTCCGAAAGGATTGTAAAGAGGAGAAAAAGAAGAAGAAGGGATCTTCCGATAATGGTTCTTCTCATAGTGATGGTGACGCCTTCATTGCAACCTTGGCTACACAGACATCAGATGATGTCTGGCTGATTGATTCTGGAGCATCATTCCACATGACATCTCACAGAGAATGGTTCACAAAGTATGAAGAATACAATGGTGGAAAGGTGTACTTGGTCAGTGATTCAACTTTGGAAATTGTTGGCCGTGGAAGAGTCAGAATCCAATTCCCTGATGGCAGAATAAAGGGGATCAATGATGTGATGCACATACCAGGTCTGGCTTTAAATCTTCTTTCTGTCAGTAAGCTTAATGATATCAGAGTACAAGTCTTGTTCTCGGGAAGTGGTTGCAAGATGACTAGAGGTTCAATGGTGCTAGCTAGAGGTGCTCGAATTGGTACCCTGTACAAGTTGGATGCACAAGTTGTTCAATGTAACAGTGTCTCTTCGAAGTCAATGAAAGCTGCTCATGGAGGTAAAGAGGGAAATATCCCTAATTATGTAAACTCTACTGAAGTAAAACTTCCCGCAGAGAAGACTATGCTTTGGCATCATAGGTTAGGCCACACAGGAGAAAAAGGTTTAAAAACTTTGAAAAACAAAAATCTGGTTGAGGGGCTTGAAGATTGTAATCTAGAATTTGAATTCTGTGAACACTGTATATATGGAAAGCAACAACGTGTTTCATTCTATGACAGTCCTCATAAATCTTCTAGTTTGTTAGACTATATTCATTTGGATGTGTTTGGTCCAGTAGATGTTCCTTCTTTGTCTAAATCAAGATACTATGTGTCGTTCATTGATGATTATTCAAGAAGAGCATTTATATATTTTTTGAAAAGTAAATTAGAAGTGTTTAGTCGATTTAAGGAGTTTAAAAATCTTGTTGAAAATCAGTCTAGTAAAACAATAAAATGCTTAAGGACTGATAATGGCGGTGAATTCTGTTCTGATGAATTTGAAAGATACTGTAAAGACCATGGAATCAAAAGACACAAGAGTACACCTTATACTCCACAGCAGAATGGAGTTGCAGAAAGGTTTAATAGGACAGTGATGGAGAGAGCACGAAGTATGCTTAGTAGTGTTGGTTTGGAGGAGAAGTTCTGGTCTCCAAACTCTACTCTTGTTGATAAGACACCTTTGGAAGCGTGGTCTGGTAAGAATCCCTCTCTTAGACATATTCGAGTCTTTGGCTGTGAGGCATATGTACATGTGTCAGATGTAAAAAGATCTAAGTTGGAGAACAAAGCTGTCAAGTGTATTTTTATTGGCTATAGTGCTAACATTAAAGGATACAAGCTTTGGAATCCTGTTACAGAGAAGGTTGTATACAGTAGAAGTGTAATCTTTCGTGAGCTGAAACCTTCCACCTTGGATCTGCAGTCAGAGAAAGTAAGAAAATAGTAAGGATGTAGCAGCAATTCCTCCTACACCAGAGAAAGAGGAATTGAAGATTCAAAACGTACCTGAAACTGAGGAGAACTCAAGCAGCTCTGAAAGTTCTGAAGAAGATGAACCTCAGCCTCAGCCTGTGAGGAGGTCAACCCGAGAAAGGAAACAACCAGATAGGTATGGGTTCTCATTAATTGATTCTACTTGTGCCTATGCTTTGATTTCTAGTATTGATGAGCCTAGGACTGTAAAAGAGGCAATTAAAATTTCTGATTCAGATTCTTGGTTGGAAGCCATGGAAGAAGAAATGGCATCATTAGATAAAAATGAAACCTAGAGTCTGGTGCCCTTGCCTAAAAGGCATAAAACCTGTGGGTTGTAAATGGGTATTTAAGAAAAAGATTGGTCTGGAAGGCAGTGTAGAAAAATACAAGGCAAGACTGGTTGCAAAGGGTTATTCCCAGGTAGAGGGAATTGACTATGGGGAAATATTTTCTCCTATAGCAAAGCTGACGTCCATTAGATTTCTATTGTCACTTGCAAGCGTATGACTTAGAGGTTGAACAGATGGATGTGAAGACATCATTTCTTCATGGTGATCTTGAAGAAGAAATCTATATGTCCCAACTTGAGCAATTTGTTGAAAAGGGTAAAGAAAAACTAGTATGCAAATTAAAGAAGTCTCTATATAGGTTAAAGCAGTCACCTAGAATGTGGTACTAGAAATTTGATACATTTGTATTATCTTTGGGATTTGTGAGATCAAAATCTGATCACTATGTATACTATAAAGCGGAAAGTGATCAAGTGCTTCTTATTGCTCTTTATGTTGATGATATGCTATTCATAGGAAATAGCAAGCTAATGATTTCTGATCTTAAGTCTCAGTTGTCTACTAGGTTCGAAATGAAAGATCTTGGTGCAGCAAGGTATATTCTGGGGATGGAGATATCTAGGAACAGGAAGAATAGAAAACTTTGGCTTAGTCAGAGTAAGTATATAAGGACTATTCTAGAGAGATTTTGTATGAATGATTGCAAGCAGTTAATTGTTCCAGTCATACAAGGAACAAAGCTATCTATTGAGGACTGTCCAAAATCTCCTACTGAGATGGAGGACATGACCAGTGTGCCCTATGCTAGTGCTGTAGGAAGTCTTATGTATGCAATGGTCTGTACAAGACTAGACATTTCCCAAGCAGTGGGAGTACTTAGTCAATTTATGGCAAATCTAGGTAGAATACATTGGGATGTTGTTGTAACTAAGGATTTCTTTTAGGTTTGATTAGGAGTGTTAGCAGTAAATTAATAAAGACGATGAAACCCAAAGATCTTACAAAACACAATGGAAGCAAATGAAAGAACGATTATACCTGATCGTCGAGACCTCCATGATTTACTTTTGTAATACCTTTTTGCTTGTTGGATAATGCTTTGCCCTCAGATTCGTTGTGTGAGCAATCTGCAAATGTCTAAGTCCTACACCAAGCTTTGAAGGATTTATGCAATGTCTAAATGTCTATTCCTATGACTATGATTGCCAATGTCTATGCCTAAACAATGCTAAAACTTGATCAAATACAAATAATAATTGCAATGAGAAGCCTAAGTGTGCAAGTGAATATGTAATATGCCTATAATATGTCTACTTGTGTGCGTGTCATCAAAAAGTGAGAGGAAAATGACATTTTATAGAAAATGTCATTTTGAATGGACGGGTGAGATTGAATTCTAAGAAAGACATAGAATGAGAGGTCCAGATTAAATCTGACAATCCCTAATTAGGGTTAGGGAAAATTCATTAATCGAACGGTCAAGATAATATCTCAGAAGATCGAATTGGCGGTGGAGAATAAATGAGATAACTAATTAGAAAAATAAAGATATTCGAAAATCAAGAATATAAAGACTGCCTGATTTGTGAGATTCGAAAAATCAAGAAGATAAGATTTGGACTGAAGATCAGATTTGGAAAATCAAGAATCTGCTTGATTGCTTGATTTTTAGAAGATTAGTTTCCATTTTGAATTGAGTTAATTCAAAATAATGATTTTGTGAGACAATAAATAATTGATTTTTCAATTATTTACGAAAGTGGACTGTCAGTTAAGATTGTGATGGCATTTTAAATAATTTATTTATTTAAAATGAGAGGAATATTAATTTTGACAATTAAATAATTAAAGATAATTATTTAATTTAGAGGATAATGACCGATAATTAAATAAATTAATAAATTCATTTAATTATGAGAATTAGTGACATATTAAATAAATAAATAAAATTCATTTATTTAATAATTAGGAAGAATAAATGAAGGGTAATTAAATAAATTCAGAAATTTATTTAATTAAGGGCAGACTTAGACAATTAATGACGTATTTAATAAATAAATAAAATTTATTTATTTAATAATCATAAAGAGTAAAATGACATGAATTAATTAAATAATTATGAATTATTTAATCAATAGTCAAATGTGGACCAAAGACATAATTAAATGTCATAATTATGCTAGAACAAAAGTGGTAAAAATGAAGCTTGCAGGCCTAGGTCATTTTTAGGTGTCTACATTTTCCCCCTCTTTGTCATAATGTCGCTTGTTGCGTTGTGACAAAGAAAATAAGTCGAAGATATGCCCCAATGCAAAATAAGATGAGGAAGAATGACGAGGAGGGTTACGGTATGCCCCCTCGAGATGACAGACAGGTTCCAAGAACATAGGTGTGCTCTCGAAATGGACGAGAAGACTAGAATATGAAGAGACAAAGGAATGTTAGTACAAAAGATATGGATGATGATATGGATGCAATGCCTATATGAGATGAGTGAGAGAAGATGACAAGACTAAAGAAGATGCATGTTAGTTCTTAGAGAAAATCCTTCAAAACTTTATCATAGGACTTTTAGATTTATTGCTCTTAATCATCATTGGGCGGTAAAAATGACACAAATGGACAACAGACACCATGATATGACGTAGACCAAGGTGTGCAAGGTCATCCATTTGAAAAACAGACAGTCATAGACAAGGAATGTCCTAACTCATACTAAGGGTGGAGTTACCCCAGTCTTTTTGTCGAGACAATCCACAAACAACAGTCAAAGAAAATAAAATAGGTCAGGAGATGTCATCGCACCTCTAAATCCTTCATGGGACATCCTCGAGGTAGCTAGTAACATGACCAAAAAGACAAGACAGTAAAATTATAAGACAAAAAGAGACAAAATAGTCAAAATATAGGACAAGATAGACCAGAAAAATTAACAGCCATTTAATTTTGTTTGCCAATGTTTGTTTGCCAAAGATTGATTTCTTGTCGGTTTGACAGTTTTGACAGTTTAAGAGTTTTGCCAATTTGATGGTGTTGACAGTTTGGCAGGGCCTATTGTCAGGAATGACACATCCTAAAAAAGGCAAAGGACATTTTGACAAGGTCTAAATCCAAGAAGGACACATCTTGAAGAGGACCAAAGAGTGACGAGACTGACATTGTTTTGAGTAATATGTTTTGGCAAGTTGACTGATGTTGACTGTATGATTGATTGGATTGTGTTGTCCGATTTTGAACAATTTTGACATTGACGTTTCAAATGACTGTCTTGTGTCTGAGTTTGACTACGTCTAACTTATTTGACAGATGTGGGGATTGTGACAAATGACATGATTTTATTTGGACCAACCTAAAAGGACTGACCTAATGTCTCGGGGACTCATCGACTGATGGCCTTGCCTACGTAGCAAATGCGTAGAGACAACGTAGTTCGACAATGACCCAGACTGACTGACATGATTGACTTTGACTTCATTTTTAGGATTTTGACATTGATTTGGATGTTTTTTTGTTTTTCTTTTTTGAGGACGTTTTATGATTTTTAGGTCTTTCTTCAGGATATTTTATGATGTTTTTGGTCTTTCTTCAAGACTTTTTGTGATGTTTTTGTCTTTTTTTTAGAACATTTTATGATGTTTTTGTCTTTTTGTCATTTTATATTTTTTTGGATTTTGACGTTTAAGAGGATCGTGACAAATGCATATGATTGATGCCTACACATGAGAATCCAAGGACAAACATGATTGTGCCCCTAGTCAAGCTTAATACTAATTGACAAGTGATGACAACGTTGTTTGACGTGGGAAGGACGCATCCCGAAACAACGTGAGGATGATGATGATAATGTGACAAAAGTATGGAGGTCTACAACCGAGCCAGGAATGCAGTCATGTAAAATTTTGGATAATGTGCTTGTATGAATTAGACTCGTTGCATTTGGAATGGCTTGGTTAGGACTTAGAAGGGATGATGGAGTATCCTTAGACTGTTTGACAAGGGAAAGCCAAGATAGGTGATAGACATGAAAGGATAGGGGGTGGCCCTGGTAAAAGACGGGAGACATGAGACTAATGGAATTGTCATATTATTTTCAAGGACTATGTCGTATAAGAACAATAAGACTATGATTGTCAATGACATGATGTTTCATGAATCATGTATAACCGAAGGATAGACATGTCAAGAGTTTTCCCAAAGCATGATTTATGTGTGCCATTTTTATGTCAAAACCGAGGTAAGTGGGAAAAATGCATGGAAATGATAGGGCTTAGATGGACGCCAATGTCATGAGGAAGGCATAGGAAATGAGACGACTTGCCCCCAAGTGTAAAAGTACACATAGACAATTTATTTTACACATGACACCTGTTTGCCAGGTTTTCATCATGGTACTTATCCAAGGAACCTGTTTACCTGGTTTTCACCATTGGATGAAATTTTTCTCTTTACTATTGTCTTGAATTTTTGATTTTTTAGTGTCACCAAGACGCTTGTTTGCCAGGTTTTCATCAGGGTGACAATTTTTCATCATTTTTCATTTTTATTTTTTTTGTATTTCTAATTTTGTGGATAGCCTGGATGCTTTAGATAACCATTGACTGTTCTGAATCTACTGATGGTTCCAATGTACAGACTGGTGCCATGATATGCCAATAATGACCTTGTTGAAGGAGTTGTCTTGTCAGGATCATAGCGCTTGTGTACAATTGATTGATGTCATTGTGATCCTTTCTGATACTAGAGTTGGCCTTATTAGAATACACACATCGCGATAGAGTGCCATGAGAGTCCTTACGGTAAAGAGTTGCTGCCAAGATGTGATAGATTTGTGACGTGGGATCATTGGACTTTAGACGAGATGTAGGGTTATGACGAATGATGGTAGACATGGAAAGATTGTTTGGACATTTGGATGAATGACTTTTTATTTTCCAAACTTGGGATGGTGGATGATGGATTTTGGAGGGATGGTGTTTGGAAACAACACTTTTATATGCCTTGATTGATGACCATTTTGAAGGAGGTGGACATTTGTTGTATGTGGGAGTCCTCTTGTCTTGTGGCTCCACATTGTGATTGACTTTTGTATTTGACTTGGTGTCTTTGTTTGATCCATCTTTCTTTGGGATCCATTTTAATTTCATTTGTCCACTTGTCCTTTTGTTTGATTCAATGGAATTTGACATTTGATTTTGATCTTTTGACTTGTAAGACTTTTGTTTTTGTTGGTCCCAAAGGGGAGGTTGATTCATGATAGAATGATGGTTTATGGTGTGGGTGGATGGGGTGTTGGCAACAATCTTATGACAAGGATTTCTCATGGACTCCATTTTGACATTTGTATCTGACAAGGTTTCCCCCAGTATCGAGGAGGTACCACTGACATCGTTTGATTTTCTATCTGATGAATAGCCAAGACCTTGATGTCTTTAATTTTCCTGAAGCTGTATTGGTTCTAGAATGCCTTGCTCGTGTATGCCTAGTCCTTTGCCTTGATATTGCATGCTTTGACATATTCTATTTGTGATGGGGTATTTATTGTTTTGAAAGCAAGATGCTAACCCATCATGATGTCTATGGACACTGTCACTTGTAATATTTTCATCTGCAAGAAAGCTTGCTCTAACAAAGATACATGACCCTAGTTGATAAAGCGTTTTAGCTTCATTGTCATGTTGGACATATTCCTGACTGATATCTTTGGTATGATCGTGTGACATGTCAGGTTCAGATGATTCTATTGGTGCTTCCAAGGCAATGTCAAAGCCATCATTATGTTTAGTGTCATAGAGTCCAATGGTAGGGTCTTGGTCCAAGATGGGGTTGTCATGGATTTGGATTTCTTAGTCAATGGTAGGTGTACTTTGGATGTCATGATTGTCTTGAAGGAATCCTTGAATGGAGTTTAAGATAGGGTCATGGGATGGACTACCTTGTTCTTGACATGAGGGTGACATTATAAGGTCATGCTTTGAACTTTCATTTTGACATGTATCCTCAAGTTTATTAAATGGGATTTGACTTTGGACTATGATAGAATTTTTATGACTAGATGTGGCTTGTGAGAGGGTGACTTGAAAAGGATCAATGAACAAAGGACTAGGATAGGACGCGAAGACTTGTGAAGGATAAGGGTATGACGTGGGGACTTGGACTGGACTAGCATGTGAGGGACAAGGATAGGAAATGGAGTCTTGGACTGGATTAATTATTGAAGGACAAGGATATGACATGGAGACTTCGACTGGATTGGTGTAAGGTTGATTGAAATAGGACATGGAGACTTGGAACGGATTGGTATGGTATGATGTGGGGACTTGACATGAGTTGGTAGATGGTTGATAAGGGATGCAGAATTGGATGAGATTAATAGGTGAAGGACTAGCATATGATGTGGAGACATGGAATGGACTAGCAGACAATTGAATTCCCTTGTCAAGGTTAGGATAAGGGTGATTAATGGATGTTTGTTGTGGACTAATGTCATGGATGGTGTTAAGTGACTTTTGGTAGTGAGGGTAGATGGATGGAGGTGGCAAAGTATTTATGTCAAAGTCTTTTGGTAACTTAGCCCTTTGGTCCAAAAGCATGGCTAGATACCTTTGAGGGTCGCGTAAGATTGAGTTTTCTACAAAGGAGGCTATATCAGGGTTTTGCGCTGCAGCTTCTAAGTCTTCGACATATACTTACCCATTCTGGTCTCTTTTTATGAATGGCTCAAAAATGTTTTGTGATGAAGATGGAATGTTCATGGAAGATTGCATGTTCATGTTATGAAATGGGTCAGAAAAAGTCCAATGTTGGTTTGTGTCATAAGTGTTATTGTCAATGTTGGGATTGGAATCTTGTCCAAAGTTTTCTATTTGTCGTTGTTGTCTTTGAAGCCTAGTCTCAACCGTAAAAGGGATTTGCTTAAATGAGGATGACGCCAATGACAACTAAATGTGAGGATGATGACAACCTATGTTTTTCAGATTTTTTGGATAAAGGATGACATTGCAAGACTATGTTTTTGGATTTTTGACAATAAGGGATGCAATATGACAATGTTGTCTAAAGAAAATGACTAATGCCAAAGGACAATGAAGACTAAGATGACAAGTTATGTCACTAAATTTTTTTTGTATTTTTGGAATAAAGGATGACAATGCAAGATGATGATGACGTTTTCCTAAGGAGATGATTAATGCACGATGACAAGGTTGTCAAGGCCAATATGAGGAATAAGATGATGATGTTTGACTAAAGACTTAATGTTATAAATGCCAAGTCTAGGTTCAAAATAATGACTAAGATGAACAATGCAAAGTCTAAGTTCAAAATGGGGACTGAGATTATTTTTTGATGTTTTGTTGAAAAGTATGAGTTGTCTAAGGTCGATTGTTTATGTCCAGATTTATGAATGTTGTGTATATTGTTTGAAAATATAGAAAACACTTGACAAGCATGATGTTTTGGTGTAAGCAAGCACACATGAGACAAGTACAATCCTAAAAGGCCAATAGGCCAAGGGTTTGTATACTTGGTATAGCCCACCGGTATACCCCAGATTGGTGATAAACACCTTTCCTTCTCAAGAGCAGATAGCTTAGAATTTTGGTGGCATTGGATCCCCTCCACGGCTCATTAACATCATTCGAGCACACCAAATTTGAATTCTTGGGTAGTGACTTCCCAAGAACTGCTATCTCTACTCAAGTGGATCAGTAGTGAGTGTCTTTGGGCATGATACTATACCCTATACTATATCAAGCAATGGCCAATAGAACGGCTAGACACTAAGACAAGAGGTGTTTAATATGGGCATTCAATTCATGGGGCATGATCCATGTGGCGAGAGTCCCCTTTCGGATCCATCTCGTCGGAACCACACTTGTGATTCTTGGGCTTTCCCCAAGAACCCACTTTTATATACCGGTTGGCAGTCCCTCGGTGTTAGGGTGCTACCGGTCTGAGTCGTCCTGGGGTGAGTACTTTTTCCCACCAGAACAGGCCCAAGTTCTAGAGTTAGTAACTATTTCTCTTACACCCAGGATCGCACAAGTGTGCAAGGGGAGAGGATACTTCGATATACCAAATCGTGAGGGTGTACAACAAATAAAATGGGTCTGATTTTTTGATCACCGATTTTTCACAAGGTGAGCATAATCACCTACCATTTGTTCAAACACAATCAAACACTTGCAAACAAAATTCATTTTAGAGCACCAAAGGAAATGTTCTTAGATTAAAAATTAAAAAAAATGCAAACAAGTGGTTTGAGAGATAAATCTTCGACAAACGTAGCTGCAAAACCACATGTTAGTAGTTTGAATATATGTCTTTGACCCACGAAAAACTCCAATGCCACATGCTGCCAACAAAAATTAGTAACCAAAAAAATTAATAAATAAATAAATTTAATGACAACAACAAATTAAAACAGCGATAACTTTCTCAAAACTTAATAAAATTTTAAATCGTTTGAAGTTTCGGAAAGCTAAGAATCAAACCTTGAAAACCAAAAAATTATTTTCCAAGATTCTGCACAAAAAAAATGTTATATGCAAAAGAAAACGCAGGTTTTAAAAGCGAAATTAAAAAAATAGCAATCACTAAAATAGCCATAACTTTCTCAAATCTTAACGAAATTTGAAACCGTTTAAAGTTCTGGGAAGATGAGATCGAGATCTACAAAACCTAGAAAATGTTTTAAAATATTTTATTCGCCCATTTTTCTGTGCTAAAAAAAAAAGTGACGGGATTTTGTATGACTTCTTGGCTATAACCTGTAAAATAGTGAAAACAAACAAGAAAAACACATAAATATTTCTATAGAATGTCGGGTTCACCAATGTAACTGAGGATTTATTTTAGGTTTGATTAGGAATGTTAGCAGTAAATTAATAAAGACGATAAAAACCAAAGATCTTACAAAACACAATGGAAGCAAATGAAAGAACGATAATACCTGATCGCTGAGACCTCCATGATTTACTTTTGTAATACCTTCTTGCTTGCTAGATAATACTTTGCCCTCAGATTCGTTATGTGAGAAATCTGCAAATGTCTAAGTCCTACACCAAGCTTTGAAGGATTTATGCAATGTCTAAATGTCTATGCCTATGACTATGATTGCCAATGTCTATGCCTAAACAATGCTAAAACTTGATCAAATACAAATAATAATTGCAATGAGAAGCCTAAGTGTGCAAGTGAATATGTAATATGCCTATAATATGTCTACTTGTGTGTGTGTCATCCAAAAGTGAGAGGAAAATGAAATTTTATAGAAAATGTCATTTTGAATGGACAGGTGAGATTGAATTCTAAGAAAGACCTAGAATGAGAGGTCTAGATTAAATCTGACAATCCCTAATTAGGGTTAGGAAAAATTTATTAATCGAACGGTCAAAATAATATCTCAGAAGATCGAATCGGCGGTGGAGAATAAATGAGATAATTAATTAGAAAAATAAAGATATTCGAAAATCAAGAAGATAAAGACTGCCTGATTTGTGAGATTCGAAAAATCAAGAAGATAAGATTTGGACTGAAGATCAGATTTGGAAAATCAAGAATCTACCCGATTGCTTGATTTTTAGAAGATTAGTTTCCATTTTGAATTGAGTTAATTCAAAATAATGATTTTGTGAGACAATAAATAATTGATTTTTCAATTATTTACGAAAGTGGACTGTCAGTTAAGATTGTGATGACATTTTAAATAATTAATTTATTTAAAATGAGAGGAATATTAATTTTGACAATTAAATAATTAAAGATAATTATTTAATTTAGAGGATAATGACCGATAATTAAATAAATTAATAAATTCATTTAATTATGACAATTAGTGACATATTAAATAAATAAATAAAATTCATTTATTTAATAATTAGGAAGAATAAATGAAGAAGGGTAATTAAATAAATTCAGAAATTTATTTAATTAAGGGCAGACTTAGACAATTAATGACGTATTTAATAAATAAATAAAATTTATTTATTTAATAATCATAAAGAGTAAAATGACATGAATTAATTAAATAATTATGAATTATTTAATCAATAGTCGAATGTGGACCAAAGACATAATTAAATGTCATAATTATGCTAGAACAAAAGTGATAAAAATGAAGCTTCCAGGCCTAGGTCATTTTTAGGTGTCTACAGCTTTGAAGAGAGTATTTAGATATTTGAAGGGAACTTTAGATTTTGCATTGTGTTACCATGGGAGTTCGGTTGAATCATAGAGGACTCTCAGCATTTGTGGATATGTAGATTCTGATTGGGTAGGGGACATTGATAGTAGGAGATCCACCAGTGGATACGTTTTCATGTTGAATGGTGGTGCAGTGAGTTGGATGAGCAAGCGGCAGGCTGTAGTCGCTTTGTCCACTACAGAGGCTGAATACATGGTAGCGACCCATGCTTGTAAAGAAGCTGTATGGTTGAAACGTTTGTATTCTAACATTGGTTTTGATGCAGGTGAAATAACAATTTTATGTGACAGTCAGAGTGCCATCTATCTGGCAAAGAACCCAACTTTCCATGCCAGAATGAAACATATTGATGTACAGTACCACTTTGTACAAGATATGGTTGAGGATGGAAAGGTCAGTTTGGAAAAGGTTGATACTCTGGAGAATGTTGCAGATGCATTGACGAAGCCGGTGAGCACATACAAGTTCAAGTGGTGTGCCAGTTCAATGGGCCTTAGTGCCCATGTTTTTTAGTAAGTATTATTTATGCTCTGGAGGTGCTTGTATGATCTTCGTCAAGTGGGAGATTGTTGGAAATATGTGCCTCAAACATTATAGGCTAAAACCTCCATTAGAGTCAAGTCGGTGTGACATTCTAATTGTTTGGCCGACTAGCAGGTTTGTTTTATTCAGTTTTGAATAGGTCGCTGTGACCTTGCCATTGTCTTGTTGAAAGGTTACACTGTGGAGTCTATCACTGTAGCATGATGTATTCGTTGTGACCTTATAGCGCTTGGGAGACCTCTGGTCGACAGGCCATTCAATCGTGCATCGGGGAGACTCTTGGCGACTGTGGTCTTCGGTGAAGCTAAAGGTTTTCGCTAAGTTGTCTCAGTGAAGTGTTAATCTCTCACCGATAGTGTATGTATTGAGGTCCTCGGGGTAACCCATATTGACTCTGTAAGAAGTCACCGCGAAAGAAAATGTTATGCTGACAGTGTTTGTTTTGTATTCATCGGGGAGACTTGGCTGAAGGAAATGTCATCGATAAGATGTCTTACCGATGTGGATATGTCTCAGCGACAAAGAATCAAGTGTTAGTCTTTGGTGTAGCTCTTGGCGAATGATGGTCATCAGTGGAACGCGGTGGTTTCAATAAGAAGTCCCAGCGACTTCAATGAGTCTTGCTAATGTTGAAGAATCTTCAGGGTAACTTAAAGCTATCGAAGAAACCTCTTAGCAATGGTGAATGTCTTGTCGATAGCCGATGGCTATCGGGGTAGCTCTTGGTGACAGTTGGTCATCAGAGTAACATATGGAGTTCAGTATGAACTCTTGGAAATAGGTGTGAGTCTTGCCAACTTCTCCTTGGTGCTTGGTAGGTATGAAGTCTTCGGTATAACCTTTGATGTCTCGCTATGACCTCCTGGAAAAAGCGATAGGTCAAGGCGACTACTTGATGACTCAGTGTATCTCTTAGAGCTTGATATAACATCTTGACGACTATGATGACTCTTAGCGACGTCTATATGAAGTATATGTGGCATCGGCGAGACACTGTTAGTGTCTCACCGAGATGCCAGTGCATTACGAATTTTGTTGACTGTCTGACTATCATACGTGGAATCTCGTGGACAAATAGAGGAAGTTGAAAGTGAGCCATTAGTAGTTGGTTCGTTGCGATAGTTCTGTGAGAAAGCTCAACAGTCAGGGAACACCATGGATATAGTTGGAAGTTGCAGACGCTTGAGGGTTGGATAGTAGTTCGATCAACAGTGAAGTGTGAAGAATCAAAACTATATCAGTAAAGGTTTTAAAATCTGTAAAGGCTATAACTTGGATGTTTTTTTGTTTGAATAATGTTCATGATGAATGTTGTTGTATAATGACACCAGAAAGATAAGTCTAGAACTGTATGTAATTTCGATTACTGTAATACAAAGTGATTTCTCTTGGTGTGGTGGGTTTTTCTCCTATAAGGGTTTTCCCACGTATATTTGGTGTTCATGTGTGTTTGTCTAATACTCTGTTTCTATAATCTGTTTCATAGTGCATCTCAACTTGACTGTAATTTAAAAATTATAAGTACTTCTGCATTCTTTCCTAAGGTATTGACATTAGGAGAATTGTTTTCCGCATCTAATTTTCTTTACATCCATATCATATTGTGAAAAGATATTGAAAAAAAATGAATATAACATTGCATCCATCCATATCATGATCATCACATATCACATAGGCATAAATAAAGTGCATGCATACATCATCAAATAAAATGCATCCATATAATATCATCCATACATGAAATAAAGTGAACACATCGTAACATGAATTATCTGTATCCATATCATATATATATATATATATCAAAAAATGTGTCATGGTACAAAATCTGGATAAATGTATGAACATCGATCAAAAGTATAATATCCACAAGGCTATCAAAAAGGAGTCCATGAATGTATATTTGTGATAAAGAATGGGGAAAATAAAAAAGTGTCTATACATAACAGCTAGCCCTGATGGTTGCTACCCTATCCAACCTATCTCTCAGGCTGGCCCTCTGCTCATGGTCGTGTGTCACTACACTGTGAAAAATCAGGTTGTCTCAAGGCTGCTAGAACATCATGATGATAATGATGCCTATAATATACAGTATTTGTAACTGTCTCTTAGTATAACCGTGTTGAAACTATCTGACCATGAGTCGCTACCATCATAGTCTCAATATTCTGGCATTGGGCAATCTCCTGATCTCTCTGAGCAGTCACATCTTGGACTATTTGTGGTGCCTGATCTCTCTTGACTATAACTAGAACCACCTACTTTTGATCCAGTCTCACTCAACATTAATGACCAAAACTTGTTGGTGGGCCTAATCCCGCTTACCACTCAATATCTGCACCTGTTGCTACAACTGTTGAATCTATGCATCTCTTGCATTTAGTGGTGGTGGTGGTCTTTCCTAAGGCTATACTTGAGGATGTATCTATGGCTATGTACATGAGGTTGTTTTCCAACTAGAAGAACCCACAGAACCTGATCATCCTAGCCATCCTAGCCACCCTCTCCCCTACCTTTCCCTTATCCTCTGCCTCTCAGTTTCCCTTTAGGAGGAGCCCCTACTGGATCCGTCAAACATTGGTGAGGGATGAACCAAGCATCATATGCCCAAGGCTAGGCTAAAAACTATCTAAAGCTCTCTATGACCTCTAGAGTTGGGATCGTCGGTCCACATATAGGAACTTCTCTATCCGATCTCAAAAAAATGGGTCTATATGCATTGTCAGGTCTATCTTGTACATCTCCAAACTAATGAGACACCATGTCTAAAAGATATATCTCAATGATCATGTGCTCTTGACCCTGCATATATCAGGTCTATCTGGTAAAATACAACTACTGAATATCATCAAACCATGGCAGGATCTGAAGCCATGGGCGCCAGTGAAAAACTATCATATCATCTATCACCCATCTCAAATACGAGAGCCCAATCTATCCAGTGTGCTTGAGAGTAATGACACCTCTATATCTCCAAATGATGGGATCATCTAGCTCCACATCTACCATCTGAACAATCAACCAAAGTACGAAAATGTGCTCCCATGCACCAATAGCTCTCCCATTGCAATTAAAAAAATCATACAAATCATGATATAAGGAGGCTAGCATCATGGGTCCCAACACAAAATGTGTCCTCCTATAAAAAATTTGATGCCACACCAAGCCCTAGATCATGGGCTAAATCCTCTTCTATGCTTATCTTGAGCCACCAAACCCAAAATGATGGCTGCGATGATCAATCTAAAGGTTCGCACATGACCTTGGTATGACTCTTGGTCAATCTATGATGTCACCAATAAAATATGATCCATCTCCATGACCTCAAGGCAGGCATCAAATCCAACAATAGTGTCATAAATCACATGATCTATATGAATCAACAAATGAAGAATCCACCACACATCCTCCAAAGTAACCATTGCCTCACTTGTTGGAAGGTGCAAGGACGAGGTCTCATTGTTCCATCTCTTGCACAAAGTTTCCATCATCGCTAGATGTGTCTGAATCACAAGCACCTATGTGACATACCAGAGGTTGATCTCTCCTAGGTGCTCCTAACGTAACTCTAATAGATCACCTAATCTCTCCAAAAAAATGGGCCTATGCTCCCTTGAAATCAATGAAGGGAAGACGTCCTACATCCACAAAGCACATGGCATCAGGAAATCATTGAAATTTGACATTATTTGAAATTTCTAGCTCAAAAATCACAATAGCATCGATATCTTCAATAGAATCACTATATTCAAATTTCAAATAGCGACACCTAATGCATTTAAAATTACAAATCAAAACATGCATCGCCAAATAAGTTGGTGTTGTGATTTAACTTCTAGAAACCCTAACCCTAATTTCTAAATTAGCAAGTGTGTCACCAAATATGTATGCGTCAACATTTAAAATTAGAAACCCTAATTTTAAATCACGAAAAGCGTCGCTATAATTGATTTGGGCTTCGCCAATTTTAGTTTGGGGATCACTATATGGCAACACCCCCCAAGTTTTAACTTCAAAGCATAATAAATACATCAAAATTTCAAATTTCAAATCAGGTTTCGAATCACATATTGGTGGTCCTATGCCTGGAACCCGCTAGAACTTTCAAACCCGATCAGAGATGTGCTTGGGAAGCTTTCAGTGCACCATTTCATTGAAGGGTGAAAGCTCAAATCACAATAATTTCCTAAGGTGTGAATGCACAAATGAATTGAAAATGACCCTTCTTGGCCTATTTAAGCTAGAAAATTAGGCTTTTTTGCCCTAATCTAACCTTGAAAGATGGGGTTTATCATTATTTTCACCAATTTTGCATCATTTTTTTTGCATTTTTGGCATTATTCTTGCATCTTGGGGCCTTTTTGGACACTTGGAGCTTTTGAACCTTTATCGAGAAAACAACCCAAAAATCAAAATTTTTGCCTGATTTCTCAAGGAGGTAGGGAATCAACTTTATCATTCCGTTGGGGTTGTTAGCTCTTAAAAACACAGGTTTGAACCACGAAAGGATGCCAAGCTTTCACAACATTTTAGGGTAACAGACAAGGTCAAAAGATTTAGACCTTCTACTCTTCAGGTGTTGCTAGACCTAGGTGGGTGTACGTATATGAATTGGGAAAACTTGATGTGCTTATCTTTCTTGAAATGTTTTTCCCACAATGGTAGATAGGAGTGGACAAATGAATTCAAACTGGATACAAATAGCAATAGCAATCTTCTAAATCTAAATCCTAAAATGCTCAATTAACAGATGTAAAGGAAATGAATGAATCTAAATGATGAAATTACAGAGACCAGTGCCTTATTGGGTATGCAGAGTCAAATGAAACAGAAGTGGGCAACTTATTCTGCCAGAAACTCAAATTGTCGGCATATGATTTGTTTATAACTTGTATAAACATGTAGGACTATGACTACTGAGCTCTACTTTAATAATCCAAATTAATCTCCCTAATTACTCTGATCAACTAAGAGGATTTAATCTCTCCTTGAAAGAACCAATCAATTAATCACACAGATACAACAAATGTGTACTGATAAACTAAAAATAAACTTGTTATACCAATTTAGACAACCAGAAATAATAAACTTGGAGACAGCTTAGTAATACTTTTAATGAATCTAATAGACAATTAACACCAGAAATGAGCTGCAACATCAACTAATTCTCATTAAAATCTCCATCTTGAAATCATACATCATAGTCTCTGTTTATTGGAAAAAATCTATCCAACTGTATATTCTCTACCTTATTTACCCTAAAAATCTGAAAAAATCCCGCTATTCACAATCGGGAATGAACATTTATACACCAGCATCTGAACAGGCACATCATTTCATATTCCAATGTCAGCAGACAATTGCAATCAGGCCAATTAATCATCACTGAAACAGTCATTGAGACAACCCTATAAGTATGCCAAAGGAAATTATATCGCTATCATCCCGTGCTCTCTGTGTTTCGCCCTGACTCTGTGATGTCAGTGAGATATTTCATAGATTATAAAATGTTATATTGATATGTATTTCTTTACGTGCTTTCCATTCACTGATACACAAGGATATCTCTCACCGATGAGTTCCTTTTGTTTTGTTCACAGTCACCATAACATTATGATATCAGAGAGACCTTATATAGACCACATTATGTTTCACCGAAAGTATTCTTTTATCTCTTGCATCACTGGGACAAAACAATTCCTATACCAACATAGTCCTCATGTGTAATATCGGCAAGATTGGAGGTCACTCGCCAAGATATTATATCGACGCCCATTAGTCTTACTGAGATTTCCCTTTGTGTTGGTCAGTGAGACCCTTTGAATTCGCTATGACTTTAGATCGAATTCATTCAGTCTGGCCGAAGTGTTTGTCTTTATTGTCGGTCGGCAAGACAAAGTAAGATCGCCAAGATAGTATATCGAAGAATATTTCTCACCAATGAGCATCCCCCACCACCAGTCGGTGAGACAATAAGGTCTCGCCAAGACCCTATCTCAAAAGCAACCTGTTTGGCCGAAGTAAATCCACACGAGCTAATCGATGAGACACATCAGGTTCATTGTAACATTATGCCGATACCAAAAAATTTGGCCAAAATGAACATTCGAAGTGCAAGTCGATGAGACAAAATGAAATCGGTAAGACCTCATTCCGACAGTGCAACTCCTGCCGATATGAATCCTCTTCAGTCATCGAAACAATGTGAAATTCTTGCCGATAACTTCCAGTGAGTAAACTCCAATTGCTGTGACACAAAAAACGTCTTGTCAATAGGCAACATAGATGTTTACAAGCAGAAAAATGGATCGGGGAGACCCCGCTATTATCACGCCGATACAGACCATGATATGAATTATGCAAGACCCAATGGAAACAATGACACCACATGGCAAGAAATGGGAAAAATGTTATGAAGACAGACCTATGTGCTTATGATGAGGACTCATATGGAGACTTAGGGGTATGAAAACTTGTGAAATTATTCAGAATTTTACAGTTCCAACAGTGGCTCCGTCTGGGGATGAATGATAGTAAGATCATCACAAGGATCCAAATCTTTGGGTGAGTAGACCAAACACAAAATGAGGAATCTGTGAGAAAAAATGGAATGAATGGTAATGGAAATGAATGCAAAATGGAGATGGAGAAAACCCTAAACTACTGTACATGGAAAATTATTTTGAAAGAAGGAAAATCAAGATTGTCCATGTATTGGCAAGTCCTGTTCCTTTTATTTCCTAAGCTACTGTGCATGGAAAAGAATTTTAAAGAGGATCATCAAGAGTTGTCCATGCACTGGTAACCCTTAATCCTCTGTGTTACTCAAGAGAAAAAATGTTTCAGAAATTGCCCATGTACAGGCAATTCCTGATCTTCACTAGCCATATTCTATAGATAGTATGAATCTTCTCCTTTCCTTCCGACAACAACAAAAGGTCCCAGCCATAAAGCTTCAATTTTCCCATGTTTTCCCTTCTCCTAGCACCTTGTATTCCACGTCAGTACTAGCTCACTTTCTCCAAATTTCCTATCCTTTTCTTTTTTGTCAAATAGATATTTCATCTGTGTCTGTAACTTTATGTTTTGATTTTGGGCAACTCTCCTCATTTCATCAAGTTCAGCTAATTGCTCCATCCTTTCCTCCATAGGTTCTGGAACATCCAAATCTTCCTGAAGGACAAACTTATAGACTGGTAACAAATTCTGCAAAGGCATCCTGGCCTGTGTTCCATACACTAATTCGAATGGGGACTTCCCAATTGCCTTCTTCACAGTGATTCTATCAGCCCACATAGCCAATCTTAATTTTCAATCCCAAGCCTTCTTGTTCTGACCTAACATTCTTCTTATAATCTTCAGAAGACTTTTATTGCTAGCCTCAGCTTGTCCATTGGCCTGTGGATGATAAGGGGCTGCATAAGAAATGGTGATACCATATGTGCTACAGAAATTTTTGAATTCATCTGATCTGAAACACATCCCGTTGTCAGTGATCAACCTCAGTGGCATACCAAATCTAATAATGATGTTATCCATTAGAAAATTTGTCACAACTCTACTTGTAGCCTGTTTAGCCGGGATTGCTTCTACCCATTTGGTAAAATAATCAGTGGTCACCAATATCCATCTATGTCCACCACTAGATTTTTCTTGTATCTCTCCAATGAAATCAATTCCCCATTGATGAAAAGGGGCATCAACCTGCAAGGGTCGTAGTGGCAAAGCTCCCTGATACTTCAATTTTCTAGAGAATTTATGGCAGGCTTCACACTTTCTTACATATGTAAAAGAGTCAATAAAAACCTTCAGCCAGTAATAACCTGCCCTGAGAATTTTATGCCCAGTTGTCTTGGCTGAGTAATGTCCTCCACAAACCCCTTCATGCATTTCACTTAAGACATGCCTAGCTTGTGATTCGTCCAGACATAAATATTCCAAAATAGATCTCCATCCATGAAAACATACTTAGATTCCTGTAACTTCAGAGTTCTTTTCTGGTTGTCATTCAATTCCTCTGAACACTTCATGTATTTAAGATAATGCATGATATTTGTATACCATGGAGTATGTTCAATGCTTGCAACTATAGTATCTCCTTCTATATTGCAAATTTGATTTGCTTCAATGTTCGCTTCTGTCATTAATTTAGCCAAGCCCTGACCTCTTACCAGTTTAGTAATTTGTATCTCCATGTCAAACTCTTGGATTTTGTTAATCCATTTGCATCTTTTTCCTGTTACTTCAGACTGTGTCATAATATCCTTGACAGTTGCATGAGGAACATAAGCAACCACCTTGGCTCCAAAAAGATATGGCCTGAAAGCTTTTACAACTTTCACTAATGCAAATTCCTGCTTTTCCATTATGTCATATTTTAATTCAGACCCCTGTAATGATTTATTGAAGAAAGACACAGGTTGCTCATGACTATCCTCATTCTTTTGCAACATAACAGTAGCAATAGTGTGCATTGAGGCAAATGAAAATATCTGGAAAGGCTTTGCAAAATCTGGGGATTTAAGGACAGGAGCCTCCTTGATGGCCCTCTTGATGGATATAAAAGCTTCCAAGGCCTCTGTAGTCCATTCCATTTTTTGTCATTTCTTTAACATTTTTGATATAGGTTTAATGATCTCAGCAAAATTAGAAACAAATCTTCTGACAAAGTTGATCTGTCCAAAGAATGATTGTATAGCTTTAACAGTTTTAGGGATAGGAATTTTATCAATGGCCTCAACCCTCTTAGGATCTATCTTTATCCCTTCCTTTGAAACAATGTGTCCCAAGAGCTTACCCTCTGTAACTGCAAAATGAAACTTCTTAGGATTCAAGCTAATACCATATTCAAGGGCTTTTATAAATACCTTTTCTAGATGATGAACATGATCTTCAGCCTTCTTTGAGTAAGCAGTGAGGTCATCCTGATACACCATCATGATAACATTGATTAAATCTACAAATGCCACATCCATAGCTCTTTGGAAGGTTGCCCCCGCATTAGTAAGACCAAATGGCATTCTTATGTATACATGTGTTCCCCAAGGAGTTGTAAATGTTGTCTTATATTGCTCAGATTCTTTGACCATAACCTAGTTCTACCCTAAAAACCCATCCATCATAGACAACAGTTCGCACCCTGTCACCTTATGCAATATAGCCTCCATATTGGGTAGAGGGTAATTATCTTTGAGGGATGCTATGTTTAGATTTCTGAAATCTACACACAGCCTGATATCTCTATTTTTCTTTCTCACAGGGACCAAGTTTGAGACCCACGTTGAATGTCTGATTGGTTTAATGATTCCCCCATCCCTGAGCTTTGCTAATTCTTCTTGCATCTTAGGCTCCAATGTTGGATTTATGGGTCTTTTCTTTTGTCTGAATGGCTTAGCATCTGGCTTCAATGGTATTTCATGCTAAAACAAATCTTCCCTGTATTCTTTTAGATCTTCATAAGACCAAGCAAACACATGTTTATATTTTCTTAGCAATTATATCAACATTCTTCTAATTGTACGGCTTATCTTCCTCCCTATGTACACCTTTCTTGGTGTCATCTCAGTCCCCAGGTTAATCTCTTCAATATCCCCCTATTTACTGGTGCTTGCTTTATGAGAGATCGATCATTTCCATCATAGACCCTCTCCAATGCCACTAAACCTTTAGGAAGCTTATTTTTTTTAAGCTGTAAGATCTCCTTTCCAAATATTGTCTGCTTCCCATCCACTTCTTCAACAAAGGCATTGAAGTCAATTTCTTGGGCTTCATACTGATCTATACAGTGGAGGAATTTCAAAAGATCAACATCATCATTAAAAACTTGCCAACTATATATGTTATCAGGTACAACAGGCCTTGTCATGAATTCAATTTGTGATACCCCAGCCAATGTAATATCATCTCTTTTCAATGCTACATTTGCTAAAAAATCAGCCATTATGTTCTTTGATCTGTCTATCCACTCAATTGAGAAGGCATCAAACAACTCAATTGTATCCCATACAACATTTCTGTACTACTTCAATCTTTTATGTTTTGCTGCATACTTGGACTTAATTTGTGAAACAACCAACTCTAAATCACCTAAGAAAGCCAACAACTTGATTTTATGTTTCACAGCTATGTTCAAACCTGTCAATAAAGCTTCATATTCCACCACATTGTTTGTACATTCAAATGTCAACAGGAATGAATACTTAAAGGTAATACCTTCAGGTGAAATAAACACAATCCCAGCCCCATTACCTTCTTGACTGCATGCTCCATCAAAATACATTTTCCATACCTCATTCCAATTTTGTGCTGCATGCTTCTCAATTGGATCACTATTGGTTAATTTTGGCCGGGTTGGTTCTATATTGAAACTCCCAAGATCAACATCACAAAAAAAATTAATTTGATTTTTTGGTACACAGTCAATAAGCTGATTCATCCTTGGCTCCCTGCACAACTTCACCTCTTGGCCATTTACCAGAATTGTTGCATAAGATAGATCAAACTGGACATTTCCACCAATAGTTGTCGTCCACTATCTTGATAAAGGCATACCAAACTGAGGAGGGGTGTATATTACTGCTATATCAATATTGTAGGCCACTTGAGGATAAGCAGATAGCTTGACCTCAACATCTTTCATTATACCCACCACCGGAACCGGTCGGTTATCCATCACATAGGACTTACCTTCATATGTATCCACCCTCATGCCTAGTTGTTTCATCACTCCTACTCGCATAATATTCATAGCAGCACCAAAATCTATCATGCAATTCCTTAACAATTTGTTATTTATGAGTAATGTAGTGAAAAAAGGATCGACCTGTAGGGAACTTGTCAATACATTACTCAAGCAGATTTCTGAGATATTTACTTCCTCTTGCTTACTACTTGCTTTAGTAGCCACCTTGTTTTCAGAATTCACATGCCTTTCATTTGTTATCAATTGGACAACACTATCTCTGTATTCCTTAATCTTCATCATCTCAAGTAGTGGAACAAATATCTTTACCTGAGATAAAGCCTGAGTGAAGTCAAAAGAAGAACTCTCCATTTTAACCATTTTCTTTCGCTCTGGCACTTCTCCTCTATTTTCTTCCTTTTCTCTTTTTCCTAGTTGATCAGGATTTTGCATTTCTTTGTTTAATTCCTTCACTTCCTCCTTGTGGATAGGCTTCTGCTTACCTTCATCATATTGTTCATTTTTAGTTTTCTTCGAAGCTCCTTGTATCATTTTTTGATCCTTCGCAAAGATTCCCCTAGGGACACCTTCCTTCTCATTCATTGTCCTATTTCTCAAACAGTACTTACCCTTGCTTCTTCAACTGCAACAACAATTAATCTCTCTATCTCCTCTTCAGTGAGTTTCCCCATGCTGCCCTAAGTAGGCATCTCATTAGAATATTGCTCTGTATAATCTTCCTTAAAGTCAGAAAGGATCTATTGCTTAGCCATGTGGACATTGTATTTCTGATTTGAAACATCATACTCATAACCTTCATCCTCTGAAGATGAGTACCATTCCTCCACATGATGAAAAGTGTTTGAAGTCAATTACACTTTATGATCTTCTCCACTGTCTCCCATCAACATTCCTTCCTCTTGCATTCTTTGGGCTACAACACAATAATCTAGGGAATGTGGCTTATCATAGACTTCATAGAAATAATTGTTATTTACCATATGGGATCCCTTATTTCTCAATGGATTAGGAGTTTTTTTGTTTCTAGGCCTATCTATTATAGGTTTTCCATCCTTCCAATTTGTGTTATAAGGCATGTCATGTAGCCTAGGCCTTTCATTCTTGTATGTGTTCTCCTATTTGTATTGATGATTATTGGTTTGTTGGGGAGCCCTATGATTTTCTCCTTTATCAATTATCCCAGTAGCCTTCCTATTGTTTTCAATTGTTAATGTTGTCTTCTGAGCTTCAACCAAGTCTCTTGGGAATCTATTTCTCAGTTCATACCCTGTTTTAGGATCGAATGCATTCAAATAAACACTCAATGCCATAGAGTCTGGCAATTTTGATCCAGGAGGTATTTTATTCTGCAATTTATTGAATCTTCGGTTGAAATCATAAATTGAATCATTCTGATTTTTTTTTAATTTGCATCAATTCATGAAGAGTAGCATCAGGTGCACTCTGATTCCCATATTGCTCGAGGAACCGGTCCTAAAATATTTGGAGAGAATCAATAGAGGTTGTTGTAAGGCTGTTGAACCAATCTCTGGCTTCTTCAATAAGTGACATCATGAATAACCTCATATGTAGATCTTCATAAGGTACATCCAAATCTTGAATGAAGGCATTGAAACTCCTCAAATGGTCCTCAATAGAAATTGCACTACTCCATGTAAACTTAGGCACCATACCTCTCCAACTGCCATCCATAAGGTAAGGGTATAATTGAAATCCTATCAAATCAAATTTTCTGATCATGGTGGTACACTGATGAGGGGGAGGGTTAGGTGGGTACTGGTACATTGGGTTATTATATTGTGTGTTGTGATGTGGCACATAATGCTGACTAGGAGGTGGATGTATATTTGTATGTTGTGTGGGAATATGAGGTGGGTTATTTGGCTGTCTGTATTGATTCCCAACTTGATGGTGAGGGACCCTTGGAGGCTCAGAAGACCCTACACCATAATTACCCTATTTATGAGGTGGTACATACTTTGAGGGGCAACCAGCTATGTGAGTAATGTTCGAAGCTTTCTACAATTTGAATTCTCTCATTGCTTGTATCATCTGAGCTTTTTCCTGCTCTTCCCTCTCCTTTTTCTGAGATTCAAACCTTGCTTTAACTTCTTCATAAGTTAAAGATTCATAATCTTCTTGATGTACTGTATCCTCATTGGTATCATTTTGATTATTCTCCATTCTTTGTTCACATTCATGCTGATATCTGAGTCCCTCTGCTTCAAGTTTAGCATCAAACTCTGGTTGCCTCTGGGGATTATAGAAAGGATTCTTTTGATCTTCTGGGGTACAAGGTTCTGCACTTGAATTATCTATCCATGTATCAAAACAATTATATGTTTCACCATGAGGTATTGATGATTTGTTTTTTGTTCATCATGCACATGTCCTCACTTACCCCTTTACCCTTGTCAGTCTTATCATTTTTGTGTGTCCACTTACTACTGCTAGCAGGAGCTCTAGAATGACCTCCCCTATATTGAGATCTTCTTCCATTCATGTTCCAAAATTTTATCAGAGTCGCCACTCACTTTCTTAAAAATGAGAAAATATTTGTTTTTACTATTCCCAGCAGAGTCTCTTATTTTGTTTCTGACTCTATGATTAAGGCACAAATTCTAAAGTTAATTCCCCAGCAGAGTCGCCAATTTGTTAGCTCTCAAAAACGCAGGTTTGAACCACGACAGGTTGCCAAGCTTTCACAATGTTTTAGGGTAACACACAAGGTCAAAAGATTTAGACCTTCTACTCTTCAGGTGCTGCTAGACCTAGGCGGGTGTGTCTATATGAATTGGGAAAACTTAATGTGCTTATCTTTCTTGAAATTTTTTTCCCACAATGGCAGATAGGAGTGGACAAATGAATTCAAACTTGATACAAATAGCAATAGCAATCTTCTAAATCTAAATCCTAAAATGCTCAATTAATAGATGTAAAGGAAATGAATGAATCTAAATGATGAAATTGCAGAGACCAGTGCCTTATTGGGTATGTAGAGTCAAATGAAACAGAAGTGGGCAACTTATTTTGGTAGAAACTCAAATTGTTGGCATATGATCTGTTTATAACTTGTATAAACATGTAGGACTATGACTACTGAGCTCTACTTTAATAATCTAGATGAATCTCTCTGATTATTGTGATCAACTAAGAGGATTTAATCTCTCCTTGAAAGAACCAATCAATTAATCACATAGATACATCAAATGTGTACTAATAAACTGAAAATAAACTTGTTATACCAATTTAGACAACCAGAAAGAATAAACTTGGAGACAGCTTAGTAATACTTTTAATGAATATAACTGACAATTAACACTAGAAATGAGCTGCAACATCAACTGATTCTCATTAAAATCTCCATCTTGAAATCATACATCATAGTCTTTGTTTATTGGAAAAAATCTATCCAACTGTATATTCTCTACCTTATCTACCCAAAAAATATGAAAAATTCCCACTATTCACAATCGGGAATGAACATTTATACACCAGCATCTGAACAAGCACATCGTTTCATATTCCAATGTTGGCAGACAGTTGCAATCGGGCCAATTAATCATCACTGAAACAGTCGCTGAGACAACCCTGTAAGTATGCCAAAGGAAATTATATCGCTGTCATCCTGTGCTTTTTGTGTTTCGCCCTGACTCTGTGATGTCGGTGAGACATCTCATAGATTATAAAATGTTATATTGATATGTATTTCTTTACGTGCTTTCCATTCGCTGATACACAAGGATATATCTCACCGATGAGTTCCTTTTGTTTCTTTCACAATCACCGTAACATTCTGATATCAGAGAGACCTTATATAGACCACATTATGTTTCACCGAAAGTATTCTTTTATCTCTTGCGTCGCTGGGACAAAACAATTCCTATACCAACATAGTCCTCATGTGTAATATCGGCAAGATTGGAGGTCACTCGCCAAGATATTATATCGATGCCCATTAGTCTTACTGAGATTTCCCTTTGTGTTGGTTGGTGAGACCCTTTGAATTCGCTATGACTTTATATCGAATTCATTCAATCTGGCCGAAGTGTTTATCTTTATTGTCGGTCGACAAGACAAAGTAAGATCACCAAGACAGTATATTGAAGAAGATTTCTCACCGATGAGCATCCCCCACCACCGGTCGGTGAGACAATAAGGTCTTGCCAAGACCCTATCCTGAAAGCAACCTGTTTGGCTGAAGTAAATCCACACGAGCTAATCAGTGAGACACATTAGGTTCGTTGTAACATTACGTCGATACCAACAAATTTGGCCAAAATGAAATCGGTAAGACCTCATTCCGATGGTGCAACTCTTGCCGATATGAATCCTCCTCAGTTGCCAAAACAATGTGAAAGTCTTGCTGATAACTGCCAATGAGTAAAATCCAATCGCTGTGACACAAAAAACGTCTTGCCGATAGGCAACACAAACATTTACAAGCAGAAAAATGGATCGGGGAGACCCCGATATTGTCACGCTGATACAGACCATGATATGAATTATGCAAGGCCCGATGGAAACAATGAAACCACATGGCAAGAAATGGGCAGAATGTTATGAAGACAGACCTATGTGCTTATGATGAGGACTCATATGGAGACTTACGGGTATGAAAACTTGTGAAATTATTCAGAATTTTATAGTTCCAAAAGGGGCATCTAAAAAATAAGAATTTTTTTATTTTTTATTAAAGAAGAAATTTTCATTTGAGAAGTGTTATTCTTTGAACGGAAGCAACAAGTACCTCACTTCAGAGGGGAAAAATGTAGACACTAAGAAATGTCCCAATCGATATCATACAATTAAAATAGATTTACTAACATCATTTCCTCTTTAACCCATCCTCTTTTCGCTTAATTGCATCATTTTTTCATCTATTGGCCTAATTAATTTAATTAGATTAATTCATCCCCCTTCACGCTAACATTTCATCTCATTAAATTAAATACATTGAAATATTTCATTTAATTCCCTAAGTCACCTTATTTAATTAAATAACCCTAAGTTATTTAATTAAATATCATTTCACCTTTCCCCCATTCATTAAATTAATTAATTTAATGAATATATCTTTAATTCTTCCAATCCCCTAATTACATAAATTAAATCTTGTTTAATTAGCAATTAAACTAACTTTCCTCTAAGAAAAGGGAATATTCCTTATCCCTTTTTTTGCACAATTAATTTTTTTTTTTAATTTGTAAATTACCTTTTTTCCTCACCCAAAGGAAAAATCCTATGGAATATTCTCTCTCCTCCAATCATCTCACTTGGCTTCTTGAACAAGCTAAAATTTTAACCTTTTGAATAAGTTACCTTTGACCTGTGTGAGAAGGTCAAAAGTGTGTTTTTTGAGGCAAGTGTGAGCCCTTGATTAAATATCATCATGCTTTCTCATCCATTGATGAGAATCCATGATCCATGCCTCTCGGATCCCCTTCACCTTGGATCTTTAATTAATATTCTTGATCTCAACCCTTCATTCCTCATTTTCTCTCCTATAAATAGGTCACTATTTTGAGACAAATGGATCCATCTTTCAATTGCAAAGGCATGATATTGAATTCACTTGCATACACACTCTCATATTTACTCAATTTTTTGCTTATTTTAGTTAGTTTTAATTGTATAATAGCTTAGAGCGTCCATTAATGGCTTCCATGCATCCATCTTATTTTATATATGAATTAGGGTTTTCATCTTTTAGCATAGATTTAGCTTAGATTAGCTTCTAGCAATAGCATAAAATCATGGTAACTTAGCTTGAATCATGTTCATTTTTAGCATAAAATAGGATTTCATACATCAATCACAATGGTTTCCTTGATTCTCTTCTGTAGAATCGACTGAAACAGGCTCACTAATCATAGGATTGGGAGAGGTTCATTGTTCCACATCAACAAAACACCAATTCCACAATGAGATAAGTTTAAGATGGATTAAAGTAGATGTTTTAAAAGCTTTCATAATTTAGTATGTTAGGTTTTGATAAATGTTTAGTTTCAATTTCATTTGAATGATCTTTTCAAGATTCAAGTATTAGTGGCTCCATTATGTTTTGATTCTTCATAGATCAAGCGTAATTCGGCCAATACTAATATTTTCGGTCACACCTTCAAAGATACCAACAATAACGATTATTCCTTTACACAAAAATTCTAAGACATCAACATATAATTAGACCTTGCAGATAGTTCAAGTAAATTTCCTGCAACATATCCTCTAGAAAAAAACAAAGTGAAATATCAATCCAAGTTGTCAACATCTTACACCCCAGGAAAAATGGTAAAAATCCAAAAAAAATGAAAAAGAGAAAAATTCAAAAAAATAAAAAATATGATAAACAAAACAACATCATTGGGTTATTTCATCATTCAAACTATCTAAGATATCAACATTTTCTTGAACCCCATAGCTAGTTCAAGTAGATTTCCCACAACATATCCTCTAGACACAAAAGTGGAATATCAATCCAAGTATTGTTTATCCAAAAAATAGTTTATGCCTTGAGTCAAATGATTGAACTACATGGTCTCTGCATGTACAACATAGGAAAGGCTTAACAACCCCCAAGACCCTAGCTCATTCCCTTTAGGTTTCTAACATGCTTTATTTTGAACTTGGTAAAAAATTTAGAATAAAAATCATCTACAAAATTCAAAATCCAAAAACATCTACAAAATACACAATCCAAAAAAAAATCACAAAATAGAAAAACTCAAACCAAGTGAACTACGAGCCTCTTTGTGTACAAAGTAGGTAGGGCTTATCCTTAATGAGTCACCGAGGCCCTAGGTTAGTCTCCGAAAAACAAAAAATTCTAAAACATCATAAAAAACTAAAAAAAAATTAAAAAGAAGATGCATCCAATAATTAAAATCCACAATAAAACATCATCCATAATAAAAAAATATTTTCGCAATCATCCTTTGGCAAAAAGAAAAACAAAGAAAACATCAATAGGTAGAACTTTCAAGCAAACAATCACAAAAAATCTAACTATAAATAGACATAAACAAATGTTAGAGTAGTACATACATATTTTTTGACAACGTACCAACATCCTAAAATATTTCTTAATGGATATGCTCCTATGATAGAAATGATCAACACTAGATAATAGCCCCACTCAAAATAGATATGGCAAGTGATACTACAACATTGTTTTATCTTTTTATAGTATTATCTTTTCAGTTTATTTTATTGACTCATTCCCAGGATCTCTTGAGGATGTCCATAAGGATTTAGAGAGGAAGGAATGGGGGAAATTGAGCATCATTTCAATTTATTGTTTGTAAGATATTTTTGTAATATGACCATGGTGAATACTTTCTTTATTGAGTGTATGGAAGTTGTGTTGAAACAATTCATGTAGTAGTTTCATGTTAGATATTTTATACATCTCTGTGTAAATGGTTTGAAATTTGTGTAGCAGTTTCATGTTAGGAATTTCATACCTCTGTGTAAATAGTTTGAAATTCATGTAGCATTTTCATGTTAGGTGTCATATACCTCTCTATGTGATTGGTCCAAAAAAAATTTAGTGCAAATCAACCCTATACTTTAAACAAAGTTTTTGTATGTCTGGTATGAGCAAGAATACTCTTTTTTTATAGAGTCAAATTCGACACAATAGATACAAATTCAACTTGGTAATTCATACTGTGGCGCATCGTATCTATTGTTACTCAAACAGGATTGCTCAAAACTATGAATCCTCCAAGAAAAGTGAAAGAAACTCATCAATACTAACATCACATTTCTATCTATCATCAAATATTTATTCTAACTAACATCCATCTTGGATAGCAATATCATTAGTACCATATCCATCCTACATCCACAATGTCATCAATACATATCATGATGATATTAAAACAATAAAAAAATCATGTATCATGTATGGGGAATCCATCATCATACATCATCATCCATGAAGCATAAAATGAAGCTTAATCAAAGAAGGTATATCTCATATATATTGTTAGAGGTTCTAAAATCCTGATGGATTTTCCCTCTCCATGGATCTAGTATGCCTCTTTCATAAACCCTTGCCCTCATAGGTGAGTAGGGTTTCATTCATGAAAGCATGTAAACGTTATAATTTTTGGTTGACCCACTCAATCGGTCATTGACCCCTTAAGTCATCTCTCGAGTCATCTGGCATGTTATTCTACTGACCCCATTAGTTCGAAGAACCAGTCATCATTTTCCCACCATATCAAGTCTTTTCCTAAAGTCAAGTTTTAAATTTATCCTGGTGAATTATGCCTTAAGTCATTAACCCCAGTGGTCACATAGCCATCAACTAGACCATGTTCATCCATTTAATGCTAACGTTCTATGATGTGCAGATTTTAAGATTCAAAGATCAAGGAGAAGATCTCAACTGTACCCTGCTAGCCTACAGGATTTATGTGCCAACAAGTTAAATTTAGAGAGGTTGGTGAAAAGCTGATGTGTGTCCATGCAAAGTGTAGGACCCACTCCCCACTACCGCTCCCATGGCTCGGCATGTTCAATGAGTGGCTGAGATCAATCTGGTGGAATGATCTCCACCATTCCCCACTGGCTCGCTGAATGAAAGTGAATGATGGTTAAAACCAACGAGATCAGCAAGATCTTGACACATGTCTCGGTCTACTCGGTTGGTGGAGCCCTACATGATGATGATGTCATCCACCATGGATGTGAATGATTGGTCGTGAGTACTTCAGCGAAGCACCACTGGAAATCAAAGGAGGTCAAACAAAAGTTGGTTGTCTGATCATCAATCAGAGTAGAAGCCCAATGGATAGCATTCAAAGATGGAAAAATAAGATGTGACGATCGTTTCTACTCTATGCATCCAACCCGCATTAATGGCTAACATCCTGCAAAGCAATTGAGTTGATCTCAATTTGTGTGGAGACACAAATGATGATAATCATGAAAGGTATTCTATGGACTTCCAGGCAACTGGGATTTAAACAGTGCTAGTACATCTACCAACGACCTTCATGGGTTACACATGCATGTTAGACATTGATTATGAACATCATCACACAATGCGATAAATATAGAAAGGAACAACTACTATTTAGATCATTTACACTTAGCATTTAAGTGTGATTGATTAGGGCAAGGTGGTGTGAGAAATTATCAGAGTGGAAAATGAGAAAATTGGTAAGGAAGTCTGCCCACTTGAGTTCCCTGAGGTCTGGTCCTGACACACTAGAAGCTACTCTAGCCATGGAGGAAAATTTTTACACCAAAAAGCCCAGACTCACACCTAGTAGGGGTAGTTGAAGGCTACAGTTTTAGGGTGATGCTACAGGAAAGATAGATGAAAAAAGAAAGAGCCCAGTGTAGTCTCTCACGGGAGCATAAAGGAAAATAAGGTATGGGCATGGCTCCTATGGATGCCAAAATTCACCCATCAACCTTACAAGCAATGCCTTTGAGAGTGACGTGGAGACTGACTCCGCCTATAGTCAGTATTTGGCTCTTTTGAATGATGGTCTACCCTCTGATGAGGATGTGATTTTTGTTGCTCCATGGGAGATCAAGACCCCTAGTGGACAGACTCGAACTGTGTTGAGAAAAGAAAAGAAAGAGGAGGAAGCCGAGGTGTCCTCGCTTCCTCTAGAAATGACTAGGAGTGGTTGTGTGTATTGTGGGTGTGGCGCTGGTGATGGTGGGGTGACGGGTAATTGAGAATTTGTTGTGTATGGGGTTTCAATTTTTTGTGTTGATGCAATTTGTTGTGGTGGTCCTATTTTTTGTGCATGTGGCACTTTTCGGTATTCAACGTCGGTTATGTGCCTTCATGGAATTTTGGTTACCTGGTTTGTTGTGGCATGGATGGCGACAAGGGGATTTTTTGCAGCAATTTTCATTTCCTTTCTCTGGCAGTGATTACCTTTTCATTTTCCTCACTTGCACCATGTTCTGAAGATTCAACATGTGGGGGTTTTGAAATGCAAGTAAAATGTAGTTGAAATTTGGATGAAATTAAAAATCTGTAATGAAACTGCACCTGAGCCCAAAGCTTGTCACTTCCCTTGCATTATAAAAGGGAAACCAGGACCCACTTTGCAGGAGGATAGAAGGATAGAAGAATGAACACTCTGGATAGGTTTTGGTCGTATGTATCTGGGTAGATTGGAATAGGATAGCTTGTCATTTTTGAGCTTTATGAATGAACTCATGCAATTAGCTTAATTTTTTTCTCATATATGACTTAAATACAAGCGAATATATAAATATGATATATTTCTCTCCTTCTGCAAGTCTACATGAATTTTGAATAGAAATATTAATGGTATTTTTTTTCTACTTTGAGCATTTGTTGAAACCTATGTCTCTGTTCTTTGTTTTGAATCAAGCGATCAATTAAATACTTAAATGGGGGCATGAATTTATGTTCATTTGCAAAGGATTTGATAAGTAGTGATGTATCAGAAAATTTGAGCTCCATGATGCAAAGTATTGTGAGAGTAGTCTATTCCATTGAGTTACTGGGTCATCTTTGTTTGATTGGTTCTTGTATGTGTGACTCCATTTTTCCCAATAAATAAGACATTGATTTGTTCCTTAATGATTTACCTAAGTGGTTAATCCTACAATCATCTAGCAGCCAACCTAAAGTGAGGGTTTAAATTCATTTAAAATTCATTAATTCCAAAGTTCATCTGTGAAAATCCTCATTAGGGGTGTCTTCATTTTGATGAATGGATAGCGAATTACATAGAAACAAGCCAATTTGGTAGTAATTGTCGCATAATTATCCTTCATCATTATTGATTTGTGTAATTATGTGTTTAACATAGCGAAATATTAAATAAACATACTAGGAATACCTTCCTTGGTCCTACATAGCCTAAAGCGTAGAAGATCTTAGTCATTGACTAAGATCTTTTTAGTTGGCCATTCCTTTCAAGAGTCTTGAGTATAGGAATTGGCTATTCCTTAGAGATGCTTAGGTGCAGTGGAAAACACCAATAGAATGGTGACTCCGCTAGGGAATTCTCATTCTCCAAAGACGCGGATGCAAAATGAAGATTCAAATGGCGATTTAGTCTAGATGCTCTCAAATTCTTGAATTTGGTCCACAATCTATCTGTAGTTTGCATCAAAGGATCTGAACGTCACTCTATTTTGGAAGATAGCCCTAAACTTGTTTTATTTTGCAAAGAAGCTTCATCTTATTTAAAGCTTTGTCTTCTGAAGGGAGGTGGTGACTCTGACTCAAAGAACTTGTTCAAGCATACATCAACTTTTTAGATTTTTGTTGTTAATGTTGAGAAACACTTCATAGCTTCCAACATACAGGTACTCTTGTAAAATTTGAAAGAATTTTGAGCATTTTATAGATAATATCATCATAAATTTCCAATGGTTGATATGAAAATGATTCCCTAATAAGTGATTTAACACTAGATTATGGAATACTCAAGAATTTTAGCATGCTTCTTATGTAAGTTGAAATTTATGTAATGGAGTGCAAGAAGCATGTCATATTATAGATCTTAGGAAGCCTTTGTATGGAATACTTGTGCTAAGATCTTTGGATTATACTTGTAAAAGGAATTGAAGTAGTGTTATATAAATTGCATAGATATTTTAAAATTCCTTTTTAAGAATTAGGGGTGAGTTGTCAATTTGTGCCATCTGGTAGAAATATGGATAGAAACATAGAAGTCAAGTAGTCTTGGGCCCATCGGGATGGATTTTGTATAGATAGGTACAAATCTATTAGCTTTGAAAATATTTGTGGCTATCTGAATGTTATGCCACCCAAGATCAAGGATAAGATACCAAAGTTTAGTTGTGAAAAAAATATGAATCAACAAATAAACATCTGGAAGAATTTATAGATGTATTGGGTGATTATGAAATTGACTTTGAAGATGTGGTGATGAAACAATTTGTTCAATCATTAAAAGGAGATGCAAGAGATTGGTTCTCTTTTCTATCTACTACCTCAATACATTGTTGGAATGAACTTAAGGATGCTTTTATAGAGCAATTTGGTGAAAGTATCAATCCAAGTGTGGTAAGAAAAAAACTTTATGCAAATCCATATAAGTAAAGATGAACTGGTCCCTACTTTCAATCTTTTATTTGCAAAGGAAATAAAAAACATCCCTGAATACATAAGACCAAATGATACAGAGTGCTTGGTTGTATATTTGGGAGCATTTGAAAAAAAGATGAGTTTCCTGTTGAGAGACAAAGAACCAATTACATTACAACAAGCTTATTAGGAAGCTGTGAATATTGAGAATAATCTGAAGTACCTCAATTATCAGAAGATTTGCAGTGACCAAACCTGCTAGTTCTAGTAGTGTCCATACAATCCAATTGGGTCAATCAGAAAGTAAAAATGTTCATCAAGATGAGGACCCTTTAGATATTGTGGTTACATCATTTTCAAGAAATTTAGAGCAAGTATTAGCCTCTAACTTTCCATGTAGGGGAGGGATGAATTTGATGTTATCTATTGGGAAATTGTATGAAATAAAGAGGCATACAAATGAGTCGGCATATGACTTGTTCTCAAGGTTCTTGGATATTTTAATGGAAATTCCCTTAGGGCTTAGACCAAATGAACTAATGTGTATTAATCTATTTTGTGAAGCCTAAACACTAGGATCAAGCAAATGGACTGAAGATATGAAGCCCCATAGCATTGATCAAATGGTGGATTGGATAAGTATAGTTGAAGAGGTCAAGCATGGTTTTATATATCCCATTCCCCCCCACAATGTGGATAGTGATTGTCAGAATGAGGAGAGACAAAGATTAACACTGATAGATCCACATGAAGCATTAGTATCAAGAAAATTAGCTATTGAGTGTTGTCATTTCACAAATAGTCTAGAGATAGATGCACCTAATAGTGATGAGGATGAAGAAACAAAATGTGAAGTCAAGGAGGTCATCTCTCATTACCCCCCTCTAGATGTCTTAAGCCATGAGTGTACAAAGAAAATGCATGAAACCACACAGATGCATTTTGCTAGAATTAACCCTGTGTCACCTAATAGTGGGGATATTTTTGATGTTTATAACAAGGCTCAAGCAAGGAATCAGAAAGGTGAAGTTTATTTTGCATAATCTTCAGCTGAATATGATTCCTCTTATGAGTTAGAGATTGAATCCATAGATTATAGTAGTGGGTATGTCAATAGCCTTGAAGGGATCTACATTTTAGGTAGTGAACAATTCCCCTCATGTGAAGAATTTTTAGAGCATGGATCAATTGTTATGAGCATAAGTGATGAAGAAGTTGGTGAATCTGCTTCTCTTTGTTCTTCAAGTGACTACACTAATTTTGAAGGATTGGAAGACCCAGGTGAAGGTATTTTTCATGATGCAGATGATGAGATACATCCAATTATGTCCAGGATATGGAAAAAAAATTATTTGATGAAACTACACCTAACATTGAGGATACAAAGAAAGATGTTTATTGGTGTAGGAATAATCCTTTGTTTGAGGACAACCCTGATGAATGCTTATTAGGTATTACTAGAACATTTGTTGGAAAGTACATATATAGGTTTTAAGGGGATACTTCATTTAAAAATGTCATTCCTAATGTTGTTATTCATCAATGGAAGGGAAAATCTAGTGGCACATATATGGTGAGAATTGTCTGTCAATAGGGGGTTGAGTTTCTACCAGCTTATGATCTATAGTACAATAAGGGGTAGAATAAGGAGGAAATTTTTCTTTTTCAGTGATCAAACGACTAATCTGGTTGAATGCATCAATTTTCCATTGACATCATGTCATGTTAAAGAGGAGCATCATGTTGATTTGGCACATATATTTGATTCACGTGATGATCAATATGAAAATGCAGACAGCCAAGGGAATTTTGCTAATCACTATGAGGCTACAGTTGAGTTTTTTGTGGATACTCCTTATCTTCTGGATATGATTATGGATTTCCTTTCACCCACCAAAGGAAATGCTGATGAGAGGTACATGCAAGGAATGTTTGGTTCTTTTTTCCCCATTCCTGATCTTATGAAAGAATTCCTAGATGTAAGCCATAGTGCTTATGAAGTTTTCAAATTTGATGAACTTAGGTGTGATATCACACCTCATCATGGTGCAGAATATCATTTTCTTTTTTTCATTACAATTTGATGAATACGTGATGGGAAAGGATGACTTTGGCATGGTTAATTCAAGTGTTGTGGGGAATACTAATTGTAATGAGTCTAGACACTTAGAATTGCACAACATTCATGAGAATCCACTGATGATGAGACATGCTAAGGTGTTTGATAGAGGTAAAAACTTCCCCTAAGTTTTGGAGGCCATGGGCCTCCAATTTGAGGATCCAAGCCAATAGTTCATATGAGGCTTCTAAAATGAATTACAATGTATAGTTCTATAAATTTTGTACATAGGGTTTGGGTTTTCCTTGATGTGTTGCTTGCCTTGTCCGGGTAAGCCCTTCTTTTGGCCTTTTTCCTTGGTTTGCTTTAGCTGAAGGTTTTGTTTCTCACCATACCCACCAGGGGTATGCGTCCCTAAGCATGAGCCGCTATTAGAGCTTCTAAAATCCTAATGGATTTTTCCTCTCCATGGATCTGGTCTGCCTCTTTGATAAACCCTTGCCCTCATAGGGTAGTAGGGTTTCATTCATGAAAGCATGTAAATGCTATAATTTTTGGTTGACCCGCTCGGTTGGTCATTGACCCCTTAAATTATCTCTCAAGCCATCTGACACGTCAATCTACTGGCCCCATTAGTTAGAAGAATCAGTCATCATTTTTCCACCATATCAAGTCTTTTCCTAAAGTCAGGTTTTAAATTTAGCCCGGTGACTTACGCCTTAAGTCATTAACCCCAATGGTCACATCATCATCGGCTAGACCAAGTCCATCCATTTAATGCTAATGTTATGTGATGTGCATATTTCAAGATTCTAAGATCGAGGAGAAGATATAGAATGTACCTTGCCAGCGTGTGGGAGTTATGTGCCAACAAGTTAAATGTAGTGAGGTTGGAAAAAATCCGACACGTGTCCATGCAAAGTGTGGGACCCACTACCCACTACTGCTCTCATGGGTCAACATGTTCAACAAGTGGCTGAGATCAATCTGGTAGAATGATATCCACTATACCTCACTGGCTCGTTGAATGAAAGTGAACAATGGTTAAAACAAGTGAGATTAGTGAGATCTCGACACTTGTCTCAGTCTACTCGGTTGGTGAAGCCCCACACAGTGACAATGTCATTTGACATGGATTTGAATGATTGGTCGTGAGAACTTCAGTGAAGCACCGCTTGAAATCAAAGGAGGTCAAACAAAAGCTAGTTGTTTGATCATCCATCAGATCATAAGATCGATGGATAGCATTCAAAGTTGTAAAAATAACATGTGATGACCGTTTCTACTCTGTGCATCCAACCCGCATTAATGACTAACATCCTGCAAAGCAATTGAGTTGATCTAAATTTGTGTGGAGACACAAATTCTGGTAATCATGAAGGGTAGCATACAAACTTCCATGCAACAGGGAATTAAATGGTGCCAATACATCTACCAATGAGTTGCTTGAGTTACACATGCATGTTAGACATTGATTATGAACGTCATTACACCACATAATAAATATGGAAAGGAACAACTACTATTCAGATCATTTACACTTAGCATTTAAATGTTATTGATTAAGGTAAGGTGGTGTGAGCAATTATCAGAGAGGAAAATGAGCAAACCAGTAAGGAAATCTGCCAGCTTGAGTTTCCTTACGTTTGGTTATAACGCACCAGAAGCTGCTCCAACCATGGAGGAAAATGTTTCCACTGAAAAGCCTAGACTCACACCCAGTAGGTGCAGGTGAAGGTTGTAGTTCAAGGGTGATGTTGCAGGAAAGGCAGATGACAAAGGAAAGAGCCCAGTGTGGTCTCTCATGGGAGAACAAAGGAAAATATGGTATGGGTGTGGCTCCTATGGATTCCAACATTCACCCATCAACCTTACGAGTAGAGCCTCTGAGAGTGATGTCGAGACTGACTCCGTCTATGGTCGATATTTTCCTCTGTTGAATGATGGTTTTCCCTCTAATGAGGAGGTGATTTCTATTGTGCCATTGGTGATCAAGACCCCTTATGGGTGGACTGGAACCATGTTGAGCAAAGAAAAGAAAGAGGAGGAAGTCGAGGTGTCCTCCCTTCCTCTAGTGACAACCAGGATTGGTTGTCTATATCACAGGCGTGGTGCTAGTGATGGTGTGGTGATAAGTAATTGAGAATTTTCTATGTGTGGGGTTTATAAACTTTGTGTTGATGCAGTTTGTTGTGGTGGTCATGTTTTTTGCATATGTGGCACTTTTCAGTATTTGATGTCAGTTATGTGCCTTCGTGGAATTTTGGTTAGCTAGTTCCTTGTGGCATGGATGCTAACAAGGGTGTTGATAATCAAGGTGAAGAAAGCTTGCAATATGAATTTAAATGAGTGAATGCAAATCTGAAATATGTAGATTAATCTTTAGCCTTAGTGTGAAGAAATAATGAGAGATAGAGATAGAGAAAACATAACACATGCAACAACAAATTTATGTGGAGAAGCCTCGAAGGGAAAAAAATCCACCACCAAAAGAGAGGCAAGTATGTTACTGATAATCTCAAATATTACATGCAGCAATAGAATTCTCTTGTCATTCCCTGTAAATCCAGCAACACCCTATTACCCTACAAAACTAAATTGACTAACTCTAGCTCAAGGCCCCAATTTATAGAGATTTGTGAGGATGAAAACCACCATGGTTTCACCAAACAATAGGTAGAAATACCACCTAGAAAAATGCACGCCTCCCTCCTTGAAATGGTCAAAAAATACTAAAAATAGCCTCTTATAGCTGTCATAAGGCATCTGTCATGCATGGGCACCTGAGGTCTAAAAATAGCATATTCTGTCATAGGAATCTGTCATACTTTCATAGAATCTTATGAAAATTGTCATGCATGTCATAGATTCTCTTACAACACCCTATTTTGACCCAAAAACCTTATTTTAGAAGATTCCAAGGTGGGATGCCTAGCTATTTTGTCCTTTTCCAAAAGGACAAATGGTAACAGTAACACTACATTTACATTGTCTCTTTCACCATTGTTGGTCAAATAGTTTCACCTCTTATGGGTAAATGTACAAAACACTTTAGGAGAATAATAAATTAAAGGATTTACAAGGTTGATGGCACCTAAATCCTAACATTCTCTGACTTGAAATCATACATTGTAAATTACACCCATAGAGATACAATTACAGATAATTAAGTATAGTGATCAAGGCCCATGGCCTTTCTGCACCAAGAGAACTTTTCCATGGTGACTGGCTTCATAAGAGAATTTGCAACATTATCCGAAGTGTCAAATTTTTCAATCAAGACCTGTCCATTCTCAATCATTTCTCGCACAAAGTGATACTGAACATCAACATGCTTAGTACGAGCATGATACATAGGATTTTTAGCTAGACATATGGCACTCTGACTATCACATCCAATCCTCACTATCCTACAATCAAAACCAATACAATTACCAAGTCTATGTAACCAAACTACCTCCTTAGAGGCATGTGTAGCAGCCATATACTTTGCTTTAGTGGTAGAAAAAGCAACTGTAGGTTGTCTTTTACTCATCCAACTCACTGCTCCTCCAAACAAAGTAAACACATAGCCACTAGTGGACCTTCGACTGTCCAAGTCACCTGCCTAATCCACATCTACAAAACCCTGTATGTCCAATGATTTATCAAAATTGTCACTACCATGATAAACCAAACAATAATCAGAAGTGCCTTGCAAATATTTAAATACCCTTTTAACAAAATTCCAATTTTCTTTACCAGGGTTAGACATAAACCTGCTTAGAACTCCCATTGCTTGGGCTATATCTGGTTTAGTACAAACCATTGCATACATTAAAATACCTATAGCACTAGCATAATAAACTTTAGAGATTTCATCAATATCATCATCTAATTTAGGACACATGTCTAAACTCAACTTAGTACCAACAGGAAATGGAATATTTACTGGTTTACAGTCCTGCTTATTAAACCTTTGCAAAATAGTGTTATCATACTTACTCTAACTTAACTAAAGCTTTCTGTGAACCTGATCCCTAATGATTTCCATCCCAAGAATATATTTAGCAACCCCTAAATCTTTCATATCAAATGTGCCGGAAAGCTGAGTTTTTAGTTCACTAATCATTTCCTTATTGTTACCAATGAACAACATATCATCCACATATAAGATAATAATCAGTATTTGATCATCAATAACTTTAAAATAAACACAGTGATCCTCTTCACTTCTAACAAAACCCATATTTAATGAAAATGCTTCAAACTTCTGGTACCACATCCTAGGTGATTGTTTCAAACCATATAGAGATTGTTTTAACCTGCAAACCAAGTGTTCTTTTCCTTTCACAACAAAACCGTAAGGCTGTTGAATATAAATTTCTTCCTCTACATCCCCATGCAAGAAATAAATTTTAACATCCATTTGTTCTATTTCTAAATCATAAGCAACAACAATGGATAAAAGAAATATAATAGAAGTTAACTTAGAAACAAGAGAGAATATTTCACCAAAATCAACTCCCTCTCTTTGGGAGTAGCCCTTGGCCACTAATCCAGCCTTGTATCGTTCCAACTTTCCATCTACACTAGACTTCTTTTTATATATCCACTTACAACCAATGGCCTTTCTTCCTTTGGGAAAACTAACAAGATCATAGGTGTCATAGTTTTTCAAAGACATCATCTTATCATGCATGGCCTACATCAAAGACTCACATTCTTTTGAAGAGAGAGCCTCCCTGAAATATCTAGGTTCATCATCAGTACATAACAAAGCAAATTTACAACTAAAATTAGGTGGGCTATACCTATCAACTGGATTTCATTATCTTGTGGATCTTCTCAAAGGTAGAGTAAGAGGTTCCTCTTGGGTATGTGCAGGATCATGATGGGCCAAAAAGTGGCAATATGATGGGTATGTGACTGATGACTATTTTTTTACCCAAAGTTGATGAAACGAAAAGGGTTTTTAAAGGATATTCTCAGCTTTCCACCAAAATAAATGATGCTTTACTTTGAATTTAATAAGTAATTATTATTCATTTTCTATTCAAATTACAACTAAAGTCCTGATTGATAGGTTCATTGAAAAACATCTATAACTTTCAAATGGTATCACATTTTTTGAATCCAAAACATGCGTCACATTCTATGCTTTGCATACTATAGGATTAAAAAATGAAAAAATGAATTTCATGAAGTTTTGACCAGGTTAAGGTGGTTAGACATACGAGTTTTTATATTTTTTAAAAAGTTGTAATAAAACAATCATAATTAATTATTTACTTGGAAAAAAATTACAAAAAATATGCATCACATTAGAGCATGAGTCCTCTACTTATATCTAAAATACTATAAAAATATATTATCATTTTATTGTGGTTATGCAGATACCTACTTCTTATTTTTTCCCTAAAATTTAAGTACCGTGCATTGAAATTTCAAATTTTCACCAAATAGTTTTTTTAAAACCTAGTAGTTTAGAAACTACATTCAATTTGCTACAGATTCTATTCTTACATATTTTTGAAATAATATAGATAACTTATTCAAATTTTTACGTCAATTTTCCTAACTCTTATTTTTCTAAATTTTTTGCCACTTAAGGGCCTGTTTTTGCCATGATGATCCTGCACATACCCTCCTCATGTTTATCCTCATTGTTTTCAACTTCTTCTGTTACAACAAATTCTGCAGAACTCTCTTCTTCTTCTCCATCTTTTTGTCCATCTCTCTGTTCTTCCACATGTGCATCTTCTTGCTTAGTTTCAAAATGCATTGTCTTTGACTTTTCCTTTGGTTGTACATCTTCAGAGTTAGCTCTAAATTCCCTGAAAATAACATCTCTAGAAAATATCATCTTTCGTCTTAGTGGATTCAAAAGTTTATAACCTTTAAAATTTTCACCATAACCTACAAAGATGCATTTCTGAGATTTGGGATCCAATTTAGACCACTTCTATTGAGGCACATGAACAAAAGCCTCACAACCAAAGACCCTTAAATGTGAAACTGAAGGATTTTTACCCAACCACATTTCATAAGGATTTTTATCAACAAGAGCTTTACAAGGAGATCTATTAATTAAATAACAAGCAGTACCAATAGCTTCTGCCCAAAAGCATTTATCTAACTTAGCACTACTTAACATGCTCCTAGCTCTTTCCATTAATTTATGGTTCATTCTTTCTGCTACCCCATTTTGTTGGGGTGTGTAAGGTGTAGCCTTTTTCCTAACAATTCCTGCATGTTTGCAAAACTCATCAAATTCCTTAGAACAATATTCACCCCCATTATCAAATCTCAATATTTTTATCTTATAATTTGTTTTCTTTTCAACTAATGCCTTAAATTCCTTAAATTTGGTGAAAACTTCAGATTTTGTATGCATAAAATAAATCCAAGTATATCTATAGTAATCATCAATGAAGGAAACATAATAACGAGATCTACCCAAAGAATATGTATCCACTAGACCACACACATCCGAATGAATTAGTTCTAACAATCCATTATCTTTATTAGTTCCTTTAGGAAATGATGACTTGTTTTGTTTACCAAACACACAATCCTCACAAAAATCATTTTTACCAATAGAATAATCAAAAATACTATCTACTAGTTTCTTATCAAGTATGGTCCTAAGACCTTTTCCACCAATGTGACCCAATCTATGGTGCCACAACATACATGCATTTTCAGTGCTAGTTACAAAAGAGGAGTTACAAAAAGTAGAGGCATGTAGCGTAAATAAATTCTCTATTTGAGATCCTTTAGCAACCACCAAACTTCTCCTTACCATCCTGCAACTAGACTTGTCAAATGTCACATGCATCCCAAAATCATTCAACTTGGAAACTGAAATTAAACATTTTGTAAGTCCTAGAATATGTAAAACATCATCAAGGATTTTAACCCTCCCATCACTAAAACACAAATTTACCTTTCCTTTACTGATAACCTTTTGTGAGCTATTGTCACCCATGAAGACCTCTCCTCCATCATATTCTTTGTATGTAGAAAACCACTCCTTATGAGGAGTCATATGGAAGGAAGAACCTGAATCAATAAGCCAAGCATCATTACAAACTTTGTTAGCTGAAATAATCAAAGCATCAGAATCACTGTTATTAAAGGAATTTTTCGTAGAGGAATCTGCATTCCTTCTTCACATGTCCTCGTTTACCATAGTTCAAAAACTTCACTCTGCTCTTTCCAGGGGTCTTAGATCGTCCTTTAGACTTATCCTTCTTCTTATCCACTTTAGGATCTTTCTCCTTGGGCCTACCTCACACATGCAAGGCATCTTGGGAGCCACTATGCATGGTCTTTCTCCTCATCTCCTCTTAAAGAAGTATGAGAATAATATTATCCATCTTAGGTTCTACACCACCACTTGTTATAGCAATAATTAAATTTTCCCAAGATTCCGGCAAAGAGAAAATCAATAAAATGCATTTATCCTCATCTTCTATTTTAACATCAATAGATGCAAGCTAACTTATAATAAAATTAAAAGAATTCAAATGTTCAGCAATAGATTCACCATCCTTCATCTTTAATGAATATAAACATCTTTTGAGATACAACTTGTTAGACAAACTCTTACTTTGGTAGATTTCACCTATCTTCCTCCAAAGCTTGTATGTTGTGTCTTCTGAAGAGACATTCAAGAGGAAATAATCTGTGAGACACAACCGAATGGTCCCTCGAGCCTTCTTGTCTAACTTATTCCAATCTTCATTCGACAAGGTTGAAGTAGATGGCTTCTTATCAAGTGAAACTGGTAACCATTGATCTCTCCTCAAGGAGATCCTCCACTTTCAACTTCCACATCTCATAACCAGTTCCATTGAAATTCTCAATATCTAGATGAGAGGTGGAGGCCATGGTATACAATCTTTCACAAATTTACAAAACGCACAACACAAAAGCTCCCACTGCAGCAAAAAAACCTTCAACACTTTAAAAGGAAAGTGTCCCTTCCTTAACAGAACCATTAGCTCTGATACCAAATGTTGATAATCAAGGTGAAGAAATCTTGCAATATGAACTTAAATGAGTGAATGCAAATATGAAATATGTAGATTAATCTTTAGCCTTAGTGTGAAGAAATAATGAGAGAGAGAGAGATAGAAAAAACATAACACATGCAACAACATATTTACGTGGAGAAACCCCAAAGGGAAAAAACTCCACCACCAAAAGAGAGGCAAGTATATTACTGATAATCTCAAATATTACATGCAACAATAGAATTCTCTTGTCATTCCCTGTAAATCCAGCAACACCCTGTTACCCTGCAAAACTAAATTGAATAACTCTAGCTCAAGGCCCCAATTTATAGAGATTTGTGAGGATGAAAACCACCATGGTTTCACCAAACAATAGGCAGCAATACCACCTAGAAAAACCCACGCCTCCCTCCTTGAAATGGTAAAAAAAAACCAAAAATAGCCTCTTATAGATGCTCTTATAGCTATCATAAGGCACCTTTCATGCATGGGTGCCTGAGGTCCAAAAATAGGATATTTTGTCATAGGAATCTGTCATACTATCATAGCATCTTATGACAACTGTCATGCATGTCATAGATGCTTTTACAATACCCCATTTTGACCCAACAACCTTATTTTAGACGATTCCAATGTGGGACTCCTAGCTATTTTATCCTTCTCAAAAAGAACAAATGGTAATGGTAACATTTCATTTACATTGTCTCTTTCACCACTATTGGTCAAACAATTTCACCTCTTATGGGTAAATGTACAAAAAACTTTAGGACAATAATAAATTAAAGGATTTACAAGGTTGATGACACCTAAATCCTAACAAAGGGGAGTTTTGGCAGAAATTTGCATTTCCTTTCTCTAGCAGTGGTTACCTTTTGGATTTCCCCACTTGCACCATGTTCAAAAGATTCAACATGTGGGGGTTTTGAAATGCATGTAAAATGTAGTTGAAATTTGGATGAAATGAATTTTTTTTCATAAAATTGCACCTAAGCTTGAAGTTTGTCACTTCCCTTATGTTATAAAATTGAAACCACGACTCACTTTGTAGGAGGATAGAAGGATAGAAGAATGAACACTCTGGCTAGGTTTTGGTTGAATTTATATGGGTAGATAGGAATAGGATAGCTTGTCATTTTTGAGCTTTATGAATGAACTAATGCAATTAGGTTAAATTTTTTCTCAGATATGACTTAAATACAAGTGAATATATAAATATGATATATTTCTCTCCTTCTGCAAGTCTTAGTGAATTTTGAATAGAAATATTAATGGTAATTTTATTCTACTTTGAGCATTTGTTCAAATGTATGTCTTTGTTCTTTGTTTTGATTCAAGTGATTAATTAAATACTTAAATGGGGTCATGAATTTACGTTCATTTACAAAGGATTTGATAAGTAGTGATGTATCAAAAAATTTGAGCTCCATGATGCAAAGTATTGTGAGAGTAGTCTATTCCATTGAGTTATTCGGTCGTCTCTATTTTACTGGTTCTTGTATGTGTGACTCCATTTTTCCCAATAAATAAGACACTTATCTGTTCCTTAATGATTTACCTAAGGAGTTAATCAAACAATCATCTTGCGGCCAACCTAAAGCTAGGGTTTAAATTCATTTAAAGTTCATTAATTCCAAAGTTCATCTATGACAATTCTCATTAGGGGTGTCTTCATTTTGATGAATGGATAGCGAATTACTTAGAAACAAGCCAATTTCATATTAATTGTTGCAAAATTATCCTTCATCATTATTGATTTGTGTAATGATGTGTTTAACACAACGAAATCTTAAATAAACACACAAAGAATACCCTCCTTGGTTGCACAGATCCTAAAGCATAGAAGATCTCAATCATTGACTAAGATCTTGTTGGTTGGCTATTCATTTCAAGAGTCTTGAGTATAGGAATTGGCTATTACTTAGAGATGTCTTAGGTGTAGTGGAAAACACCAACATATATCATCATAAAAAAAGGGATCATGTCATAGTACATCATCATCAGTGAAACAAAGTGTGATAGGATAATACAAAATGATACATATATATGAGGCCTCGAGTGGGCTGATGAATATATATACAAAAATCATGCGTGCAATATGTCTTTGAACAAAAACATAATGAAGATCAAGTACACTTCCTAGAAAAAAGGGAGACACTCTATAAACCAAGCTACAGATCACCATCTAGATTTGGTTGTCTAATAGAATGACCACCTGCAATCATTTTAACTCACGATGTTAGGGTTTCACTCTAAACATGTAAAGAAACACAAAAAATGATGAAAAATGACATTTAGGATGAAAAAAATGGAAAATGCAAGGATTTAGAGAAAATGCTAAAATAAAATGCAAGAGTTTAAGGAAAATGCAAGGATTCAGGTAAATGCTAAAAGCAAATGCAAGAGTTTAGAGATAAAGCGAGCTTTCTAAAGCAAGTACGAGATTTTAGAGAAAGAGCGACCAAATCAAATGTAACGGTTTAAAGAAAGGTTGAGGTTCTTGAGCAAGGGTGAGGAAACAGTGAAAACATCAATCAAATGCAAGGTTTTAGAGAAAAAGCAAGGTTTTAGAGCAAGTGCTTGAGACAAATGCAAGGTTTTAGAGAAAAGGTGAGGGTTTAAAGCTAGGGTGAGGTTCTTGATGTCAAAGGCGAGCTTCCTAACCTATAAAATACAAGGAAAGCAATGTAGATGCTCTAAAATCATGAAAACATTTCTATTGATTGGTAATCAAGACTTTTTTTACCCTATCTTCAAACAACCATATCATGGTCCAGAAGTATTTTTTAGTGCTTTTTTTTAAATGGGATAGAATTTCATGATATTTGTAATGGTGTAGGTGGTTTTTAGATTTTCTATAGCTAAATTTTCCATTGGTGTCATGAGCTTGACCTCAAACTTGACTTTTTTGGCCAACCTCTTGAGGGTGCAACATAGAGGCCTACCATCATTCTGCTTAACATAGAAGAACAGTGGGGCATAATGGGGCATAAATTTATTTTCAATGAAACTTGATCATAAAAATAGAATCTTTGAAACAAACCAACCAGTACTTTGCATCAAAGAGGGGGAAAATGTAGACATGTAAAATTCACCTAACACCTATCAGACCCCCTAAAAAACATTGAACAACATCAAATAACATCAAACAACATCAAACAACACCTGAACAACATCAAACAACATCCAAAACTCTAAATTACTCTATTAATTAAATAATACAACATGGTTGTAGGACATAATAACCCAACCAAAATAACCCTCAACAGAATAAGCTGGTCAAAATAACCCAAGGACAAATTAACCCATTGTCAAAGTAACCCAAGCTAGAATAAACCATGGTTAGAATAACCCATGGACAAAATATCCTCATAAGAATATAGAGAAAGGAAAACAAAATTTATAAAATGACCACGGGTTATTCTTTCCATGGGTTATTTTGACCATGGGTTATTTTGTACATGGGTTATTATGACCCTGGGTTATTTTTTCCTTGGGTTATTATAACGGGGTTATTGTGTCTAGAGTTATTTTGGCTGGGTTATTATGTCTGGATACCATACAACATTATTTAATTAATTCACTTTTTCATCACTTTAGAAAATATTAAATAAATCTCATTTATTTAATAAAGGCTTGGAAACCCTAATTTTGCTATTGATTAAATAATACAACATTATTTTATTAATTCACTTTCTCATCATTCCAGCTAATTAAATAAATTACATTTATTTAATAAAATCCTAATCTAGTCTTATTTCATCCTGATTGATTAAATAATTCCAATTATTTAATTATGTCACTATATCACCTTATTCCTCTAAAGTTAATTGAATTATTAAATCGTAATAATTTAATTAACGCACTTTCCCTCTAAAACTTGAATAATTAAATTAAAATATTCAAATTATTTAACAATTTAAAACAAATCAAACTAATGCAACTTTTTTTGCAAAATTCAAACTTGATTTGCACGTTCAACTCCAAAAAGGAATTAATTTCCTCACCAACTTTTTGATTGAGCAAACTATGATTGCTAATTGAGCAATCTAATTTGTTGACTAATCAATCTATTTCCTAACTGATCAATCTAAACCTTGAATTATCAATCTAAATCCTGACTAACCAATTTATTCCTCAATCACACAAATTGTGTAGTCTAGTTTTCAAAAATTTCTGATGTCTAAATCTTCTCAACACCCTTTGACCATTGATCTTGATCCAACATTGTTGAATCTTGATCGTCGATTCAAAATATTTTTTTCCATATAACAAACTTCTTTCCTCACAAAAAGTGGATTGAAGAATCAACATACCTTATTCAATGAAGTATTGTCAAGATTACCATTGTTAGAGCTTCATCATTCCTTCAATCAACCAACATCAACATTGATCTTCAAGCTTTCACAATGGAGGCTTCACAATGATACAAAAAACCCAACATCATGAAAAAACACTCTGACATGGGATGGTAATCTCTCCTTTGCTTTGAATTCATTGTGTTGATCTTAGGATTTCATCATGTAATTTCAATAGCTTAGATTGTTCATTTCATGAGTGATGGAATAAGATCTTAGATTAAGTGTTTTCAATTAGATAGATTAATAGTTCATTGTGTTTAATATTGTTTGCATCTAATGACTTTCCCCCTCACACACCAATAATATCACTGAGTATGAGGCCCTAATTGCTATCTTGCATGCCCCGATTTCCTTAAAAAATTAAAAATCTGCATATACATGGTGATTCTTAGCTTATCGTAAATCAAATTATGGGGATGTATCAAACTAGAAAAAGCAAGCTATACCAATATAGGGATCTCTCTTTTTCTTTACTTGATTTCCTTGCTTCTTACACAATAGATAGTGTCCCTAGGAGGGAAAACTAACATGTAGATGCCATGGAAAGTGATGCTTCCCATGATACCCTTAGATAAGGACACAAAGGAATATCACTTTGTGGTACAAATCCTTTGCTCTCCTACTGTCTCTAATCAAGCTATATATAGTGCTCTTATATGTGCCCACATAAGCTCAGAAGAATGGTACTTCAACATCTACAACCATTTGAAGACTAGAAACTTTTTAATGGTGCAACGAAAAATGATCGCACTTGGATCTAAAAGCTTTATGTCTGCTATGTTGTGTTGTTGGAGGTACTTTACCAAAATTCCTACAATGATCTTCTTCTCAGATACCTTGAACTAAGGAAAAATACCCCTTGCCCTTAAAGAAGCCCATTCGGGCTCTAGGGGTGGAAACTTTGGTGGTAAGTCCCAGGTGCAAAGATTGATTCATATGGGATACTTTTTGCAAATGATGGAACATGATTCCTTTACTTTTATCAAAAAGTGTCTACAATTTCAGCAACATGGTAAACTTATTCACGCTCCTACTCAAAAGCTACAAAACCAAACCTCCCCTTGGACCTTTGCAAAGTGGGGGTTGGATATCATCAGAAAGATATCAAATCCTTCTTCTAAGGGACATAATTTCATCATTACCACTACATATTACTTTACAAAGTGGGTAGAAGCTATTTTGCTTCGTTCCATGAATGCCAAGCTATCTGTAGCTTTCTTCTTTATAACATTATTTCTCACTTTGGATTTCCTACTACACTCATTTATGATAATGGTATGGCATTCAAAAATAAGGAAGTAAGGAAATTCTTATAGAAGTTTGATATTCAACACATGTTTTCTACATCGTATGATCCTCAATCAAATGGCTAGGTAGAGGCTTCTAATAAAAAAATTGAGCTCATTCTTCACAAGACAGTAAGCAAGCATGGTAAGGACTAGAAAAATCAATTGACATACGCTTTGTGGGCCTATCACATGAGTGTTTGTATGGTGATGGGAACAACACCTTATAACCTAGTGTATGGTGTCAAAGCTATTATGCCATTGGAGTTTGAAATCCCTTCTTTATGTGTTTCCCTTAAAGGGTTAATTGATCACGAGTCCTACTGATCTAATCATTTGCAAGCTTCAAATGCTCAATGAGTTTCATTTATGAGCCCTTGAGCATCCTAAGGATTATCAACAATCATTATCCCGACAACACAACAAAAGTGTACTTCCTGGGACTTTCAAGGTAGGTGTTATGGTTTTCTATGATAATCAAAGGAATGTAAATGCACTTCCTAATCAAAGAGGAAAGTTCGGTCCCAATTGGGTAGGTCCTTACATTTTCCTTACACTATCATCTCCATGTATGGTTTAGGTGCTTATGGTTTATTGTTTATGGATGGAACACCTCTAAAAGAGCCTATAAATGCAATGCATCTTCATCAATACTACACATAGTGTCCAATGTGTCATATGTGTGATGTTCAACCTTCAAGGGTTGTAGCATTGCATATGTTGACATTACTCATTAACGCATTATGATTTTTTTGTTGTGTTATTATATTATCATGTGCATGTTTGTGTGTCATACATACATGTATGCTACTATGTTGTGTATTCATGCATTACATTACATGTTTTAAGGAAATTAGATCATAATTGTATTTAATTAACATACATCCATGTGTGTTGATTAAATCATGATAGAATCTAATGTAAGCATACATACATAACATCCATAGCATCAACATACATGAAAGTAAAGGAACATACACATCACAATACATAATGTTATAATGTTGAAACTAGTATCTCATATATCTATGTGCATAAATATCAAATGTCAGCTAGTAGCGAGCCAGTGAAAGGTCGGTTCCCTCCCAACAACCTTCCTCTCCGGGAGCATCTAGCGGTGCCCCCCATGAGTGGAATCTAGGTACAGCTTCTAGCTTCCAGCTTTCCCAACCCCAACCTTTTTTCTAATATAAATGTATCAAGCCACTATTGTAAAAACAATGAGTGGCTACTGAATATATGTATCAATTTCTATACAAAAAAGGATCTAAAAAGTGTGTATATATCCTACAACTACAAAATTGATGTATAAAATGAAGATCTCTAGGGTTGGGGCATGTGGATCTCAGAACCCTCTGGCTCCAACTGTAGCTATGGACAAGGATGTACAGTGGTAGCAGACCTAAAGTGGTGTGAGCATGAGGCATACATGGCCATGTGCATTCCCCTAATCTCTCCCTAGAGAGATTATATATGCATCTATGCCTACATCAGCTCCTATTGTAGTTGTTGGTCACCTGCTGCGATCATGGTCGTTGGGTGTCTCATGAGGTCATCAAGATGGCTCTAAAGGGAATCACACACATTCTCAATGGCATCAACCCTCGTCATGGCCACATATCACTCTATGAGTGTCATTTGCAGCTCCCCCAACAACTAGTCATGTTGCCCCCAAAGTGTAGTAGCATCCATAGGCCCCCGCATGATATCTACCCCCGCTCCTCATAAGCAATCCTCAGATGCATTACCAACTTGAACAAGTGGGAATGTTTCCTTGAGAAGCTGGAAGATATGCCTCAAGGACCCTCCCTTGGATGGGGACATTAGGGGCCACCTCTAATATGCAGTTGGCTATCAACCTAGTCTAGCCTTGTACATCCTTTACGACCACAAAAAGAAAGAGAAGGATCAGTATCATATGGCATATCTATCTAATGATAAACATGTATATCCAGAAAGAGCACTAAAGGTATTGAAATATAAATAACATGCTTAGAATACTTGGGTCCCCTAGTTTCCAAGTAGGGTTAGAGTGAGGAGAAATGCTCGAACCTACACCACTGCTATCGAAGGCCACCTCTGATACTACTAGAGTTGTCATTGCTATGATGGTGGATGCTAGTTGTGGTGCTGAAGAGATAGGGGTAGCTGATGGAGGGTATGATATCCTCAGACACTTCCTTGGCCTTAGTGACACTGTCAGCCACTCCTCTTGTGGCCTCTCCTCCACCTTGCCTTGCTCCCTCCCACCTCCTCAACCTCTCCTCCTATCCTATGGTGTCTTTGATGGTACATCCTCCTATGGGTCAGGACCCCCTCTAGGGGTATCCCATGCGAACACTTGGTGAGGATGGTGTGTGGCCCACCATGCTCTAAAATACACTGGTAAACTGATATTATCTACCACGACTATCAGTGGAAAATCTTGGTCAGGCTCATCATCATCTAAAGGAATACTTTCGATGATGGAGGGGTGGGGAAGGTCCTTGGGTCTCACAACAATGCTCACTACTCTTGTATACATGGGAATTGAAGGAGGGATGGTTTGTACATGTTCATGTGACCGCATGACCTAGCTCCAGTAATAAGGCATGATAATATGATCATGGAGAACTAGGAGAAAATGGTCCTAATGTAGGTTCCTAATGTACCTGTTGTCATCTACCCACCTAAAAAACTGGTAGGGTCTCCATCTCAAAAAATCAAGCAGAAGGGTATCAAACTGTAATCACTAAAACTTTAGGTCACCATCCCTCCATTGCCCCATCACCTCATACCAATTGAACACGGGGACAGTGTATGGTCGCATCTATGGGAACCTAATTGGGCTCATACATATGATGTGGGAAAAATCCCACACTTGCAACAATGTGCATGCTTTGAGGCTGTAGTACTCATAGTGAACGTACCACCCCAGCTCCTGGTACAAATGTGCCAGTATGCTACGCCCCTAGGAAAAGACTTCAATGCTTGACCATCTCATGTATCGTGTGGATGAGGAGCCCATGTAGGTGAGAGACTCACCCATCTATAGTCACCCAGAAGGCCACAATCATGACCATCACATACCGAAGTAGGGGTGTCACGGTCCATGCCTGATCATACTAGTGTGTATAAATATTCCCTATGTCGTCACCACCATCGATCTGACCCATGCAGTAGTGAAAACCCTCTACTCACTCTCATTCTGACTGGGTGTTGTCTATTGCTACCTGCCATTCATGAATGGGGAGTTTGAGAATCTGATAAAAATCCTCCAAAGTAATAGTCATCTCTCTAGTAAGCAACTGGAAAGATGATGTGGTGGCATCCCACCACTCCATCAAGGTTGTCGGCATCTGGTCATGGTATCGCATCTCTGGCATAATGAATGCATGCTAGAGATTGACATGTTGTATTTGGGTGATCTCCTCCTCACTAAGGTGATCCATTTGCTCACGAACCAGCTGGTATGCTCACCCACCAGGATGCTCTCAGATATTTGGATAGTCCTAAAAAAAGTGGAAATTTTTTAAGTCAGATCATGGGATTTTGGAAAAATCTGAAAGCAAAAATCACTGAGGACTCATGCACACTGTTTAGATGTCTACGCATTGCACATGTGTCCCATTCCACCATTGACGCCCCAAGGATGCTAGTGCATACTCGATACACTAGTTCAAGAATGGGATGATAGTGCGTATTTCTAACACCTGCATGAAAAATGGATGCATGCACAACTTGACGATATTAAATTGCCTAAAAAATTGCTAAAAACTTAATAGAAATGAGGTTTCAAGACCTATCTTTTCCACCTCATAGCCCTCGATGATATCCTCCCTTAACTGCTCTAGTCTCAGTGCCTCATACTCCCTCTTGCTTGGCATATCTTATGTACTTTCTCTCACAAAAGTTAACAATTTCCTCGCAATGAATAGTGAAAATGACCCTTCTAAGGCCCCACCTAGATATAAATAGGCCCTTCGGGGCCCATTTTTCCTAGAGTTCATGGATCCCTAATTCCTCCTAATTTTACCCCACATGGCTAGGGGCAACCTCAGGACGGGGCATATACTCGCCTCTTTACCATATTTTTCTTATAAAACATCAATTTTTTTCTTGACCATTCTTCTTGTCATGGTAGCTTCTTATGCTTTTTGGGACTGACATGACTTTGAATTTTGTAAAATCAATTTTTTTGCACAATTTTTCATGACAAACACTGCACTTGTTCATAGAGTCTAACTATTGGGGGTATATCCTACTTGACCTTTGCGGTTGCTATAGTATCCTTTTTGCATGCAAATACATAAAATTTTCACATCTTTGTGCAAGGTGTTATCTTCCTCCTTTAGTGTGGCTGATTTTCCTAAAATCTAGCCCACTAAAGTGGGAGAAAAATGTAATGTCGTCAAATTCCACCCTAGGGGAAATTTCACATTTACGGATTTGTCCTAGCATTTATTGCACCTAGATGCATTTAGGGCGAAAAACCTTATGGGTCAGAAAAGTTCCAATTTCGATGTCACAATGTCCAATGGCAAAGCGACAAAAGTTTGTTAGCTTATTTCCCAAAATCGTAGTTGTAGGATGGTCACGCAACATGTGGACATTTGCGTGGTGGGCTAGCATCCCGGTGGGATTTTGAGTTTGAAATGGGGAATCTCGAATCTTAGCTCATGACATGTGTCCTTATAGTTGGGTTTTGGAATGTAACAACTCCCTTCACCCTTGCATGCAACAAAACTCATTTTGAGCCCTCATTTAGAGGGTCCCTTCTCATTCTGTAGGACGTTTTCTACCTCTCTCTTTGATCTTCTACTCTCAAGCACACTTCTAGCAATGAAGGTCTATCAGACTCAAGTCCCTCCAATAGCGAAATCTCGCTTTACAATCATTGAATGGTGTGTTCATGCATTCTGGTGGGGCTGAGGACTATTGGTAATTCTCTCACTCTCTTTATTTTATTTCTATAAATTTGCAAATAGATTAGAATACTTTCATACATTTACTATTTGGTGGTGTGAGTTCTCCTCTTGAGTAGGGTTTGCTTTCACCACCTCTTTTTGTACTCCTTTCGATCTTCCCAGCTGTTTGTGGAGGTGGGAACACCAAAATGAGGGTTTCACTTCAGCAAGCCCCAAAATAGCCCCAAAATTTTCCCTCTTGTCTATGTACAGGTAACTTGTTCGCGTGGAGCTTGCTGGAGAGTTGGACCTTCAGTAAGCTTATCCTCATCCTCTTCGTTTTTGTCATTTTCATAACACTTATCTTGCTTTATTGTTATTTTGTATTTTTATCTTATCTCTTAAATCTCATTCCCAAGGAGCTAGCAAGCGCTTGAGTATTCTTGTCAAAGCTTTCTACTCTCTATTTCGCTAGGATGCCAGTGCATTTCTGGGACAACATTTTGCGTTGTTGTCTAGGATCCACATTTTTGTCTCTTGGCTGAGAGTCTAAAGTCTCTAGTGCAGGGATTTTTGGTGTCTGCTCTTCTATCCCATAAAGTTATCTTCTTGTCGATATTTCCAGTTAATCTGCTCTTTACAATTTCTTCATTCGGCTATATATCCATCTAGACTTGAGGTAGTCTAGGGCAGTTTGCTCTGTGAGGCTCTCTTGGTAAAGGGAACTCGTGTGTCACGAATCCCCCTTCTCTATAGTTATTAACATAATATGAAAAATATGTAGGAACAAAATTTGTAGTAAATTGAATTTAGTTTCTAAGCTACTACTGCATTTGTGAAAAAAGTAAATCTATTTTGTGAAAATTAGAAATTTCAATGCAGTAGTACTAAATTTTTCAAGAAAAAAATAAAAATAGGTGTATTTCTAACCAACCTAAGTATGAGCAAAAAATAATTATTATTTTAAAATTTTCAATATAAGTAGGGGACACATGCCCAGATGTGGTGTATTTTTTTGTATTTTTTCCAAGTAAATAGTTAGTTATGATTTTTTTATTAGAACTTTATAAAAAGATTAAAACTTTTTTCTCTTACTACCATTTAACTTGGTCAAAAATTTATGAAATTCAATTTTTATTTTTTAAATTCTATAGTATATGAAGCATATAATGTGCCACATCTTTCAAATTTGAAAATTTGAAAATTGTTTGAGAATAATAGAAGTTTTTCAATCAATCTATAAATCGACAATTTAATCATAATGCATATAGAAAATCAATAATAATTATCTATTAAATTCAAAATAAGGCATATCTTATATTGGTGGAAAGTTGAAAATTTAGTCTATAAACACTTTTTGTTTCCTTAAATTTAGATAAAAAAGATGTCAGTGACAAGGGTGAACTCTGAAAAACTAAGGAAAATTTCTAAATACATTTTTGTAATCAAATTTCTAGGTATGACACCCCCAAGCCAAAACCCTAGGAAATCCAGAGGGAAACCTCAAGGCTATAGATTTTTTCAAACAAAATGGATATCCATTTGAAATGGATGTCCATTTTGAAAATTAAAATGAATATCCATTTTGGGTTATATGTTTTGAAAAACAAAATGAATATATGTTTTGGGCATATCCATTTTGAAAAGCCCAAAAACCTCCCTTTAGTAAAATGGGCATAACTTTTGGGTCTCATCAGAAATTTTATTTTTGCATGCATTAGAAAGGTGATTCATAGCTCTATACAATGGACTAGGTAAAATTTCTAGATTATAAACAAGAAAATAATTATAATCATTTTAACTTCATATTCTAATTTTGAAACATCAAATGCTCACTACTTTCACACAAAAAGTTCCTTTTTCATGATTTTTTTGTAACAATCATCTCAAAATACTTGAAAATTTTGAAAAAGTAATCAATAATAAAATATTTATAATTTTGTAGTAAGGAGATGAAAAAATCTTCATAAATCATCATATCTCTCTATCCCTTTCTTTACCTCTCTATATTTCACTATATCTCCCCTTAAGCTCGGGACCTATCTCTCCACTTGTCTTTCACTCCCTACCTCCCTCTCTTTTTACCTATTTATACCTCTCCCTCTCATTCTATTAAACTCTAAACTTATCTATCTACCTCTTCATCCCTACCTCCTTCCTTCTTTCTTTGTCCCTATTTATACCTATCTTTCAAACCCTCTCTCCTTGAGCTCTAAACCTATATCTCTACCTCTCTCTCCCTCCTTCCTCCCCTTTCTCTTTGTCCCTCTTTCGATCTCTCTTTCTCTCTATACCTATCTCTATACCTCTTTTTCCTTGTATCCTTCCCTCTCTACTTAACTCAATCTAAACTCTCCTTATCCCCCTATCTATCTCTCTATATCTCTCCCTCCCACCACTCACTCTATCTATACCTACCTATGCCTCCCTCATTATCTCTCTTCCTATCTCTCTAACCCTCCCTTGATTTCCTATCTCTTTGTACCTCTCTATACATGTTTTTATTTTAATAAACCAAATAAATCCTATACAATCTATTCTTCTTATATGGTTTCTTATTCATATTAGGGTTTCTTAGATCTATAGTTTTATGATATTTATATCTCAATTTTATATTCAATGCTCTTTGCATGCCCAATTCTTAATCAATTTTATATTGTTACATATTTCTCTATTATCTTGATTGTAAAACTAGTTTTACATACAATACCCATCCTTGATAACCACATTACGATTTCATTTTCACATTTGACACATCATTGATATTTCCACTTTTACAATATATAAGTCTACCTTTTGGATTTATTTTCCTCTCTCCCTCTCCACCTCTTCCTTTTATATATTTATCTATTCTCCCCCCCACACTCTCTCTCCATCACTCCCTCTTCCTATCCCTCTCCTTCTCCCTCTCCTTCTCCCTCTCCACCTACCTATCTCTATACCTATTTTTCTCCCTTTCTCTTCCCCTCTATCTGTTTCAAGTCATATCTATCTCTAGATATCTCTCCCTCATTATATCCCTCCGTTATCTCTCCCTCATTCTGTATCACTACTATAGAGAGTAGAGAGAGAATTTTAGAGGAAGATAGAGGGAAGTAGAGAGGGAAATTAAGATAGGTAGAGAGTAGAGAAAGATATAGAGATATCTAAAGGTATAAAGAGGGGGAATGAGGGAGGGAATGAGTGAGGGGTAGGTAAAGTGAAATACAAAGATAAGTAGAGAGGAAAGGAGGAAGGTAAATGTAGAGATAGAGAGATATGATGGGATGGATATAGGAAGAGGTAGGTATATAGAGAGGAATATGGAGATGGGAGATAAAGAGAAGTAGAGATAGAGAGAGGTAACTTGGGGGAATAGAATGAGAGATAGGTAGAGGGAGGGAGGGTGAGGTGATATTTAGAGAAGTACATAAGGAAGGGGAGAGAGATGTATGGTGGGAGGGATACAGTGAGTGTTAGGTAGAGAGGGAGAGGGTGAGGGGAGATAGAGAGAAGTAGAGAGGGAAGGCGAGAGAGAGTTATTGAGAGAGGGAAAAGGAGATAGAGAGGGGGAGAGAGAAAGAGAGAGATAGGGGAAAGGATGGAGAGAGGTAGGGTGAGATAGGTAATGAGATATTAGGGTGGGAGGGGTAGAGGGATAAGTAGGTCAAGAGATGGTGAGTGGAGATAGAAAGTAGAAAGGGAAGGTGAGAGAGAGGTATAGAGGAGAGAGGGTGAAGATAGATATAAAGAGATATATGAAGGGAGAGATGGGGTGATAGATAGGTAGAGAGAAGTGAAGAGGGGAGATAGAGAGAAGTAGAGAGGGAGCGAGGAAGGGAGAGGTAGAGATAGAGAGGTAGGGTGGGAAGGATATAGGGGGAGGTAGGTAGATAGAGAGTAAGAATTATATGGGAGATAACGATAAGTAGAAACAAAGAGAGAGAGAGAGAGAGGTAAGGTTGGAGGGAGAGAGGGAGAGATAGGTATAGAGATGGAGGATGACCATATTACCACTCTCTATCTTTGTATCCACTTCTCTTTATCTCCCATTTGAATCTTCATCTTTGTCTACCCACCTCTTCCTATATCCATGCCACCCTACCTCTCCCTTCCTCCCTACCTCTCTACTTCTATTTATCTCCCTTTTGTATTTCATTCTACTTACCTCTCACTCCATCTGCTCCCCATTCTCCCTATGTCTCCATTTAGATGTCTCTCTATATCTCTATTCACCCTCTTTCCTATCTACCTCTCTCTCACTTACCCTTCACCCTCTCTCTCTACATACTTCTACCTCTATCCCTCTCAGACTACCTCTCTCATTACCTACCTCTCCTTACCTATCTCCCTAATTCCCTCTCTCTCTACTTTATCCTCTCTCCCTCGCTCTCCCTCTCTATATACCTCTCTCACTCCTTACCTCTCTGCCTACATCTCACTCTACCCCTCCCACCTTACCTCTCTCTCTCCTTCCCTCTATACTTCCCTATATATCCCCTCACCCTCCCTCTCTCCACCAACCTCTCCCTATAACCCTCCCACCTTACCTCTTCCTCTCTCTCTTTTTCTTTACTTCTCTTTATCCACCATCTCTATCCTCCTCTCTTTCTACCTACATTTTCCTATATTGCTTCCACCCTAACTTTCTATCTCTATATGTCCCTTCATATCTCCTTGTAAACTTCTCTCTATCTCCCCTTTCTTTATCTCTCTATGTACTTCTCACTCTATCCCTCCCTCTTTCCTCATGTCCCTCACTTTATATATCTCTCTATATTTCTATTCTCTCTCTCCTCTAGATACCTCGTTAACCTTCCCTCTCTACTTCTCTCTATCTCCACTCCCCTTGTCCCACTCTATAGAAAGGTAGAGATAAAGATAGAGGGAGAGGGAGATAATATATATAGATAAAGAGAAGTAAAGAGAGAGATACATATAGAGATATAGGGAGTCAGTAATTTGGAGATGAAGAGATAGAGAGATATAGAGGAATATGGATATAGATAGATATATATATATATATTAAGATAAAGTTAGAGAGAGAAATAAACATAGAGAGGGAGAGATAAA
>VDFB02086081.1:236644713-236769132 GCA_007258455.2 Sequoia sempervirens | reverse complement strand
AAGATGAAAATTATTGTAAATTTTAAGCCCAATGATGTGTAAATATAAAGTTAATTTTAATCCCAATGAGTAAGTATGAAAAAAAAGACAAGATAGATTAGCAATATCAAATGAGATGCCTCCTTACAACCCATGCCACATGCTATAAATCAAATTTCAGTAGAAGAAAACCCCTAAGATACGATATGAAAAAGACCTAAACTAGAAATTTGGAATGAAACCCTAAATTTTAAAGTAATAGGTGAACCAACAATCTTTTGGTTCTATATGCTTCTCTTACACTCTTAGGATCTTTCATCTAAAAGGAGAGAGATAGAATGCTAAAATTGTGGTGGTTCACTCAAATAAACAAATGTAGGATGTGATTATGATAAAATGCAATGATGTGAATGCGACTAAGTGATGAAATTGACTAATTATGAATGCAAAACTAATGTAATATGTAATGTTTGAAAATACAATGTGATATGAAAAAAATGAAATAGAAATTTAAACTAATGCAAACAAAATTGAACAAGGAATAATAGAGTGTACTTGAGAATTAATTGTTGAATTTTTAATGTTATGAAAACTGGAAGAAATCAATGTAAATCAGCAGTGGGACTCATTCACTATTGATGGTGAATAAGTCCTACTACTAGTAAAAACACCTAAAACTACTTTCTGACTATTAGGAATTGGATTATGACAAAATGACCTTTTTCAGCCTTTAGGTGGGACTCATTCGCCACTAATGCAAAATCATTCCTTCTCTAGAATTCTACAAATTCAAAGGTCAATTCTATAGATCCATATCTGCACTTGTCTTCTTTCCAGGTTGACGAAGTCAAATCTACAGAAAATAGACTATAGGTTGTCTCCAAGCTTGAAATAGCATTTAGTTGACCTTAAACACTTTGTTGACTTGTTGAAAACCTTTGAACACCTATTGTCTTGTCACATATGCATACAAAATTCTACAAACATACATGTAAAAGGGGGAAAATGGTTAATGGGTAGAGTATAGGGATTTGCCTTGGTCAAATCCCACTTTGGCAATCAAACCCTTAATGAAGAAATGGATTGAAATAAGCAAGGAATGATAAATAAAAAACATCCAAATGTCCTAAACTCACCACAACCTTGTTGAAGAAGTTTGAAGATATGTCAATGGTTGCTCCAAGCTGTTTAATGATTGCTTGATTATATGATGCAAAGTGCTTGAATGCTTAAGTGTATGATATGTTTAAGTGAATGTGATGAATGGGTGAATGTGGATTAAAATAGATGTAAAACCACTTATTTATACACACTTATGCCCTAATAACCCAATAATACAACATCACAGGCCGACATAAGGTATTTTTTAATAAAAACCCGAAAGAAAATTTGAATTATATTGAATTTGGAGGCAAGAGGGATTCATTCGCCATCAATGGAGAATGGGTCCCACCTTGGGCTTGTAAGTGGATGTCAGGAATTAAGTTGCGTTTAATGTTGTTTGTCGACCTTGCATTCAAAAATACACTTAATTAAGTCTTATGAGTGCATAAAGTGTTCAAATTAAGCATAAGAAAGGTGTAAATAGTGATAACAAGCCTAGAAAAAAGTGAAATATTGTTACAAGACTTTACAACATTTTAGAATAGGAAGTGATAAGTTACGAAATGGTGATATTTAGATGAATTGTAATGAGAAGAGTCTAGAAAAGTGTAGAAATGTGTTATAACACTTTACAACACCTTCACAAGATGTCATGATTTGAATATTAATGATCTAATGTGAATGCATAATTTACATTGCAACATGAAATCAAAGAAAAATAGGTCAAACATCATAAGAGAAAGAACTAAAATACCATGAAAATGTCAAAGATCCATTTTTCTATGGTACATTTAGCCCCCACTTTAGTAAGAGGATGAACTTGCTTGAAACTCACACTAAAGTAGCCATGCATATCGAAAGAGATCCAAATGTAGTTATGTTGGCAAGATGGAATAACAATGATCAAGAGGGATGGTCAAGCCCCCAGGATGAAGATCCCATGGAAAACTAAACATAAGAACAAAGAAACACATGTGTGAAAGAGAAAGAAAGAAGGAAGAGGGAAAGGAAAAGTTGGATCAAGCTTCGATCATTTTTTCAACTAGTTGTGAATTAGATCTAGGTTCCTTTTTTGAAAAAGGAAAATGCATACTCACTCTAGGGTGATAAAACTAATGGCAGTCTTCCAGGTGAGAAGGCCCAAAAGGGTGAGAAACATACACTAGTTAGTATGCACTCAAAAACACATAGGTGGCTATGGGGAAAGTTGTGCTGCATAATGGGTTTCCCACTCAACCATATCGAAGTTATACCTCTTGATAACTTTAACAGGGTGCCACAAAGGAAAATGTTGTTTTGTGCTTCATGAGAAAAGAAAAGCTTCATATGCTTAGAAATCATGAACAAACAGGATGGTACCACATGCATTCAAGTTGCGTTATGCAAGGTGGTAAAGATGTAAAATGTAAAAAGAAAAAATAAAAGATGTTCAAAGGAGTCTTGTTAAGTTCATGTAAGGTCTATCACTTAGCGAACATTGTGTCTAATGTCTTCAAGAGAGGACCAATCAAAGAATAGAATATTCACAACTTAGGGGATGCAGTGTGTTGCATAAAGCAACTGAGAGGAATGTAATATGCTAAGATAGATCACATTTATGAAGGAAATCATCCCCAATGTCATCCACAAAGTGACAAATACATCATATGAAGTGACAAGGATACACTAAGAACCAAGAATGCAAATGAATATTGCGAATGTATGCCCCCTAGTTCATATGTTTCCAAGCAAGGTTGCTTCATGTAAACGAAAAAGAAAACAAAAGAAAAGGAGGGTTTCCCCCTAGAAAGAGCACACCAAACATGTAAGGGATCTATGGATTTTGGGTTAGTATGTTTGTTGTTGAAATGGTTGATTAAAGAGCTTGAAACTATCATCATTCCCCAAATACACATAGAACTAGAATAAGGACACAAAGAGAGCGAAAAAAAAAAAAAAGTCTATTTTGGGTCAACATGGAAGAGACATTTCGGTTTCAACACTTTGCATCATCCCTAAAAGGAAAGCACAAACGAAGGGAAAACAAAAAGGTGAAATAAAAGGAAAAGCTTTTGGGTCAACATGAAGGAGCCATTTCAGTTTCAATGCCTTGCACCATCCCCAAAAGGAAAACACAAGAAGAGATAAAGTAAAAAGGAAAATGGACCATTTGGGTGAACATGGAGGAGAGATAAGGCATGTGAACACTTTGTGTCATCCCCAAAAGGAAAACACAAAACAAAAGCAAAAAAGAAAGTAAAAGGACCTTTTGGGTCAACATGGAAGACACATAGGTCATCTATACACTTTGCATCATCCCCAAAAGGAAAACACAGAACAGAAAGGGAAAAAGCTAATGTATGAATTATAGAAGAATAGAGGTACAAATAGAGGAAGTGCACAAAGAGAGAGAACATCAAACCCACATTACGAGGGAACACAATATGCACATACAAGCATACCAAAAGGAAAATGCAAAAGGGGCTAGTAATGCAAATGAAAGTCAACCATTAATCGAGTTATTGACTCAATCCCAAGTAGTATAAGCAGAAGGTGAATAACATAGTTAAGAGACAAAACAAATGCATTACAAGGACCAGGATAACAAATTCTTTCCTCCATAGAGTGTAAGAAAAGAATGAGCCAAGGTAGGTGATGGGAAGGGTCATGCAATAGTGAGAATGGTAAATTCTACAACTATGGTATGATAAAGGCATTTGTTGCTAAGGTATGATAGGAAAACATTCGGTATCAGGGTATGTGCATGATCATGATGGGCCAAAAATTGGCGATATGATGGGTATGTGGGTAAAAACTTTTTTTTTACCCAAAATTGATGAAACAAAAAAGGGTTTTTAAAGGAGATTCTTGAATTTAATAACTAATTATTATTCATTTTCTATTTGAATTACAACTAAAGTCATGATTGATAGGTTGATATAAAAACATCTATAGCTTTCAAATGGTATCAAATTTTTTGAATCCAAAACATGCATCACATTCTATGCTTCACATACTATAGGTTTAAAAAAAATTGAATTTCATGAAGTTTTGACCAACTTAAGGTGGTTAGACACATGAGTTTTTATATTTTTAAAAGTTACAATAAAAAATAATAATTAATTATTTACTTGGAAAAAAATTACAAAAAAATATACATCATATGTAGACATGAGTTCTCTACTTATATCTAAAATATTATTAAAAAATACTATCATTTTATTGTGGTTAAGGTGGTTAGACAGACACCTACTTCTTATTTTTTCCCTAAAATTTAAGTACTACTGTATTGAAATTTCAAATTTTCACCAAATAGATATATATTTTTAAAAATAAACCTAGTATTTTAGAAACTACATCCAGTTTTCTAGAAATTCTATTCTTACATATTTTTGAAATAATATAGATAACTTATTCAAATTTTTATGTCAAGTTGCCTAACTCTAATTTTTCTAAATTTTTCACCACTTAAGGGCATATTTTCCCATGATGATCCTGCACATACCCATTAGTGAAGTGATACTTGTTCAGTATGTCCTTCAATGTCCAATATTCCTTGGTATAGTGCCCAAGAATACAATGATATTTGCAATATGATATGTTAGAGTCTTTACGATGGATGATCAACCTGTTGGAAGGTGGTAATAGTATAAGGCCTTTGTTTAAAAGAAGTTGAAGTCTCCTTTCACATTTAGGTTGTGGATGGCTAGGAAACTTGATTTTTAAAAATTTTTAAGGTCATTTTCATTTTCTAGATTCTCGCTTTTCATGGATGGAAGGATGAAGAGGACCCATGGGGATCCTAGCATCCTTTTCATTAGAATTAGGTAATGGTTTTTCACGTGGAAGGAGAATGTTCAATTCAGAAGGAGAATCAAAGATCACTGTACCATCATCGTGAAGTTTCCAAAATTCAAAAGGAGGCTTATCAGCATGAGGAGGATCTTGATATCCTAATCCTATTGTGTCTTCTTTTCTTGGTATTTTTTCTAAAAGTTGGTAAATTTCATGTTCGGTTGTTGTATCACATCCTTGTTTGCTTAGGATAGTAAAGCCTTTTCCATGGGTTTCTTCAAGATTGATTGGTATGTTGGTGACTTTGTTATCATTAAATCATTAAGGATGTGGTTGTGTAGAGGAACTAGGTACACCTATTGATGGGAACTTAGGTCCTTCATTGATTTCAAGATTTAAGTATCCAAACATGGTAGGAGGTGAAATAGTAGGAAGATCTTGTGACTTCATGGATGGGTAAAAGGCTACATTGGTTTCAAGGTTATCAAGGAATGAATTTAAGAACTTGGTCATGTTATCATCATCTTCTCCAATGATTTCAATAGCATGAGCAGGTCATTCATTTGGAGTTGAAGGAGCATGATGAAGGTCAAGGTCATTATGATCATAGCCAAAGGCACAATTGGACATGTCTACTAAGGATTTCAATAAATTCCAAAACTTGTTAAAAGAAAAGTCCATGATGATAATGAATGAAAGTAAAGTAAGATGCAATAAAGAAGAGAAAATAGACAATCTAAAAAGTGTAATAGAAAGTAACTACAGAAAAATGTAATGTAGAAAATACCCAGAAAATGCCTAAAAATGTTGTTTGAAATGTGTAGGTGGACCGATTCACCCAGGGTGGCGAATGAGTCCAAGTATGAGATTTTTTTTTGTGTTTTTCAGAAAATTTAAAGTGATTTTAATGCTTTTTAGATGCAAACTAAAGATGCAAATGGATATTTTTAGTTTTCTAATGATTTGATATGCAAAAATGAAGTCTAAATGAGTCTTTCTCTAATCCAAGTTTAGAAACCCTAGGATGCAAAAACAAAACAAAACCTAATTGAATGTGGATGCAAAGGACCCCTAGGATGCAAGATGCAATTGAAATTAGAAAGATAGATGTGTTCAATATGCAGGTTCACCAAAATGAACCAACAATTTTGTGGATTCTATGGACTTCTCTTACACTATTAGGGTTTTTCACCTAAAAGGGGAGAGATAGAACCCACAATTTTTGGTGGTTCACTCAAATAAAGGAATATAGGATCTCATTATGACAAAATGAAATGATGTGAATGCATCTAAGTGATGAAATTGAATGATTATGAATGCAAAACTAATGTAATATGTAATGCTTGAAAACATAATGTGATATGCAGAAAATGAAATAGAAATGTAAACTAATGTAAACATAATTAAACAAGGACTAAAAAAGTGCACCTAGAAATTAATTGCTAAATCTGGAATGTTCTAGAACTGGAAGAAATCACTATAAATCACTAGTGGGACTCATTTTCCACTAATGGCGAATTAGTCATGCTACTTGTTAAAACACCTGAAACTACTTTCTTATTGTCGAGGACTAGATTCTAACAAAATCATCTTGTTTAGCCTTCAGGTGGGACTCATTCACCACTGATGGAAAATTAGTCCTCCAAAATTCTATAAATTCAAAGGTCAATTCTATAGATCCGAATCTGCACTTATCTTCTTGTTGGGTTGATGAAGTCAAATCTACAAAAAATGAACTGTAGGTTGTCTCCATGCTTGAAATAGGGTTTAGTTGACTTGAAACACTTTGTTGACTTGTTGACCACCTTCCAACACCTATTTTCTTGACAAATCTACATACAAAAGTCTCCAAACACACATATAAAAGGGGGAAGATGGTTAAGGGTTAGAGTATAGGGATTTTCCTTGGTCAAATCCCACTTTGGTAATCAAACCCTTAATGAAGAAATATAATGAAATAAGAAAGGAATGATGAATAAACAACATGCAAATTTCCTAAACACACCACAACCTCATTGAAGAAGTTTGAAGATATATTAATGGCTGCTCGAAGATGCTTAATGATTGCTTGATTGAATGATGCAAAGTGCTTGAATGCTTAATTTTATGAGATGATTAAGTGAATGCGATGAATGGGTGAATGGTTGTTAAAATGGACATATAAACACTTATTTATACACACTCATTCCCTAATAACCCAATAATACAACATTACAGGCTGACAAAAGGTATTTTTGAATAAAAAATTGAAAGAAAATTTGAATTATTTTGAATTTGTAGCCAAGAGGGACTCATTCGTCACCCATGGTGAATGGGTAGCACCTTGGGCTTTAAAGTGGGTGTTGGGAATTAAGTTGCATTTAATGTTGTTTATTAGGATTATATTCAAAAATACACTTAATTCAGTCTTATGAGTGCATAAAGGGGTCAAATAAAGCATAAGAAAGGTGTAAATAGTGATAACAAGCCTAGAAAAGTGTAAAATATTGTTACAAGACTTTACAACACTTTAGAATAGGACTTGATAAGCGATGAAAAGGTGATATTTAGATAAATTTTAATGAGAAGAGTTTAGAAAAGTGTAGAAATGTGTTACAACACTTCACAACACCTTCACAAGATGTCACGATTTCAATATTAATGACCTAATGTGAATGCAAAAGTTACATTACAACATTAAATCAAAGAAAAATGCATCAAGCATCATAAGAGGAAGACCTAAAAGACCATGAAAATTTAAAAGATCCATTTTTCTATGGTACAACAGGAAATTGTGTCGTAGAAGTTAACAATTGTGGTTCACAACTAGAAGCAATTGCATCTCAAGAGCAATGATTGCGTCATTCTAGATGTTGACTATGATTTATTAAATCAATTGCAGCTTAGAGCTGACAATAGATGTAGTTAATCCCTAGGAAGTTATGGTGAATGACATTCGATTGCATAATTCTAACCTAGATATACAAAATAATAGAAAATACAATGAAATATGAACAACTTGAGACTAATATAATATGCAACTATGGTTATTCTAAAGAAATGAAAAACTAGATGACCAAAATTTCCTAGAAAACTTCAGATATAAAAAAAAATCTAGATGTTCCCTAATCTAAATCAGTTGCATCATTCAGTGTCACAATTGAAACATTGTGTAAAAATTGATTATGTTGTTTGCTCATAGTTGCGATGATCGGTACCTATGACCTGTAAAACCAAAAATTTTGTATGATCTCTAGAAATTTGTCCTTTCATGTCAAGTTCACTAATGTAAACCAGGGCTAAAATTCTCAAGGTTAAGCGATAAAGTATTTAAATAAAACCCTAATAAACAATTAAGTACAAATAAGAATAAAGACAAAAACATGGAACAATATAATTAATACCAAAGAGTCTTCATACCATCATTGATTCACCATCATTGCATTTCATCATTTTTCTTGATATGAATAATTTCCCTCAGATTTTTTAGTATGAAAAGTAGGTCTAATGACAATGATAAAGAAAAATATTGAAGATTCTAATTAACTATGGATGCACTTGACTTGATGTTGATAGACTTGATAACAAGATGACTCAAGAGAACTTGTAGATTCTCCAAGATGTCTAAGAAGATGTCTAAGATGTCTAATATCTTAGATCAACAAATGAAAATGACAGAGGTATTTTAAAGGAAAGCCAATTTTGATTGAAACGCTGATTGAAAGTCAATAATCAATGGCCAAGAATGAAAGATGTAGTGTGCACTAGGGTTAGGGAAAATGATAAGTATTGACAGTCATGATTAAATTATAAATAATTTAATCAAGGGTGGATATTAATTGAGACATTGATAGATAAGGTTTGATGTGGAAGATAAGATTGGCATGGAAAAAGAGGTGAGACAAAATTAAATAATAATAAAACTATTTAATCTAGGTGACCAGTGAATAATTAAATAATTAAAAAAAAATATTTAATTATAGAAAAATATGACAAAGAGGACCTTTTTAATTAAATAATGATTTACTTCAAAATTGAAGAGAGTGTACCAAATTAAATAAATAAAATTAATTTAATTTATGAGAGAAGAGGTTAATCAAAAAATAAATAATGAGAATAATTATTAAATTATAGTGGAAAGTGATAAATAATTAAATAAATAAATATTTATTTAAGTTTAGAAAGAAAAGGCCTTAATTAGTGATGTAATTAAATATTTTTTTTAAATTAATTAATCAATGGGGGAAGATAAATAAAGCAATGAATTGATTAAATAATTAAAATTATTTAATTAATAGAAGACATATGACATTAGAAAATAATTAAATAATTAACATTATTTAATTATCAAGATTGACAGGGTGAGCAATGATGAAGAAATTAAGAGTCATAGGCCTTAGGAAAAAAATTTAGTGTCTACAATATGCTTTATTGGGAATATTTAACTCAAATGGGAAATTCCTATTGTTGCTGAAATCTATGGCTTAGCCAACAAATTTTACTACTGAGTAGTAGCTACCATTATACTTTTAGGCTTATGTTTGAGATAAGCAATTTTTTGGGAAGGTTGAAATCTCATGAAGCCTTTTGGTGTAATCCTTATGTTTTAGACTGAGAGCGAAATTTTGGCTTCCCTCGACCATTCCACTAGTTTGCAACTAAACCCTTGTTCATAAGCCATTGTATAGAAATTTTAATGTTATCCCCAAATGAATGGAGTTTGGGTTTCTAAATAATTTTTTGTCTTCAAATGCTAGTAAGAGTAATGGGTGTTGGAATGCTTTGTTCAGTAAAATCTGAGTATCACACTCATGACACTTTTTAATACTTATTTAGACTATTTTTTGTGTTGAGACTTCATCTTATCTTATTTGAATGGAAGTCAATAAAGGATATCATAATATGTGCATATAAAACTGTATATAATGTGCAATATTATTTCAATCCATAGTATAACCTATTGAAAGATTATAAACTATTAGTTTTGTGCTCTTTATTTTTGAAATGTTGAAATAAATTGGGTCTGATAGACTTGAAAATTATTACCTATCAACATAACAATGATGTTTTTTTGTGAATATTATTCTCCATCAAAAGAACTTTGCCCATCTTTATTTTCATATCAGTAAGGAAACCCAAATTGATTTATGATTATGAGTGAACCAAAGATTTTTGGGTAGGGCTTATAGGCTACTCTTGCGCTCTTAGGATGTTGCACCTAAAAGGAGACAGATAAACCCCACACAAAATATCTGGCTAGGTTCACTCAAATTATGCAATGTATGATGTTATTTGAAATAAATAGAATGAAATAAGTATAATTAGATGATCTATTTGACTGATTATGTGTGCAAGACCTAAGAATTATGCAATGTTGGAAAACATAATGTGTTATGCAAACATGAACAATGAATGATGCAAAACAGAAAAGAAGAAGGTTGATTCAGAGTCCACCTAGGCAGAGAATAGAGAATCTAGAATCTTCTGAATGTTGTCTGATATTACTAAAAATCACTAGTGAGACTCATTCACCACTAATGGCGAATCAGTCCTACTTCTGATGAAAATTGTCAGAAACTAGCTTCTGAGTGTGGGGATCTAGAAGCTAACAAAATCTAGATTTCTAGCCTTAAGGTGGGACTAATTCGCCACTAGTGGCGAATCAGTCCTCTCCCAAAATTATGTGAAATCAGGGGACAATTCTACAACACCGTATCTGAGGTTGTCTACTTATCGGGTTGATGAAGTTAATTCTACAAAAAATGAACAAAATGTATTCTTCAAGCTTGAAATGAGGTTGATTTGACTTACAACAACTTGTTGACTTGTTGACCACCTTTCAACACCTAATTACTTGTCAAATCTGCATAGACAAGTCTACAAATACACATGCAAGAGGGGGAAAATGGTTGAGGGTTAGAGAATAGGGGTTTTCCTTGGTTAAACCCCACTTTGGTAATCAAACCCTAAACAATGAAATGAAATGAAAAGAATATGATAAATATATAACATTTAAATGTCATAAACTTAGCACACCTTTGATGCTCAAAATCTAAAGATATATCAATGGCTGCTCCAAAATGCTTGATTAGATGATACAAAGTGCTTGAATGGTTGATGAATGCTTGAACGTGTTAAAAGATTGTAGGAGATGTAAAATGAGGAAAAAACACTTATTTATACATTCTTGTGCCTTAGTAGCCTATTTATACCTCATCATAGGCTAACATCACATAACTTTGAATAAAAACCCAAAAAAAAATTTGAAATATTTTGAATTTGGAGTCAAGAGGGACTCATTTTCCACCAATGGTGAATGGGTCCCACCTTGGACTTGAATGTGGGTTTCGGGAATTATCCTACATTTAATGTTGTTTTTTAGGTTTACCATAAAAAATACACTTAATTAAGCCTTATGAGTGCATAAAGGGGTCAAATAAAGCATAAGAAAGGTGCAAGTAGTGAAATTATGCCTAGAAAAGCATAAAATATTGTTACAAGACTGTACAACACTTCAAAATAGGACTTGATAAGGGATGAAAAGGTAATTTTTAGGTGAATTATAATGAATAGAGTCTAGAAAAGTGTAGAAATGGGTATGTACAGGATCATGATGGAAAAAGCATGCCCTTAAGTAGGGAAAAATTCAAAATAATCAAAGTTAGGCAACTTGACATAAAAAATTGAATAAGTTATCTATATTATTTCAAAAATATGTAAGTATAGAATCTGTAGAAAATTGAATTTAGTTTCTAAACTACTAGGTTTATTTTTTTAAATCTATTTTAGGAAAAATTTGAAATTTCAATAATAAAAGAGGTACTTAAATTTCCCTGTGAAAAATAAGAAGTAGGTGTCTATTTGACCACCCTAACCACAAGAAATGATCATTATTTTTATAATATTTTAGGATATAAGTAGAGGACTCCATGTTCCGATGTGATGCATATTTTTTTGTAATTTTTTTCCAAGTAAATAGCTAATTATGATTTTTTTATTACAAATTTTAAAAATTATAAAAATTTGTATGTCTGACCACCTTAACTTGGTCAAAACTTCATGAAATTCATTTTTTTTAATCCTATAGTGTGTGAAGCATAGAATGTGATGCATGTTTTGGATTCAAAAAATGTGATGTTGTTTGAAAGTTATAGATATTTTTCAATCAAGCTATCAATCAGGACTTTAATCATAATTCAAATAGAAAATGAATAATAATTATTTATTAAATTCAAAGTAAAGCATTAGTTATATTGGTGGAAAGCTAAGAATCTCCTTTTAAAACCCTTTCCATTTAATCAATTATGGGTAAAAAAAAGTTGTCAGTCACATACCTTACACATGCCCATCATCTCACCACTTTTTGGCCAATCATGATCCTACACATACCCAAATGTTTTACAACACTTTAAAACAACTTCACAAGATGCCATAATTTGAATTTCAAGGACCTAAATGTGAATGTTCAAGCCACACTACAACATTAAATCAAAGAAAAATGGACCAAACATCATGATGAGAGACCTAAATGGCCATGAAAATGATAAGGGGCCATTTTTCTATGACACATTTATCCCCCACTTTGGTGAGAGGATGAACTTGCTTCAAGCTATGTAATGCCCCAATGTGCAAACCCAAAACAACAAGACAACTATTACTACACATTGTATTTTTAAAGCTAACATATTAGATTTGTACATTAAGTTTCTAGTACATAACATTCAATTAAAAGATACACTATCAACCTATGTCCTTTGGGGTACATGTGAAGAAATTGCGTAATCTAGACTGATAACAATGATAACAAATAATTTTCCAAGTTGCATCATAACCCATGACAAAGAATTCATTACCCAAAACCATACATCCATTATAATTCCATTATTAAGAAGTGTTCACAAATGTACACTAATCATAACCAAGATTAACTTAGTTTCAATAATCATAAACATATATTATAATCATGAGAATACAAAGAAGCATATTTCCACAGATACAACTTGTTTAAATGATGGAAACCATGATCATTAATTAGATAAGGAATACAACGATACAATCGGGTAAAAGTACAAACCTGTGTCACACTTTATAAAGGAATCAGCCAACAACAAAAAAAATTCTGAACTTCAACCACATAAAAGTGGTCTTTATGTTTTGAATTTCAAAATGGTGTAAACTAATGAAATTTAGAACTTTTGATGAATTTTATTGCTGTGATTTTTAAAATTAAAAAAAAAATGTTTTCTTTATGTTTTTATCAATCTAAGGATAGATTTTGGAATGCTGAAAATTTCATAAAAGAGTGACTTCACCGATCGTCAAGAAACAAATTGAAAAATACATTATTTCTCCCTTATTTTTTTTTCTCCAAATAGGTAACTTCAATATCTTGTGCATGGAAAAAGAAAAATCAAATTTTGATGTATATTGTTCTTGTAATAACGTTTTAAAGTCAAACATGTCAGAATTTGACAGTTTTTCACGAATAGTCAACTATTTTCAAAAAATTTAATCATTTTCGAAAAAAAAATTATACCCTTTTGAAGAAGACTCTCTCCTCTTGTGCCCCATATAAAATTTAATTTTTTTTAATAAGTTTTACTATCTTTTTTTATATTTGTAATCAAAATATTTTTTCATTTTAGAAACCTACTTGCATTATTTAAAAAATAAAATATATTAAAACTAATCAAAATATTAAAATATATATATATTTGGATTCTCCACTCCGAGCTCTACAAAAGGGTTTTTTTTTTTCTTCAAAAAAATCATTCTGACTAAAGAAATACCTAGCTAAAGTTGAAAGTTTCAGAAAATTTTGAAAAAAGCTGAGTTGGTTGCCAACTAGGATGCCACATAGATAGTTTCAGTAGAAATAGTTTCTATAGAAAGGGTTTCAGCCAAAACCCTTTCGGTAGAAATAGTTTCTATAGAAAGGGTTTCGGCCAAAACCCTTTCTATAGAAACCTCGTACATTAAAAAAATGCAATTTCAAAGCCAACTTCAAAGCGAGAAATGAAAAAAATTAATTTGTTGGGATTCGGCCGAAACCTGTGTACCACGTAATAGGCTACATGGTTTCGGTCGAAACCTAGCCGGCCGAAACCTTTCCAGCTGAAAATATTTCGCTCAGAACTATTTGTTTGGCCGAAAGTGTGACACAACTTTGTGCTTTTACCCAATCATACATTACATTTGTTTCCATTACATTGCATAATTCAATCACATAATTTTATATCATTGTGTCCCAACACACATGGGATTAATACATAAATACATTAGTATGACAAAATAAAGAATATACATCTAAAAATATAGTGAGATCTAGAACAATCTACATTTGTGTAACACTACACTTCACGAACGCTGACAAGGAAACCAATGGGGTGTGTGGCACATTCCACCTGACCATGTGGACCCGAAGGGCCAACCTCCCATGCTAGGAGTCGACAAGAAAGACCCACAATCCAAGACAGTCAAGATGGAAAACCACAAGACCAAACCACAAAAAACATCAAAAAAATAATGGTCAACAACATCAACAACTACAACAGGAGGACTACTTCCAAAGGCATACAAAGATAATGGCAAGGGAAACTATGAGAGAGTGTCATTGCATGACCCTATCATGGGTTATCCTGGTTGCCTCTCAATAGACACTAGCCCCCATCTGTGGTTATTCTAGCTACCCCTCACTAGGTGTCGGACCCATAGGGTTACACGTGTAGGACCGGTAGCTACTCATGAAGATGAGGTAGCAACCTTGCTGACCATAGCCTTCTTAGCCCACCCTTAGCCTTTGGAAGCACTAACGACGTTGGCAAGGTATGTTACTTATCTTTAGTTAATTGTTAACTTACCCATCCTACTAGTTTGTTTTATTAGGTTTTCACTTGTTTAACCAAGTTCATGGGTTATCTAGGCTACCCCTTTGTGCGCCAAACCCCATGACAAGCCACTCTCCTAGTTAGACCCAAACAAAAATACACAATAAGAATGGGTGTACAAAAGCATAAGAAGCACTAAAACCATAAAATTCACAATGTTCAAGGCAAGAAACCCTAGGAACAAGTACACCCAGATAAGCATGATATAGAAAATAATCAATGATCCACAAGGGACTAACCATGAAAAAGGTCAATGTACAATACTCTATCCTAGTGCCTTTGGAAGCTAACAAAAACCACTAACAAGTGAGCAATTTATACCATGTGGGTTCCCAATGAACTCAAAATATGAACATGAAATGACCTGAAGAAGCAGAGTAAAACAAAAAGAATAGTATAAACCACATGAACCCACCACATATGTCATAGAAGATTAACCATGCAACTTAACTAAACATAACAAGACAAAGATAGTGGAGATATTTAAGAAAAACAACCACATAATAAGTTGCATGCCCATACAACAACTTAACCAACAACTCAACGGGCATTAACTTCTTTTAAATTTTGTTTACGTTATATCCTAAAATTTATCTTACAATAACCAAAATTCTAACTTGTGAGATATTCAATCTTTAATTGCCTAGTGGTCTTATGAAACACTTCCGAAAACGAATAACTATCCCTAATTAGTCAACTTATCTTACCACCTCACTAAATATATGATTTACTTTCTGCATATAACTTGACCATTGTCTCACATATTTCCTAATCATTATAGAAGATCAACTACATTTTTCTTCAAAATCATATTCATTTACCTGATTTCCCATTAATAAGAAATTGAATAATTAAGTAACATTCCTATTCTCTCACTAACATTTTTTAGCCAAAATGATAATATAAACTAACAGATCTCTCAACATAATATTGTCTTACAATAAAAATACCTTTCCTTTATAAAAACATAATTAAAGGTTGCATTCCAAATAAAAATCTATTTCTTTACTTTATTACCTAAACATATTTAAAGTAAAGTAATTCCACATACAAATATGTGCCTATATTAACACCAATTGTATAATTAGTTATTATCACATACCAATACATTTATTTATTTAAAATATTCACTTAAATTCTATAATAGAGTATATCCTCCTAGCATCCAATACTTAGAAAAAGATGTGAAGTTTTGTTACAACAATTGGATCTGGATTGATAGTAGGAGGACATAATAATGACTTCAATTTATCCCAATAAAATAAAACCATGACCATAATTAAATCCAAAGTAAATAATTTCAATAAGATTGAAATAATTAGTTTAAACAATATAATCTAGAGACATGATTGAGTGAACTGGAAAATAGAGTTTGAAGCTACATGGGATGGAGAGACTCTAACAGCCAAGACTGTTGGTAAACTTATAACATGAGAAAACTGGCCAAAAAGGAGATATTGTAACGGCTGATGCAAAAAGTATACAACGTATAGAAATATTCATAAATTAGGAGGTTCAATGAGGAGTATTAACTTGCAGACAAAACAATAAAAACTAATTCAAACATATGAAAATACAACGACAATCACCAAAGGTGTATTGATAGAATACAATACCATACTAGTTGTCTATTGACAAGCATACATATTCACAGTTTACTGAATGGAATGCCATAATGCTTCGAATTCCAAATATAGATAAAAAGGCATTATAATAATAATAAAATTCAATCAACATCGAATTAAACAAATCACCCATGGGAAATGCAACTACATTGTCGATGGCAGTTACATAAACCATAGTCATCGAATCTTCCAAACTCAAAAATTAATTCATCGAATATAGTCGTAATATTACAAAAAAAAGAAAAGAAAAAGAAAAGGCAACACACCTCACAAAATGTGTATCCTTCATGGAGCACTCGCGGAAGAAGGAAACAAACAAAAATAAGAAACGTAGGAGCTGAATGCAAGAGAATTTGTTCTAAGAGGTGTGAAACATTTTCATCAATCCAAAAAAGTGACATTGCTCAAGTGCAGAATATTGGTTATGCTAACTGAAATAAATCGAAGATAGGGAGCCTAGGAATGTGCTATGGAAATCTATTGTGACAGCCTAATAAGATTTTCAAGAAAAATCCAGTAGCAGGTGTATGGAAAATCATCTTAATCCACTGATACCATCTACCCTGCCCGCAACCAAAAATGGGAAACTTGGGAATAGGCCCCAAGGTCGGCATGTACACAAAATATGGAGGTATAGACGAAGCTCAAAATTGTTTGATAGAATTCCTGAAAGCGTAGTCACCTCAGGGAATATAATGTTTGCATAACATGCACAAAGTGGTTTGGTTGCCAAGGCTTTAGAAACTTGTAAGCAAAAAAAATTCAAGATGCTTTCCTAGTTTTCCACTATGGAAGTGACAAGGTGACATGGCAGTCCTTCCAACGACATCATTCTGAAGGCCGGGAGGCAGAGGAGGAAGTTTTCACACACAGTAAAAATTAAAACATAAAATATATTTTTTAACAACACACAGAGCTGTTGCTCGTAATTTTCTGTTTGCTCACATTCACATTCCTCTTCTCATTCACTTGTTGTTCAAAAATTTACAATTACAAAATATATGCTAAGGTAAAAAGTCACGTGAAAAAAATTCACGGATGAGATGAAACGAATACAATTTTTCAAATTCACCTAACTAACTTTTCCCCCGTCAAAATACAATTAATACAATGTCCGTTACATAATATTCAAACTTAAATATTAATCCTTTCATATCCCGAAACTTTCTGGCGGTGGCGGCTTTCTCCATAGTTCCCCGCGGTATCGCGATGGTTAAATTCTTGATTGCGATATTGCGGGCAGCGGTTAGTTGACGGCCCGGTAAACTACGGCGGTTACAAATAAAACAAGCTTCTACGAAGACTCCCGTGATATCGCGATGAATATTTTATTGATTGCGATATAGCGGGCATTGGCTGGAGGTACGGCAGGCGGTTGAGATAAAACAAAAAGACTACGGAAGTCTCCCGCGGTATCGCAATGGCTAATTTATTGATTGCGATATAGCGGGCAGTGGTTGGCGGGGACGGCAGCAGTTAGGGTTAATATTCCAACACTCCCCCTTAAGCATAACTGCGCTGTCCACCATGCCCAATCTGTTCCTTTGAAAAATAAAATTATCTCTTCCCAGCGGCTTTGTAAAAATATCTGCACTTTGCTCTTCTGATCTGCAAAATTCTAAAAATATTTCACCATTATTAATTAATTCTCTGATGAAATGATACCTGGTATCAATGTGCTTGCTTCTCTTATGAAAGACTGGATTCTTCGAAAGAGCAATGGCTGAATTGTTATCACAGTAAATTTTTGTTGCCTCCAATTGTTCATTTTGCAATTCTTTCAAAATTCTTCTCATCCATACTGCTTGACATGCTGCACTTGTGGCTGCCACATACTCTGCTTCGGCTGATGAAAGACAAACTATTGGCTGCTTCTTTGAAGACCATGAGACAACTCCAGTCCCAAAATTAAATACATAACCAGACGTGCTTTTTCTGTCATCAATGCTACCAGCACAGTCACTGTCTGTGTATCCTATGAGTTTGAACTCATCTGAACTTGAATACTTGATGCCAAAATTTCTTGTTCCACTTACATACCTTAAAATTCTCTTCCCTGCTTTCCAATGGGTGTCTTTTGGTGTTTCCATAAACCTTGAAATCAAACTTACTCCATACATAATGTCTGGCCTTGTGGCTGTGAGATACATGAGACTTCCAACAAGCCTCTTAAACAAAGTTGGATCAACATTAGACCCTCTATCATCCTTGCTTAGTTTCAGACCTGTCACTGTAGGTGTTGGTGCTGGTTTGCACTTCATCATATTAAACCTCTTCAAAATGTCATTTGCATATTTTGACTGTGAAATAAAAATACCACTTTCATTTTGATTCACTTCAATACCCAAAAAATACTTCATCAGACCTAAGTCTGTCATATCAAATTCTTTCTTCATGTCTGCCTTGAACAGATCAATTGACAAATTGCCAGTGAAAATTAAATCATCCACATATAAGCATACTATTAGTATTTCACCTTCTTCATTCATTTTTGTATACAGTGTGGGCTCACTGCTACATCTATTAAATCCATTCAACAAAAGATAACTGTCTATTCTGCTGTACCAAGCTCTTGGGGCTTGCTTCAATCCATACAGTGCCTTTTTCAATTTGTAAACTTTGTCTTCTTGACCCAGAATTTCATACCCAGGTGGCTGATCCACATAAACTTCTTCTTCTAAATAACCATTTAAAAAAGCTGACTTCACATCCATTTGAGATACAGACCACTTATTCTGAGCTGCTAAAGCTAAAATCATTCTTATAGTATCCAATCTTGCTACAGGTGCAAATGTTTCATTGTAATCAATTCCAGGCTGTTGTGAATAGCCCTTTACAACCAATCTTGCTTTAAGCTTCTGAACTTCATCTTTTTCATTCAATTTGGTTTTATAAATCCATTTCACTCCAATGACATCTTTGTCTTTTGGAAGACTAACTAGTTCCCATGTCTGATTCTTTTCAATTGCTTCAATTTCTTCATCCATAGCACTTACCCATTTATCATCTTTGACTGCATCTTCAAAATGAATTGGATCTTCTATTTGAGAATAAAATGCACAAAGAGAAATCTGATCTGAGATTATTCTCACCTTCATTTTGCTCATATATATCTCTTATGCTTCTGATTTTCTGTCTTCTCGGACTTGCTAATGTAGGATTTGACATATCACTTGAACTTGTGGAATGTGTACCAGATGGTCCTGCTGTAGATGGTGTTTGTTGTCCTCTTGTTGGACTGCTTCCTTGAATGATTGAGGTTGTTCTTATAGTTGATGCTGGTGTCACTTGTGGACCACTTTGCTGAGCTTGAATGGGAGTGGGAGGAGTCACAATAGCTGGAATATTTGTTGATGCTGAAACTTCATTCTCCTCTTGAGGTATACTAGCTGAAATATTGACTGTCTTCTCTATACTTCCATCCCATGCTTCATCTTCTACAAATTGTACATCTCTGTTGATTATAACTTTCTTTGTTGTTGGATTATAAAGCTTATAAGCTTTGGATTCTTCACTGTATCCAACAAATATATATTTTTCTCCTTTGTTATCTAGCTTCCTTCTCAATTCATCAGGCACATGTGCATATGCTACACATCCAAATACTCTCATGTGAGTAACACTGTATTTTCTTCCTGTCCATGCTTCTTCAGGTACCACATTCATGACACTTTTGTTGGACACCTATTCATTATATAGGCTGCACAAGAAATTGCTTCTGCCCAATATTCATTTGACAAATATTTGGCTTTCAACATGCTTCTAGCCATTTCCATGATTGTTCTGTTTTTCCTTTCAGCTACTCCATTTTGTTGAGGTGTGTATCTAGTTGTGAATTGCTTGTGAATTCCATGATCCTTGCAAAAATTAAAAAACTCTCTTGAAATATATTCACCACCTCTATCTGTTCTCAACACTTTAATATAATAACCACTTCTGTTTTTCAACCAAATTCTTGAACTGACGAAACAGATCAAACACTTCATTTTTCTGCTTTAGAAAGTAAACCCATGTTTTTCTTGAATAATCATCAATGAATGTCAGAAAATAAAAACTACCACCTATTGAAGGTGTTTGCATTGGTCCACACAAATCTGAATGTATAATTTCCAAAGGGGCTTTTGCTCTAGTTGACTTTCCTGCAGGAAATGATTCTCTATGTTGTTTTCCTAAAATGCACCCTTCACATACCCTTTCTGGTTTTTCTATTAAAGGTAGTCCCTTGACCATGCCTTTTCTATGAAGTAAATTTAAACCTCCAAAGTTGAGATGCCCAAATCTCAGGTGCCATAACCAATTTTCATCTTTTATCTCAGCTTGAAAGATTGTCTGCACTACTGCTGTAGTTTCTTCTCTACCCATTTGTGCATTCATTAAGTGTTGTGCTTGAGCATAATTTATATTCAAATCTGGCCTTATCTTTAAGGGAAACATTCTATTGTTTGTCATTCTGACTTTTGCAATAAGCTGGTTGCTTGGGTATTTGTCTAAAATTGTGCATAGACCATTCTTGAAGGTTACTCTATACCCTTTTTGAACCAGTTGCCCTACACTCATTAAGTTATGTTTCAGACCAGGCACAAAATACACATCTGAAATATACTTTTTCTCCCCCTGTTTAGTTAGAATATTGACATCTCCTTTTCCTTTGACGACACTTTGTTGTCATTACCCAATGTAACATCAGACTTTACATTCTCATTTAAACTTGAAAACATTTCTAGATTCCCTGTCATATGATTTACAACCTGAATCTAAGAACCATACATCTTTTCATTTGCTTGAGCAACATTACAAGCTAAAAACATTGTTCTCTTATCTGAATCCTGATTTTGACCTTCTCTTGAAAAATTTGCATTTTGTCTATTATTATCATACTGCTTCTTTCTACACTCATTCATATAATGCCCATATTTTTTACAATAGTGACATTGGACTTGAGATTTCTCATACCTTTGATTTTGTGATTGATTCGTGTTGGGTTTTGGCTTGAGCCTTGATTGCCTCTTCCACTTGAGTTTGATAAACTGTATCTTTCACCTCATAGAGTTTCTTCCTCTTCCTCTTGATCTACCTGCCTCTTCCTTGTGACTGAAACCTGAGTTTTGAAAGCATGCTCCAGTGATGTATCTGCTGACCTTTTCAGCCTTTGTTCATGAGAAATTAGAGATGCATACAGCTCATCAACTGAGAACTATGAGAGATCCTTTGTCTCCTCTATAGCAACTACAACCGGTAGAAATTTTGTGGGAAAACTCCTTAAAATATTTTCAACAACTCTGGTATCTTCCAGATTCTCTCCATGAGACCTAATTTGATTAACCACCCCAATGACTTGGGTGTATAATGAATCTACAGATTCATTGTCCTTCATACATATTGTTTCAAAATCTCTTCTCAGCATTTGTAGCTTTGCTATTTTAACTTTTGCCATGCCTTGATAGGCTATCTGAAGTATGTCCCATGCTTGTTTGGACTTTGTTGCTGCTGAAATCCTTGGAAAAATGCTCTCTTGTACAGCTTGAAACAGATAAAATAAAGCCTTTGAATCTTTCTTCTTTGTGTCTTTCAATAAGTCTTTCTCTGCTTGTGTTAAAGCATTGTATGCTACTACATCTGCTGGCTCTGCAAATCCATTCTCTACTAAATCCCATATATCTTGTGAGCTAAATAGTGCTTTCATGGTAATTGACCAGTACTCATAATTCTTCCCATTAAACTGTGGAATTTGAGGGTTTGTCAAGCTTGTGCTTGTTGCCATTTTTGAAATTTACCCAGATAATCTGCTTTGCTCTGATAGTCGAACTTGCTCTGATACCACGTGAAGGCCGAAGGCAGAGGAGGAAGTTTTCACACACAGTAAAAATTAAAACATAAAATATATTTTTTAACAACACACAGAGCTGCTGCTCGTAATTTTCTGTTTGCTCACATTCACATTCCTCTTCTCATTCACTTGTTGTTCAAAAATTTACAATTACAAAATATATGCTAAGGTAAAAAGTCACGTGAAAAAAATTCACGGATGAGATGAAACGAATACAATTTTTCAAATTCACCTAACTAACTTTTCCCCCGTCAAAATACAATTAATACAATGTCCGTTACATAATATTCAAACTTAAATATTAATCCTTTCATATCCCGAAACTTTCTGGCGGTGGCGGCTTTCTCCATAGTTCCCCGCGGTATCGCGATGGTTAAATTCTTGATTGCGATATTGCGGGCAGCGGTTAGTTGACGGCCCGGTAAACTGCGGCGGTTACAAATAAAACAAGCTTCTACGAAGACTCCCGTGATATCGTGATGAATATTTTATTGATTGCGATATAGCGGGCATTGGCTGGAGGTACGGCAGGCGGTTGAGATAAAACAAAAAGACTACGGAAGTCTCCCGCGGTATCGCAATGGCTAATTTATTGATTGCGATATAGCGGGCAGTGGTTGGCGGGGACGGCAGCAGTTAGGGTTAATATTCCAACACATTCAAAGTTGATTGGTGGTGTTCTATGGATAATATAGGAATATAGGATGAGTATTCCCAGCTATGTGGCTTAAGATTGGATCCTAAGAAAATATTGCAACCTATGTTCTCCTCTAATCATCTATGCAGACATGAAAGGTGAGGGGAAGTCCACGATAAGGAGAAAATTGGTGATACTAAATGGAACAATCTAAAAAGTCAGCTCATGCGATGATAATTTAAAGAAAAGGAATCGATGGGTGTTAAAGCCAAAATGACACTAAATACCAGAAATCGCTATCCAGAAACCAACCAACCTTGAATATCCTCACAATACTCCCACGTAACTCTAAAAATATGGTATAATTGGCAAACAATTGCAAGATACCGCTAACAGCATAATTATAACATATGTATAAACTAAAAGACTGTAATAAAACAAAAGATACTAAGGCTCTAAGAATAGTTTTTTGCGCTCAAAGAGATAATGAAAGACACTGTACATAAAGAGTGCAGCCTGGCCGAATCTTTATACAGAATGGTCAATGGTAATAAACATGTTTATCAAATGCATATAGGCCAAAATCCACAATTTAATGCAATTGCGACTCAGTTTGGAAATATGAAATACCAACTACAACAACAAAATATAATCACATTCGCATAAACAATAGACAAATTCCATAATAATCTCTTCCCATCGAATAGAACATAAAGGTGAGCAACAGATATAGCCACTTCCATGCCAATCCAACGCTTAATACAATAAAATACAACAAATCGACTGACTTGATAACAAAAAGGAGCCAAGCAAGGTTAAAACAGGACCATGATGGAAGCTAAAACATGTAACTTTCCAACCAAGATGAGAGGTCAACTACAAGAAAAAGACGCTAAGCTCCAAAGATGAATAGCTCGCATAAAGGATTCAAAATGAAAAGATTCACTGTCCCTAAACAAATCAATGAGATTGCCAAAGAATATCTCCCCCTATCGATTAACATGCAACCGACTATACCATTTTCTAGTTTCAAAAGGAGGAGTAGAGTCACAATCAGATCACATCTACCTAACATGCACCAACGCCAAGAAGTGACTAACCAAACTTAGCTAAAGTTTGCAAAATTATTTTAGCACAATAGAACTCATCCAACCATGATGCGTTAAAAGTAAGGAAACCATAATATAAAAATGACAGGGAAAAGGAATTAATGATATGGAAAGTTGTGATGGAACTTACTTTATCAGGCGTATGAATGGTGATTAGCAGGTCAAGTTGAACCCCCATTCACCCGAAAATAATTCTAATCCAAAGCAATATCCACTGCCAAGAACTCTAATTTTATTTTTTTTGTAAACCAAAATTAACTCATGATATCCTTTCCCCAAAAAAAATCAGCATACATAAAGCTCAAGGTGAGATAAGTTCTCAAAAACACCAAAAATCAATAAGATTAACAAGTTGACTGTTCAAATCTAGTTTCAAGCTATGCATGAGCACATTTTATCTTTTCTCCATCTTTTTCTATTTCTGCTTGTTTTAACATCAGTTTGAATCTTATCTTCTAAGTTCATTTTAAAAATCACCCTTTATTTGATTTAAAATCATATTACTTTTCGTATCTAATTAATTAGAAAACAAAATTGATGATAATAATTATTTATCTTTATTTATTATTTTAATCATTAAAACATTCAAGCACCTTATTTATTTTAAATAATTATTATCACCTATTTCTAAACATACTTCTATTAACTATTATTTTAATCTAACGATTAATAATCAATAATAGCATTTCACAAACATAGTTCATTTAATTAACATCCCAATCAATTTAAGTTTCCCTTTTAACTCTTTCAATGATTATCATAACATCTTTTACCAACATATGGTATTAAGTATTATTTAATTCCAAATTGATTTAAACTAACATTCTAATCAACTTTAATTTAATTACATTTATTAGTCAAGGTTAATTATCAAAATATTAACTTATCACATAACACAAGGTCAATTAAACAATGTAATCATGAAACCAAACATGACACCACAATTCATATACTTAATCAATTATCATGAAGGCCAAGAATGAAGGGGTATTACATCCTCCCCCATTTAGCCTCGACTTACACAGTGAAGTTGATCACACACATAAAAACACTAATACAACAACAATTGTATCGACAATCATAACATTAGTTAAGAAAATAAAATTAAATGTCGAAAAAAGATGAATGAGACCAAAAAAGGAATAGGGTTTCAACAGACAACATCGTCAAATTAAAGACGGGGTGACATACTAGATAATTTATATCCTAAAATTTATCTTACAATAACCAAAATTCTAACTCGTGAGATATTAAATCTTTAATTTCCTAGTGGTCTTATGAAACACTTCCGAAAGGGAATAACTATCCCTAATTAGTCAATTTATCTTACCACCTAACTAAATATATGATTTACTTTCTGCATATAACTATACCATTTTCTCACATATTTCCTAAGCATTATAGAGGATCAACTACATTTTTCTTTAAAATCATATTCATTTACTTGATTTCCCATTAATAAGAAATCGAATAATTAAGTAACATTCCTATTCTCTCACTAACATTTTTTAGCCAAAATGATAATATAAACTAACAGATCTCTCAACATAATATTGTCTTACAATAAAAATACCTTTCTTTTATAAAAACATAATTAAAGGTTGCATTCCGAATAAAATTCTATTTCTTTACTTTATTACCTAAACATATTTAAAGTAAAGTAATTCCACATACAAATATGTGCCTATATTAACACCAATTGTATAATTAGTTATTATCACATACCAATATATTTATTTACTTAAAATATTCACTTAAATTCTATAATAGAGTATATCCTCCTAGCATCCAATACTTAGAAAAAGATGTGAAGTTTTGTTACAGCAATTGGATCTGGATTAATAGTAGAAGGACATAATAATGACTTCAATTTATCCAAATAAAATAAAACCATGACCATAATTAAATCCAAAGTAAATAATTTCAATAAGATTGAAATAATTAGTTTAAACAATATAATCTAGAGACATGACTAAGTCAACTAGAAAACAGAGTTTGAAGCTACATGGGATGCAGAGACTCTAACAACCAAGACTGTCAATAAACTTATAACATTAGCAAACTAACCAAAAAGGAGATATTGTAACGGTTAATGCAAAAAGTATATAGCATATAGAAATATTCAACAATTAGGAGACCCAATGAGGAGTATCAACTTGCAGAAAAACAATAAAAACAAATTCAAACATATGAAAATACAACGACAATCACAAAGGGTGTATTCATAGAATACAATACCATAGTAGTTGTCTATTGACAAGCATACATATTTGTAGTTTACTGAATGGAATGCCATAATGCATCAAATTCCAAATATAGATAAAATGGCATTATAATAATAATGAAATTCAATCAACATCGAATTAAACAAATCACCCAGGGGAAATGCAACTACATTATCGATGGCACTTACATAAAAAATATTCATGGAATCTTCCAAAATCTAAAGGAATTCATCGAATATAGTGCTAATATTAAAAAAAAGAAAAAGGCAACGCACCCCACAAAACATCTATCCTTCACGAAGCACTCACGGAAGAAGGCAACAAATAAAAACAACAAACGCAGGAGCTGAATGCAAGATATTTTTTTCTGAGAGGTGTGAACAATTTTCATCAATCCAAAAAAGTGACATTGTTCAAGTGAAGAATATTAGTGATGCTAACTGGAACAAACCGAAGATAGGGAACGTAGGAATGTGCAATGGAAATCTATTGTGACAGCCTAAGAATATTTTCAAGAAAAAGCCATTAGCAGGTGTATGGCCAATCATCTTAATCCACCAAAATCATCTACCCTACCCGTGCCCCAAAATGGGAAACTTTGGAAAAGGCCCCAAGGTCAGCATGTACGAAAAATATGGAGGCATAGACAAAGCTCAAAATTATTTGATAGAATGCCTGAAAACATAGTCACCTTAGGGAATATAATGCTTACATGACATGCATGAAATGGTTTGGTTGCCAAGGCTTTTGAAACCTATAAGCAAAAGAAATTCAAGATGCTTTCCTAGTTTTCCACTATGGAAGCAACGAGGTGACATGGCAGTCCTGCCAATGATATCATTCACAGCCAATTGGTGGTGTTCTATGGATAATATAGGAATATAGGCTGAGTATTCCAAACTACGTGGCTTAAGGTTAGATCCTAAAAAAATATTGCAACCTATGTTCTCCTCTAATCATCTATGCAGACACGACAGGTGAGGCGAAGTCAGCGGTAAGGAGAAAATTGGTGATACTAAATGGAACAATCGAAAAAGTGAGCTCATGCGATGATAATTTAAACAAAAGGAATCGATGGGTGTTAAAGCCATAATGACACTAAATACTAGAAATTGATATCCAGACACCAACCAGCCTCGAATATCCTCACAATACTCCCATGTAACTCTCAAAACATGGTATAATTGGCAAACAATTGCAAGATACCACTAACAACATAATTACAACATATATATAAACTAAAAGTCTATAATAAAACAAAAGATCATAAGGCTTTAAGAACAGTTTTCTATGCTAGAAGAGATAATGAAAGACGTTGGACACAAAGAGCATAGCCTGGCCGAATCTTTACATAGAAAGTTCAATGGTAATAAACATGTTTATCAAATTCATATAGGCCGAAATCCACAATAATGCAATTGCGACTCAGTTTGCAAATATCAAATACTGACTGCAGCAACAAAATAAAATCACATTCACATAAACAAGAGACAAATGCCATAATAATCTCTTCCCATCGGATCGAACATAATGGTGAGCAACACTTATAGCAGATTCCATGCCAATACAAAGCTTAATACAATAAAATACAACAAATCAGTTGACTTTATAATGAAAATGGGCCAAGCAAGGTTAAAACTGCACCACGATGGAAGCTAAAACATATAACTCTCCAACCAATATGAGAGGTCGGCTAAAATAAAAGGATGCTAAGGTCCCAAGATGAATAGCTCGCATAAAGGCTTCAGAACGAAAAGATTCACTGACCCCAAACAAATCAATGAGGTTGCCAAAGAAGATCTCCCCCTATCGATTAACATGTAGCCGACTCTACCATTTCCAGGTTCAAAAGGAGGAGCAAAATCACAATCGGATCACATCTACCTAACATGCACTAATGGCAAGAAGTGACTGACTAAACTTAGCTAAAGTTTGCAAAATTATTTTAGCACAATAGAACTCATCCAAACATGATGTGCTAAAAGCAAGGAAACCATAATATAAAAACGATAGGGAAAATGAATTAATGAGAGGGAAATTTGTAATGGAACTTACTTGATCAGGTGTATGAATGGCGATTAGCAGGTCAAGCTGAACCCTCACTCACCCCAAAATAATTCAAATCCAAAGCAATATCCACTACCAAGAACTCTAATTTTTTTTTTTTTTGAAAACCAAAATTAACTCATGATATCCTTTCTCCAAAAAAAAGTAGCATACAGAAAGCTCAAGGTGAGATAAGTTTTCAAAAACACCAAAAATCAATAAGATTAGCAAGTTACACATTCAAATCTAGTTTCGAGTTGTGAATGAGCACATTTTATCTTTTCTCCATATTTTTCTATTTTTGCTTTTTTAAACATCAGTTTGAATCTTATCTTCTAAGTTAATTTTAAAAATCAACCTTTATTTGATTTAAAATCATATTAATTTCCATATCTAATTAATTAGAAAACAAAACTGATGATAATAATTATTTATCTTTATTTATTATTTTAATCATTAAAACATTTAAGCACCTTATTTATTTTAAATAATTATTATCACCTATTTCTAAACATACTTCTATTAACTATTATTTTAATCTAACGATTAATAATCAATAATAGCATTTCACAAAAATAGTCCATTTAATTAAGATCCCAATCAATTTAAGTTTCCCTTTTAACTCTTTCAATGATTATCATAACATCTTTTACCAACATATGGTATTAAGTGTTGTTTACTTCCAAATTGATTTAAACTAACATTCCAATCGATTTTAATTTAATTACATTGATTAATCAAGGTTAATCAAAATATTAACTTATCACATAACACAAGGTCAATTAAACAGTGTAATCATGAAACCAAACATGACACCACAATTCATATACTTACTCAATTATCACGAAGGCAAAGAATGAAGGGGTATTACAAACTCTCACTAAAGTAGCCATGCATATTGAGAAGAATCCAAATGAACTTATGTTAGCAATATGGAATAACAACAATCAAGAGGGATGATCAAGCCCCCAGGATGAAGATCGAATGGAAAACTAAATATAAGAACAAAGGAACACAAGTGTTGAAATGAAAGAGTTGGATGGAGCTTCGATCGTCTGTACAACTAGTTGTGGATTAGATCTAGGCTACTTGTTTGAAAAAGAGAATGCATACTCACTCTAGGGTGATAGAACTCATGGTGGTTAAAGGTAAGAGACATATGCTAGTTGGTATGCACTCACAAACAAAAAGGAGGCTATGGGGAAAGTCGTACCGCTGAATGGGCTTCCCACTCAACCATATCAAAGTTATACCTCCTGATAACTTTAACAAGGAAACATGAAGGAAAATTTCAGTTCATGCTTCATGAGACAAGAAAAGCTTCGTATGCTTAGAAATCATGAACAAAAAGAAAGGTACCATAGGCATGAAAGTTGCATTATGTAAGGTGGAAAAAAAGTGCAAAGTGTAAAATATTAAAATGAAAAAAATGTAAGATGTAAAAGTGTAAAATGGAAAAGATGTTCAAAGGAGTCTTCTTAAGTTTATGCAAGGTCTATCACTTAGGTAACATTGTGTCTAATATCTCAAAGAGAGGACCAATCAAAGAATAAAATATTCATAACTTAGGGGATGCAATGTGTCACATCAGGCCACCTATAAGAATGCAATATGCTAAGATAGATCACGCATATGAAGGACATCACACCCAATGTCATCCACAAAGTGAAAAGCACATTGTATGAAATGACAAGGCTACACTAAGAACTGAGAATGCAAATGGAAATTTTATGGTAATGTATGCCCCCCACTTTAAAGGAATTGCTACATACTGTTCTGTGAGAAATTACTTTAAAGTATCGAAAGAAAGAAAATGCAAAAAGGAAAAACAAAAGACATGAGAGCCAACTCGGAAAGCTCAATGCCAAGTCATATGTTTTCTAGTAAGGTTGCTTCATGTAAAAAAAAGAAAAGGGAGTTTCCCCCCAAAAAAGAGAACATGAAACACATAAGGGATCGATGGATTTGGGGTCAATATTTTTGTTGCTGTAATATTTTTATTAAGGAGCTTAGAACTATCATCATTCCCCAAAGCACATAGAACTAGAAGAATGACACAAAGAGAGTGAAAAAAAAGAAAAAGAAAGATCTATTTGGGTCATCATAGAAGAGACATTGTGGTCTCAACACCTTGCATCATACCGAAAAGGAAAACACAAGTGAAAAAAAAGAAAAAAGGAAAAAGAAAAGGAAAATATTTTAGGTCAACACGAAGGAGAAATTTCGGTCTCGACGCCTTGCATCATCCCCAAAATGAAAAGCACAAGAAAAAGAAAAAGTAAAAAGGACGAGGGACCAATTGGGTCAACATGGAAGAGACATTGCAGTCTCAATGATTTGTGCCATCCCAAAAAGGAAAATACAATAGCAAAAAATGAAAAAGACAATACACAACATATAGAAGAATAGAGGTACAAATAGAGGAAGTGTAAAATGAGAGAGAAAAAATCAAATGCACAATACAAGGGAACATAATACAGTCATATAGGAAAAATGGACAGGGGCTAGTAATGTAAATGTAAGTCAACCATTAACTAAGTTATTGGTTTCTCAATCTTAGATAGTTAAGCGGAAAAGGAATAACATAGTTAAGATACAAAGGAAAGTGCATTACAATGAAAAGGCTAACAAATTATTCCCCCCCACAAAGTGTAAAGACAAGAATGAGCCAAGATGGGTGATGTGAAAGGATCATGCAATAGTGAGAATAGGGAATTCTACAACTATGACATGATAAAGGGATTTAATTTTTATGGTATAATAGGAAAGCAATCAATATCAGTGAAGTGATACTTATCTAGTATGTCCTCCAATGTCCAACATTCTTCAAATCGATGTCCAAGAACATAGTGATATTTTCAAAATGGTATGTTAGAATCTTTAGGATAAATGACCAACATATTCATAGGTGGTAAGAGTATAAGACCTTTGGTTAAAAGTAGTTGAAGTCTCCTTTCACATTCAGGTGGAGGATATGTAGGAAACCTAAGTTTTTTCAATTTGTAGGGTTGTTCTCATTTGCTAGACTCTCCTTTTTCATGAATGGAAGGAGGAAGAGGGCCCATGGGGATACTAGCATCCTTGTCATTAGAATCATGTAATGGTTGTTCACGTGGAAGGAGAATGTTTAATTCGGGAAGCAAATCAAAGATCACTGTACCATCACCTTGAAGTCTCCAATATTCAAGAGGAGGTCTATCAGGATGAGAAGGATCTTGATATCCTAATCCTATGGTGTTTTGTTCTGTTGGTTTTTGTCCAAGAATTTGGTGAATGTCATGTTCATGTGTTGTGTCACAACCTTGTTTACTAAGGATAGTAAAGCCTTTACCATATGGTTAGACTTCAAGGTTTATTGGAGTATTTGTGACTTTGTGATCATCAAATGGTTGAGGATGTGTTAGTTGAGAGGAACTAGGTATACCTGATGGGGGGATTTTAGGTCCTTCATTGATTTCAGGATGTAAATATGCAAAATGATTAGGAGGTGCAACAATAGGAAGATCTTGTTTCTTCATGGAGGGGTAAAAGAATGCATTGGATTTGAGGGTATCAAGGCATTCATTGAATAAATTTTTCATGCTATCATCAACTTCTCCAATTATATCAACATCACGAGGAGGAAAATCATGAGGAGTTGAAGGAGCATGAGGAAGCTCAAGGTCATTATGGTCATAGCCAAAGGCACAATTGGACATGTCTACCAAGGATTTTAATGAATTCCAAAACTTATTAAAAGAAAATTCCATGGTGACAAAGAATGTAAGTAAACTAAGATGCAATAAATAGCTAAAAACAAAGATTCTGGAAATTAAAACAAAAAGAAAGTACAAAAAACTGTAATGTAGGAAATACCTAGAAAATGCCTAAAAATGTTGTGCAAAATGTGCAAGTGGACTGATTTGCCTAGGGTGATGAATGTGTCCAACTATGAGATTTTTTTTTGTGTTTTTCAAAAAAATTATAGTGATTCTAATGCTTTTCAGATGCCAATTAAGGAGGAAGATGCATATTTTTAGTTTTTTCAGTGATATGCAATGCAAAAATGAAATCTAAATGAGTCTTTCACTAATGCGATTTAAGAAACCCTAGGATGCAAAAACAAGACAATACCCTAATTGAATGTTGATGCAAATGAAGTCTAAGGTATAAGATGCCATTAAAATAAAAATGTAAAGTGCTCAATATATAGTTTCACCAAAACGAAATGTAGATTTTTGGGTAGGGCTTATAGGCTACTCTTGTGCTCTTAGGATGTTTCACCTAAAAGGAGAGATATACACCCCACACAGAAGATAATGATAGTTTCACTCAAATTATGCAATGTATGATGCTATTTCAACTAAATTGAATGAAATAAGTGCAATTAAATGATCTATTTGACTGATTATGTGTGCAAGACCTAAGAATAATGCAATGTTGGAAAACATAATGTGATATGCAAACATGAACTATGAAAGAACAAATGCAAAACAAAAAAGAAGAAGGCTGATTCAAAGTCCACCTGGGTAGAGAATGGAGAATATTGAATCTTCTAGTTCTATCTAAGATTACTAAAAATCACCAGTGGGACTCATTCGCCAATGATGGTGAATCAGTCTCTCTTCTTATGAAAATTGTCGGAAACTAGTTTTTGAGTGTCGGGATCCACAATCGAACAAAATATGGATTTATAGCTTTAAGGTGGGACTCATTTTCCACTGGTGGGGAATCAGTCCTCTCCTAAAATTCTATGAAACTAGGGGACAATTTTATGACACCATATCTGAGGTTGTCTGCTTGTCAGGTTGACCAAGTTAATTTTGTAGAAAAAAGATAAAATGTCTTCTCCAAGCTTGAAATGAGGTTGATTTGACTTACAACACCTTGTTGACTTGTCGACCACCTTTGAACACCTAATTTCTTGTCAAATTTTCATACACAAGTCTACAAATACACATTCAAGAGGGGAAAATGGTTGAGGGTTAGAGAATATGGGTTTTCCTTGGTCAAACCCCACTTTGGTAATCAAACCCTAAACAATTAAATGAAATGAAAAGAGTACGATAAATAGATAAAATACAAATTTCATAAACTTACCACACCTTTGATGCTCAAACTATGAAGATATATCAATGGCTGCTCCAAAATGCATGATTAGATGATGCAAAGTTCTTGAATGCTTGAATGAATGGGAAGATTTCTTGAATGTGTTAGGAGAGTGTAGGAGATGTAAAATGAGGAGAAAAACACTTATTTACACATTCTTGTGCCTTATTAACCCATTGATACCTCATCAAAGGCCGACATCAAGTAATTTTGAATAAAAACCTGAAAGAAAATATGAAATATTTTTAATTTGGATCTAAGAGGGACTCATTTACCACCCATGGCAAATGGGTCCCACCTTCGACTTGAAAGTGGGTGTCAGAAATTATCTTGCATTTAATGTTGTTTGTCGGGTTTTAATTCAAAAATACACTTAATTAAGCCTTATGAGTACATAAAGGGGTTAAATAAAGCATAACAAAGGTGCAAATAGTGAAATTATACTTAGAAAAGCATGAAATCTTGTTACAAGAGTTCACAATAGTTCAAAATAGGATTTGATAAGGGATGAAATGGTGATTTTTAGTTTAATTTTAATGAATAGAGTCTAGAAAAGTGTAGAAATTTTTTACAACACTTCACAACACCTTCACAAGATGCCATAATTTGAATTTCAAGGACCTAAATGTGAATGTTCAAGCCACATTACAAGATTAAATCAAAGAAAAATGGATGAAACATCATGAAGAGAGACCTAAAAGGCCATGAAAATGACAAGGGGCCACTTTTCTATGGCACAATAAGATACTTACATGTAGCATGTACTATATGTTATGAGATCAAGGATTTCAATTTTGTAATTATCTATGTTGAAAGAATTTAGAAGTAGATGTTTAAAGTTATACCTATAAAGAAATAGTGTATTATGAGAACACAAAACTTGACACCTATTCTCCTAAGGTTGAGTAATCTATACATGTAAAGTAACTTTATTGTATGATACTTTCAAGTGCACTGAAATAACTTATATGATACAATCCTCATTAATTGTTTCTATTTCCATTATGTTGAGTACTAAGCTTTCTTTATTCAAATTGTATTATTGCATCATCAAGTTTTGTCAAATTATCATGGATCAATTCTCTACCCCATATGTTATTAACATACCCTTAAGGAGTTTTCCAATCCCCAAATTCACCTAAGTGGGTGGAAGTCAACTATGAAATTATCTAGGGAAATGGACCCTAGAAAGGGTTGTGCACCCACTCACATAGTTTATAACTAATGGATTAGAGGCATAGGCTAAATATGAGTAGAGAATTGAGTTTAACATATATGAATGTTATTGGGTTATTATTGTGTTTGAGGTAGTCATCTTTCAAACCTAAGGGTTATACCACTTATCTTAGCCAACAAAGTGTATGAAGGTTGAATTGTTTAGAAAGATTCAATATGTGATTTGTCTTATAAACCTATCACCTCATAATCTTATTAAGGTTATAATCTGACCCTTGTATTCTATGGATTCAAATTAAAACTACAATTATAATCATCTACTTAAGATATGATATGGTAAACTTCATCCTAGATCATACTTGGTTATCTTATTTTTTCACATTGTCCTTTTGTAGCATCATAATTGGGATTGTTAAACATTCCTCCTTATATTAAAAGGGAACCCTTATAGATTTATTGTTGTTGATATCTTTATGTATTTTCTATATCATTGTGAGTTAGTTGTGAGTTAAACCTTGGTGAAATGTGATTGTTGGTCAATCAAATATGAGTTGGGTGAACTCAAGATATCAAACTATGGAGCCTCTACACAATACGTAGGTAAGGCCATCAGAGACAAGCCTCTAAGGAATAGGTTTGGCCCTTAGGTCTCCTCTTATTATTAATTGGATATTACTTTGATATATATTTTATTGTTAACATGTGACTTGAATTATGTTTCAAATTATTAATGAGTTGGTAGAACTAATCAGGTCTATCTCCAAGATATCGATTCCATGTACCCACTAGAACCCGACCATGATTGTCACAACAATTGTTTACGTGACCAAGTTCTTATAATTTATTGGTAAAATGTTTTTATTCTTCCATGAAGTGCATGTATAGGAAGCAAACTTTTGTGAATTATGCAAGTGTTTGTGGTCAAAAATTGAAAATTGTGACTTTTGCCTAACTTTTTTTTTGGTATAAAGTTTTGGGCATTATGATTGTTTAGTTTTTATTTTTGAGATCAAGGTTTATTTTTTATTAAAGGTATTTTAATGTTGGAACTAGATTTTGATGGACATCTTATTACTTCATTTACATGTATATTATTGTCAACTAGTTGAGGAGGATATGACAAGAATACAAATAGAGAGAGATAGAATTTACACAATGTAGATTGTGATAATATTGTACTATAGAATCATATAGAAAGGTTTTGACCTTTTAAAAAACTATTTTTACTTTCAAAATAAAAAAAAGAAATATAATTTTGAAAGAACATGAAAAATACAAAGTAAAAAAAATAAAATTAAGGACCAAGAAAAATCTAGAGTATAGGATAAAACAAGCAACTAAAAAATACATCATAAAACTATGAAATTAACAAGAAGCTAAGATGGGTCAAATGGAATATATTGTTATTTTAGTTGCATATGTTTAAGAATGTTTTAATAAAAGGGTGACCAACAAAAATATTGAAGATTTGGTTATTAATAAGTGTTCCAAAAATTCCACAAACTAATCCCTTGACATTAACACAATAAGATTCAAAATCTTTCAAAACAAATTTTATGAAGACACTAATTCTCTATCTAGAAATGTTCATACAAAAAAGTTGAAAAAAAATGAAAGTCAAAAAGTTGATTTAAATTATTTCACATGCCTAAGAATACTTTTGCATCTCATTCCATGAGATATTATTTTGCAACAATTGTGCCCCCTAAATCCTAGAATTAACTACCTATCTGAGATCATGAATGTCTAGAATGACATCTAGAAATGGTTGCTTACCCAAATTATCATGCAAGGGTAAAATTCAACTTTTGGAGGAGAAGGTGTTTAATCAGAAGGAGACATGGTCGGATTTGGTTGATGATGAAGGTCGTTGGTCCCTTTTATGCTCCCTCACCAAGTCTTTGACAAGTGGGTCAATTGGTATAATGAAGTTGATGAGCTCAAGGTGGTGGTTAGTACTAAGGAGATAGAGAAGTTATAGGAGGAGGTGGATACCAAGTGTAGCAATCAAGATAAAATGATCAAGTTCTTGCAAGAAATTATGGAAAATAGAAAGGAGGTGATTGAGAACATCCCAGTCACCATCCAGGTGTTCCATAAGGAGATTAGCAACATCAATGAGAAAAGGGCCAGTCATGACTATCAAGATGTTGTGCACTTAAAGAAGAAGGGTAAGAAAGGGAGTTGTTCTACTTCACCCAATACTTAGGAGGATAAATTTGCACAAAATAAGTCCCCATCCTTTGAAGAAAAAAATTAGATTTTGGATAATTAATGGTGTGAAATTAATGGCACTAAACTATTGAGTGACCAATAGCTAGTTTAGTCCTTCGCTAGTTCTCACTTGTGTTTTGCATTTTTCCTGTATTTTTTGGTATTTGCATAACTACTCTCTTTTTTCTTTTTGGGTGTCTCACGTAATTTGAGTGCCCATGTTTGGCCTCTATGTCCATTTTCCACATGGGTATGGGCCCTTCTTGACTTTAATCTAAACAAAATGACCTAGCATTAGATATATCGGGTGGAAGTCGCTTGGCTTTAACGTGTTCTCGGTTGGGTCGTTCCCTTGGGTGATTAATTTTCCCAAAGGGCAGGCCCTCTAAGGATAAAACAAAATAAAAATGAATGATTCTAGCTTTTTGGTCACCCAATTAAGGGGAGAGCATATGCCTACCATTCATCAAGCACAAAAAACATGGTGTTCTTTCCCTCCTAATTAATCTAGATTCCTAAATTAACCAAAAGGAAATAAATCAACTCCTGCCTCTACATCAAAATTATTAGTAGTTTTCAATAAGTTTTCTTCGACAACATTCAATGGTTTTAGTAGAGTTTTTGACATCATTTATGAAACCTGCACAATAGAAAAACATTCATCAATTTTCAAAATCTACAAAATTTTGCAGTGAAATATAAATGTGCCATTACAGTAATTCAATGTATTGAAAAGGTAGATGTGATTAAAAATGTAGTGAATGCGATATAGGAAAAAGTGAATGCACTGCAAAAAGTATTAGATGCACTACATAAAGTAGTGAATGCACTATAGAAACCCCTTGATGCACCAATAAATGGGTTAGATGCATCAAAAGAACTTGTGGTTGCTCCTTAACAGTCAGTGTATGCATTGGAAAATGTTTTGAGTGCGCCGAAAGAATTCATGTTCAAACCTATAAACACAATTTTGAGAAAAATGTTAAAATAACAGGGGCCTAGCCCCATGGTGGGTGCCAGAATGTATCATGTGAATTGTGTAAACTAAACAAGCATTAAAACACACAATCGATGCAACGTGTTATATTAAGGAAATCAAATTTAACAAAACAATTGATAAAGTGATTCCTCAAAGTCATTCCATCATCCTCTATGCTTAAGGATCCTATATTAGTGCTCTCATATTTTAGGTATGCATGAGACTACTAGTATGACAACCTAAGAAATGAGAAGCCATTGAACTAAAATGCAGGAAACTATGCCTATATCTACATGATTGTGGATTTTTATGAATGATATGCTAAATGGTGTACTGAATGATATGTTGTTGTATACAAAATGATGCTAAATGGTGCAATGGTAAAAGGCCAAGCTAATGAAAATGATATGGAAATGTTGTAATGATAATGCAACAAATTAAGTTCATATGAATGAAATTTCCATTATAACAATACTTGAAATCAAATGCTAAATTCTAAGCTAAAATGAAAATGCCAAGCTCACTAATGGTAAAAGTATTTTTGTAGAGTAAATTTATGCTATGCTCTCTTTATGAAAAGCTGTAAATGAGCCTCTATTTATAGATTTCACCAAGACATCAAGTGATGTGGTAGTAATAGATAATCAAGATTCGATATGGAGAGATCAATGACGAGAAGTGAAGAGGTTAGAGAGAATCAAGAAAGTTGTCCCATTTAATAGAAAAAGCTTGCCAAGTGTAGAAGGGAGTAAGTGGAAAGGATAAGCCATGTGTGTCTAAGGTTGTTAAAATTGTTCAGAATGAATGCCAATTTAGAAATTAGAAATAATTAATTTCATGTGACACATGGTGAGATGGAAGATTAGGTGGAAGGAGGTTATAAAATATGGAGAAATGTGACTAAATTCCAATTTTAAATTTCAAATTTAGTTGGAGAAAATTAATCAAATAAAACAAATTAGTTGAATTTGTTTATTTAATTAAATCATGGAGAAAGTGGTTTAGATACGAAGAATTAAGAAATATGAACTATATAAATAAATTTTGTAATTTATTTATAAGTAGAGGAAATAAAGATTTTATTAATTAAATAACTAGTGTTTAATTAGTTTTCTACATAACAATTTTAGATGTATACATTTTTCCCCTCTTTGAAGTGATGTGCTTACACATTGCTTCAAAGAAATTTTTTCCAGTGGCGATAAAATTTTGATAATGCCCCAAACGGTGATTTTTAGGAGATAACAGATGTATGCCCCCTCGGGAGATAAATCAGGGAATTTTGATGTTTTAAATTTTTTTTGATTTTTTTTAAAATTTTGATGATTTCTGATGATTTGGATGATGTTTGATGATAATTTTCTAATTTGATGATGTTCCAACAATTTATCTCTAGATATTGAAGAAATTAGCTGCCATTTGATTAATTGATCCCTAAAAAATTAAAATATCCCATCATAAATCCCACTTTTAATTACCCCTTTTAATAGGAAAAAAATGAAAAAAGAAACTCATTTGTGCACTTTGTGATTTTGAAATTTTGGAGTGATAGCAACTTGAGCAACTTAGTTAAAGATGGTGATCCCCTAAGTACGAGACTCATCGATTTGAGCATGTGCAGTGACATAACCAACAAGTGGCATACAAACCTCTAGTATGAATTTCCAAAACTCTCTTTCTGAATTTTCAATTCATTTTCCCACATTTTGAATTTTGAAATTTGTTGTTATACATGGTTTAGCACATAGCTCCTCTATTTTAGCGCATAGGTTAGATCTTTTATTGCATTGAAGTAGGGATTTAGCACATTCACTTAGGTTTTTAGTGCATTTCAAGCCCGATGTAGCACATTGATGGTCTATAATGGCGCATCTGCCTTTTAACACATAGGATGAGAATTTTAGCACATATCAGTATTTTGGTAGTGCATCAAATGAAGTGGTGTGTAGGTCTAGTTGTATGGCATATCTTCCAAAAGAAGTGGCACATATAATTTTAGGGTGCATTGATGTGGTTTTCCAGTGCATTGAGGTCATTCTATAGCGCATTGAGTTAAATAGCGCATAAATAGACTGTTATGGCACATTAATTGAATTTGGTGGTGCATCTCTCTTTTTAGCACATAGAAGCACTATAATAACACATCTATGATAGAATTAAAGATTGTTTATTTTTCTCATTGATTTGGATTGATGTTTAATCGCGTCATCCAATGATTTTTTGTTGTTAATAGAGTAGATGATTTATTCATCTCATGATAGGTGAGATGCAATAATGATGATGTTGTTTTTGACCTCATGATAGGCGAGGATAAAAAAAAAAAGATGTTTGCGAGATTTGTTCAAAATATCACTTGAGTGATAAGATAGTTGATTGCTTGATGTTGATTACTTTTTTTATTTTAATTGATTGATTGATATGTTTATTATGATGTGTTATAATGATAGTAGGGTGATTTAGGGAACCTTCAATCTCGAGAGTACTTCCCACAGACTTGGGAGTTGATTCCACATCTGTCACAGGTAGATCGAGATATTATAGAGAGATGTGGATTATCTTCATTGATTGACATGCCCCAAATTAGGATTAATTAAGGATTGTTGACCACACTGGCAGAGAGGTGGCATAGCAACCACAACAAATTTCATCTGGCCACTAGAGAGATGAGTGTGATGCCAGAGGATGTCTATAGGATCCTGTGGATTCTTGTGATGGGTGACATTGTTGTATATGATTAGGCCAATTAGGGTGGTACACATGCTTTACGTTGAATATTTCATGATGATCAGATAAGTAGATATGAGATGCCTTAGCAGGAGATGTTTGAGAGTTATGCCCCTTTACCTTTTGTGCTTGTGGGTTTTGTCGGTGGCTTTCTATGTCTCGACAAGAGGTCGAAGGGATTGTTTGTTAATTGGGGTTGAACACTAGAGCATATGATTATGTATGGGACTCGGTATGCCTGGGGTTCATGCATGCTTGCACAATTTTATAATGGCTTACATCAAGTAGTTTATCTTGGAGATGCTAGTCTATTTGTAGGGGTGACATTATTATAGACATGGGCCTAGGAGCATATAGCGGTGACATGCCCAGTGACAAAAGGTATCAACCTATTGGGAGACCCTATGTCTATGGTTATACCAGCATAGTTGTCAAGTATAAGCTGGGATAACTCGAGTTTTGGAGATGCATACTAGATGGCCTAGATTCTATGACATGGTCATCGTATGTGGATTATGAGTAGTGGGTCGAGGATCACCTAGAGATGCCTTATGTTTTCACAACCAGATATCTCATTGGACAGACACGTTTCATTATTGAGAGAATCCTACTGATGAGGGTACTTAGACAATATGGTAGAGTGCAAGGATTCCATAGGGATTGGCTACATATGCATGGAGATAGCGGGATGCCACAGAGTGGGGACCCTCCTTGTCCTACGATGCTACGTGTGATGAGTACCATAGATTATAGCCAGTGATTTGGGACTATCATCTAGAGATTGTGGAGGGATATATGATAGAGGAGTACTTGTAGTAATTTTGTGGACATCCATTTCCCAAGATTTTGAGGCCTAATGATCCAATACCGGCATTGGAGGATGATGAGGAGAGAGGATCCAGACAGAGGAGAGACAAAGGTGGTGGGGATGAGGAGGAGGGAGATGGTGGTGATGGGGATGGAGGAGATGGGGGAGGTGTCGGTGATGACTATGGAGATGAAGATGGGGATGGTGGTGGAGGAAATGGAGGAGGGGGTGCCCATCCAGCACTAGATGTCAAAGTTCCTTGAAAGAGGTGATCCTTAATAGTTGTGGCACAACATTTGTAGATATGATTTCCTTCTCAACAGTAGCAGGCATAGATTGCAGCCCTACAAGCTCAGGTCCAAACACTTTAGGGTTAGTCGACACAGATTTAGGGGCAGTTGTAGTCACAAGCACAGGTGTAGATGCAGACATAGGCACAACTCTCGTAGGAACAAGCTCAACTCTCATAGACACGGGGATATTACCTCCTTGAAATCAGAGAGGGATAGGTTGAAACTACAGGTAGATTAGGTAGAGGGTATTGTAGAGAGACTACTGAGGGCTACTGAGGGCAATTGAATAGTGAATCATTTTTGGGAGGTACGACACTTTACCAAAGAGGCAGAGTTTTATCAGATTAAATATCATGATGTTGTACCACCAGAGTGTCACGAGAGCTACTAACAGTCTGTTAGTTGCACCTAGATGAGGACTACTAGAATGGGTGTGACATAGCCACTTCTACTAGATCTAGGCATAGGTCCATCAAGTGGAGGAGGAACGGGTCAAGAGATGTCGACATCATCTGGGAGGAGCACTACATAGCTTTGACACATGATGTTTTTTGTATTGTGGACATGTATACACTAGTACTAATGATTCACTACCATTTTTGATGATGTACCTCTTCATATTTGGATATCCTTGTACACTTGACATTATTTTCAGATATATATAAAATGATGATGATGGCTAATCTATGTGCTTATGTGTGTTGATCATGATGGATCCATTTTATTTTTATTATATATGATATATGATATTTTATATGATGATGATATGATAGGTTATGGATGCAACATGTGCTATGATTCTATGATACTTTTATGACTAATGCCTATATGCTATATGTGATGAATCTTATTGTGCGAATGAAATGTGATAGATGCTATGTTTTTTTGTACTTTTTTGATGCAAATATATGATGCAATATATGATAATGTTAATGCTTAAATGGATGGATGGAATGATTGAATGATGATGCTTAGTTCTATGTGTTCCCATGGATGATGCTTTATTATGATGTATGAGATGCATTGTACTCTATTTTTTTGTATTTTTCTGATGCAAATGTATGAACACATGTATGAAATGGATTATGAAAATTTTTCTTTTTGGATTTTTTGTAATTCAAATATATGACTAACTGTGTAGTTGGATGGAAATGATATGATAAATGCTCTGTTTTTGGATTTTCATGATGCAATTATATGACCTAAATGGAAAATAAATGCATAGAAAATGATATAATCATGCTTTGTTTTTATATTTTCACGATGCAAATATGTTCCCTAATGACTAGATGGCATATTAAATGATATGATAATGTGAATGACTTCCTAATGCCTATGCATCTAAATGAAAGTGATCTTTTTATTTATGTCAAATGTACTCAATCCATTAATGATAGAGATAACTCACTTCTAAAATTATACAAGCCTTGGAAAAATCTATAAATACAAATGCAACACTATTATGAATGCAGCATAAACATGCAAACGTAATAATGCAATGTTGTCATCCCAATAATCAATTTATTGTGCTTGGTATCATCATTGAGCTTTTAAAATGTTGAAAGTAAGTACACAAATCAATGGTATAATTAGAACATGATGACCTGATTACTTCTTTCATGATGTTTGATAGTGCAAGTTAACACAAGAATCTAGGTATAATTGGACCAAGATGACTTGATCATTTCTTGTGTAAATAGACAAGACTTAATCATTTTCCTATGTGAATCTAGAATTCCATTAGTGATACTTTGTAGAGCCCATCCCACAATGATTCACATAGTAATAATGATTGACTTGAAAACAACAGAGAAAGAAAAATATCATTCTTGATCATAGATTCTCTAGTTCTTGACATCCTTGAGTTGCTCCAGAGAAATGATAACAACAATCATGATGCAAATAATTTGAACATACATGCTAAAGTGATAAAACCTTGATTCAGAAGATGTCCATCCAATGAAATGTGCTTTGATTTGATCTTTTTTTAGGTTTAGATGGTTGGCTTTGTGATTATAATTGATGTTCAATGTTGCGGCTCACTTGATCATTATGCTTTTATCGTGTTGCACTATTACTTGTTTGTCATTTTAAGCCCAAAGATAGATTTCCCCCAGTGAGTTCAGGATTTTTCCCCCAATGGAAACAAACCAATTTATTATGGATATGTACAATGATCGCCAAGCCAAGGTGAGACACAATCGTGACACCTAGATATGTACATGAGGCTCAAATGATAGATGTGGATAATGATATCGAGGAGTGGATGGTCGACACACATTCCAATAGAGGAAGAATCTAGTCCATCACAAGTAGCACATGTTGCTAGGTTTTCACTACTTTCTTTTATTGCACTTTTTTTATTTTTGATTTTTTTGATTTTTTGACTTTTTGACTTTTTTTTTTGTTTTTTGTTTTTTGTTCTCACCAAGATCCCTGTTTGCTAGGTTTTCATCAAGGTGACCATTTTTTTAGGACATTTTCTGATTTTTTTGGATTTCTTCAGGACTTTTTATGATTTTATTGGATTTCTTTAAGAATTTTTTATTTTTTTTGGATTTCTTAAGGAATTTTTCTAATCTTTTTGGATTTCTTCATGAATTTGATGGTGCATCAGTTGAATCATTTTCTTGAGATGGAGGCTATTCATAGGCTTCTCAAATAGGTTTCCTTCTAGCGTGGATAGTTGTTATGCTCCTAATCTATAAATAGAGATAATGACAAAGGGACCCAACCAATTTGGTTCAAACTTTCCTTTCTTATCCCTATCTTGCTAATTGCATGTGTTCTCCTTCAATACCAAGTCACCAAATTGAAATATTATGGGTTTGAACTTATGATTATAGCTTCTGGACATTCGTTGTTGGTAGGATTTCACGTGGTTTACTACATGTTGATGTCGTTCATCCAATAACTCCAACTCTTGCAATCTAGATACCCGGTAGTCCTCATCAGAGATAATACCCTTCAATGACACACAAAGTGATGGTAATTCAACCTCATTAGGTAGAATAGCCTCAGATCCATATACAAGAGTGTATGGTGTGGCTCCTATTGGTGTGCAGATATTGGTTTGGTACGCCCACAAAGTAGGGTTTAATTGGATGTGCCAATCATGTCCAACATCATTGACTGTTTTCTTCAAGATTTTCAAAATAGTTGTGTTGGAGGCCTCTGCTTGACTATTTCCTTGAGGGTAATATGGTGTAGAGAAGCGAAGCTAGATATTGAACTTCTCACATAATTCTTGCATGTCATATTTTTGAATGGTTTTCCATTTTCAGTGGCAATGGTTTGAGGGATGTCGTACCAACAGATGATGAAATTGAGGATGAAGGATGAAATTTTCTTTGCTGTGATGGTGGTTAGAGGAACAACTTCAATCTACTTTGTGAAGTATTTGTAGTTGTGATGATAAAATTATATCCATTTGATGAAGGTGGATGAATTTTACCTACAATATCTAGTCCCCACTAACAAAAGGGCCATGTTGATGTGAATGGTTGAAGCTCTTATGTTGGTACATGAATGAGGTTGCCATGAATCTGACACTTTTGGCATTTCTTGATGAACTGAAAAGACTCAGTCTCCATGTTTTTCCAATAATACCCTAAATGAAGGAGTTTTGTGGCCAAGGTTAAAAAAATTGAATGAGTTCCACAAATACCCTCATGAACTTCCTATAAAGTCATTTCAGACTCATCACATTCTAGACATCGGAGAAGAGTTCCATCAAGATCTCATCGGTAAAGTACATCCATGACAAGAGTATGTCGGGTGGCTTGGTGAATGAAGTTTCATTTTTGGTTTTAGGATAGTTCAGGTGGAAGGGTGTTATCTTTTAGATAGGTATAAATTTTACCATATATTGAGGTATTGACATCAACCAAGTGACATATAATTTGGGACTTAGTATTGTCATAAGCAGGGATAAATAGTTGTTCCACCATGAACTCATAACAACTTCTTTTCTCTAGAATTTGTAATAAGGAAGCAATAGTAGCCATGATATCAGTAGTTTTATCATCAACTCTAAAAATCTGCTCAAATTTGATATCCACAAAGTATTTCTTAAAATCATCAATCATTCTTTTGTAGGGAATCAGTTTGTCATCCTTTTACTAATAATCATCATTGTCCTGATTAATGACAAACTGAGAATCTCCGTAGACTTGAAATTCTAGGATTTTCCATTCTATTGTTGTCTTAATGCATATGATTAATGCTTCATATTATGCCATGTTGTTGGTAGAAGAGACCATTAATCTGCATAATTTCTGAATGGTATGTCCTTTTGGAGTGACACATTGGATTTCATCCCCTGATCCATGTGGTGTGTGTGATCCATCAAAGTTTAATGTCCACTGTTGTGCAATCAAGGTGAGGACATTAGCATTTGGAAACTCAATGTGTAGAGGATGATCATCTGTTAGAGGTGCTTCAACCAACTAGTCTGTGACAACTTGTCCTTTTATTTCTTTCCTATCCACATATTGGATGTCAAATTCACTTAGTATCATAACCCATTTGGCCAGTCTTCTAGTTAGATTAGCTTTGTTGAGGAGGTATTTTAGTGGATCTATTTTGGCTATTAACTTGATGGTATGAGTTATCATGTAGTTTCATAGTTGTTGGGTGGTGAACACTATTTCCAAACAATCCTTTTCAATGGATGTATAATTAATTTCATAGCCATTTAGCATCTTGCTTATCTAATAAATTGCTCTTTCTTTTCTTGTTGAATCTTCTTGTGCTAACATGGCTCCCAATGATATCTAAGTTGTTGCAATGTATAATAAGAGTGGCTTTCCTTCTGCTGGTGGTATTAAGATAGGTGGACTCATTAGATATTATTTTAATTGGTTGAAGGCCTCTTAACATTTCTCATCCCATCAGAAAGAAACATTTTTGTGTAGCAAGTGAGTGAATGGATGGGTCTTGTCTACCAGTTGTGAAATAAATCTTCGAATTCATTGGAATCTCCCTTGCAGAGATCATAGCAGGTTAATGTTTTTGGGTGGTAGCATCTCTATGATAGCTTTAAATTTTTCTAGGTCTACCTCAATGCCCTTTTTGAAACCATATATCCCAAGAGTTTGGCTGAAGTCACCCCAAACACACATTTCTTTGGATTCACTAGTATATTGAACTTCTCTAGTCTGGTAAAGATTTTGTATAGGATCTTTAAGTGTCCTTTGGTGTATTATTTGGCCAACAAATAGTCCACATAGTCTTCCATGAAGGTATGCATCATATAATGAAAAATTGTCATCATAGTCTTCAATTTGAATGGCATGAAATTCCAACAAAATATTCCCCACATACATGTGAAAGTTGTCTTGTCTTCATTCTCTAGAGCTATCTTTATCTGATTATAACTAGAAAATCCATCCATAAGTGACAACATGCCATGTCCTACTATTAATTCCATTATGATGTCTATGTTAGGTAGAGGAAAATCATCTTTAGGGCAAGCCTTATTAAGATCTCAGAAATATGTACAAATGCATATGCTATTGTCAGGCTTTTAGATTGGTATAATGTTGGAGACCCACTCAGCATAGTCGATGGGTATGATGAATCTTGCATCTAATAACTTCTTCAGCTCTACTTTTACCAATAGGGCAATATGCACATGCATTTTCCTTAGCTTCTGCTTGATTGGTTTTACTCTTGGTGGTAAGGATAGGTAGTGCATGATAAGATCTAGATCAATCTTTGGCATTTTAGTATATGACCAAGAAAAAATTATTTTTTTCTCTATGAAGAATTTGAGGAAGCTTGGTTTTTCTTGGTTTATCAAGGATGCCGCTAGATGGAGTCTTCACTATTTCTCCATTGCCAATATTGACAGACTGTGTGGGCTCAATCAAAACTTTTGATCTTTCCTAAAAGTGTTCTGGGAGAGTGTAAAATCTTCCATCCTTTGATGCCTTAGAGAGGTTTTCACCATTCGATGCACTCTTTATTTTTACCTTTTTTGGATCTGATACTGCCATTGAATGGTTTTCACCATCAGATCTATTTCCTATATTATTCATTTTGCAGCTGAAAGATTTGACACTCCCGTGTCTGGAAGCTTCATTGTAACATTCAATGGTGGAATTTTCTTTGGGATTGTTAGAACAGAAAAATTTGATGATGGTATCATCATTTGAAAAGTTGGGGATATTGAATGTCTCAGTTTGGTCATCTATGAGTTCGAGTTGTACTAGGGGTAAGGAATCATCAGATTGATTAAGGTTAGAGATAGTAAGAGTCTTGATGGAAATTTATTTTATTTTTCCAATAGCAAAGTTGAGGTCTATAAGGAAGAGTATGTGCAGGATCATCATTGAAAAAATAGGCCCTTAAGTGGCAAAAAGTTTAGAAAAATCATAGCTAGGAAACTTGACGTAAAAATTTGAATAATTTATCTATATTATTTCAAAAATATGTAACAATATAATCTATAGAAAATTCAATGTAGTTTCTAAACTAATAGGTTTATTTTTAAAAAAAATCAGTTTGGTCAAAATTTGAAATTTCAATGTAGTAGTACATAAATTTCAGGAAAAAAATAAGAAGTAGGTGTCTGTCTGACCACCCTAACTACAATAAAATGATAATATTGTGTAATAATACTTTAGATATAAGTAGAGGACTCATGTCCGGATGTGATGAATATTTTTTTGTAATTTTTTTCAAAGTAAATAATTAATTATGAATTTTTATTACAACTTTTAAAAAATATAAAAACTCATATGTCTGACCACCTTAACTTGTTCAAAACTTCATGAAATTCATTTTTCTTTTTCTGATCTTATATTATGTGAAGCATAGAATGTGACACATGTTTCAGATTCAAAAAATATGATATTGTTTGAAAGCTATAGATGTTTTTATTCAGCCTGTCAATCAGGACTTTAGGCATAATTCAAATAGAAAATGAATAATAATAATTTATTAAATTCAAAGTAAAGCATAATTTATATTGGTGGAAAGTTGAGAATCTCCTTTGAAAACCCTTTTCGTTTCATCAATTTTGGGTTAAAAAGAAGTTGTCAGCCACATACCGTACACATACCCATCATATCGCCACTTTTTGGCCCATCAAGATCTTGCACATACTTAGAAACTTTCTTTTGAATTATTTGTTTCACTCCTAGTCTGATCTTCTTCGTTGGAGTCATCAATATGTTGTGATCCTATTTGAAGTGATCTAGAACCCAAACCTTGTCCCTCCTCGAGTAGGGGTGGATACTTGTGTGCCACATCAATATCCTTGTCATCACAACACTCCTTAGATAGTGAATCCTACTCATATTCTTTCGAATCAATTTCATGATCATTACTAGCTTGTAGTTGTAGGATTCTTTCAACAACCCCCTGAGTTATCTCTTTTTTTGTCACCTCTTTATAACCCAACCTAGTCTTTCCTTTTGGATTGATTAAGGGGGGTTGAATTGGTTCCATAATTCCTTCTTTTATTTTTCCTATAGGGCCTTTTCCCTTGTATCTCATATTTTCTAAAATTGTGAAGCCTTTTCCATATTGTGATGTTTGTACATTTGTAGTTGCTACTTGGGACTATTCTTCAACCTTATAAAGCCATTTTAGAACATCCCTGTCTTCAGCTTCATCAACTATGGTGCCTGCTTTTACAAATTGACCATCAAAAAGTGTAACTCATTGTGATGGTTGTTGTGTTACTGTTGAGGGTTTCCCACATGACTTTGGGGAAGATAGCTATGAGAGGGGTAGAGATTGTTCAATGAAATATTCAACCACCCCTTTATCTTTGACTTGGAATTTTTTGTCAACTTGTTTGGATAAAGCATTTAATTGGGTTTCATGATTTGAGGACGTATAAGGAGCAACTTTTTTTTTTCTCAGACTGTTTAGACATGGAACTAGATTGAATTTCATGATTTGGGAAAGTGATCAGTATTTTTAACAAGGAACTTGAATGGCTTTGGTTATTGGTAGGGATGGAAGTGGAAGATTCTCTATTATGAGGCACACAGACATCTTGGACTAATTTAAGGGTGTTGCAATACTAAGGACTATTAGAATCAGCCGAGATGGTGATTTCTTGGCCACCACAAGGGAATTTGAAACATTGATGGTATGTTGACAGAACCACTTGCATTTCATGGATCCATGGGTGACCCAATAGTATGTTGTAGGTCAAATCCTTGTCCCTAGGACTTGGCAGATTACATCTTTCTGAATTAGTCCTACTTGAATGGGTAAGATAATCAATCCTTGTGAAGATATTTCCTCATCATCATATGCTTTTATTGTAATCTTTTTCTTTGAATCTATTGCATTTTCAGAAAATTCAAGGGCACGAAAAAGCTTTAAAGTACATATATTTAGGTTGGTTCCTCCATCTATTACCATACATTTGACATGATGTTTGTGAATTAGGACTTCAATATGGAGTGGGGCATTCTAGGGATGAGAAATAGATGCATCATAATTATATGAAAAAGATAAGCAATGAGGTGTAGTCAAATGTCCCACCTTGGCCTTGAATTTACAAACATCCAGATTTGTTGGTACTATTGTGTCCACTAGGGATTTTTCCAAAATCTCTTTATGGATGAGTGAAATCTTGAGCAGTTCCAATATAAATATTTTTATGGGGATATTTTGTAATTGGTCTAGTATGTTATATTGATTTGACAAGGCAACAAGTGTTTTAGACAAACTTCCTTTTAGTACAAATCTGGCCTATGCTCTCGTGGTCACATTTACTGGCATGTTTCCTATTTCCCATTGATTTTAATGACATTAATTTGAGTATCAGCTGCAACTATTTTTTGTTTCATGTCATTAATCTAATCTTCAATTGTAATGGTGTCTTGTTCATGTTCAATTGGAATGTCATTAATTGGATTGGTGGATGCAATAATTTCTTAGTTTTCATTGGTTTCAATGTTATTCATTTGATCTTCCACTGCTAAGATATGAAGGATGATAGTATCATGGACATAGTTTACATTCTTCCCTTTGTTGTTTGTTGTAGAGGATGCCCCTTTTTCATAATTCAGTAAGGTATTTTTTAATGCTCCATGATTAGCAATTGTTTGGGGTCCTTCTATTCGTACGGTTTTGTCATATATTAAGTCTTTTATCTTGTGTTTCAATTGCATGCAACTATTTGTTTGATGACCTTTGTATTGATGAAATTCATAGTAATAAGAATCATTCCACCATGATGATTTTACTTTTGGTTCAAAGCCCTAGGTTCCAGGTAGTGTTATAAGGTTATTTGCAAGAAGTTCTCTTAATGTAGATTCATGTGATTGACCCAAATGTGTGAATTTTTTGTGGTTTGATTGTGTTTGATAGGATGGAGGTTTTTATGTGGTATTACTTTGATTGTGGCTATTTTGATTATTGCGTTGGTTAACATTATGATTAGTGCCTTGATTGGTGTTTTGATCAGTCTTGGTTGTGGTTCCTGATAGATTAAAAAATGGTTTGGCATTATGTGTTTTGATGAAAACATCATTGAAATTCTTATTTCTTGTCCAAAATTTAGATTTCTCATTATTATTATGATGATTGGAAGAGCTAGCATTGTTTTATCCTTCATTGTGAATTTTCAATACACCTCTTTTGACAAAAGCTTCTTCAATTTTGATATCATTTTCGATCATCTTCTCAAAGCTAGAGGGACATTGTAATTGTAGCCTATAGCTCATTTCATTATTGAGGTTTCAATAAAAAATTCCATCTTTTCTTGTTCAGGTATGGGATGAGCGTATCAAGAAAAAAACCTTCTACATCTTTGTAAGAATATGAGAAAGGATTATCCTTGTTTCTATTTGGTATTGCAAAGATCCTTCATGGTTATCTCATGTGAAATGTTATATGAATATTGAGTGATAAATTTGTTGAAAAGTTCTTCAAATGATCTTATGCCTAGCAATTGTTTTGAAAACCATTCCATACAATGGCCTCCCAAGCTGCAAGGAAAACATTTCATCAAGTAGGTTTCTTCATGTGCAAACTCAAGACTCATGGTTCGAAATTACCTCACATGGTCTATGGGGTCATATTTTCCATTGTATTTGTCATATTTTGGGAGGTCACAATTTGGTGGGAATGATATCATGTTCAAATTCCTATCAAAATGGTAGGGACAAATATCTTTTGGTAGTCCCTCTTTCCATATCTTGTAATTGTTGTTGAAGGTTCTTCATTTGATGTGTTAGGGTAGCCATTTGATCTGCATTTGGTGTTTCAATTTCAATTTTCTTTGGAGTTTCTTTCAATTTGTTGACATCAAAATCACTTGGTAATTTGACCCCTTGGTTTTCTAACATTAGTAGGTATTTTTTTCCATCCTTTTTGAATATCCTCTCTAGGAATTTGTGAAATTTGGGATCTTGGTTTTCTTGTTCTATTTTTTCCTCTGTTATTTCTTCTATTTCATTTTGAGGGATTTTGTGGAAAGGGTTTTATTCTAGTTCACCCATTGTGTTTTCAGGTTCTAGTTCCTTATCCTTAAGTTTTTTCTTTTGGGATCTTGTTAAAATAGGCATGCAAGTGATGAAGGTTTGCTAAATTCTAATCATTTTTTAGGAGTGCAAAAGAGATACCTAGGTTGAATAGAATGATAAATTTTATTGATGGGACTAAGGTAATGAAATTTGATGTAAAGTGTCTTGTTTCTAGATGAAGGATGACAAATCCTGATGGTGAAACTCAACTTGATGATCAAATTTGGGTTTGATGGTTGGGCACTTTTTAGATGTTTGATCAAAGTTTAGGTAAATGATTTCACTTGTAAATGCTAATTTTTCCAAGTTCAAAGCAATGTTGGGATAAGGAATGAACTCCTCTATGGAAAAGAACCCTAAATCTAGGTTCAAAATGTTAGATAGGGGGTCAAATTTAACATTCTGGTTATAAATCTAGTGGATGGGTTTGTTACAATCAATATATGCGTTGAAAGGTAGATGTAGTATAGAATTGCTTGTATATGCTATAAAATGGCTTGGATGCACTGTAGGATTGGTTGGATGCGCTACAAAATGGCTTAAATGTGCCAAAGTATTGGATGGATGCACTACAATAGTGGGTGAATGTGCTACATAATGCAATTGATGCACTGGAAGATATAGTGTATGTGATATAGGAGTAGATGGATGTGCCACAAAATGGTGTAAAAGCACCAGAATAAGTAGTGAATGTGCTAAATTGGGAAAATGTTACAGTTTCTTACAAGTTTGTTTTATTTTTCTGATTTTCCAATCAGAGAATTGGTTGTTTCAAAGGATATTTTCTGAATCAAGGTTTTTACTTCCAGTGTGTGATTTTTTGTTGGAAATTTATTCAAAAACACATTAGTAAAACATATCAAACATGTAAAATCATTAAGGCTATGCAGGACAATATTTACTGGATTCCCACTTGGATTTTACTCCAACTGCGTCTACTTTTAGCAGATGATTAGAAGCTTGACCACACTAGCTCCTCTCCACAACACTCACTTCTTGGGTCAGTCAAGCTTCAGTACCCATGAATCTTCCATGGCATACTTCTCATCTCTACTAAAAGCTGCAAAAATGTGGGATAGATTCAAAGGTTAGACCTTCTACGCCAGTAAATAAAATAGGATTTTGGATTGCTATCACAAAAGGTTCTAGTATAGGAATTCCACTCATGTGGGATCATCCATATGGCAAGAGGCCATTTCTGCCCTTCTTGTTGGAACAATCATCATGATACTTGAACTTTCCTCAAGTACCCAGACTTATATACCAGGTGGAAGTCGCTTGGATTTAGCGTGTTCCTAGTTGGTTCATTCCCTTGGGTGATTACTTTTTCCCACAAGGCAGGCTCTCTAAGGATAAAACAAAATAAAAATGAATGGTTCTAGCTTTTTGGTCACCTTGTTTAGGGGAGAGCATATTCCTACCATTCATCAATCACATAAAACATGGTGTTCTTTCCCTCCTAATTAATCTAGATTCCTAAATTAACCAAAAGGAAATAAATCAACTCCCTCCCCTGCATCAAAATTATTAGTAGTTTTCAATAAGTGTTCTTTGACAATGTTCAAGGGTTTCAGTAGAGTCTCTGAAAATGTTTATGAAACCTACGTAGCAGAAAAACATTCAACAGTTTTTAGAATCTAGAAAATTTCATAATGAAAATTAAATGTGCCATTATAGTAATTCAATGCGCTAAAAAGGTAGTGAATGTGCTACGAAAAGTATTAGATGCACTACAAAAATTAGTGAATGTACTATAGAAACCCCCTGATGTGTCGATGAATGGCTTGGATGCACCGAAAGAACTTTTGGTTGCACCATAACAGTCGATGTATGCATCGAAAAATGTTTTGGGTGCACTAGAAGAATTTTTGGTTGAGTCAGAAGAATTCACATTCGAACATGTAAACACACTTTCTAGAAAATGTTAAAATAATAGGGGCCCGGCCCCATAGTGGGTGCCAAAATGTATTGTGTGAATTATGTAAAGTAAACAAGCATTAAAACACACACTTGATGCAACATGTTAAATTAAGGAAATCAAATTTAACAAAATAATTGATAAAGCAATTCCTCAAAGTTGTTTCATCATCCTCTATTCTTAAGGGCCTTGTACTAGTGCTCTCATAATTTAGGTATGAACTAGACTACTAGGATGGAAACCTAAGAAATGAGAAACCATTGAACTAAAATGCAGGAAACTATGCCTAGATCTACATGATTCTGGATTTTGATGAATGATATGCTAAATGGTGTACTGAATGATATGATGTTGTATATAGAATGAATCTAAATGATGCAATGATAAAATGCTAATAAAATGGAAATCAAATGCTAAATTCTAAGCTAAAATGGAAATGCAAAACTCACTAATGCTGAAAGTATTTCTATACAGTAAATTTATGCTATACTAGTCCAGTCATAGTAGGAGGGTCCTCAAAGAGAATAGTTTGGAATGTGCAGCAAGAGTTACACAACAAAAGAAACATGGAATATGGAGGAAAATTCATATTCAACCATTCTTATTATCATGAATTTCAATTACCAATAGTCAGAAACATCCAGGTTTACCAAATGGGCTCACAGGCTTGATACAACATGCTCAAAATACAATGTTCTTTTATGCTCCTTATGCATGAGCTGAAATCTTACATATCAAATCCTATATTCATCTTCACTACTTTAATAATGATTAATTACAATGATTTATATCACATCTTGAGATCTAGAATCGTCTGTGTCGGCCAAAGATCATTACAGTTCCCCTGATGAAGGAAATGTAACTCATGCATGAAATAGGTCAGCCTTAAATTTGAATTTCTCCTTGGCAGGTGCTTAGGATGAAGTGTGAACCTAAATTAAGGTTAGGGACACTCCATGAAACAATTCAAAACACACCATAAGGATCTACAAGTTACGAGAAGGATCTACAAGAGATCAAACTAGCTGTTAGGCTCAAAACTACTCAATGCTTTGTTCTAGAAACTACCACTTAATCTAGAAGTGATAACTTGCCAGAAAATGATTCAATTGACCTAAAATCTTGGAATAAGGAAAATGAACATGTCCATGATGCAAATATAGATCTGCAGGGTCTGGTGAACAAATATGTCGAAATGTTGAATCTACCAACTTGAACTAAACAAGAACTGAAACTAGAATAAATTAAAATGAAAATATTTTTGTTTGATAGAGGATTGCCAAGAACCAAGGATGCTCTTGCATCAAAAATTTGGGGTTGATTGAAAATCGATTCCCTCACTTTTTTGGGGCTAAAGGAAAACCAATACGATCTACCACAACTTGGGAAATCCAAGAAGAATCCTCCACTAGTTTTCCCTCCCATTTCTCAAGATATTCTTTGTAATATCTTCCACGCATTTTCCTCCCATCTCTAGTATCCAAAATTTCTTCTATCTCATCTGTTTGTTGTTTAGGAAACTGATTCTCCAATTTTTCTTTACTGCCTTCACTGAATTCTGCTTCATGGTACTGATGTAGATCTACAATGTTGAATATGGGTGATATACCCACGCCATCCGGTAACTCTACTCCATATGCATTTCCTGAATCAAATTTCTTCAAAATCTTACAGGGTCTAAACTTTCTCATCTTGAGATTATTGTATGTGCCAACTAGAAATATTTCCTTCCTCAAACACACCATTACTTAATCTCCAACTTTTAACTCCTTATGTCTCCTCTTTTCATCTACTCACTCCTTATACTTCATGTTCATATCTTCCAATTGCTGCTTTACTTGAGTATGCATTTCCTTCATATGTTCTAAAAATTCCTCTTCTTTTGTACTCCTTTTATCTTCCTTAGTGATGTCTTGCAATTTTGATATACCTTTAGGATGAACTCTAGTAAAAATATCAAAAGGTGTCTTTCCGGTACTCCTATTCACAAAATTATTGTATGCAAACTCTACTTTTGCAATAACTAAACCCCAACTTCCACTCTTCTCTCCAACCAAAAAGTCTCAACAAATTCCCCAAACTCCTATTTACTACCTTTTCTATCCATCAGTCTGTGGGTGAAAAGTAGAACTAAACTTTAAGTCTATCTTTAACTTCTTCCAAAGTGTCATCCAAAAGTAACCAACAAAATTTTTATCTCTATCTGAAACAATAGTCCTAGGTGATCCATGCAATCTAACCACTTCCTTGAAAAAAAAGTCTGCTACATGCACTACATTTGTTGTCTTCTTAAAAGGTATGAAATGTGCCATTTTAGAAATTCTATCTACCACCACAAATATAGAATCATTACCTCTATGTATCTTCAAACCAACTATGAAATCCATGATGATATCCTCCCAAGGTCTCTTCGGGACTATCCAAGGCTTATACAATCCAACATTCTGACTACTCCCTTTTGTAATTTGACAAAATCTGAAACTTTGCACAAATTTCCTAACATCCTTATGAATTTTTGGCCAAAAGTAGTTCTCACTTACCAATGCTACTATCTTATCAATTCCAAAGTGTCCTGCCAATCCTCCACTATGTTTTTGTTTCACCAAGCTATCCCTCATTGAACTCTGGGGTATACAAAACTGATTCTCTCTTAACAACATATCCTCCTAATTGAAATAATCTAACCATTGACTCCTATCCTCCAAGACTAGTTCTTTACAAGCTCTCGAAGGTTCTACAAAATCTGAGTCTTCCTCATACAAGTTATTTAATTCATCAAAACCGAATACCTCCATTCTCATCTTTGCCAATAAATTCCTTCTCCTACTCAAAGCATCATCAACTCTATTTGACTTTCCACTCCTATGTTTCAAAACAAAAGTATAACTCTACTAGAATTTCACCCATCTTATGTGTCTCTGATTCAACTTACCTTGACTGTTAAAATACTGCAATGCCTGATGATCTGTATACAACACAAAATACCTAGGCAAAAAGTAATGTCTCCACTTCTTCAAGGCTTGAACTATGCATAAAAATATTGATCATACACTAAATACCTTCTCCTAGCATCATTAAATTTCTCACTCAAATAAGCTATTGGTCTTCCTTCTTGACTTAATACTGCTCCAATTACATTTCCACTTGCATCACAGTCTACTTGAAATACCTTACTAAATTTTGGTAAATCCAACATAGGCTGCTTAGTCACCTTTTCTTTCAACTACTCAAAACTCCAGTCTACTCTACATGTCCACCTAAAATCTTTCTTATCCCCTCTCATTGTTTCTGTCATAGGACTACAAATAGAATTGAAATTCCTAATGAATTTTTGATAGAAACTAGTCAATCCATGAAATGATCTTACCTCTCCAATGATTTTCAGTGTAGGCCATTCAAAAATTGCTCTTACCTTCTCAAGATACATCTTCAATCCATCCACAAATATCACAAATCCTAGATATACCAATTCTTCCCTCATGAAACTACACTTCTTAATGTTTATCAACAACTGCTCCTCTCTCAACCTTTGCAAAACTTGTCTTATATGCAACAAATTTTCCTCCCTAGTCTTACTAAAAATGAAGATGTCATCCAAATAAACAATCACAAACTTACCCAATAATTTCTTCAATACCTCATTCATCAGCCTAATGAAAGTACTCGGTGCATTTTTTAATCCAAAAGGCATCACCAACCACTCATACAATCCTTCATTTGTCATGAATGTTGTCTTCCACTCATTCCCTTCTCCGATTCTAATTTGATGGTATCCACTCTTCAAATTTATCCTTGTAAAGTATTTTTCTCCACTCAAACAATCCATAATGCCATCCATCTGGGGCAAAGGAAATCTATACTTCATTGTGATCTTGTTTATGGCTCTAGAGTCTATACACATCCTCCATTCTCCATCCTTCTTTGGTGTTGTCATAGCAGGTACTCCATAAGGACTTAAGCTTTCTCTGATCAAACCCTTCCTCAACAACTCTTCCTCTTGTCTATTGAACTCTTCATTCTCTGCTAGTGCGATTTGGTGTGCTACTTTATTAGGAAAACTAGCTGTAGGAATTAGATTGATGCAATGACTAATACTCCTCACATGTGGTAATCCATCAGGTACATTATCCAAAATGATCTCTTCATATTCTATCAGCAACTCCTTTATCTCCTCCGGTTATTCTTCTACATGCTTCAGGTCTTCAACTTTCTTAGGAACCAAGGAATAGCACATTTTCTCATGTCTCAATCCATCTAGAAATCTCCTTCCATCAACCAAATAAATTATAGCATTCATAGAAACCTCAACCTTAGGAATATCCTCCAATGGTAACGAAGTTTGCTTCATCCCATTAGAAACAATGGTATATGTGTTCTTCTTCCCATCATGAATAGCCTTTCTATCATACTTCAAAGGTCTTCCCAAAAAAATATGGCATACATCCATAAGCATGATATCACACAAAACTTCATCATGATAATTTCCTATCTTCAATTTCACCAAAAATTGTTCACTTACCAGCACATTATGCTCATCTTGAATCCATGCTATTTGATAGGGTTTCGGGTGTTTCAATCTTTCTAGCTTCAACTTGGTCACCAGTTCTTTAGAAACCAGGTTCTTAGAGCTTCCACTGTCAGTAATCACTCTACAAAATTTACCAGCTACCTTGCATCTAGTCTGGAACAAATTCTTTCTTTGCAATGATTCCTACTCCATCTCACTTTGACACAATACTCTTATATTCACCAACACTTCTCCCTCTTCTGGTTTATTACATGATCTGGCATGATCTTCCTGAAAAAAGGTTGTTCATCTACTTTTCTCTGTCTTTCTGCTTGTCTCTCCTTGATTACATTCAAATGGTCTATGTCCTTCTCCACCACACTTGAAACAAGTTCCCTTGAATACTCTTTTCTCCTATCCTCTATCATCTTTTGTATAACCCTCATTCTAGTAACCACGATATCCTCCTCTCTGATAAGAGTTTCCATCATCTCTATGATACAAATTATCATTATTATTGGCTTCCTTATCTTTATTTTGATCTACAAAATTTCCTCTTCTTCCTCTAGTAAAATATCTTCCTCTCTAAAATATTCTGCCTATTCCTCTCTATCTCTACTCATGTCTTTTATTCAACTTCTCTTTTACTTTTAGGGCACATTGATATACCTCTTCCACACTCATCAACTTGATCAAACTAATATCATCCTATATAGATGGCTTGAAACCATTCACATATCTAGCTACTTGCTCAACCTCATGCTCTGAATGTCTTGATCTGATATTGAACTTCTAGAACTCCTCAGTATACTCTGTCACACTTAAATCATTTTGCGTCAAATTCTACAACTTTCAGAACAAACTGATCTGATAATCTATCGGTATAAACTTTGTATTTAACTTATTCACCATCTGATCCCATGATTTTATCTTCTCCTTTCCTCTTCTTTTCCTTTCAAACTACAAATGTTTCCACCAAAGGGATGCATGTCCTTTCAACTTTGTACAAGTGAATTTCACCATCTTGTCTTTGGTAGTACCTTCAAAATCAAAATACTTCTCCATCTCCTTTATCCAATGAAGCAATTCATCTGAATCCAGCTTACCAATATAATTCGGTGGATTGAAATGTGGTTTAGTATTTACTCTGGTTAGGGCCCTTATGAACCTCTCTTCTCCTTGATCAAGGAAAGGTTTATCTTCTCTTTCCCTTTCTTCCTATTCTTCTACCTCTTAATCACTCACATAATCAGTTGGTCAACCTCTTCTCTGGGCCGTTTCAACTGCTTCTAATCTAGCAACAATTCCTCTCAACATTTCCATTATAGCTGGGTTTGTATTTCCATGCAGTCCATTTCCTCTACCATTTATTCTTCCCACCATCTTTACAAAATTTCTCTATAGTTGCAGGTCAAATCCTTACTCTGCCACCCCACAAAAAATCTTCAACAGGACTTTGCAAACTCTAGTGATCTCTCACGGAATGAATCTCACTCTGATATCAATCTGGTGCAAACACGGTGGGCGGGTTCTCAAAGAGAATAGTTTGGATAGTGCAACAAGAGTTACACAACAGAAGAAACATGAAATATGGAGGAAAATGTAGATTCAAACATTCTTATTATTATAAATTTTGATTACCAACAGTCGACAACATCCGAGTTTACAAATTAGTCTCACAGGCCTGATACAACATGCTCAAAATACAATGTTCTTATATGCTCCTTATGTGAGCTAAAATATTACATATCAAATCCTATATTCATCTTCATTTCTTTTCTAATGATCGGTTACAATGATTTATATCACTTCTTGAGATCTAGAATTATCTGTGTCGGCCAAAGATAATTACAATTCCCCTCATGAAGGAAATGTAACTCGTGCATGAAATAGGTAGGCCTTAAATTTGAATTTCTCCTCGATGGGTGAATAGGATGAAGTGTGGACCTAAATTAAGGTTGGGGACACTCCATGAAACAATTTGAAACATGTCATAAGGATCTTCAAGTTATGAGAAGGATCTACAAGAGATCAAACTAGTTGTTAGGGTCAAAACTACCTGATGCTTTGTTCTAGAAACTGCCACTTAATCTAGAAGTGATAACTTGCCGAGAATTATCCAATTGACCTGAAATCTTGGAATAAGGAAAATGGACATGTCCACATTCAAATATAGATCCACGGGGTCTGGTGAGAAAATATGATGAAATATTGAATTTGCCAACTTGAACTGAACAAGAACTAAAACTAGAAAAAACTATAATAAAAATATTTTTGGTTGATGCGGGATTTCCAAGAACCAAGGATGCTCCTACATCATATTCTCTCTATATGAAAAGTTGGAAATGAGCGTCTATTTATAGATTTCGCCAAGGCATCAAGTGAAGTGGCAACAATGGACGATCATGACTCGGTCTGGAGAGATCAACGATGAGAAGTGAAGAGGTTAGAGAGAATCAAGGAAGTTGTCCCCTTTAATATAACGAGCTTGCCAATTGTAGAAGGGAATAAGTGGAAAGGAGAAGTAATGTGTCTCTAAGATTGTTAAAATTGTTGAGGGTAAATGCCCATTTAGAAATTAGAAATAATTAATTTCATGTGACACATGGTGAGATGGAAGATGAGGTGGAAGGAGGTTAGAAAATATGGAGAAATGTAACTAAATTCCAGTTTTAAAATTCAAATTTAGTTGGAGGAAATTAATGAAATAAAATAAATTAGTTAATTTTTTTTATTTAATTAAATCATGGAGAAAGTGGTTTAGATAAGAAGAATTAAGAAATATGAACTATATAAATAAAATTTTCAATTTATTTATAAGTATTTTATTAATTGAATAACTAGTATTTAATTAATTTTCTCCAGACCAAGTTTAGATGTATACACATTTCATTTTGGATTACTAACAATTGTAGGTCTTCAAATCAAATCAAGTAAAAATTGATCATTGAAGGTGACAAGTGTTACCTCAGTCCATCAAGGAGATCAAATCTAAGAGGTTCTAGATCTGAAGTGAATAGCACAAATATTAAAGGCAATTTTCTCATTCATGCATCAAAAGCCTACAAGTTGACAAATCATTAAATCTGCATTTTATTAGTAATAGATGAACTTGTAACAATCAATCTTGGAGGAAAGAAGCTAGAGGCTGGTGTCCTAATATTTGCATTTTTAGACTAGATAATGGAAACACATAATGTAGGGTATCCTTGCACCCTAGACAAACAATAATCAACTAAAATTCACAATGTTGGTGCATGTGTGTTTTTCCTTCTCAATTTTGGACTCTAATTTTGTTTGTTTGTTTCTAGTTTGTCATGATTCAAAATAGAATCCTAGTGTAGAAACCTAAAAATGTATCTCAAAAGAGTTATGTTCTTTTTCTAAAGGTTTTAACCTTTGTTAAAGGGTCACACCTTTTTCCTCTAACGACAAAATCCTTGTGTCAAAAATCTAGCAGTTCTTTCAAAATGGTCCCATGCTCTTTTCTAATTTAGTTTTTCAATTTCATTTGACATTTGGATTCAGATTAACCCTAATCATTTGCTATTTTATTTGACATAACTAATTATTATAGCATGTGGCATTTAGGAAATGTGTTTTTTAATATTTTTTGAAGAGATCATTTAGGAATCATCTTTGAAATTTACTTTAGTGCTTGTAATGTCATAGAATTGCACCCCTTGCAATTTCACATACATTATTGCATATAATTTAGTGTCCACTCCTTTATCATCTCGTGTAGGCTCATTTTAGCCCTTGCATTAGCCTTTTTCCCTCTCAGGATGCTCAAACGCCCCTTTTCACTAGCTACCTTCATGCATCAACTTTACGTCAAACCCTATGATTTTTCCATTCTCGTCATTTTGTAGTGTGATGTTTATGGACACTAGCGTGCTGCATGGATGTCTGTGTAGTGCGCTAGCATCCCACAATGTTCCAAGGTTCAAATTTCTATTTTCAAGCATGTTTTCCACTTGTTAGTTACCTTTGTTAGTGGTAACAGCTGGGGACACCCTTGCAACCACATGTGAAGCTTCTTTTTTCTCCTCTTCTCTCCTTAAAAGCTATCTTTTTAATTCATTTATGCTTCTAGCTTCTCTCTAGCTTTCGCTTTAGCCTTCTACTCTCCACCTCTTGCTTGCACAACTCCATATAACTTGCTAGAGCATCACCCTCAAGCTCTTACAACACCCTTTGTAACTCTCTTGGCTCTTGCAACTATCTCTCGCTCTTTGGATTCTTTAATCCTTATAGCTAACATCTCCCTCACCTTGTGCTTTTGAGCCTCTTGGTATTTCACACATCCCCTACCTATTGCATCTCTACTTTGTGATACAGGTTCTCCTCCTTCAATAGGGATTGATTTTATCACTTATATTTCATAATATGGGTTCTACTCCTTGAGTGGGGATTTATTTTATCACTCTTGCATTCATTTCATTTCTATCTATTAATTATCTATATCTATCTAGCTATCCATGGAGGTGGAAACACCAAAACAAGGGTTTGACTGAGGAAAAGTCCTATATAGCCCCAACATTTTCTCCAGATCATATGCATATATGTATTGAAGATATTTCCTTGTAGGAGGCTTCATTACTTGGGTGGTTGTAAGCACTTTCTTCCTTCTCTTTATCTTTATCATTTATACTTCATTTTATTTTAGTTCTATTATATTCTATCACTTTCTTAAGTTTTAAAATTTCTTAGAAATTAGAATAAAAGTAGTCACTCTATTGTTTTCTGAGATATTTTCACCTTCTAGTATGTATGAGATGCTAGTGCACCTCAGGGATGCCAGTGTGCCATGTTGTCATCCTTATTCTACACTGTCCTCCTTTGGCCAAGAGTTGATTGGTTTTTTCTAGAAAAACTTTTGTGACCTGCTCTTTCCAATTCTAGAACTCTTGTGGTGTTCCTTTAGATAGTTTAGGGTAGTTTGTCCCTTGGGAATCTCTTGAGAATAAAGATACTCATGAGTAGTGAATCCTCCTCTACATTTTGGTGAACCTAACATGAATCATGGTATTTTTCAAAATCTAAGAAATTATTTACCCCAACTTGGTGGGGTCATAATTTTTGAATCAATGCTCAAGATTCAAATCCATTTAAACCATTGGAAAGGTATCCAAGATGACTAGTTCAATTCTTAAAATACAATGCCTTTAGCTATTGAATTTTAAGGACCGACATAAGTTTCGACCCCAAATTCTGCTTGGAAGACCTCCAAAAATGTAAATTACTAGAACCTAGAAAATACTTTAGAATTTTGAAAATCTAGATTTTGGATTTCTCTCAACAAAATAAATTTAATATGCTTTTTTATGAGGTCAGTATCTAATTATATTGAAATTGTTAATGATTTTCCACTTCATCCATGTTATACTGACTTGGATTTTCCCATGTCACTTGTATCTTTGATCCTTCTCATGAGATTCCTCTGGCTTTGAAGGATGTCTTATTTCAAGAAGATGAAATCATTGATACCTTTTGTAACATTACTCTACCTTCCTTTTATTCCAATGCACTCTCTTCTAGAGATGTTGCATTTGTAAATGATGAATCTACCCTTCATTCCAATGCACTCTCTTCTAGAGATGATGCATTAGTGAATGATGAATCTCTTCTCTATTCCAATGCACTCTCCACTAGAGATGATGCATTAGCGAATGATGAATCTCCTTCCACATATGATCATCCCTTGGTCAATGTTGAGAATATTCCTTCAAACAAATATTCCACTAATTGTGATGATTTTTTAAATTTAATCTATGTGTCTACAACCCCTCAAAGGCCTAATAGACCTATCATTTACCTAACTCTAGCTAGTACTCCTAAAAAGATTTTTGCTATTGACAGTGTCCCATTTGATAGCAATTCTCTTGATCTCTCTATGGCTCCCTCTTATAGATTGGTAGCACATACTTATGAGAATGGAATGAATAAACATCCAAGCCTTCCTCAAGCACCTAAACCTAGAACTAAAGCACCCAGTGATTACAATCCTATCGAGCAACTTTGAGTTACTTCGGCTAAGATCTCACTGTGGGACTTGCTTTAGTCTACCCTAGTTTACCAAGGTATTCTTCAAGAAGCCTTGGAAAAGATTCTCTTTCCTTCTTTCATTAGGCCAAAATATTTTAATGCATTGATAGCTCATATTCACATAGATTCACTAAATATAACATTCTATCCATAGGAACTCCTTCCTCTGGAAGTATAGAAGCAATCAGACCCTCTAATGATCATAGTTAACATTAATAATATCGACATTAGATGTACTCTCATTAACTCTGGTTTAGTTCTCCATGTATGTAGCATTGATCTATTTCCTAAAATTAATATTGATTCATCTTCTCTTAATGCTTCTTTTGTTGACATTTATGGGTTTGATAATGTCATTTGACAAGCCCTAGGCACAATAGTATTACCTTTTTAGCTTAGACCAATTAGTATACCAACACTTATATATGTTGTGTCAGAAAAATTACCATATAACCTTATTCTTTGTAGACCATGGATTCCTATTATGGGTGTAGTCCTATCTACCTTACATAAATATATTAAGTTCATTTTCAATAATCGAGTAGTCACAATCAAGGTTGACCCTAAGGCTATGCACTAATGTGAAATGATAGATTCCAGTTAGGTTTCGGTTGTGCCTAATCTTATCCCTTCAACTTATTCTAATGTGTCGATGTTTACTCTAGTAGTACCGACTACAAAGGATACTCTTGAGATAGATGTCCCTAAAGAAGAATCTTCTAAAGCAAGAAATATTAATTCTACTACTTCTACCTCTTATCAAGAAAATGCATGTCTTGGTGATGATTGGGGTTCTTTAGAATTTATAGAATCCTCCAATGGGGAATTTAAATCTGACTTGATCCACTTCAGCCTTCTAATAACATCATCCAAACCCATTGTTGAAGATGGTTACTCTATTGTATCATGGGGTAATGTGAGCGACAATTGTAATGTTCTTAGTGTTTATCCTCCTTCTGAGGAAGATGATCACACTTCTATTAAAGTGGTTAATGTTGGCAGTCCTATCAAGAAGGTTGATGGTGATCCCATAGAAGAGTATGATTCCCCTTGCTGGGATAATACTATCTATGTAAAACCTCCTTCTTCTCAAGATTTGCAGGCACTTTATGGCCTTGGCTTTAAGCTTGTCTCTAAATATGGCTATGAATGTAAAGGTTGTGGGCATAATGAACAAAACATTTAGGTCCCTACAAAATGTGTACCTTGTAAGCATAATTTTGGGCTTGGTTGGTTGAATGAACAAATCTAAATAGAAACCATAGTTGAATGGTGACATAATTTCCACTCGACATCATTATCTTGAAAATATTCATCCTCCATTGTCTTCTATCTTCGGGCCTTCTTCTTGTGAGAAGTCAAACCTTTCTTTGAAAGAGAAAGGGTTGATTCCTACTACTCATTCTTTATTTGAGAAAGAGCATATTTTGTTGAGGCTTCTTAACTACTGCTTAATTACTCTTCCTCCTATACATAAGAAGTGTCATAAGCATAATAAAGAAAAACATTCATTTTGTACATATCATTGAGTGCTTAGCCATTCGACTAGTGAATGCAAGTCCTTGAGGGATAAAATAAAACAACTTCATGATTTAGGTGCCATAACTCATTTATTTTCTGATTCACTTGCCTCTTATTCAAATGAAAAGTGATATCGAGGTCTACCTCTATCCTGTATTTTCTAAATTTCTTGCATTATTCTCCTCCCCTTTATGTTGGGGGTAGTGATAACCTATTTTTGAGATGTGATTCCTTCTAAGGACCCCCTCTCTTCTCTTTGTCTTCCAAATGGAGCATCCCTTGAGTGGACTCTTCTTTTGAATGGTTCCTGAGGGACCCCCTTTGAAATATTTTCTCTCAAATGAATTCATATGGTGTCTAGCTTGGGGATAACTTGACTAGACCTATATTTTCTATGAATATCTTGTAATGTAGCTTGCAGTAGCCACAAGTATTTTTGATCAATCTTTCTCTGTAGGGTTGAGAACTTGTAGAGATCCTTTGCAGTAATCTTTCCAAACATGTTTAGTCTATAGATTAACATGTTGCTTTGTAGGTGCACCTATGAAGTTGCTTTCTCATCTAACTTTGTGGTGTCCACTCACATTGGGCTTCCTTCATAAGAAAGAACTTGGGGGATGCCTTCTTGTAGGTCTACAGACCTGTAAGGCACTTACTTTGTTGAGCTCCCTTCATGAGAAATAAATTGGGGGTTTCCTTCTTGTAGGTCTGTGAGCTTGTGAGACACTTACATCCTACAGGATTTATCCATCATTGGTATGTGAGCCTTTGATGTACTTTGTGCAAGTCCGTAGTTGTGTGGAGCTACAAAGTCCTTTTGTTTGAACCTCCTCAGGAGAGATTACCTGTGGAGCCATCTCTCTTAGAATTTTCATTCCTCCTTCTTTTTCTCTCTTGAGACGTTTCACTTCTCTTCTCTTTTCTCTTCTCTTCTCATCTCAATTTTGTATATCAAATTGAAGACTTACATCTTCTTCATCTTGAGTATATTCTCTTTCTCTCTACAATATTGGTTGCTTCCCTGACTTTTGGGTGTATTCTTCTCTTGAAGCAATCGATCCTTACATTGTTCTCTTCATTTTAGAATTCTTCTATGTGCTATTTCTTTTAATTTTTGGATGAAAAATAGTACTGAGACAACATATTACATTGAGGTATCTTTCACATTACTAACTTAAATCCTTTAGTTTTTTTTGTGTACCTATGATGTAGTGGTTTTTTATGTTCTAACGTTGTCGTCTTGTGTAGGTATTTCTTGTCTAATGCATTTTTTTGTAGGTCTTCAACCTAGGGGCATACTTCATTGGTTTGAAGAGTTATTTGATTTATCTACAATATCCTTTTGGCATCATGATGTTATTTATGTTTAGAATATTTACTTTAGTATGCATATTAGTGTAGATTCATATGCCCGTTAAAGTTGGGGTAAAATGTAATGCCACAAAATTGAAACCCTTGTAATTTTACATACATTCTAACATTTTCTTTAGTTTCCAATCCTTTGGCGTCTTGTGTAGGCTCATTTTACCCCCTACATCAGCCTTTTCCCTCTTAGGATACTCCAAGACCCCTTTTCAGCAACTACCTTCATGAATTAGCTTTGCATCAAACCTTATGCTTTTCTTAATATTGTCATTTTGTAGCATGATGTGTCTAGACACTAGAACACTGCATGGATGTCTGCACACTACGCTAGTTTCCTATGACATTTCAACGTTCAAACGACTATTTCTGAGCATGTTTTCCACTTGTCACTTACCTTTGTTAGTGGTAACAGTTGGGGACACCTTATAACAACATGAGAAGGTTCTTTTTGTTCCTCTTCTCTCCTTAAAGGCTATCTTTTCAATTTGTTTGTACTTCTAGCTTCTCTCTAGCTTTGGTTCTAGTCTTCTACTCTCTAGCTCTTACTTGCATAGCTTGATACAACTTGCTATAGCAACACCCTCAACCTCTTACAACACCCTTTATAACTGTCTTGGCTATTGTAGCTATCTCTCCCTCTTTGGATTCCTTAAGCCTTGTAGCTAACATCTCCCTCACCTTATACTTGTGATCCTCTTAGGATTTCACACATCCCCTACCTATTTCATCTCTACTTTATGATACGGGTTCTCCTCCTTGAGCGGGCATTGCTTTTATCACCTATATTTTGTGATATAGATTATCCTCCTCAAGCAGGGATTGCTTTTATCACTCTTGCATTTATTTCATTTATATCTATTAATTCTCTCTATCTATCTATATGTCCATGGAGGTGGGTGTTGGAACCTTCAAATTTTGGCAAAATTTGAAAGTGCCATATAAAAATTTTGATACAATACTCAGGAATATAGTTGTGAAATCTACCTAGGGAGCCTACTTTGAAAAATAAAAACTTGGATTTAGTACAATTTCAAGCCAAACCAGCTTGTAGAAGTGTTCATTCATCATATGTGAGTGCGCATAACAGTTTTTGACTTCATACGATGAGTTTTGATGAGTTTTTGAAAAGCCAAGTTGAAGGGTTTATGAGAAAATCTGCTATCAGCACTATGAAAATCTAGTTAAAATGGTCAAATTTGAGGGTGAATATTAAGCAAATGGATGATGATAGTCACAAAAAGATTGGAGTCTTCGATTCTCTACATCAAATTCTACCTCCAGGCGAATTTTCAAGTCTCCAGGGCATCATTTGATATTTTTGCAAAGCCAAAACCAAATGAATTTCACACAGTTTGGTAGGCACAATTTTGGAGAAAATCACTAAGTTACTTTGACTATTGACAGTTTTCAGTATGGATCATTTCGTGCCAAATCATCTGGGAAACATGTTCTCCTACCATAGCTCAACACTCCGGTCCATTTTTGTGACTTTTCAAAGATCATTTGATTAGTTCTATACAGATGTTTTAGAGGCTACTTACCTTATTTTAATAACAAAGCAAAGTACCAGGAAGCAAAGTTTGATAACTCCCCATTCTAGTTATGATACATTTTAGATTATGGATAGAATAATTGAAAGAGATAAGATGACATCTGAAAACATAGAATTGAAGCAGCTTATAGGAGATTATTGGGAATTTTTACAAAAAATATTTTAAGTAAGGGAGAATGGAGTTCTTGATTGATTTATTAAGCCAACTTCACACTTGAAGATTTGTTGAGGGCCTTTGTTGAAGATCTCTCTATTGTGGCTAAATGCCACTTGAGTACACTTTACAGTCCTCCAAAGGGGTGGTTATGTGCACAACTGATAGCCTTGCTCTGGTTTTATGTAGGCTTTGAGATAAATGAACATGTTGGCACTCAACTTAGTGACAATGATGTTTCATTGGCTCACTATTCTCGATTGCAAAATTTTCAACTATTGGCTTTCAAGGATTGGCCGATGTGGGTACCATTGAGAATCATAGTCATCTTTGTAAGAGGCTTTTGCTTTGTCTACTGATGAACTTAAGGATGAGGTTTGAAATTAGCTAAATTTAATTGACATCAGTGATCAATGGGTGGAAAGGGTTGATTTCCTAGTCAAGGTGATGGTTTCTACTTTTGAGAAATGACAATCTCAAAAGGAAGCAATAAATGTGCTTCCACTCTATCGAAATGAACAAGTCATATGGGATGGCAACCAAACATAGGATAAATCAAGCTAGCTATTGTTACCACAGAGGTTGCATACATCATTTCAAGATATACATTACGTATGAGATCTGAATGGGATGCACTCAAAGAACATGATGTCCTCTTTTTTTTATCTATACACTCATTTTTAGAACTACTTAGTAAGGGAGATGCCTCAAATCTAAGTCTTCCAGAATGGTTTGGCCTCCAGTTTGTACATGGATGTGAGGTTTTTGAGATTTAAGATTGGGATGGTCATCTTGTGAATGACTCTACAAGAAGGGTAAAGGGAGAGAAATGGAAACTGACGAAAGGAGAACTTCGAACTATTTTTTATTGCTCTAGATTCCACACAATATCAGATGAATGTCAATGCTATTACATAGAAGGGATACTTTTGTCAAATCTATCTACCACTGGCTGTGCTGATTATTGTTATGGTGTCACTCATGTTAAGCCCAATTTCATGAGGAATTAATGGACCCCATTTCTTGGAGCATAGCCTTCAATAGAAATTTGATTACAATAATGTGCCACGTAAAAGAAGGATTAGGTGTAGAAGTGGGATTTGTAGAGGATAGGGGAGGCGTTGAAGTAAAATAAAAAAATACATGGAAGCTTTCCTATCGACCATGCCAATGGTTACACATGAAGAAATTAACATCAAATGATTAAGTATGAGGATGGAGGTGATAGAAATAAGTTTTGTAACTTTTGTGCAGTCAAAGAGAATTGAAGCATATGGAGAGAATTCATCTTGAATAAAACAAAATCAGTTAAATGCATACAATAAAATGAGGGTCGATTGTGGATATGGGTGCGCAGGGAGCTTATGTACACTGAAGAGTGGAAAACGGGTGTTCAAGCCTGATTTCAAAGCAATCAAAAAGTGAATCAAATATTTGATCACATGGAAATACCGAGAAAGGGACATTCACAAAGAAAGCACAGGTTGTGCTTTGGGTTCTCAACTTGGAGTTTCAAGGCGCTTAATATATGAAGATGTAAGATGAAAGTTTATTTGTCCAAAGCCAATAGATGGATGCTTGAGTAATGATAGTAGTATGATATATATCAGCTAGAGAAGGCGTTTAAGGAATTTCCAACTCGCCACAAAAAGCCCTAAATTTATCAGAGTGACATCAATTGTCAGCACAAGATCCTTCTAATGGAGTAAGTAAAACAAATGGAGATTTGCATTGGCAAGAGAAGGATGGTCGAGGGGAGATTTTAAAGTCACACCGAGTGAAAACTTCATCGGGGAGACATTGATATTGGAAGGAGAAAATAAGAGTCTCCTCAACAAATGCATGTTACACCAAAAAGTTTGAAAATGGATAAAATAATAGAAATGCTATCGAGATAAGAAAATAAAATTCTTCCGATGGAGCATGTTACATGGAGAATTTGACAATGAAAAAAATGTTAAGATGGATATGCCATTGATGTAATATGGGTAAAAAATACACGTGGAAGAGATTTTAAATTAATTTATTGAATATAGGAGAAGGTGGAAAGATGGAATATTTACTTCATGAGGTAAAATATTTCCATGGGAAGAGCTTAGAGAAATAATCATTTTTTACATATTCATCAAAGTGCAGAAAGGTGGAATAACATTTTGAAAGAGGGATATGATTTTTTACCTAAAATGTAAAATGAAAATGGAGAATATTTATGGTGGCAAGTAAAAATATTTTACGAGGTGAAGTAATCAAGTGAGTGATTATCTGAAGATATTTTCATCATGTAAAATGCAAGTAAAACATTTCACTGAAGGATCACAAGAAGGGGGTAATTATTTTATCTAGGGAATATTTTATGCTAAAATATAAAAGTGGATATTTTTATCAAAGAGGTTAAAAGAAAATATACAAATCATTCAGTAGGTAATTTTTCGGAGAAAATTGAAAATTGCCAACAAAGGATCATCACCGAAATTGATTTTTCACGAAAGAGAAGAATGATGAACATTAGTTAAAATATTTGATTTTCCAAAAGGGAAACTAATTAAATATTTTATTTTACCGAGATAAATTAACTGAAGCATTGCAGCGAATAGGTTTTGTGAAGGGTTGTAACCCTAAAATAGCAATGTATATATATAAAGTGAAATTGTATCATAAAAATATCATTAGATTTAGGAGAAATAAGTACGCTAGGTAGTTGGATAGGGTGAACTGTTGCTCAAATAAATATCATGCTACACATTGTAAAATCTTTTCAAATTATGTAATGGAGAAGAATGCATAAATTTGGTGATCCAATTATGGTGTTAGTTGTTTGTTGAATTTCTGTGAAAATATTATTTGGCTGTCTCCAAGGTTGTCACTTCTTGATTATTTAAATTTAAATATCAAGGATATTATTCAATTTATCAAAGCACACTTGTTGCTCTTATGTGGTTCAGTTAATTGGTTCCTGCAAGACATGATTAAATCCTTCTAATTAATCATAGTAATTTGGAAAAGGAAATTTGGATTATTAAGAATAATCTAATAATTACACTCTTTCCTGTTTATACAAATTATAAACATAAAAGTGCCAAACAATTTGAATTGTATCCAGAAATAGGACACAAACATTATTTACCTCTTGACTCCATTAGCCCAACAAAAGTAAGCACTAGTCACACCATCCACATCTTAGAATTCTATAAAATATTTGTTCAAAAACATTCACATTTCAAGTTTAATATTAGGAGTAGGAGTATTCTGTAAGCTTTTATCTATTACATTTGTGCCATCATAATAGATCCATTAAATCAATTAAGTAACAACTTTAAGTCTACTTTATTCATATAGGTACACCTACCTAGGTCTAGCAGCACCTAAAGAGAAGAAGGTCTAAACCAAAATGGGGGTTTGATTGAGGAAAACCCCTATACAACCCCAATATTTTCTCCAGATCTTACACATGTAAGTATTGGAGATATTTTCCTTGCAAGAGGCTTCATTAATTGGGTGGTTTGAAGCACTTTCTTTCTTCTCTTTATCTTTATCATTTATAATTCACTTTATTCCAATTCTATTATATTATGTTACTTTCTTATGTTTTAAAATTTCTAGGAAATTAGAATAAAAGTAGTCACTCTATTGTTTTCTAAGATATTCTTTCCTTCTAGTCTATATGAGATGCCAACATGCCCTTCGGATGCTGGCACATCATGCTATCATCCTTATTTTGCGTTCTCATCCTTTGGCAGAGAGCTCGTCAGTTTGTCTAGAAAACCTTTCTAACCTGATCTTTCTGATTATAGAACTCTCGTGTTCTTCCTTGAGGTAGTTTAGGTTAGTTCACCCTTGGGAATCTCTTGGAAATAAATAGATTCATGAGTAGTGAATCCCCCATCTTTATAGTGCTCTATGAAATGAAGAAAAATAGGGTTAGGGTTCAAACACATAGGGTTTTATACTAAATTTGGAATGTTAACCAAACTTACTATAAATACAAAGGGGAAAATGGGGTGAATGAACCTACCAATTCTTCTATTTCATTCATTCATGATATCCCTCAAGTCAAAATCCACTTTCAACCCTTAGGTGAGTGAATTCTTTGAGGAATCTTGCAATTTCCCTTTTTTTTATGTTAGGATGGAGGTCTAGGTCAAACAACACTTTTGAGAGACAATAAAAATAGTAAATCAACTCAAAAATAAAATGTAAGACCAAATATAAGTAGATTAAACATAGAGCTAATAGACAAAATTTATTTCACACAAATCGAATGAATAGAGGACACTTAAAACTCATCTACAAAATAGTTGAAAATTGTCATATTCTAGCTCAAAGTGTTGATGAGCCTAAAATATGCTCATAATTTGATGTTATGATAAAATTTTAAATGACTTTACTTTTGCTATTTCATGGCTGTTTAAACTTTGTTGAAACCTTTTATGGGGATATCATGTAGCAAGACACTTTTATATTCCTGCAGCCTGTTGTGTTGACTTGATTGCATTTATTGCCCTATTGACTTCCAAAAATGGCTGGTATATCGTATACAATTTTTGAATGATGAAGTAGATTTAAAATGTGTGATTAATGAATATATATCGTGTATGTGCCATATGCCTTTTCTTGCACATCTGTTACCTTTTGTTTCACAGGTTGTTGAAGAATGATCGAGTCAAGCGCAGCCGATCTCGGCCTTACAGTAAAGTCTATTTCCTGCACGACTTCGAGGAAGCTCCGATGAAGACTCTTTGACCGAAACTGATTGGGGATGATTTTTAATGATAAGTCAATCTGGAAAGAGTGGAGCGCTAGATTCTATCTAAATTGGGTTGAACACATAAATTCATTTATGAAGTTTTTTGCTTGATTCTGGGATACACTTTACTTCCACGTCTTTCTTTGATGGAGTTAGTTAGTTAGTTGTTCTTCTAATTTAAAAATAAGATACTCCTCTTGTGCGAGAGAGTAGAGGATGAATAGAATGAGTAATAGATGATATTTAGAGTAAGATAGAAACAGTGTAGCAGATATCATGTAAGAATCAGTATGATAACGAAAGACAAAATCTGTTTGACCAGAAACAGAGTTTGTTAGTTTTCACATAAACAAAACAATGTATATCATTCTGTTTTCATGAATAAAGATCGATGAAGTTCTGAGTTCAGCATTTGTGTAATCAGTATATGCTTGCTAAGGGGGCCCACTTAGTAAGTATCTGTAGCTAATTAGTTAGATATTCTTTTCTGCTGAAATCCAGTTAGTTTTCATCTTTGAAGTTTTTATACAAACTCAGTCTTGTACTGCTCCTGCAACATAGAGAGTCCATCCCTGTGACTGTTCCTGCAGCATAAGGCCAGTTCATGGTTTGTGCTTCAGTCGTAGCTATTATGGTTTCTGTTTTAATCAAGCATAGTTGAGTTAAAGAATTCTGCATTACCATTTTATGGCTTAGATGGAATTTCTTTCCAGTATGTATTTCTACTAAGATTTGACCGAAACAAGTTCCTAGTGCATATATTTTTCCGCGCCATCTAAAGTCGACGTCCCCTAGTTTGACAAGTAAAATGAATGTCCACAAAGAGATATTAGTCACCTGTCGGAATGTCCAATTCCTAGGAAAGTTTTACTATGATATTCATATCTTTTTGTGAGTGCGAGCCATTTTTTGGCGCCGTTGCCGAGGATGGCATCTAGCTAGGAGTCTATTGAAGTCATTTTCAACATTATTTTAGTCTATTAGTAAAAAAAATTCAAATCTTTCAAGCCACTATTCACCGTATTGCATGCATAGAAGAAGAAGAGATGCACTGGGAAGGTTCCTCCCTGAAAATCTGTTTATTGAACTACCATTTGACCTAGCTGATAACGAACCTGAGGAAAATCCATTCACTCTGTTATTCCAGCACCTAGACATGGCAAATAATCCACCTAATAATCCACCTCCTGTATTTGAGTTTCCCATCATTCCCCAACAAGATACTGACAATCTTAAAAACATCCCCTCTTCCTTGCTTCCAAAGTTTTATGGCTTGGTCACAGAAGACCCAGAAACATTTCTGTTTGAATTTGATGTCCTCTGTCATAGTTATGACTTTGAAGGAGGGAGCTCTCAGATGGTTCATGAGTCTGGGAAGAGGTGTTGTAAATAGTTGGGCAGCCATGCAGACGAAATTCCTTGAAAAGTATATGGAATATTGTAAGAGTGCCAGCAAAGGTGATGACATATTTTGAATTCAGCAGAAGGAGGATGAATGTCTGGAAGATTATATTTCTAGGTTTTTGTTTTCACTAAAAAGAAACTCAAACCATACTCTCAATGAAGACTCTCAGAAACTACTTTTTCTAAGGGGAATCAGTGATGCCTGTATTGATGCCCTGGACCTGATAGGAGGAGGTGATATAACTCAACTGCCTTGGGATGATATACAGAAAATATGTCTTAACTACTCTCGAGCAATAGTTAAGAAAGGTTGAGGTCATCATGCTTCAGTGGGGAAGTCTTCTTCTGGTGGATTTTCTTGGATGGAGATCAAAAAATTTCTATCTGATTTCAAGCAAGACATCATTAATAATATGGCTACACAATTGGACACTATGCAAGCTCAGAAGAAACATGCAGAAGCTGAGGTAGTTTTGGCTGAGTTCTGTCCATACTGCAGACAAAAGAGGCATGATTGCAGATGCAAGATGGTGGCTAATTTGGAAGCTAGGCAACTACCTACTAACTTTAAACCAGTGGAAGGTGATGATGATCAAGTGTTCTTTGTTGTGCAAAGGAGACCATGGGCCCAAAGACAAGGTATGCCTCAAGACCCTTTAACTTTTGGTAATCCTTATTCTAGCTATAATAACCAATGGCAACAAGCATATGGACCACCACCACCATGGAATCTGCCTCAACCAAGTTGGCCTAATTATCAGACCCCATAGTGGCAATCTCCTCAAGGAGGTTGGCAGCAGCCACAAGGGCAATGGATCCCACCTTCAGGAAATTAGCAAACAAAATTCTCAATGGAGAGGTCCTCAATAATGACAAAACTAGTCTCCTGGATTCCTACAGCTTCCACAGCCACAACAACAGGCCCTCATGCCACCTCTTGCAACAACTACCATAAATCCTGGACCTCTGAAGCAAATGCCTATGCCTACCCATCCATTGCCCAATCCCAATAATAAGCAATAGTAGTAGCCACAACAAACTGCGTATCTTGCTAAAGCCAACCAATATCAAGCTTATGCCTTAAATGTTAATGACATCCATCTGAGGTCTGGAACTACATTACCTACTCCCAAAGCACCTCTGATTACAGAAATATCAGACTCTCCCCTTGAAGAATCTACTGCACTTGTTGTTCCCACTGAGCATATGCCTATACCCAATACAGTTTCTACGGAACCTGTTTTGCAGAGATAAGACAAACCACCTTTTCCTCAGAGGTTGCAAAGTACTGAATCTAAATCCATGGAAGAACCCACTTTTGATATTCTAGATCAACTCAAGAATGTGCAAATTCAAATCCCTTTATTTCAGGCTATTAAAGATGTTCCCATTTTTGGAAAAGCTATTAAAGAAGCCTGTTTGAAGAAGCCTGGACAAAAGAAAAAGGATCCCCAAACAATTCATGCCTTAGGGAAATTGGCTGATATAATGTTGGGAAATATAGTCATTCCAAAGTATATTGACCCTGGAAGTCCTGTAGTGAAGATACATATAAAAGGCCAAGTTGTAAAAACTGTTTTGATTGATTTAGGAGCTACCATTAATGTCATGACAAAGCATACTATGGACTCCTTGAATATTTAAAATATTAGGTCTACACCCACAGTTCTGTAGTTTGCAGACAGCTCCACAGTTAAACCTGATGGGATGGTAGAAGATGTAATTGTCACTCTAGAATCTTGGGAGTATCCTGCTGATTTCACAATATTATCAGTTAAGGAAACTTTAGGAGGGTATCCAGTTATCCTTGGTAGGCCATGGTTAGCAACTGCTGATGCTTTTATAGGATGTCGTTCTGGAGATATGACCATCTCTGATGGGCAGTCCACAAAGAAATTGGCCTTGTATCCACCCGCTAAACCTCAACCAGATTTGTCCCAACCTATTTGGCCAGATGTGGGGGAAGAAACTGAAGAAGCCAATTCTTTGGCTCAATTAATGATGCTTCAAAATGAACTATTCTCACAACTTTAGAGTGAAGATGCTTTGCTTTTTCAAATTCTGCAATTTAACCCTGATATAGGTAGTTCATCTGATCAAAGTGGCAGTCATCCACAATGTTTCCTGCAGCAACTAGATTCTGAGAGTTCATTGCCTAAACTTCCAACAATTTTTCATAACTTGCTTCCACAAGAGGTACAAACATTACCTATTGATTCTATGAATAATCTCACTAAGCAGATAGAATTGTCCCTAGATCATTGTTTGAATGTTAATAGCAAGTTGTCACAGTCTCAAAAGGTGGACTTATTAAAAATGCTACAAGAATAGCATAAAGCTTTTGCATGGGAATATGGGGATATGCAAGGAATAGATCCTCGAGTTTGTACTTAGGATATTTATCAAAGAAGATTGTTTAACAGTTAGACAACCTCAAAGAAGAGTAAATCCAGCACTTAGAGAAATAGTGAAAAATGAACTTCAAAAGTTGCTTGATGCTGATTTTATTTACCCAATTTCTGACAGCCAATGGGTTTCTCCATTAGTCATTGTCCCCAAGAAAGGAGGGAAATGGAGAGTGTTTGTAGATTACAAGGAATTGAACAATTCCACTAAAAAAGATCACTTTCCATTACCTTTTGTAGACCAAGTACTAGAATCACTGTCTGGCAAAAGGTATTTTTCCTTCTTGGATGGTTACAGTGGGTACAATCAAATAAAAATTGCCCCTGAAGATCAAGACAAGACCACTTTTACCTTTCCATGGGGAACATTTTCTTATTCGGTCTTGCCTTTTGGCTTATGCAATGCACGAGCAACATTTCAGAGAGAAGTAATTAGTATATTTGTTGATATATCTCATGAATGTATGGAGATTTATATGGATGATTTCACTACATATGGAGTCACATTTGAAGAAGCACTGGTGAATTTAGAAAAAGTATTGAAAAGGTGTGGAGAGAAAAAATTGTCTCTAAATAGTGAGAAGTGCTTTCTAATGATGGAAGAAGGTATTGTTCTAGGTCATCATATTTCAAAGAATGGAATTCAGGTTGACCCTGCTAAAATTGAAGTTATTCAGAATTTACAAACTCCTGCAAAACAAAAAGATGTTAGAAGTTTTCTTGGTCATGCAGGGTATTATAGGAGGTTTATAAAAGACTTTAGTAAAATTGCTAGCCCATTTTATGCTTTGTTAACAAAGGATTCCAAATTTGAGTGGACAGAGGCCTATGAAAAATCTTTCCTGCAACTAAAGGACTTGCTTACTAAAGCCCCTGTTCTTCAAGGTCCAAAATGGAATCTGCCTTTTCACATACATGCTGATGCATTTGATTTTGGTATAGGAGCAGTTTTAAGTAAAAAAAAAATTCAATTGAGCATGCTATCTACTTTATCAGCAAAAACCTTCAAGGTCCTGAGCTCAACTATACTGTTACAGAAAAGGAATTGCTTGCAGTAGTGTATGCTTTGAATAAATTTAGGCATTATGTCATAGGTTATCAGATATTCATTCATACTGACCATGCAGCAATCAAGTACCTGATGAACAAACCTGCCATTTCTGGTAGATTGGCACGATGGCTCCTGTTGTTACAAGAATCTGATATCACAGTCATTGACAAACCAGGAAGAGCTAATGTTGTAGTTGACTTTTTATCAAGACTTCAATCAGCTGCACCTGAGGAACATGAGGTCATTGATGATAGATTTCCAGATGAACACTTGTTTTCCATTGCTGCACATACACCCTGGTATGTAGACATTGCTAATTATCTAGCAGCAAACAGAATACTAGCTCACTTTTCCCCAAAAGAAAAGAAGTTGTTGATAGAGAAAAGCTTTAACTTTTCCTGGATTGCAAATTGTCTGTTCTATATTGGACCTGATCAAGTAATGCAAAGATGTGTAAGAGAAGGACCGTCTCCTATAGCTAAATGTTTTGGACGAAATGAGAAAAGCCGCCCTGCAGCATACAGAAGTAATCCAACAGCAAAGAAAGAAATGGCATGATCAGCACATCAAAACCAAAAAAATTTCTGCTGGAGATTGGGCTCTGTTATATGATTCTAGGTACCAAGAAAGCCAGGGTAAGCTCACAACACGCTGGCTTGGCCCCTATGAAGTTGAAAATGTGTTTGACAACAGAGCTGTGCAACTAGTCACAATTGATCCAGTCTGTTTCAAATTGCTCGTCAATGGCCACCGACTCAGACTGTACCATAAGTCAGTCTCAAAGGAAGACTTCATGAAGCAGGTCATTCAGGTTCCTCCCACTACTCTTCCTGCAATCGAAGGCTCTAGCCTTTCTCCTGCAGCGTTCCTGTAATTTTCAGAAAGCATGCCCATAATAAAAGTTTTCTTTTTAAGGAAACCCCTTTTTCTCCATTTTCATTTATTGCCTCCATCTCACTTCATTATCTTCCATCCATCCATTTCATTCGTACATTTCATCTGCCCATGTCACCCATCCACTTCATCCGTCTGCATCAACCTTAATTAAAATATCTTTCCCACTTGTCAATTCATGCAGCGCCGTCATCTTTCTTCACACGTACGTGCAATTACTAAAGGTACGCCATATCTTTTCTTATCGCATATTTGATTTATTTCATTCTATTCATTTACTGCTATGCATATACCGGTCATTATCCCCCGAATCTCTACCTATTCTTTAATACATGTGAGGACACATGTCATCCTTTAAGTAGGGGGCAGTGATGAGCCTAAAATATGCTCATAATTTGATGTTATGATAAACTTTTAAATGACTTTACTTTTGCTATTTCATGGTTGTTTAAACTTTGTTGAATCCTTTTATGGGGATATCCTGTAGTAAGACACTTTTATATTCCTGCAGCCTGTTGTGTTGACTTGATTGCATTTATTTCCCTATTGACTTCCGAAAATGGCTGGTATATCATATACAGTTTTTGAATGATGAAGTAGATTTAAAATGTGTGATTAATGAATAGATATCGTGTATGTGCCATATGCCTTTTCTTGTGCATCTATTACCTTTTGTTTCACAGGTTGTTGAAGAATGATCGTGTCAAGCGCAGCCAATCTTGGCCTTGCAGTAAAGTTTATTTCTTGCACGACTTCGAGGAAGCTCCGGCGAAGACTCTTTGACCGAAACCGATTGGGGAAGATTTTTAATGGTAAGTCAATCTGGAAAGAGTGGAGCGCTAGATTCTCTCTGAATCGGGTTGAACACATAAATTCATTTATGAAGTTTGTTCCTTGATTCTGGGATACACTTTACTTCCACGTCTTTCTTTGGAGTTAGTTAGTTAGTTGTTCTTCTGATTTAAAAATAAGATACTCCTCCTGTGCGAGAGAGTAGAGGATGAATAGAATGAGTAATAGATGATATTTAGAGTAAGATAGAAATAGTGTAGCAGATATCATGTAAGAATCAGTATGATAATGAAAGACAGAATCTGTTTGACCAGAAACAGAGTTTGTTGTTAGTTTTCACATCAACAAAACAATGTATATCATTCTGTTTTCATGAATAAAGATTGATGAAGTTCTGAGTTTAGCATTTGTGTAATCAGTAGATGCTTGCTAAGGGGGCTCACTTAGTAAGTATCTGTAGCTAATTAGTTATATGTTCTTTTCTGTTGAAATCCAGTTAGTTTTCATCTTTGAAGTTTTTATACAAACATAGTCTTGTACTGCTCCTGCAGCATAGAGAGTCCATCCATGTGACTGTTCCTGCAGCATAAGGCCAGTTCATGGTTTGTGCTTCAGTTGTAGCTGTTATGGTTTTTGTTTTAATCAAGCATAGTTGAGTTAAAGAATTCCGCATTACCATTCTATGGCTTAGATGGAATTTCTTTCCAGTATGTAGTTCTGCTAAGATTTGACCGAAACAAGTTCCTAGTGCATATATTTTTCCGCGCCATTTAAAGTCTATGTCCCCTGGTTTGACAAGTAAAATGAACATCCATAGAGAGATATTAGTCACCTGTCAAAATGTCCAATTCCCAGGAAAGCTTTACTGTGATATTCATATCCTTTTGTGAGTGTGAGCCAAGTGTCATGATAGAAATGATTGAACAAGGATTTTGGGAGAAATATTAAAAATACCAAATGCACTCATTTAATACATGTAAAAGGTGGGTTTTGCAGATGAAACATAATATTGTGGGAAACAATAAAGCTTCTAGCAAATCTAAGAATGGAAAATGTTGTGTAGCTCTTAGAAAAACACTATTTTCAAAATTTTTCCTAAGAGTCATTAACCATATGGAAAATGGGTCTTTTGTAGGGATTTTCAAAATTAGTTTTGGATCATCTGCTCCTACTTCTATAGTTCTATATTCTCAGGTTTCATAGTTGGGTAGTAGGGAATAAATACGAGATTTGAGTTTCTATGAGATAGTAACAAAGGTGAAAAAAAATAAAAAATCATAATTTTACAATTTTTGTGATCTAAACCTCCAAACCTCCAAACCTCCAAAATCTTAAAAATCACAAAAAAAACCAAAAAAATAATAAAGAGAAAAAACATCCTCTAGTGAAAACCACTATTGTGGCACTTTGGGAAAGCATCATGATGAAAACATGGCAACCAAGCATCATGAGTAGAAATGAGCATCTATAGGAATAATTTTAAGTGGAAGCATCGCATCCCCTTCATAATAAATCCAACATTCCCTCCATCATCCAATTTCTTGATCTTGACAAAGGTTCGGGGCACACTTCAACCTTACTTAAGGAAAAATATTGACATGGTTTTTTTCCATTAACCCTAATTTATATCATGAAGTTCCATTGCCTATATTCAAGCACTATCTTGATGATCATATCATAAGAAAATATTTTGCATGATTCACATGCTTATACATTTGTTATCCCGATGTATGCATCCGCTCATGAAATATCAAAACATTGCTAGACATTGGGGGCAAGTACTTACATCTTTCTTTCAAGTAAACCTTGATCCATGTCTTATATCTCATAATGTGGTATCAACATCATGATCTATGATCATTTAGAAAATCCAAAAACATCCAAAACATCTCAAAATCCAAAATACATCTAAAAACTTTCTCAATATCTAAAAACATTAAAAACAAATCAAAATCCAAAAACATCCAAATACATTTGAAAATCTAATAACATCCAAAAAATTCTCAAAATCCTACAAAACTTCCAAAATATTTGTAAAAATCAAAACATCATTATCCATGTCATGTGCTAATATATAAGTCCAATAATCAAACAACAAAGGCTTTGTGTAGTTATGTAAGAAAGGCCATCTCCGATGAGCCCTCAAGGCATAGATCTTTTCCTTCTTAGGTCATGTTCTCTTGGTCAAACTTTTAGAAAAATAAAAAAAACAAAACAATTGGAAAACATCACACAAAATACCAAAATAACGTCAAATATTGTCACAAACTCAAAAAAAATTAAATAACTTCATAATACCAAAAATAGCCTAATTTTTTTTGAAAATTCAAAAATATTGAAATATTTTGAAAACAAAATTATCCATCTCATATCACTTTCACTTGCAATCGACTATCAAGAATAATAAATTGATTGTTACCTTTAACCTTTGGTAACACAAACAAAAACAAGTATGATAGTTATCTAAAAACAAAAATTATAACATAAAATCAAAAATCTTGATAAATATCATGTTAGTTAAACCCCATATCTGCATCCTATCAAACAAGTATCAAACAATCCTCATCCAATGCATTTCTTATGAACAAATCTTTCCTACAATAGACATCATTTTGTATATCATCTAAAACAACAATCTCTAGCAGGAGATATGATTAAATTGAATTTTTGATCATTTACCTTTTTTTTTCTTTTTACTTATCCTATTGCTCTATTCCAATGATCTCTTAATAATATCTAAAACTAATTCAGAGAGAAAGGAATGGGGCATTGATCATTACTTTCATTTTCTATGCTTGTTAAATATTTTTGTAATATGACCTCGGTGAATACTATCCTTGCATGTGTAGGCGTATTCTCAAGTAAAACAATGGTTAAGACATATCAAGTTCTTCATGCCTTTTGTGTATTAGTCTCCTTACTTTGATGTATTTATTCTTTCACATGGTCAAACAAGGTTTTTGTATGTCATGTATGAACAAGGATACTCCTATATGTTTTTAGAGTCAAATTCAATACATTAGATACACGACCACCTTGGTTCTTAATACCTTGGTGCACTGTGTTTATTTTCTATATCAAAAATGAGGATTATTATGATGAAATTAAGCCTAATCTAACAGATAAGGAAAAAACATCTATTCTATCTCATCACATATCCAATAAAATCTTACAATAATTATAGGTTTGTTAGTATACTGATCAATCTCTATTCAATGCTAATCTATCCATCTAATTCTTCTACACCTATTTGTCTCATACTTCTATATTTACTAAAATTTCTATACAAGTATAAAATCTATTTGATATACATTAAAATAAATATGAGGTTATCCATAGTTGATGAGTGTGTATACATCATAAAATCTATCTACATAAAAAAATTGAGCTTCCTAGGACTTTTTTTTTTATCCTTTCTGTAGCTGAACTACTCATGTTTCCATGTCGTGAGCTCAACTTGAAAATCAATTATTCTACTCGATCTCTCGAGGGGGAAAAACACCACCACTCATTCGTCTACTATGGTATTAGGAAAAATCAAGAAGAAAATAAATTTTGATCAGAGCAGTATCAGTTCTTTGAAGCAATGCAATAGGTACCTTACTTTGAACAAACATGTTCAAACTATGGAAACCTAAAATGTCATGAGTATATCACACACCTAGATTTCACTTAGTAACACCATTTCTTCATCATTATCACATAATTGCTCTATTTAATTAAATAATTTAAAGTTATTTAGCTAAATTCACCCTTTTATCCTATCAATTGAATAATTAAGGTTATTTGATTAATTCCTTATAATTCATCATTTTCTCCCTTTTTAATTAAAGTCCTCAATTATTCCAACTTGCACAATTAAATGATTTTTATGAATTATTTAATTAATTAAATTTCCTCCATTCCTCCAACTTGAATAAAGAATATTCCACATAGAATATTCCCTTTTCAAATTTGAATTCTTTCTTCGAATACAAAATATCTCCAACATAGTTCTTAAGATTAAGGGATATTATTGATTCTCTCATGGATTGTCAACCACTGATCTAATCCTTGATTCACGCTTAATGGATTATCAACCAATTGACTCATCCCTTATCCACGCTTCATGGATTATCAACTAGTTGATTCATCCTTGATCCATGTCTTCACTTCAATTCAATTCCATCCATTGTTTTGAATCCTTACCATTGATCAATATCTTAAAAATCTATAAATACCTAGCCATTTTCATATCAATTCAAAATTCACAACCTTATGAAAATTTGCGCTATCAAATTCTTTACTCACCTTTGAGTAATTTGAGATACTTTTATGTAAATCAACCTTTATCAATCATCATCAATATTTTGCAGTAGTATGGACTAGGAAAATTTGAGAAATCCATATCCATATCACACAAAATTTGCACTCAATCCACAATGGAATTTGAGGTTTCTTTGTTATTTATTTCAATTGTACACAATTTCATTACAGTGTTATCTTTAATTGGTCAATTGCTTATTTAATTGAGCCATGTTTACTAAATTTCATTGTAGTGTTATCTTCAATTGATCAATTGCTTATTTAATTTTCTTTGTTTAATTTGTTTTTATCAATTGAACTTTAATACTTATAGCTATATTTTTCATATTTTACACAGTTACATCATTACATCTCTTTAGGGGAAAAATAGGGTTTAAAAAAATCAAAATGATAAACCACTAATTCTCACCCTAAAACATGTAATTTTGTGTGAGATATGGTGCAAATAACAATCAGTAAATAACCCTAACTATTATAGAAACTATGAGGGGAGTTTTTAGAGCTCAAAATGATGTGTACCTTGCTTCAAGAAGCCTATTTTTAGGTCACAAAGGACACATTTGTATTTAGTGGTGAATGGGTCCCTATTGGGGTTTCTAAAATTGAGATATGGGTTTTATTCCTTGATTCCTACACTCTTAGATCCTTGGTTGTCGACTCCCAAAAACCTATAGAAAATTATGTAACCTTCTTTCCATGTTCTTGCAATATGAATGACAACTTTCCAACTTGAAAACTTTTACAATTTTGCTAGAATCTTGTTCTCCACTTGATCTTCAACCTGTATATCTTCAAACACACATTTAAGAGAAGATTTTTTTTATTGTTAGTGAATAGGGGTTTTCCTAAGTCAAAACCCTTGTAGGTAATTAAACCAAATGATAAAATAATGAAATTGAACCATGAACATGAAATAACAAAATGTTGATACCTTAGAAGTTTTCTTGGAGTATAAATTTGTAAACTAATATGTAGTGGCCATGAAGAATGTATATATTGATCCCAAATAATATGTGAAACAATGCTTGCAAGTAAATCCTCAATGCTACATTAACAATCTTAGCTCAACAACATGCTTGAATGCACTATGCCTTTGACATGATGAAATGATCTTGAATTGCTGCAAAAAACTCTTAATAATCTTGCTTTGAATTCCTTTTCAAATGATCTTGTAAACTCTATCTTTCTATAATGTATGAATACTCAAAGTTGCTAGGATGAAAAAATGTTAATTAACCCCGTATTTATACTAAATCTAGAGATTAACCCTAAAATTCAAATAATTCAAGTAGGCATCAGATTTAGGATTGAAAATCATTAGAATCCTACCAAAATTAAATTCAAAAAGATGTTTCCTACATGAGGAGGATCCATTCACCAATAAAGGTGAATGAATCCTAGCACCATTTTCTAGTACCTTGATTTTCCCAAATTAAATGTTATGGAATGTGATTATTAGGTGTTGGGGTAGATCCTTCAGAAGTTGTCACTAATAAGGCTTAATTTTTATTTTGATGAATAGACAACTATCTATATTAATTCAAATATAAAGATACATATTCACAAAAAAAGGATGGGTGATAAAAAGGCACACCCTGAGATTCAAATGGGTAGCACCCCGAAAAACCAACAAATCATGTGGGAAAACCCAAAAGTCCAAAATTAAAAAGTAAATAAAAGGCCATTAAGAGCAGTGCTAGTAGAGCCAGGAGGGTCTCTATCATCCAAATTTTTCCCCCATACATCAAAGAGGTCTGGATTGACGTCAGGAGGAGGACCCCAATGGTCATCAACATCTTTTTTCTCTTTATCTTCTTCCTCGTGCATGGCGAGATTACAAGCACCAAATGCGGAAATTTTTTACTAATGGTTGGCCAACCAGAGCTAGAAGCAGGAGGGTGATTAGAGGGCCACTCAGAACTACCACCAACACTCCCTGAATCAACACCAAAAGGCCACCCCTAGCTAGCCTATGGTAGAGGAGAGCAGTTTCACTGAGGAGTGCAAGAATCCTGCTAAGGCTGAGGCTGGGAATGGGGACGCGTAGAGCCACTCTACTACCAACCCCTAGAGGGTGACTGGCCATGGGAAGAGGTGGGCGAAGCGGGGACCTAAACAATAGTACAAGGGGCATTACCCTAGTGATCCAGGAGAACCTAAAGGTGAGCAACCTCAAGTACAACTTTGTTAGCTTGCACCTAAACCTGTTAAAGAACATTAGAGAAAATCATAGCTTTAGCATATAAAGATACATGAATATCCATTTGAGTATGTGTAAAAATGCAAGCATTTTTGTATTTCCAAATATTGAAGAGACTTTCCACCCTGAAAGTGTGCCAAAGTTGGGTGAATTTTGTAGGAAATCTGGGAGAATCTCCTAGAAACACCATATGCCAAGAGAAAGGCTCTGGCCTAAAGGGATGAAAAAAGTCAAGAATCCAAGTCCAAAGCTATTGGGCTCTAGGAAAAAACCATAAAAGCTGCTTAAAATTCTTAGCTTTCCCACAAAAAGGGCAATGAGGGTCTGAGACCCCCAAGTGAACAAGCCAAGAAACCATAGGAAATCCTTGGAAAAGATTACACTAGGAAAAGTGGCAAGTTTCAGTTGAACACTTGCAAACCAAGTGGCATAAAATATTTTATGCTAGACATGAGCAGGATATTGAAGAACCCACCTCTGGTTCAAACATTGAATCATAGGAAAATGTGGTGAAATCCACCTGTAACCAAGCTGAGGCTTGTAATATTTGAAAGGGGTGTCTAGATACCACTTCTAGTCTTTCCACCAAGGTTTGGTCTCATGAATTCCAACTTTATGAAGTATCTCGGTAGGGATAGGATTCACTACACCCTCATAAGTAGCACAATCCTAGCTATGAAGCTTGAACTGGGCACGAAAAAACTTCCCATGGCATAATACACATGGTGGGTCTATGAAATATTTGATGAAAGGTCTGGATACCCTTCTTGTGAAACTTGAGCACCTTAAGCCAAGGTGAATTAGGTAATGGATGACCATTACAAGCAAAAAGAGGCAACCACGGGTATGTGCAGGATCATCATTGAAAAAATAGGCCCTTAAATAGCAAAAAATTTAGAAAAATTAGAGTTAGGAAACTTTACGTAAAAATTTGAATAAGCTATCTATATTATTTAAAAAATATGTAAGAATAGAATTTTTAGCAAATTGAATGTAGTTTCTAAACTACTAAGTTTATTTTAAAAAAATGAAAATCTATTTGGTGAAAATTTGAAATTTCAATGCAGTAGTACTTAAATTTTAGAGAAAAAATAAGAAGGTGTATGTCTGACCACCCTAACCATAATAAAATGATAATTAATTTTTATAAGATTTTAAATATAAGTATACAACTCATGTCATGATGTGATGCATATTTTTTTGTAATTTTTTTCCAAGTAAATAATTAATTATGAATTTTTTATTGCAACTTTTAAAAAATAAAAAAAACTACTGTGTCTAACCACCTTAACTTGGTTAAAACTTCATTAAATTCATTTCTTTTTTGTTTAATCCTATAGTATGAAAAGCATAGAATGTGACGCATGTTTTGGATTCAAAAACTATGATATCGTTTGAAAGTTATAGATGTTTTTCAATCAGCCTATCAATTAGGACTTTAGTTGTAATTCAAATAGAAAATAAATAATAATGATTTATTAAATTCAAAGTAAAGCATAATTTATATTGGTGGAAAGCTGAGAATCTCCTTTAAAATCCCTTTTCGTTTCATCAATTTTGGGTAAAAAAAAGTCATCAGCCACATACCCTACAAAAACCTATCATATCGCCACTTTTTGGCCCATCATGATCTTGCACATACCCCCACCAAATATTGTGCTGGTTGAGAGAAATCCCATCTTGAAAACTAGAGCCAGCCCAACTGAGCCAGGGTTTGATAGCCTCCCAGGCTTGCCAGATAATTTTGGCCACAAATGTCCCCGTAATCTAGGTTGATTCTTCCATGACCAGAAGGGTTTGAAAGACTATCCCCTTCTAGGAAAGTCTATGGATAGGGAAGCTAGATTGAAAACTATGCCTGAGAAGAATTTTCTAGGCCTCGTCCCTAGTAAGGGCACAAATAATCCATTTAACACATAGAGTAGTCCCTTGTCATTGAGTAGACAACAACTCGAGAGCTCCCAAATCTCTGGGAAGGTAGCAGAATTCCAAGCCACATAGTGAAACCCTCTATGAGACTCAAAGGAGGCCCAAAGAAAATCTCTAAGAAATTTCTCAACCTTGCAATAAGTACCTTTGGAATGGTCCCAATAAGAAGAAGAATAAACATGGGCGTCTGTTAGAACTTTGGAACACACCTGAAATTTCCCTACTAAAGAGAGGGGTTTGGTAATCCAATAAGCAAGATTCTGCTCAACCCTGGAGAGCACTGCTTGCCAAAGCTAAGTTGGGGATACCTAAAGGGAAAAAGGAATGCCCAAAAACTAAAAATTTTCTACTGGTCCAATCCATTTCCATCCATACTATTGCAACCAAGGCGGAGAACGCAAGATAGATTGTCAGTAACACAAAGTTCTATGCCACTTGATGGCAGAACCAGAAGCAAGACATAAGGTATTAAGACACTCAAGAGCCACCACAATGGAATCTTCTTCCTCCAGAAGGGTGAGGAATGAGTCATTAGCAAAATGGCCATTAACAAGCTGAGCCTGAGAGTTGGGCAGGGAAATGCCCTTGACCCACTGCTGGGAAACCGTGTTGGCCAAGAGGTAGCCAAAACCCTTAGCTACAAGCACATACAAAGAGGGGGCCAATGGGAACCCTTTCCAAATGGAACAAATGAGTCCAAAGGCAGAGGATTGATGACCATTGATGGTGATCTATAGGTTGAGGCATCTGTAAAGAGCATTTGAATAAATTGAATGAAGTTGGGCCCAAAACCCAAAGCTTGCAACATAGCAAGAATAAACTGCCATTCAATGTGGTCATAGGCCTTGGAAAAGTCAATTTTAATGAACATAAATTTTTGGTTTGAATGTCTAGCCCATTCCATGCCTTCCCAAACAACAATAATATTATCCAAAATAAATTTGGATTTGATAAACCCAGTTTGTTTTGTGTGCACAATCTGAGGTAGACGATGGAGGATTCTAAGTGCCAAAGCCTTAGCGATAATCTTGTAGGAGAAATTAAGAAGTGTGATAGGTCTCTAGTTGCAAATTCCTTTTGTGTCACCAAGCGTAGGTATGAATTTTATGTTAGCTTTATTAATTAAGTTATCTAGATAATTAGAATGAAAAGCTTCTAAGTAAACTTGATGCAGATCATGCCCAATATAGTCTCACATGGCATTGTAGAATTCACAAGTGGACCCATCAATTCTTGGGGCTTTGTCATCAGCCATGGAATAGACAACCTCTTTGAGATCATCAACTAATAATAGTTGGTCACAAAAAAAATTCTAAGCTGAAGAAAGCTTATTTGGCAAAACAACAAGATAATCTTGAAGGGCTTGTTGTCGCACAAGCGTGAACTCCTATGTAGTGAAGACTTGCTCATAATGACACACAAAGGCCTGGAGAATACCAGGCAGCTCAAAAAGCACCTGAATCCCATATTTTATTTTTTTAATGCCTGGGGATGAGTGGCTAGCATGCAGAGCCAAAATAAAACTCTTTGGAGGCACGATCACCAACTTTTAGCCAATGTAACCAGGCTTTGATTTGCACACCTCTAGTAACATAGTTGTTAGCAATTTTTTTCTTCTACCTTATTGCCACCATGACTTGCAATTATGGAGAAAAAGGGTTGGTTTCCAAAGGCTCTAGAGTAGCATGGAGGTCAGCGATGGTAGCCTCATAAGACTACCGGTGAAAAATAGCCAGTTGACACGCATAAATGCACAAAAATCTAGGTGTGTGGATGATAGCCTCATTCGACCAATTAATCTAGCCTATATGATCAGTTGGTCTACACTCCAAATTCAAAACTCTATGAATGTGGGCTAGGGTAGGCTTGTGGTAGAGTAAAGACGTGTTTAAAAAAAATTAAGTTCTACACGTGTGAGGCTATCGAGTTTCCCATTCAATGCAAAAAGAAATGAGGAAGTGGTCTGACAAGGTCACATCCATTAACAACTTAACTAGGAGAGAAGAGTTGTCAAAAGAGAAAAAATATTGCGCTGAGATCATGGAATGATCAAGGTGCTTAAATATGCTGTCAAAACTAGCTCTGTAATTACACCAAGTGTTCCAGAGAGAATGAGAATGGCAGCAACCAATATTGGAATAAAAAAGCGCCAATTTATTGTGCATGTAAAACCACACCTCCCTTTCCCCAACTGTCCATCTGAATGGAAAAGTTCCATCTTTGTCAGATGCCATCTCCACCATATTACAATTGCCACATAGTAACTCTGTAGCAAATGGTAAAGAATAAACAATCCAATGCTAGAGCAAAGAGCATTCCACATCATCAGTAGAAGAATATACATTAGTGATCCCAAAGAAATGATTATCAATGTTGAGAAGGATCTAGACGGCCCGATGAGTGGGATCAAACCTATGGTCGACCACAAAAGAGTGCCACTATGGGGAAAAATGGGTGACAACTCTGCCACGCCCAACATCATGAGTAGTACAAAACATTTTACTGGCTGGCCAAATAGAGCAATAAGCTGCAGCAAGCAAAAAACCATAAAATTTAACTTCTTGGAGACAAAGCACTTCAATACTAGAGTACTTACACAAGGTATCCTTGATAGAATACTTCCTGGAGAGGTCTTTCAGACCTCGAACATTCCATAAGAGGAACTTTATGAGTGAAACCCTCCATGTTTTCGAAACCTAATTCCTCTTCATTCAGAGAAGAGAAACGATTCTACAAAAATTTTGGTGGAACTGATCCAATCTGGATGGACATAAAGGAAATCCTCCACTTTTCATGAACATATTCCCTTTCATTCCTAGGAAGGGGAAGTGTTGTGAGACTACCTTTGAGCTCCCGTCAAAGGAGAAGAAACATTTGGCTATGTTAACATGATAGTAACTGGCCAAGGTATAGCCTGTGGCCTAGGCTACAGTGGAACATAATCAGCTCCAACTGGAGCTTCTTTCCCATTCAAGGAAGGGTTTGAAACATCTTTCACTGGTTTAGAGGTCATGGGAGCCGACCCAGAACAAGTTGACTTATTCTTTCGGTTCGTAGCTGTAGTCCATTTCACATCAGGTTTGGCAGTAGATGCAATCGCCGAATGAGGCTTTTCAACATCTCATGGTGAAGAAGGTGTACAAGGCACTGCCAAAGGGTAGTCCTTAATCTTGTGGTCTATTGACTGATACCTATAGCATGTGTTGGGAAGATTACAATATGTGACCTTCTGGGTGTGACAGAGAGCTCCAATTTGGATATCAATAGAGTCTTTCAAATCTTTGGAAAGGTCCACTTCCACACAAACCCTCTTCTAGGTTCAGGCCTAAATGAACCTATTTGGCTCAATGCAAATAACCCTCCCCAGTGAGGAAGCTATATTATTCAAAAAAGGCACATAATGCAAGGGTAAACCAGGAAATTCAATCCAGACTGGGACCCACAACTTGGTGTCGTTCGAGACAACAAAATCATAGGTCCATGCATGTAAAACTAATAAAGAAGACTAGACATACTAGGGCCCATGGGCTAAGATAGCCTGCACATGATTGACCTCTGCAAAGTGGAACAAAAAGAAACCCTTGGTTAAATTTTTGACCATATCAAGGCGGACCCCATGAGGGACCCAAGCCTTGTTAACCCATTCTTTAAGTACACTTTTAGGGGGAGTTCTCCCAAAAAAATACCCAACAAGGGTGTATTGATCAAGCAATTAATAGGTAGTATCAAAATATGGTAAAGGAAAAACCACATCAGCTAGTGAATCAGATAACTTACCTCGTAAAATACTTTCAGAACAAATTTTTGGGGACGTTTGTTCAGAGGAGGAGCCATTGAGCAACGTCGTCAAACCGCTAACACTAGCAAGAATTGTTGGGTTAGAGTTGGTTGAACGCATATTAAAACAAAAAAACCCATAGTAAATTCCGTTGTACACACAAGAAAAGAGGGTCTTCCTGTGCAGGATGCATAGTATGACACAAGAGGGACCAAGGGTGACCGCAGAAAATGCAAAAAACCTAGCAGAGGTCATACACCTTCTTTCCCCCATTCATGTCAATTTTTCAATAATGATTAAATTTGAAATAAAGGGGATAATTGAGCTCAATTAATCATAATTAATTAATGAAACCCTAGATAAGTGTGAAAGTACCCTACAACACTTTACAATACCATAAATAAGGTACAATTTAAGTACATTACACTAAAAAGGGCCCTAAATTAATGTGAGTGTGTACAACACATTACAACACTAAATGAAGGCATAATTAGGTTAATTCAATATCACTTATTACCAAATTAAGTAAGGAAATGGGATACTTTTTTTGTTACTATATTTTTTCCCCAATCTAGTGAGAGTTTTCCCCCATGACAAACTCACACTAAAGTAGACATTCAAGACACTTTAGTATGCAAAAATAACATAGATACCTAGTCATACCCAATCAAAGGACAAGAATAAGAAAGAATAACAAATGATCAAGCATAACAATTCCATCGTGATGTGGAATGGGGTTGTTTTTCCGTAACATGCATTTCTCACTTTGGGATAGTGGAACTTTAGTTTTTCCACTAGGTGAGTTATCCCAATCACATGCACTCACCCTGGGGTAGTGGAACCTTAGTCTATCCACTAGGTGAGTTATCCTAAAGAGGTGGAAAATGAGAGAATCATATTAGCCTCCCATACCATACCGAAGTTATCCTCCTAACAACTTCAATAAGGCACCACAATGTAATTCTTTTGTAAATGATTTTGAATGGAACCTATCTAAGATTTTGTTAAAGTGTATTTTACTTTGTTCATGTAAGTTCTTAGGGAACATCATGCGTAATGTCTCCAAAAGAGGACAAGTCAATAATATCAGATCACCACTTATGGGATGCCTCTTATTTCACATCATGCCAACAAGGGATATCATATGCTTAGAAATATCACACTCTTGGAGGATATATAACCCAATGACACCACTAAGAAAATGACATGTCACAAGAAAAAATAAAATCATGCCATGAACTATGATGAAATATGTCATCAATATATGCCCCCACATTAAAGTGGTTGCTAAACCATTACTGTGAACAATTTCTTTAAAGTAGCCAATGTTTTGTCCTAAGACATGAGAGCTTCCCTTAGAAAACACTTTGCCAAGTCATATGTTTCAAAAATAAAGCTATGTCATGAAATAGGAAGGGTTTCCCCCCCAAAAAAAAAGTGGTCTATGGATTTGAGGTCAACATTTCTTTGCTACATTATTTTTTTAAGATCTCAGAACTATCAGTATTCCCTGAGTACTGATAGAATTGGAAGAATGACACAAAGAGAGAAAAAATATATATATATATATACTTTTGAGTCAACATGGAAGAGACCTAAAGGTCTCAATTCATTGCATCATCCACAAAAGGAAAAGAAAAGACAAATTAAAAAGATAAAGTAAATATTTTAGGTCAACATGGAAGAGAAATAGATTTCCTAACACCGTGCATCATCCCCAAAAGGAAAACACAAGACAGATGAAAAATTCTTACAACATAAAGAAGAAAGTAGGTACATATAGAGGAATGGAAAAAGAGAGAGATACATCAAACTAAACATCATGGGGGATCACATTATGCACATGCAGTCACAAAGAAACATGAAAAAATCAAAAGACTATTAAAGGCACATGTGAGTCAGCCTAGAGTAGGTTGTCTGCATCCTAATTTTGATTTGTATAAATGGAAGGCGAGAAACTAGCCAAAGGAACAATGGAAATTGTTAAACTATGGGAAGCACCAAGTTCAACACACTTTTTAGGAGATTTATCATCTAAGCTCATAGAAGAAGAAAAAAAATTGTTCAATTCATCATGCACTTCTTTGACAATCTTTACAATATCAATGTCATCATCTAAATTTAACATAATGGGAGGTCGAATGACAAAGTCCGAGTATGTGCAGGTCATCATTGAAAACATAGGCCCTTAAGTGGAAAAAAATTTAGAAAAGTTAGAGTTCGGAAACTTGACGTAAAAATTTGAATAAGTTATCTATATTATTTCAAAAATATGTAAGAATATAATTTGTAGACAATTGAATTTAGTTTCTAAACTACTAGGTTTATTTAAAAAACATAAAAATTTATTTGGTGAAAATTTGAAATTTCAATGCAGTAGTACTAAAATTTATGGAAAAAATAAGTAGGTGTCTATCTGACCACCCTAACCACAATAAAATAATAATATTTTTTTATAATATTATAGATATAAGTAGAGGACTCATGTCCTAATGTGATGCATATTTTTTTGCAATTTTTTTCCAAGTAAATAATTGATTATGAATTTTTTTATTACAACTTTAAAAAAATATAAAAATGCATATGTCTAACCACATTAAATTGGTCAAAACTTCATGAAATTCATATTTTTAATCCTATAATATGCGAAGCATAGAATGTGACACATGTTTCGGATTCAAAAAAAGTGATACCATTTGAAAGCTATAGATAATTTCAATCAACCTATCAATCAGGACTTTAGTCGTAATTCAAATAGAGAATGAATAATAATTATTTATTAAATTCAAAGTAAAGCATAATTTATATTGGTGGAAAGTTGAGAATCTCCTTTAAAAACCCTTTTCATTGCATCAATTTTTGGTTAAAAAAATTCATCATCCACATACCCTACACATACCCATCATATTGCCACTTTTTGGCCCATCATGATCCTGCACATACCTGTCCATGCAAGGTGTTATTTTTTTATGTTGTGGCGAGGCTATAGGATCATCATGCATTGCTTTAGGTAAATTTGGAATTTTATTTTCTATGTTTTTTGTGTCTTCTTGAGTTTGTAACTTACAAGCAATAGCAAGAAATCTTCACCTACACTTTGTAGCAATTCAATTCCATTTAAATCTATTATCAATTTGTGTGTGTAAGAGTTGGTTTGTCAAACATAGGTTCATTCTCTTCCTTGGGAGGAATGGATGAAACAACAATAACTTTTTCAACTTCTTTCTCTTTAGCTTTGTAAAATTGTTTGACTCTAGGAGGGATAACAAGATTATTTTGGTTATCTTGTGGTCTCTTGTAGGAAATGGTAGGAGGTTTTGCTATAGATTTTTCTTGAATATTTAGTAGGTATTTTGGTTCAATTATTTCTTCATCAAGTTTAGATGGTTCAGTTATAGGTTGAGGCATGTTTGGAAGGGATACTTCTGCTATTTTCTTTTCCTTTATCTTTTCATATTATTTGAAAATGAAGTCCTCATGGGGTTTAATAGTTTCCATAGGCTCAAGCCAAAAGATCTAATGAAAAGTTCCTCGGTCTAATGTAGGATTACATCCACTATGGTGCACAATAAATATAACATTTCCAAATGGAAGCGTTAGACATTTATGCACAACCAAAGGCATGATATTCATGGAGCAAAGCCATGGATAGCCTAACTTCACATGAAATTGGTATGATTGTGGAATGATGGTGAATGAGAAATTTAATGTTTCTAGTCTGAATTTTAAAGGGAGATCTATCAAACCCATTGTAGGAAAAGAAAAACCATCATGCATCTTGATACATTATTTTGGTTTATCATATGTATCTTGATATAGTTCATGCAAAAATTTGAATTATTTTGTGATCACATTCTCTACATAGACAAGATCAATTAACATCCCATTAGTGGGCTTATTATTAATTTTACTAGCTATGTAAAGAGGACCATCAAGTGCATGTTTAAGTATGTCATTTTGTAAGAAAGTGAACCATTGATATTAGGTTTATGTACTTCTCTTCCACTCTTAGGGTTTTTCACCTAAAAGGAGAGAGATAGGCCAAAAACCTAAGTGGTTCACTCAAAATAATGTAAGTATGATTAAATTATTCCTAAATCAAATGATTTAGATGCAAAAAAAAAAGTAAAATCTATTGATTATTAAGTGAAAACTATTGAAATGCAACTTTTGGAAAACACATAATTGTGTAATGCAAAAACACCTAGAAATGAAAGTAAACTATAACAAAAATGAATGAAACTAAAGAAGTGAACCTGTAAAATTCTTGGAGACTTGAAATGACTTCTGAAATGCTATTGATCCTAATTTTTTGGCCTAGTGGGACTCATTTTCCATTCTGGGTGAATTAGTCCTAGATCTAGGAAATTGTCTTAGAGCCTGTTTTGGACAAATGTGTATCCAAAACTATAGAAAACCAAAGTCAGGCCTAGAAATGGGACTCATTCACCACCCATGGTGAATGAGTCCACTTTTGAATTTCTGAAGATTCAAAGGTGGAAACTAAAGTCTTTGGTCTACTATTTGGTTCCTAACAGGTGTCTATCTCTGAAAGTTTGATTTCTGAACCTGAAAGTGACTTTTTGTTGATATTTTTCCTTAGAAAATGAAGAGAAGACTTGAAAAACTTTGAAACTTGATTCCTAATGATTTTGAAGCTTCCAAGATGCCTAAATCTACAAACACATAATAAGAGAAAGAGAAATGTTGGGTGTTAGGGCATGGGGGTTTTCCTTGGTCATACCCCTTCATAGGTAATTAAACCAAAATAGAGAAAGAAGATAATGAAGCATGCAACAACAGAGTCAATACCATTCCATGAAGATTGATCTTAAATTTCTACAACAATGGAGGAATATTGTGCCCTTGAATGAATGTCTTTGGAAACTTTATTGATGACTTGCAATGATGAAACCCTAACTTGATTGACTTGAGGGAGAAGATAAATGATGAATGAATGATAAGAGATGTGTGAATGAGTTAAGAGATGTAAATTAGGGTTTAGAGACTTGGTTTTATAGGAAATTCTCCTAATTTTCCCATTAATTGGATCCATAAGGCCGACATGAAGAAAAAATAAAATTAAAACCTAATTTTTACAGCTCAAAAGTAAAAAATGGCACAAATGGGACTCATTCGCCACCTTGGGTGAATCAGTCCCACCTCATAGGGACTCATTTTCCACAGATGGCGAATCAGTCCCATAGGGGTCCATTTTCCAGTTAGGTTGTTGAGAGATAAGAAAATAAGGTTTATATGATAACTTAGTTAGTTATTTGATCAATTTATGCCTTGGGATGCACAATACAGGGTCATAGGGGTCTATTAATGATGATGTAAAGGTCAATTAGGGCTTGGGACACAAAATTCAATGTGAAAATGTGATTAAATACACTTTACAACACTAAAATGAGGTCCACATAGCCTAGAAAGGAACAACATCTGATGTGAATGTGGAAGACACATTACAAAACTAGATTGGAGTTAATTTTAATTCACAATCCCTCTAGATTGATGTGAGGATGCAATTAAATACATTTTATAATATTGAATTAAGGGGAAAATAGGTCCATTAGACTTAAATGCTTAATAAAATTATAGAAAAGTGTGAAAGTCTTTTACAACACTTTACAACACATCAATAAATGTATTTCATTTAGTTTTTAAGGGTCCAAGACCTAATGTGGATGTGTAAAACACCTCACAACACTAAATCAAGGCCTCATTAAGTCTAATTTATCATCAATTATTCCCAAATCAAGTAAGAAATACTTTTTTCTATGTTACATTTAGCCCCCACTTTAGTGTGAGGGTGAACTTGCTTCAAACTCACACTAAATTAGACATTCAAGATGGTCCTATTGTACCCATGCAAATGGTCTAGGATGACAAGGATGAAGGAAGTGGTCAAGCCCCCATGATCTAAGATCTTAAGTCAAACCAACATAAGTGAAAAAGGGCATCCACAAGGTGAATGATTTGTAGAAAAAATAGATATATGATCATGCAATGGAAAGAACTAGAAGGAAGAGAAAGGTGAAAATGAAAGGTGGATCAATCTTTGACCGTTTGTCCAACACATTATGGACCAGATCTAGGTTGTTTTTCCAAATATGAATACTCACTCTGGGGTGAGGAAACTCTTGGTTGTCTATTGGGTGAGAAAGCCCAAGTATACTCACTTTGGGGCCAGAAAACTTCTGGTTGTCCGCGGGGTGAGGAATCCACAAGGTGGCTATGGGGAAAATTCATGCCTCAAAATGGGATTTCCCACTCAACCATACCAAAGTTATACCTCCTGATAACTTTAATAAGGAACCACAATTAAAAATGATTTTTGAGATTTGTGGTAGGAAAAACTTCATATGCTTGACACTCATAGACATTGTTAATGCAAGATATTACAAGGAATGTTCAAAGAGATTTTTCGTAGTTCATGCAAGGTCTCGTCTTAGGGAACATTGTGCTTAATGTTTCCAAGAGAGGATTTTTCAAAAGAAGTAGCATGCTCTTCGAGGGAATCAAGCCTAATGACTCCACCAAGAAAAGGACACATCACAAGAAGAAATAAATTGCACAATGAAATGTGAGTGGTGATGTATACCCCCACTTTAAAGTATTTGTGAACACGAGTACTATGAGAAATATCTTTAAAGTAGAAGAAGGAGACATGAGAGCTTACTCGGAAAGAGCTATGCCAAGTCATATGTTTCTGATAAGCGACATCATGAAAAAGGTAGTATGTCACATGTGAGCCAACCTAAAGCATGACATCCACATCCCAAGATTGCTCTTATATGTTTATGAAAAGTTAACAACTATCCAAAAGAGTCAACAAAAAGTGACATATGAGGACAAGGTTACTAAACCCCTTGCCTCCTAAGTGCAAGAAAAAGGTGAGCCAAAATGATTGATGAAATTTAGGTGAGAGTGAAAATCAATATCAATTAGGTGCTCCCATAGAAGGAAGAATACCAAACTCCTAAAAATGTTGGATTTTATGACTCAAAGCCTTACATTCATCAGTGGAATGACCATGAGCTCTATGATATGCACAGAATGAAGTCTTGTAATAAAATTTATTTCAAGTGATTGGAGGAAGGGTTATCAAGTGATCATGGAGGAGTCTCGACAAGATTCCCTCTTGATCAATGGTAGAAGGTGGTCCTATGGTTTGCTTGAAAGAAACATCTTGCTTAGAATGAGTTGTCATATCTTCGCAAGACTCTTTAGATTGTGAAATTTTTTTCTCTCCTTTATAGGAGGGTGTATAATCTAATGAAGTCAAATTATTAGTGTCTCGTTAGATTACATTGACATTAAGTGAAGATTTCATTTTCTGTTTGATTATGTACAAAGGAGAATAGCCCAGACCACTAGTGTCTATTTATTCAGGATGTTTTATAGTTAAGGTTGAATTAGAAGAATGTGATGTGAGAGTGTTTGCATTGATTTAAGGCTTGTAAACTTCTATCAAAAGAAAATAATGAATGTCATGAGTGGTTTTTTGTATGATAGGGTCTATAGGGTGGTGAATACCTTATTCATTAGCACAACATCCTTTTCCACTATAGACAAGTTGTTTCATAAGCTCATACCCTTTTCCATAAATATTTTTCATTGCTTTTTGATTGGTTGGTGGTTGGTGATAAGCATTGTCAAAGGTGGTCATGTAGTGTTTTCTTTTCCCTAAAGTGGTTAAGGTGAATGCTTTCAAAGGGTCATCTTCTTTTTCATTTCCCCTAGTTTAATATTTGTGTATGATGTTGTACTCACCCATGAATTCATGTTCAAAATCCAAGGAACCCCAATCATCTTATAATAGCTATGTGACTTTTTCATATGTTTTTCTTTCTTGTTCTATTGTATGGGTTCCACTGGTGTAGTTGATGTTAATGTGTTTAAGGAATTTTCTTTGTTCTTCTCAAGTTGTAAGACACTATCAGGTTCAAGATTAGTGTCAAGTGTGTGAACTATGTTGTTGTAGATGTATTTTAGTTTGCATTGAAAAGTGGAAGGCACACCTTTAATGGAATGAATCCATGGTTTTCCTAAGATAAGATTACATGAAATTTCATGAGGCATAACATGGATTGGTCTATTCAAGGTGGCCATGCCAATGGTAAGAGGTATAATGATCAACCCAAGTGGTTGCTTTTTGACATTGTCCAATCCCTTAATAGATAAAGAATCAGATTGAATGGTCAATTTATCAATGCCAAGCCTATTAGGGAGGCTCACACTACACAAATTAAGGGAAGAACTAGTATCTACAAGAGTTCTCTTTATCCCTTTCCATTTGTATTGTGTTATGATCATGAAAGCTTCATTTTGTTTTTGCACATCCAAAGAGGGGAGTTCACTTTGGTGGAAAAAAATGCCATTGTTTATTCCATGAAGGATGGCGGATATGTCATTTCATTGTGCATTAGAAGAGACAGGAACTTTTTGTAAGGCTGTTTGGAGCATAGTGTGATATTTAGGTGAATTTGGAATTAAATCACATAGGGATATCCTTACAAGAGTATCTTAAGTTACTCAACAAGATCATACTCTCGAATGTGTGAATTTAATCAAGGAGCACTAGGCCATATGGGATTATGGAAAGGTAATGGTGTTGTGGTGGGTTGTGATGGATGTAGATTGCTTCAAGTGTTATATGTATGAGCCACATTATTATGACTTAGTTGTTGTGAAACATTATGCTTAGGAGGGTAAAGAACAAGTGCAGGTTTATTTTGGGTTTTTTGTTCGTGTGAAGTTGGGTAGAGAATTAGAGGGTTTTGAGGATGTCCCATGAGGTATGTATGAGGTTTATTAATCGATGGGGATCTAATTGACACTTGCACATTCACAACCTCAATGGTCTTGGTTTGATGTATCTCTAATAAAGGAATTCTAGAATCACCTTGTTATTGAAGGAAGACACGTGATTATTGTTTCCTTTTTCTAGCACCAAGATATTCTCCCTAGACAGAGATTTTTTAGGAGAACAACAAGCCACATGTTCTTGAAAAGTAAGGCTTGGTTCTTCAAAATAACCTCATCACAAATAGGGGAATGATCAATGATGGGATTCTCAAGAGGGGGATGATTAGGAGAAGGTATTAGTTGAGTTTCCATTGTCTCTAAGGTCACATTTTCTTATTTGATGTGATCAAACCTACTAGGATAGCTTGTAATATGTTCATCCAAGGTGAAATTTTGTAACTTAGCTCCATCACAAGTGGGGGAGGCATCAAGAGAATGACTACTATGGTTTTCAAATAGATTATCCCAAACATTAGGAGCATTAGGAAGGGAGGATCAAGCTTCTCATGATTCTTAATAGGAATATCTTCTAACAACAATCTATCCTCTTTACATCAAGGAGGGTTATTAGGAGATGGACAAGTTTGATTGTCATGGTTATGGAGACTAGGTAAGGTTATATTTAGAAAAGTGTCTATGATCTCATGTTCATGTTGTCTAACATCTTCGAAAGGGGAATGGGGAGATGGAAAATCAAGATCCTCAAGGCTTGTAACTTCCTTTACCAAGATACCTTCATCACTAATAGGAGAGGTATCAAAAGAAGAACAAGCATGCTTGTTATGATTGTCTACACCTCCATTTGCACCAATGGGTAATGTAATGGTTTGGTCAAAGATATGACTAACATGTCCCTCATTATTGTAATAAAAATTGGACTCATAAGAGGGGGTATTGTGCTTATAAAATCCATGTTTAACCAAATAAAAGGCAAATATTTTGAAAAGAACATGCTATGCAAATGCAAATAAAGTGAAATACAATGATCTATATGCAATTTTTAGATGTCAAACAAAGTAAGTTGTTGATTACAATATGTAATAATCTAAAAAATAAAATGTTGGAGATGTAAATGTGAAATTAAATAATGCATGAAATGAGCTAAATTAAGCTATATATGATGAAATGCATGTTATAGAAACTCAGCTAACTCATAGAGGTAGGTAATGTCATCAAACAAAAGCTTAAAAAAAAGGTTTTTAGTTATATAAAGGGCAGTTTTAGAGGTGAAAAGGGACTGATTCACCCAAGGTGGGGAATAAGTCCCAGTATGGACTCTTTTCATAATTTTCAAAAAATATTGAGTGATATTTAAGTTTTATGAGTTCTATGATGCAAAAATAAGATAAAAATGTAGAATTTCATAAAATTTAAATGAATTTAGATGCCAAAAATGCAACCTGAATGCATTTTTCATGAATACAAAATTTGAAACCTAACATGCAAATGAATCAATGCAAATACTAATGCAATATGAACGTGAGGTTAGATCAATGATGAAGGACTCTAAATCAAAAAAGTATTAAAGAAGCAGGTTCACCAAAATGAACCATAGATTTTAGGTATATGTACTTCTCTTGCACTCTTAGGGTTTTTCACCTAAAAGGAGAGAGATAGGCCAAAAACATAAGTGGTTCACTCAAAATAATGTAAGTATGATGAAATTATTCCTAAATTCAATGATCCAGATGCAAAAAACTAGTAAAAGCTATTTATTATTAAGTGAAAACTATTGCAATGCAACTTGTTGGAAAAAAACGTTGTGTAATGCAAAAACACCTAGAAATGAAAGTAAGCTGCAATAGAAATGAATACAACTAAAGAAGTGCACCTATAAACTTGTTGGATACTTGAAATGAATTTTGAAATGTTGGTGATCCTAATTTTTAGGCCTGGTGGGACTCATTCCCCATTCTGGGTTGATTAGTCCTAGATCTGGGAAATTGTTTTGGAGCTAATTTCAGAAAAATGGGTAACCAAAACTACAGAAAACAAAAATAAAGTTTGGTAGTGGGAATCATTCACCACCCATGGAAAGTGAGTCTACTTTTGAATTACTGAAGATTCAAAGGTGGAAACTAAATTCTCCATTTTTCTCTTCGATTCTTGACAGGTGTCTGCCTCTTAATGTTTGATTTTTGAACCTAATAGTGACTTTTTGCTGATATTTTTTCTTAGATAATGAAGGGAAGACCTAAAAAAATTGTAAGTTGATTCCTAATAATTTCCAAGCTTCCAAGATGCCTAAATATGTAAACACATGAGAAGAGAAAGAGAAGTGTTAGATGTTAGGGCATGGGGGTTTTCCTTGGTCAAACCCCTTTGTAGGTAATTAAATCAATATAAATAAAGAATGTAATGAAGCATGTAACAATGGATTCAATACCTTTCCATGAAGATTGATCTTGAATTTCTACAACAATGGAGGAAGATTTTACCCTTGAATGTCTCTTGAAGCTTTCTTGATGACTTGCAATGATGAAACCCTAACTTACTTGACTTGAAGGAGAAGATAGATGATGAATGAATGATACAAGATATTTGAATGAGTTAATAGTTGTAAATAAGGGTTTAGAGAATTGGTTTTATAGAAAATTCTCCTAATTTTCCCATTAATTGGATCCCCAAGGCCGACATAAAGAAAAATTGAAGTTAAAACCTAATTTTTCCCACTCAAAATTCAAAAATGAACCAAATGGAACTAATTCACCACCTTGGATGAATCAGTTCCACCTAGTAGGGACTCATTCACCACAGATGGTGCATTAGTCCGAGAGGTGTCCATTTGTTAGCTGGGTGTGCCATAGAAAAATGGCCCCTTATCATTTTAATGGCATTTTAGGACTTGTTTCATGATGTTTGGTCTATTTTTCTTTCATTTTATCTTGTAACATGGCTTGAACATGCATTTTATGTACTAAAATTCAAATAATGATGTCTTGTGAAGGTGTTGTGAAGTGTTGTAAAAAATTTCTACACTCTTCTAAACTCTATTCATTACAGTTCACCTAAAAATTACCTTTACATCACTTATCAAGTCCTCTTTTTAAGTGTTGTAAAGTCTTGTAACAAGATTTCATACTTTTCAAGGCAGAACTTCATTATTTGTCCCTTTCTTATGCTTTATTTGACCCCATTTATGCCCTTATAAGATTTAATTAAGTGTATTTTTGAATGTAAGGTCGAAAAATAACAATTAATACAAGATAATTCATAACACCTATTTTTAGGTCTTAGGTGGGACCCATTCACTATGGGTGGCGAATGAGTCCCCCTTGGCTCCAAATTCAAAATATTTTAAAATTCCTTTTTGGTTTTTATTCAAAATCAGTTGATGTTGGCCCGTGATGAGTTATTAACAGGTTACTAAGGCACACAAATGTATAAATAAGTGTTTTTACATCCATTCTAGTCCCCCATTCATCAAGTTCACCCATTCACCTATTCACTCAAGCATTCAAGCATCTTACAACATTAAATCAAGCACTATTCAAGCATTGTGGAGCATCCATTAGCACAAATTCAAATTTTCATCAACAACAGTTTGGTAAGTTGATAGCATTTGCATGTTATTTGTTTATCATTCTCTTTCATTTCATTATTTTATTAAGGATTTTATTACCAAAGTGTTGTTTGACCAAGGAAAACCCCTATTTTCTAACCCTCAACCATTTTTCCCCTCTTACGTGTGTGTTTGCAGACCTAGGTATGTAGATTTAACAATAATTTAGGTGGTTGAAGATTGGTCAACAAGTCAACTAGGTGCTTCAAGTCAAATCAATCATATTTCAAGCTTGGAGAAGGTTTTCTGCCTGGTTTCTTCAAAATTGACTTTGGCAACTTGTCAAGCAGACATTTCTAGATTTGGTGTTGTAGAGTTGTCTCTTGATTTCTCATAATTTTGGGAGAGGATTGATTCACCACAAATGGTGAATGAGTCCCACTTTAAGACTAAAAATCTATATTTTTTCATATTCTAAATCCTGATAGTTAGAAACTTGCTTCTGATAGATTTCACTAGTAGCAGGTGATGAGCCTAAAATATGCTCATAATTTGATGTTATGATAAACTTTTAAATGACTTTACTTTTGCAATTTCATGGCTGTTTAAACTTTGTTGAAACATTTTATGGGGATATCCTGTAGCAAGACACTTTTATATTCCTACAGCCTGTTGTGTTGACTTGATTGCATTTATTGCCCCGTTGACTTCCGAAAATGGCTGGTATATCATATACAATTTTTGAATGATGAAGTACATTTAAAATGTGTGATTAATGAATAGATATCATGTATGTGCCATATGCCTTTTCTTGCACATCTATTACCTTTTGTTTCGCACGTTGTTGAAGAATGATCGAGTCAAGCGTAGCCAATCTCGACCTTGCAGTAAAGTCTATTTTCTGCACGACTTTGAGGAAGCTCCGGTGAAGACTCTTTGACCGAAACCGATTGGGGAAGATTTTTAATGATAAGTCAATCTGAAAAGAGTGGAGCGCTAGATTCTCTCTGAAGCGGGTTGAACACATAAATTCATTTATGAAGTTTGTTCCTTGATTCTCAGATACACTTTACTTCCACGTCTTTCTTTAATGGAGTTATTTAGTTAGTTGTTCTTCTAATTTAAAAATAAGATACTCCTCCTGCGTGAGAGAGTAGAGGATGAATAGAATGAGTAATAGATGATATTTTAGAGTAAGATAGAAATAGTGTAGCAGATATCATGTAAGAATCAGTATGATAATGAAAGACATAATCTGTTTGACCAGAAATAGAGTTTGTTGTTAGTTTTCACATCAACAAAACAATGTATATCATTCTGTTTTCATGAATAAAGATCGATGAAGTTTTGAGTTCAGCATCTGTGTAATCAGTAGATGCTTGCTAAGGGGGCCCACTTAGTAAGTATCTGTAGCTAATTAGTTAGATTTTATTTTCTGCTGAAATCCAGTTAGTTTTCATCTTTGAAGTTTTTATACAAACTTAGTCTTGTACTACTCCTGCAGCATAGAGAGTCCATCCCTGTGACTGTTCCTGCAGCATAAGGCCAGTTCATGGTTTGTGCTTTAGTCGTAGCTGTTATGGTTTCTATTTTAATCAAGCATAGTTGAGTTAAAGAATTCCGCATTACCATTCTGTGGCTTAGATAGAATTTCTTTCCAGTATGTATTTCTGCTAAGATTTGACCGAAACAAGTTCCTAGTGCATATATTTTTCCGCGCCATTTAAAGTCTACATCCCCTGGTTTGACAAGTAAAGTGAACTTCCATAGAGAGATATTAGTCACCTGTCAGAATGTCCAATTCCCAGGAAAGTTTTACTGTGATATTCATATCCTTTTGTGAGTGCGAGCCATTTTTTAGCACCGTTGTTGGGGATGGAGTCTAGCTAGGAGTCTGTTGAAGTGATTTTAAGCATTAGTTTAGTCTGTTATTAAAAAAAATAAAATTTTTCAAGCCACTATTCACCGTATTGCATGCACAGAAGAAGAAGAGACGTACTGGGAAGGTTCCTCCCTGAAAATCTATTTATTGAACTACCATTTGACCCAGCTGATAACGAACCTGAGGAAAATCCATTCACTCTGTTATTCTAGCACCCAGACATGGCAAATAATCCACCTATTAATCCACCTCTTGCATTTGAGTTTCCCATTGTTCCCTAACAAGATACTGACAATCTTAAAAACATCCCCTCTTCCTTGCTTCCAAAGTTTTATGGCTTGGTCACATAAGACCCAGAAACGTTTTTGTTTGAATTTGATGTCCTCTATCGTAGTTATGACTACAACACAGATGCTCATAAACTGAAGCTATTTCCTTCCACTTTGAAGGAGGGAGATCTCAGATGGTTCATGAGTCTAGGAAGAGGCGTTGTAAATAGTTGGGCAGCCATGCAGATGAAATTCCTTGAAAAGTATAAGGAATATTGTAAGAGTGCCAGCAAAGGTGATGACATATTCTAAATTTAGCAGGAGGATGAAAGTCTGGAAGATTATATTTCTAGGTTTTTGTTTTCACTAAAAAGAAACTCAAACCATACTCTCAATGAGGACTCTCAAAAACTACTTTTTCTAAGGGGAATCAATGATGCATGTATTGATGCCCTGGACCTAATAGGAGGAGGTGATATAACTCAACTACCTTGGGATGATATATAGAAAATATTTCTTAACTACTCTCGAGCAATAGTTAAGAAAGGTCGAGGTCATCATGCTTCAGTGGGGAAGTCTTCTTCTGGTGGAGTTTCCTGGATGGAGATCATAAATTTTCTATCTGATTTCAAGCAGGACATCATTAATAATATTGCTACACAATTGGACACTATGCAAGCTCGGAAGAAACATGCAGAAGCTGAGGTAGTTTTGGCTGAGTTCTGTCCATGCTGCAGACAAAAGAGGCGTGATTGCAGATGCAAGATGGTGGCTAATTTGGAAGCTAGGAAACTACCTACTGACTTCAAACTAGTGGAAGGTGATGATGATCAAGTGTTCTTTGTTGCGCAAAGGAGACCATGGGCCCAAAGATAAGGTATGTCTCAAGACTCTTTAACATTTGGTAATCCTTATTCTGGCTATAATAACCAATGGCAACAAGCATATGGACCACCACCACCATGGAATCCCCCTCAACCAAGTTGGCCTAATTATCAAACCCCATAGTGGCAATCTCCTCAAGGAGGTTGGTAGTAGCCACAAGGGCAATGGACCCCACCTTCAAGAAATTGGCAAGAAAATCCTCAATGGAGAGGTCCTCAACAATGGCAAAACCAGTCTCCTGGATTCCTGTAGCTTCCACAACCACAACAACAGGCCCTTATGCCACCTCCTGCATCAACTACCATAAATCCTAGACCTCCAAAGCAAACGGCTATGCCTGCCTAGCCGTTGCCCAATCCCAATAATAAGAAACAGCAGCAGCCACAGCAAACTGCGTATCTTGCTGAAGCCAACCAATATCAGGCTTATTCCTTGAATGTTAATGACATCCATCTGAGGTCTGGAACTACTTTACCTGCTCCCAAACCACCTCTGATTACAGAAATATCATACTCTCCCTTGAAGAATCTAATGCACCTGCTATTCCCACTGAGCATATGCCTATACCCGATACAGTTTCTATGGAACCTGTTTTGCAGAGACAAGACAAACCACCTTTTCCTTAGAGGTTGCAAAGTACTAAATCTAAATCCATGGAAGAACCCACTTTTGATATTCTAGATCAGCTCAAGAATGTGCAAATTCAAATCCCTTTATTTTAGGCTATTAAAGATGTTCCCATTTTTGGAAAAGCTATTAAAGAAGCCTGTTTGAAGAAGCCTGGATGAAAGAAAAAGGATCCCCAAACAATTCATGTCTTAGGGAAATTGGCTGATATAATGTTGGGAAATGTAGTCATTCCAAAGTATATTGACCTTGGAAGTCCTGTAGTGCAGATACATATAAATGGCCAAGTTGTAAAAAATGTTTTGATTGATTTAGGAGCTGCCATTAATGTCATGACAAAGCATACTATGGACTCCTTGAATATTTCAAATATTAGGTCTACACCCACAGTTCTGCAGCTTGCAGACAGCTCCACAGTTAAACCTGATGGGATGGTAGAAGATGTAATTGTCACTCTTGAATCTTGGGAGTATCCTGCTGATTTCACAATATTATTAGTTAAGGAAACTTTAGGAGGGTATCCAGTTATCCTTGGTAGCCCATGGTTAGCAACTGCTGATACTTTTATAGGATGCCGTTCTGGAGGTATGACCATTTCTGATGGGTAGTCCACAAAGAAATTGGCCTTGTATCCGCCTGCTAAACCTCAACCAGATTTGTCCCAACCTATTTGGCCAGATGTGGGGGAAGAAACTGAAGAAGCCAATTCTTTGGATCAATTAATGATGCTTCAAAATGAACCATTCTCACAACTTCAGAGTGAAGATGCTTTGCTTTTTCAAATTCTGCAATTTAACCTTGATACGGGTAGTTCATCTGATCAAAGTGGCAGTCATCCATAATGTTTCCTGCTGCAACTAGATTCTGAGAGTTCATTGCCTAAACTTCCGACAATTTTTCATAAGTTGCTTCCACAAGAGGTACAAACATTACCTGTTGATTCTATGAATAATCTCACTAAGCAGATAGAATTGTCCCTAGATCATTGTTTGAATGTTAATAGCAAGTTGTCATAGTCTCAAAAGGTGGACTTATTAAAAATGCTACAAGAACAGCATAAAGCTTTTGCATGGGAATATGGGGATATGCAAGGAATAGATCCTCGAGTTTGTACTCATAGGATATTTATCAAAGAAGATTGTTTACCAGTTAGACAACCTCAAAGAAGAGTAAATCCAACGCTTAGAGAAATAGTGAAAAATGAACTTCGAAAGTTGCTTGATGCTGGTTTTATTTACCCAATTTTTGATAGCCAATGGGTTTCTCCATTAGTCATTGTCACCAAGAAAGGAGGGAAATGGAGAGTGTGTGTAGATTACAGGGAATTGAACAATGCCACTAAAAAAGATCACTTTCCATTACCTTTTGTAGACCAAGTACTAGACTCACTATCTGGAAAAAGATATTTTTACTTCTTGGATGGTTATAGTGGGTACAATCAAATAAAAATTGCCCCTGAAGATCAAGACAAGACCACTTTTACCTGTCCATGGGGAACATTTGCTTATTCGGTCTTGCCTTTTGGCTTATGCAATGCACCAGCAACATTTCAGAGGATTCTATTACAAGTTTGGACATCCATTCCAGAGTCATGCAGCCACCACTAACTTCAGAGAAACCACCAGGAAAGTTAATGCTGGAGGACCAGCATTGGGCTAAGTAGGGGGCAGTGATGAGCCTAAAATATGCTCATAATTTGATGTTATGATAAACTTTTAAATGACTTTACTTTTGCTATTTCATGCCTATTTAAACTTTGTTGAAACATTTTATGGGGATATCCTGTAGCAAGAAACTTTCATATTCCTACAGCCTATTGAGTTGACTTGATTGTATTTATTGCCCTGTTGACTTCCAAAAATGGCAGGTATATCGTATACAATTTTTGAATGATGAAGTAGATTTAAAATGTGTGATTAATGAATAGATATCGTGTATGTGCCATATGCCTTTTCTTGCGCATCTGTTACTTTTTGTTTTCGAAGGTTGTTGAAGAATGATCGAGTCAAGTGCAGCCGATCTCAGCCTTGCAGTAAAGTCTATTTTCTGCATGACTTCGAGGAAGCTCCGGCGAAGACTCTTTGACCGAAACCGATTGGGGAAGATTTTTAATGATAAGTCAATCCAGAAAGAGTGGAGCACTAGATTCTCTCTGAATCGGGTTGAACACATAAATTCATTTATGAAGTTTGTTCCTTGATTCTAGGATACACTTTACTTCCACGTCTTTCTTTGATGGAGTTAGTTAGTTAGTTGTTCTTCTTATTTAAAAATAAGATACTCCTCCTGTGTGAGAGAGTAGAGGATGAATAGAATGAGTAATAGATGATATTTTAGAGTAAGATAGAAACAGTGTAGCAGATATCATGTAAGAATCAGTATGATAATGAAAGACAGAATCTATTTGACGAGAAACAGAGTTTGTTGTTAGTTTTCACATCAACAAAACAATGTATATCATTCTATTTTCATGAATAAAGATCGATGAAGTTCTGAGTTCAGCATCTGTGTAATCAGTAGATGCTTGCTAAGGGGGCCCACTTAGTAAGTATCTGTAGCTAATTAGTTAGATGTTCTTTTCTGTTGAAATCCAGTTAGTTTTCATCTTTGAAGTTTTTATACAAACTCAGTCTTGTACTGCTCTTGCAGCATAGAGAGTCCATCCCTGTGACTGTTCCTGTAGCATAAGGCCAGTTCATGGTTTGTGCTTCAGTCATAGCTGTTATGGTTTCTATTTTAATCAAGCATAGTTGAGTTAAAGAATTCCGCATTACCATTCTGTGGCTTAGATAGAATTTCTTTCCAGTATGTATTTCTGCTAAGATTTGACCGAAACAAGTTCCTAGTGCATATATTTTTCCGCGCCATTTAAAGTCTACATCCCCTAGTTTGACAAGTAAAATGAACATCCATAGAGAGATATTAGTCACCTGTCAGAATGTCCAATTCCTAGGAAAGTTTTACTGTGATATTCATATCCTTTTGTGAGTGCGAGCCAGCAGGACTAATTCGCTATTCTGGGCAAATGAGTCCTAGTGTTGATTTTCATTAATTTTAGATAGTATTCAAACCATTGTAAATTCCTAAAATCTTTCCTAGGTGCACTCTGATTCACCCTGCTCTTTTTTTTTGCATTCATTCATCTTTTAGTTCATTGTTTTCATATCATAGTGTGTTTTCCAACATAGTTTAAATCTTAGTTTTGCAGTCATAATCAGTCATATATATTACTTACTTGCATTTAGTTCACTTCATTTATCTTATATAGCATTAGAAATAACATAATTTGAATGAACCCATTAGCATTTTTGGCCCCACCTCTCTCCTTTTTAGTGAAAAACACTAGAAGAGCTAGAGAAGTGCATTGGTGCCGAAATATATATGGTTCATTTTGGTGAACTTGCATTTTGAACACTTTTAATTTTTGATTTCATTCACATATTGCATCCTAGAATACACTTGCATCAACATTTATTTAGCATATTTTTTTGTTCTAGTATTCTAGGACTTCTCATAGTGCATTAGTGAAAGATTTGTTTAGATTTCATTTTTGCATTGCATATAATTGAAAAAACTAAAAAACTGCATTCTGCATCCTTAATTTCATTTTAAACAACATTGGAATCACATTAAAATTTTAGAAAAACACAAAAAAATCTCATAGTTGGACTCATTCGCCACCTTGGGCGAATCAATCAACCTACACTGTTCATATTGCATTTCTAGACATTTTATGGCATTTTCCTATACTTTTGTTTTTTGTAATTACTTCCCTATTACAGTTAGCATAATTTATGTTATTTGCATTTAGAATTCCTAAATTGAATTGCATTTATATTCACCCCATCTTTTGTGGTACTTGTATGACTGTTTGGTGCCCCATTGATAATACTTTAGTGAGATGATGTTCTAGACTCATGGCCTCCAGCAATAGCACTTTTGTTGTGGACCTTGGGATCTCAAGAACTCCTACTCCTAGTATGGACAATGGTGCATTAGGCATTCACAATACCACTTCTATGCCTTCACCTTTCAATCCAATGAATGTTGACACCCAAAACAACTCCCTCTCGCAAGAAAATGTCATTAATATCCATGAGGATTTTGCACATTTACAACAATACTTGTCACTTGAAAACATTTCCACCAGTACCATACCTATAATTGAAAACCTTCATTGTTTGATTGAAAGTGATAATGGCTTGCAAGTTATGAAGATAATTTATGAGATTTAAAATAAACATGCCTCTTCTAATACCCAATCTGCAAACATTGTCGTAAGCCAAGGAGGACCTCAAGTTCCTCCCCCTTCAACCATAGCATCCATACCAACTTATATACCAATCCACAAGTCACCACAACTATGCACCAGGTTAGTTATGTGCCTCCTTCTTTCCCAGTTTCAACTAGCATTCCTAGTTCTCTTGTGGCGTCACAAGTCCCCTCCACTACCTTCATCCCTCTTATTTTTCCTTTCACTTCCCCTAACATCACATACACTCCATCACCATTTTCCCTTCCACCTCAAACTACTTACCCTGACCCTATTCTTACACTACTCCTTACCACTGTTTCATCCATGCACCAACAACTTTCCACCATAAGCCAAGGTCAAACTGCTCCACCCACATACCATGTTCGTAGTAGCCCCTTATCTAGGTATGTGCAGGATCATGATGGGCCAAAAAGTGGCAATGAGGAAAAAATTACTTCTTTCATCAACCCAAAAATGTGAAAATGCCTAGTTGACATTTTTTTGGCTTGGGTGTCAGTACACACCTCCAAAGCAATGAAAAAACCAAGATTTCCATATCGAATATCTGATTTGAAGAAAGTATATATAAACAAATTTCAAGCTATCAAAATCATTTCACAATCACAAACAACCTGCGGGTGCACAGTGACGAGGTTCTTTGCATAACGGATATCTGATTTCACCAATCTCTGATTTGAAAAGGTTATATTTTAAATTTTTCTTTGCTTTGATTGAATTTTGAATTAGATTTGTATAATTTCAATTTTTTTTTATGGATTTTTTTTCAAAATAGGGCTTTTGATTGAATTTTTATGAAAAAATTGAGTTTAGAATGGATTTTGATTAAAAATGAATGTCCCTTTAAGGATTTTGATTTAAAAATAGTGTTGTTTATGTATTTGTATAAAAAATTAGAGAATTTTATAAATTTTTGTTAAAAAGTAGGTTTTTTTTTGGATTATTTTTAAAGCTAGGGTATTTTTATAATATTTTCATTTATATTATCTAATTTTAATTAGATTAATTATTTTTTAACTTTAATCAGGCATTATAGCTGTTGAGAATGAGAATGCACAAATTCCACCAGTCGAGAATGAAAATCCACTAGCTAAGAATCAAAATGCAGAAATGCCAAAGGCTCAACCACCTCCACAACCATCAATTGAAGACTTAATTGGTGAAAAATTGGAGCAATTGAGGGGAATTTGTAATGTTTATAAGAAAATCCTTCGATTATCCCATATGTCAATCACATTTACAGAAATAATTACAAATCTAGAAACCCTCTCCACCCAACCTAATGCCTTTCTTTCATGGCTAGAAACCATGAGGTAATATTATGCATGTGGATTGTCTTATGATGATGTGAAAAATCTCCAAATAACAAAATCCCAAATATCCTCTTAATTTATTAGCCCCTGCACTGGTTTTCCAGTTAATGTTAACAAACGAAAACTTTCTATAAAATGGTACATGCATAGGGGCATATTAGATAACTTTTGAGATTGTTGGTGTATAGTTTTTGATAAACCACCTAAAAATAATCTTGGTGTACCTTTTAACTTTATTAAAAAATTATACGCTGAGTTTTTGTTAGGGCATCATGTCAATTACTTTGACATTAAACCCTTTCAGGGGTTTGGTGGAGGTATGCCCCTGGATAAGCCAGGGGTAGCTAGAGTAGTCAGGTTCCTAGATGTTCCCCTTCCTCCGCCACCTCTAGTAAAACATCTAGATATTACAGAGGATGCAACCACACAAACTATCCAGGCCATTCACTCTTCAAGTGGTATTTTGGTTTCCCATACTTCTTCAGTAGCTCAGCCACATTCTGGTGATGTTGGTGATGGATCCAGTGTTGCTGCATCATCCTCCTCGGTTTCACTTATTTGTGTTGCGCATATTTTCAATACGTGCCACCAGATATGCTTGGGTCCTATTGTACAGCTTGCTGAGCATCCATTAGAAACTTCTAATTATGACATCCAGGATGTGGAGATTATAGGAGATCACATGCAGGGGAGTGGAGCACAACCTACAAAGTCCTCTCCTGCTAGAGAGGTGGACCTTGGAATAGTTACACAGGTAGCATTTAATGTGTAAATTCATAACTTAATTTTTTTAAAAATGAATATTAATAAGAGATAGTACCAAGTACTAAGATTTATTTACATGGTCTATTTAATATGTAATGTCTGAGGATGAGCTCACATGAGTGACTGATAGCACCCTTATGGCCATTTCATTTGGCCTCGACATGCAGATAATATGTGTTTTTGCACTCACTCATTTACATTTGTTTACTGTATACTTGCTTGCCATTTCAATTTTCATTAATGAAATTATATATTAACTTATATGTTTATCTTATTCTCTACTTGTACCTAGAAACACCTAGTGCGAGTGAGGAGCAACACTCTCTAGAATATGGAGGTGCAATGTTAGATAAGGGAAAGGTAATTGAACTCAAATTTGATTGAATTAAGATTTATAAGATCTTTTATTGATTATGCATACATCGACATAGATTGGTAGTTTCATATGTACTTGTCATTTTTATGTACATGTGGTTGTGAGCTATACATCATTGTTGACAAGTGTCACAACACCTGAAGGAGTAGGTATTCTAACACCTGAAGGAGGAGGTGTTGAAACACCTCAAGGAGGAGGCATCGCAACACCTAAAGGAGATAAAGAAAAAGATCAGCCTAAAGAGGTATGTGTTTATTTTATTTTGTGCTTGGTAAATATGTTCCTATTACCGACAATGGTATGCTAACTTGGATCAATTTTATGTTTTTGTTCACATATATAGATTGACATTACAAAAGTTAGTTTGGTTGGTTCTTTGAGAGGGGCATATTCTAGGACTCCTGACCCTTCAAAGAGATGTATATTTTAGGTAATCAAGATTTCAATTTTAGAGTTCAATTATAATTCAATGTATATTGATTTTTATGTTAATTATTCAATGTTAAATTATATAGTATAACTAATCTCAATTGTGGTTTGAATTTTTCTTGTGCAGCTACCTTCATAGCCAACGAGTGCTTCAAAGAGGCTCCATTTTGATGATCCACCAGTAGTTTAGGATGAGATAGACATTTTGGCATGTAAATTTTGAATAGATACTGAGATGTTATATGCCACATATTGTAAAACTTTGTTTGAGTTGGCATTGATTCAATTTTTGTATATGGACATACACTTGATTATTGGATAATTTTATATATAGAAGTTGACAATTGAAATTTAATTTCCTCCTTATGTACATGATTAAACTATTTTCAAATTTAATCAAGTGAGCAATGGTTAAATATGATTGCACAATAGCATAAAAATAATGGTTATATTATGTAGTTTATATTCATATTGTTGATTACATTGCATTGCACATCTTTCAAACTCAAAGCATTACTTCACATTGCATAAGTAACAACTAGATGCTGATAGATGAAAAAAATTCAATTACAATATAGTTTTTACAAATTCAACCTAAGCAGTTATTCAATTACTTCACATTACATAACTAATAACTAGGAGTAGCTATCAATTACATTTTCTTGTCATGGAATTCTATGAGACCATATTTCATTGAGGAAACTTGGCACAAAACTCACAAATAATGAAAATAAATCACTCAAACAAACTTTAAAGGCATCGTAGGCCTACCGCCCCCTCATTCCACATGCTATGCAGCCATTTACTTGCGGTGTAGGGGACGAACAATGGAGAAAACATGTAAAAATTTATGTGTGTGTGTGTGTGTGTGTGTGTGTAGCCTAGACACATATATTAGGATTAGAATATCACATAACATCATATAAACAAAAAAACCACCATAAACTTGAATGTCATGTAAAACATGCATGATAAATATTCATCGTTGAAATGTGAATTGTGGTAGCTTGATATATAGAGTCTATTGATGTCAGGGTTCAATTTGTATGATATTGGAAAAAGAAGCCAACTGAGTAGAGTTATTAGCATTCTTCAGAAATCATAAGAATTTTTTTAGTACACTAGCCATTTTGATGTCTTCTTGTAGTCTCAAACATTATTTTGTATCATTGTTACATTGGTCTTGACAGTGGTAGCTTAATATAGGTCCACAATAAAAAATCTGGTTTACCTGTGCAGTGTAACAGTGGCATAGGAAGATTTTTCTTTGAAAGCAAAAATGAAAGCTCAGCGTCTTGGAATGAAAATGACTATTTGCAAAAAAAATGAGAAAGAATGAGGTAGTTAAGGTTTTTGAAGTGATTTAGAGGACACTTTTAGGGTCTTCTTGTTCACGCGAAGTGTATCAACACATACCTTTTTGTAATATCAAGGATACTTTTTGAATCTTCCATGCATTGCTAATCTAAAAGGAAGGATCTTTTGCCTAATCTGTATGTAGCCATGCTCTTTACATTTTCAAAAAGAGAAAAACTTCCCTAATGATGCAAAGGCATTGCCAAGCAATTCTAACTCTCCACATGAGAGAAGAGAGATATTGGAGAGTACAACAAGTTAGTGAGAACTGAAGTGTAATGTGTTTTAGTTTGTAGTACTCCTCTATTTCTCTGCAGATGTGTGATAAATTCTTAGTTGAAAGATGCTAAACCATTTTTGAAAAAATAAAGTTGTGCCATGGTTTGCTTTCAATCCAGCAAGCAAAAATGAAAGCTTAGCCTCTTGGAATGAAAATTCTTGTTTGCAAAACAAATGAATAAGAATGAGGTTGTTAAGGTGTTTGAAGTTATTTAGAGGTCACTTTTAGGGTGGAAGGCTTAAAAATCCATTTTGAATGCACTCAAACCCTTGTAATAGGGAAAATAGACTGACCTCCAGTCAAAATGTCTCTTAAATGCACAAAAAATAATGAAATTAATTCAAACCAAGTTTGTGAAGAAGTTAACTATGCTTCCCACTAGTTTCCCTTAAGAGTCTAAAGTGCTAAAAGGAAGCAATCTTAGAAGGGCTATTTCTCGGAGACCGTGATGCTTACAGACTCTCCATTCAAGGCTACGGGATTGTGTTGAGACCATCTACAAAATATCTCTTATTTTTCGCTATCTTGGAGGTGGTTTCCCGTGGTGATGACTTTTCAATGGAGGGAAAAGTTGCCAAATGCAAGTAGTGTAAAGTTGCAAAGTGGTGTAACTTTCATTCCGCAACTCGTACAACCAAACAGACTGTTCCAACACATCTAGATGGGTACTTTTACGGTAGGGATGGTCCTCTTTTGCACCGAAATGTACTAAATCACTCCAAGCTACATTGGACCGATGATTTCCCTTAAGAGTTCAAAGTGCTAAAAGGAAGCAATCTTTGAAGGGCTATTTCTTGGAGATCGTGAGGCTTATAGACTCTCTATCTGAGGTTATGGGATCATGTTGGGATCATATACAAAACCCTCTCAGAGGTGTTTTCCTATGGTGGTGAATTTCCAGTGGAGGGAAAAGTTGTCAGATGCAAGTATTGTAAAGTTGCAAAATGGTGCAACTTTCATTCTGCAACTCGTATGACCAAACAAACTGTTCCAACATGTTTGGATGGGTACGTTAACACTAGGGATGGTCCTCTTTTTCACCCAAATATGTTGAATCACTCTGAGCTACATTGGACTGACAATTTTCCTTAAGAGTCCAAAGTGCTAAAAGGCCATACCATCTATTGTACGGTCTATAGTTGGATGTAATGACCATGGTAGGTATTATTAGGACTATATAAGGTGACTAAGTGGATTTAAAGATATGGAAAGGTTTGTAGTTGAGTTGGTGAGTTACAACATGGTAACGTCAATGAAATGTGGGGGCAACAAGATTTAAGGTTGGATCAAGCTTGTGCAAGTTCTAACAAATTAATCTTTAATTATAATTATGTTGTTTAAAGCCACCTAGCTCTTGCATCAGAAAACTCTTACCCGATCAACTTGAACATTATGCACACCCAAATACCTTGTTTCCACTTTGCTAGATCAAAGACTCAATTACATTGGAAATGATCTTCACATGACCTTTTTACACTTTTTTTTGGAAAAGTTGGAAAGCCACTATAATTTATTATATATAAATAGGAGATATTACAAAACTTGGTTCAAATGAGCATACCAGTAGGAAAACACCAAGAAGAAAGCTTCTGGTTGTAGCTTGATTAATTACAATAAGTTATTATAGAATTGTCCCAATACCAGTAACAAAGCATAGACCTGGATATAAATGATGCCCATGATACATAGTTATGACCTTTTTACATTGTTTCACATTTCAAAATTCAAATTTTACAAAATTTTCCTATTGGAGGAATTTAGGGCATAGTCTTCCACAAGAGTAGTATGTTCACGTTCTAGATTGACAAGCACCTGTAAAAACCATCAAAGTAGCAGTTAAACTACATACAATAGAAAAGATGCTTAGAATAAAAGACGCTTAAAATAAAAAATCTATATTATTGTAATTTGTTGCATACCTCTTCGATTGGATCAAAGTTTCCTATTGTTGTAGTAGGTCCATGATCAATCGTGCCAAAAATATCACAAAAGTTGTCAAATGAGAAATCTATATTATCACAATAGAAAAGATGCTTAGACTAACAAATCTATATTAATCTAAACAACCTAAATGATGATGAATTGGTAATGCAAACTATCAAAGATGCTTAGAATAACCAATCTATATTATTTTAAATGACCTAATTGAATATGAGATTGTAATGCAAACTATAAAAAATGCTTAGAATAACCAATCTATATTATTGTAATCTGTCACATACCTTTCTGAAAGGATCAAGGTTGGCTATTGTTGTAGTAGGTCCATGATCAATCGTTCCAAAAATGTCACAAAAGTTTTCAAATGAGAAATCTATATTGTCACAATAGAAAAGATGCTTAGACTAACAAATCTATATTAATCTAAATGACCTAATCGATGATGAGATGGTAATGCAAACTATAAAAGATGCTTAGCATAACCAATCTATATTATTGTAATATGTTGCATACCTCTCTGAAAGGATCAAAGCTGGCTATTGTTGCAGCAGGTCCATGAGCAATCGTACCAAAAATATTGCAAAAGTTGTCAAATGAGAAATCTATATTGTCACAATAGAAAAGATGCTTAGACTAACAAATTTATATTAATCTAAACAACCTGAATGATGATGAATTGGTAATGCAAACTATACAAAATGCTTAGAATAACCAATCTATATTATTCTAAATGACCTAATTGATAATGATATGGTAATGCAAACTATAAAAGACACTTCGAATAACCAATCTATATTATTGTAATTTGTCCCATCCCTCTCTGAAAGGATCAAAGCTAGCTATTGTTGTAGTAGGTCCATGATCAATTGTGCAAAAAATATCACAAAATTTGTGAAATGAGAAATCTATATTGTCACAATATAAAAGATGCTTAGAATAACCAATCTATATTAAATTATAAGTGACCTGATTGATGATGCATAACGAACTTAGTGAACTTAAGCATAATGAACCTAAGCATTGTACCTTCAATTCTTAAAAATGTTATTCAAGTGTTCCTGAAGGGTCATCTCTTTGCTTAAGAGTATCCAATATTGCTTCATGATCAACATTACTAAGTTTCCATAGTTGTTTTGTCTCTGGTTTGGCATTATGCTTCAACAACTTAACATTTGTTTCTATAAAAAGGTGTGAATACATGAGAATGGTTTTGTGTTTCTCAGTCTTCAAATGTAGGTGTGCCATTCTTTCTAACCATATATGTTCACAACCAAGTTCCTGCCACCACAACTGAACCTGTAGGATACATGAACCGATCATCATCTTCCATCAGTTGTATTAGCTTATGCTTTTCCTGCACACATCGAGCCAACCAATAGTTTGATCTCTCTTCATTCCCATGCGGTGCAACAGCTGCAAAAACATGTCCTAGATGTAGTAGATCTAAAAGCCTGTCATAATCAACTGAACTTTCCATTGTGTCATTTTTCATGGATATTGTTTGAGATAATGGAGTTAGATACTGTGGAACCCATGTATCCACTCACTCACTTGACTCGCATTGATCCCACTCGCACTGAATACAACTCTAACAAAAACAAGCCAACTCTCATGTCCAAATGATCCATGTGCTTGCATCTAAGCTTCGAAATGAATGCATCTTTGAAGAATATTTGATTGTATGACAATCCAATCTACCTCCCACTATACCCTCCTCAACCAACCAAAAGAATTTGTGCACTATTGAATCAAGTGTCCCTGCCTGTGACAATGCTGAACTACACCAATCAACAATAGAACGTGCATCACTGAATTTTTCTCCTAAAATCTTCAATTTCTCCTTAACTAGAGCTCTCTTTACACATGCACCTACTCCATCATACTCCCCTTTCCCATGCCCAGCTTCAAAAAAACTCCAAATATGAGGTACACCCCTCTCTACATGAATTCTACTCAACCAATAAAACATACGAGCATTCTTGAATTAACCTATGCAGTTATCTGACCAAATGAGATTTTGGCCTAGTGCTATATCATGCTCCTACAAGAACTCAAAAAAAATATCAAAACAAGGTTGGACATACTCAGATGAGTGAGATATATAATCACTCATACAAAAATGATACTCTCTGATTATCTTTCGATCCTCCTCTATACTATCAAGTGCATGTCTAAATGTTATGTGGACAAATATAGCAATCTAAATGGAATTGTAATATTGAGATTGTACCTCATTTTGTGGTTGCAATGTGTGGTTTTCTACAAAATCAACCAATGATATAATAGTGCCAATTGGAAAAGAGTCCTTACATATTCTGAATTGTTGATCCAACCACTGAGACCTATGACTATGCCCTACATACTTGTAGAAAAGATTGTCCTTAAAATTTGAAATAAAATCATTAACATTCCATTCTTTTGAAACCAACTTGCATCTAGAACCTTCACCTCCACTCTAAAAAGTATATTTGACTATCTCATATCTCTTTTTCTCAACAAGATTCTTTCCAAATTCATGTTTGGAACCCTCATGAAAAAATTGAACAAACTTTGACAAGCCACCAAATTTTGAGCACTTTTCATTTAAACAATCATTTCTATAGAAAATGCAACCATCATCTCTAGAACATAAAAAAATATCTAGCAAGTCCCTTGATGATTTAAGAAGATGCATTGCACCACACTCCTACAACATTTCATTAGTATGCAAAGTAGAACGGATATAGCATAATAGTTCATGGTACATTGAAAAATCCACATGGTATTTGCAACACAAGTATTACGAATTTTAAGAGGCACACAATAAAATGGCTTCAAACCTTAAAAAGTGCTTTGTGATATTTCCATATTTGGATGTGTTTCATTAAATTTTTTGAACAACATTGTTTGGCTTGATTCCAAGAAATTTTTAGGATGTGGTGTATAGTCTCGATTTCCAATTAACTTTAAAACATCCTTTGAATTTGGTGATACTCTAGAGTTATCATGCCAAAATCACTGAATTACCTACTTTACATTATCGGTTAGCTTCTTATCAACACATGGAAGCCTCTCGAAAAAAATCCCATATATCATTTTGAAGAGGATCATCTATTCTTTCTCTTCTTGCAAGTGCTCTATCCAAATTTTTATGATTTATGTCAAAATCAATACAAGTTTGTCTCATAAAGTGAGCCTTTTTCAATTGATGACTTACTAGGGTGGTTTTAATGACTCTTTGAGTAGCTCCCTTATCTTTTTCCTTGTAATTTTTTCCACTAGACTTGAGAGCATTAAAAATATTTTTGACAATAATAGAATTTTTTTCGGTCTTCTTGTTCACACGAATCTTCAATTTGGAAAGAAAAGGTCTCATCTTATGCAACTTTAGCAATTGTACAAAAAGTTGGCAATGCTCGGTCAATGTCTTATCGTTAAAATATTGTATGAAAAGTTTTTTAGCCAACTAAATGGTTCGTGTTGACCTCTTGCCTTAGAAATTGTTTATAGTGTTTTCATCAATTTCAAGTATCCATTTAGGGGTTTTTGAAGGTTTTGAGTATGGAATATGTCTTTCTTCCACACAAGGTTCTTCATTTCTCATGTGGGTATGTGTAGGATCATGATGGGCCAAAAAGTGGCAATATGATGGGTATTTGTAGGGTATGTGGCTGACGACTTTTTTTTAACCCAAAATTGATGAAATGAAAAGGTTTTTTAAAGTAGATTCTTAGCTTTCCACCAATATAAATTTTTCTTTACTTTGAATTTAATAAATAATTATTATTCATTTTCTATTTGAATTATGACTAAAGTCCTGATTGATAGGCTGATTGAAAAAAATCTATAGCTTTTAAATGGTATCACATTTTTAGAATCCAAAACATGCATCAAATTCTATGCTTCGCATACTATAGGATTAAAAAAATAAAAATTGAAATTCATGAATTTTTGACCAAGTTAAGGTGGTCAGATATACGAGTTTTTTATATTTTTTTAAAGTTGTAAAATAAAAATCATAATTAATTATTTACTTGGAAAAAAATGACAAAAAAAATGCATCACAACCGAACATGAGTCCTCTACTTATTTCTAAAATATTATAAATAAATATTATCATTTTATTGTGGTTAGGGTGGTTAGACAGACACCTACTTCTTATTTTTTCCCTGAAATTTGAGTACTACTACATTGAAATTTCAAATTTTCACCAAGTAGATTTAGAAAAGAAAAAAAAAACCTAGTGGTTTAGAAACTACATTCAATTTTCTACAGATTCTATTCTTACATATTTTTGAAATAATATAGATAACTTATTCAAATTTTTACATCAAGTTGCCTAGCTCTGATTTTTCTAAATTTTTTGCCACTTAGTGGCTAGTTTTTTCTATGATGATCCTACACATACCCACATAATCTGGTGAAACATAATTTACACTTCAATATTATGTTCGACATCTTCAATTCCAACATTTTCACCTTCAATTTGAATAATTTCATTCCCAATTTCAGTATCATATTCAACATCTTCAAATCCACCATTTTCACCTTGAACATTTTCATTATCAATTTCAATATTTTCATTCCCAATTTGAATATCATGTTCAACATCTTCAATTCCAACATTTTCAGCTTGAACATTTTGAGTATCAATTTGAACATTTTCATTCCCAATTTCAATATCATGTTCAACATTTTCACCTTGTACATATTCAATTTCCTCTCCACTTGAAAGACCATAGGGCTCAAATTCACCAATATTTAACATACCTTCTTCTCTTCCTATGACCTTTATCTTTTTTTCTACATGCTTCATTTTTTTCTTTTGTAAGCTTTCTCTTATGTTTACACTTCTGATGACTACTGCACCCCATTATACCTCATAAAATATGCTGAAAAATCATTGTTTATGACAAATTTGAGTACAAGATGCTCCAAAAATTTGATCTTTGTCTCTTTCTATCTAAAACCACATGTTTATTGCCTGCAAAGCCTGCAAAAAGAATGTAGGGTCTGTTGGAATGCAAAAAATGGGCCATATGGGGTTTTGGTATGGCCCACAAATCGGATATCTAACTAAATCTGATATCTGATATGAAAAAAATTAAAATAAAACAATTTTATAATGCTCTCTAATGGTAGGATTTTAGTGTTGCAAATTGGATATCCAATTTGTGCATACATAGACCTAATAGTA
>VDFB02086081.1:236559691-236640043 GCA_007258455.2 Sequoia sempervirens | reverse complement strand
TTTTCTTTCACCTTTTCATTTTCTTTTCACTTTTGTTTTCCTTTTGGGGACAATGCAAAGTGTTGAGACCGCAATGTCTCTTCCATGTTGACTGAAAACAAACTTTCTTTTTCTTTTATCTTCACTCTATTTGTGTCATTCTTCCAATTCTATGTGCTTTAGGGAATGATGATAGTTTCAGACTCTTTAATAAACACATTGCAACAATGAACATACTAACCCCAAAACCATAGATCCCTTATGTGTTTCACATGCTCTTTTCTGGGGGGGCAACTCCCTTTCTTTCTTTTTCATTTTCATTGACATGACGTAGCCTAACTTTGAAACATATGACCTAGCATAGGGCTTTCCAAGTTGGTTATCATATCTTGTTTTCCTTTTTCATTTTTCTTTCCTTTGCTACTTTAAAGTAATTGATAACAGAACAATGTGTAGCAATTCCTTTAAAGTGGGGGGCATACATTACCATTAATTCATTTGCATTCTTTGTTCCTAGTGTAGCCTTGTTATTTATATGATGCATTTTTCACTTTGTGGATGACATTGGGTGTGATGTCCTTCATAAGTGTAATCTATCTTAGCATATTACATTCCTCTTTGTGGCCTGATGTGACGGAATGCATCCCCTAAGTTGTGAATATACTATTATTTTATTGGTCCTCTCTTGGAGACATTAGACACAATTTTCCCTAGGTTACTAGCCTTGCATGAACTTAACAAGACTCCTTTAAACATCTTTTACATTTTATATTTTTTCATTTTACATTTTTCATTTTTTCCACCTTGAATAATGTAACTTGCATGCATGTGGTACCTTCCTTTTTGTTCATGAGCTCTAAGCATACAGAGCTTTGCTTGTCTCATGAAGCATGAACTGACATTTTTTTCTTTGTTGTGCCTTGTTAAAGTTATCGGGAGGTATAATTTTGATATGGTTGAGTGAGAATCCCATCTAGTGGCATGGCTTTTCCCCATAGCCACCTTTGTGTTTGTGAGTGCATACCAACTAGCATATGTATCTCCTCTTTTGGGCTTTCTCACTCCACAGACAACCAAAAGTTTCATGGCCCCAAAGTGAGTATACAATTTCATTCAACCTAGATCTAATCCACAACTAGTTGGATAGGCAATTGAAGCTTCATCTGATTCTCAACACTTGTTTGTTTCTTTGTTTTTATGCTTAGTTTTCCATGAGATCTTCATCTCGGGGGATTGATCATCCCTTTTTATTGTTGTTATTCCATCTTTCTAATGTAATTGCATTTGAACCCTCCTCTTGATGTTCATGGCTACTTTAGTGTGAGTTTGAAGCAAGTTCATCCTCTCACTAAAGTGGGGGCTAAATGTGTCATAGAAAAATGGCCCCTTGTCATTTTCATGGCCTTTTAGGTCTTGTTTCATGATGTTTGGTCTATTTTGCTTTGATTTTATCTTGTAACATGGCTTCGGCATGCATATTTATCTACTAAAATTCAAATAATGACGTCTAGTGAAGGCATTGTGAACTGTTGTAAAACATTTCTACATTCTTCTAGACTCTATTTATTGCAATTCACCTAAAAATTACTTTTTCATCACTTATCAATTCCTATTTTGAAGTGATGTAAAGTCTTGTAACAAGATTTCACACTTTTATAGGAACAACTTCACTATATATCCCTTTTTTATGTTTTATATGACCCCTTTTATGCCCTTATAGGCTTTAATTAAGTGTATTTTTTAATGTAAACCTGACAAACAACATTAAATACAAGATAATTCCTGACACCCATTTTTAGGTCCTAGGTGGGACCCATTCGCCATGGGTGGTGAATGAGTCCCCATTGGCTCCAAATTCAAAATATTTTAAAATTCCTTTTTGATTTTTATTCAAAATCACTTGATATTGGACCGTGATGAGGTATTAATGGGTTACTAAGCCACAAGAGTGTATAAATAAGTGTTTTTAAATACATTTTAGGCCCCCATTCATCAAGATCACTCATTCGCCTATTCACTTAAGCATTGAAGCATCTTACAACATCAAATCAAGCACTATTCAAGCATTACGGAGCATCCATTGACACAACTTCATACTTTCATCAACAAGGGTTTGATAATTTGATATAATTTGCATGTTATTTGTTTATCATTATCTTGCATTACATTATTTTATAAAGGGTTTGATTACCAAAGTGGGGTTTGACCAACGAAAACCCCTATTTACTAATCGTCAACCTTATTTCCCCTCTTACATATGTGTTTGCAAACCTAGGTATGCAAATTTAACAAACATTTAGGTGATTGAATATTAGTCAACAATTCAACTAGGTGCTTCAAGTCAAATCAATCATATTTCAAGCTTGGAGAAGGTTTTTTGCCTGCTTTCTATAGAATTGACTTTCTTAAACTAATAAGTAGACATTTCTAGATCTGGTGTTCTAGAGTTGTCTCTTGATTTCTCAGAATTTTGGGAGAGGACTAATTTTCCACCAGTGGCAAATGAGTCCCACCTTAAGACTAAAAATATATATTTTGTCAGATTATGGATCTCAATAGTTAGAAACTTGCTTCCGATAGATTTCACCAGTAGTAGGACTAATTCACCATCCTGGTCAAATGAGTCCCACTGTTGATTTTTAGTAATTTCAAATAGCATTCAGATCATTCTAGATTCCTCAAATCTTGCCCAGGTGCACTTTGATTAAACTTTTCTCTTTCTATTTTGCATTGATTCATCTTTTAGTTCATTGTTTTCATATCACTATGTGTTTTCCAACATAATTTAAATCTTAGTTTTTGCATTCATAATCAGTCATATAGATCACTTACTTGCATTTAGTTCACTTCATTTAGCTTAGATAACATCATACATAACATAGTCTGAATGAACCCCTTCACATTTTTGGCCCTACATCTCCTTTTAGGTGAAAACCCCTAGAAGAGCTAGAGAAGTGCATTGGTGCCAAAAATCTATGGTTCACTGGGTTATTGAGAGATAAGAAAATTAGGTTTATATGATAACTTAGTCAATTATTTGATCATTTTAAGCCTCGAGATGCACAATATGGGGTAATAGGGGTCTATTAATGATGATGTAAAGGTCAATTAGTTCTTGGGACACATAATTCACTGTGAAAGTGTGATTAAATACACTTTACAACAATAAAATGAGGTCCACATAGACTAGAAAGGCACAACATCCACTGTGAGTGTGTAAGACACATTACAACACTATATTGGAGTTAAGTTTCTTTCACAAGCCTTCTATATTAATGTGAGGATGCAATTAAATACATTTTATAATATTGAATTAAGGGGAAAATAGGTCCATTAGACTTAAATGCTTAATAAAAGTCTAGAAAAGTGTGAAATTATTTTACAACACTTTACAATACCTTTAGAACATGTCAATAAATGTATTTCATTTAGTTTTCAAGGGTCCAAAACCTAATGTGGATGTGTAAAACACCTCACAACACTAAATCAAGGCCTCATTAAGTCCAATTTATCATCAATTTTTCCCAAATCAAGCATGAAATACTTTTTTCTACTCTACAGAAAGCAATATCAAGAGGATTTTTAGTTGAGCACTTACGAGGTCTAGCTTCACTAAATCATACCATGTTAATTAGTTTTTCTTCATTTATGTTTTCATCATCCATGTTAACATTCATCAAAACATTCTTCATTTCACTAGCTTCAATAAGGTTCACCGCGGCATGTATTTTATTATTTCCTTGTTTTTTCAAGTACTCATGAAAGAAGCAACCAAGGCTATAGACAATTTGTGTTTCAGTTCAAGTTTTAAGCACTTTACTTAGATTTTTTTATAATGGGACCATGTTATTTTCCATGCATTCACTTAGGATGTAATCTTGTAATTTTTGTAGTTGTTCATCTAGTTTTTCTATAACATCATGCACATTGGTTGTAGGAGGTGTAGTCATAGGAAATGAGGTATTCAAACTATGAGCCATGGAGGGTTGATTATAAACACTATCAGAAAGAGAGTTATAAAACCCAAGATCCACAATGAGTGAGATATTGTGGAATGACATGAATCTTGAACTTCATCTTACAATAGTATTACTAATAGGACACCAAGTTGTAAATCTCATACAAGTTTTACAATTCTAGTGTGCAAACCCAAAATGGGAGGCAATGCATTGACCTAGAATGAAATGAAATTTTTAGATTCTACACAATGTAATTTACTAATTACATTATGCAATAAAGTGAAAATGAAATGTTGTAATGCAAGTTAAAAATTTTACAATGCACTAAAATGAAGCAAATTAAGCTAGATGCACTAAATTTTATGAAATAGCAAATCAAAAAAATGAAATAAGAAAGTAATAACAGAAAATAGAAATCTAAAATTGAGATTTCAATTTCTAGAAAATGCAAATCGAGATCACACAGGGACTCATTCACTAGTAAGGGTGAATAGGTCCTAGTTAAGTATTTTTGCAATGTTTCTACTGATTTTTGAGTGATTTCTAATGCTTCTCGGATGCCAAAAAGTATAGGCCCAACCTGATGAGGGACTCATTCACTAGTAAACGAAAATAGGTCTTTGATTAAGGTTTTTAAACTATTTTTAAATTATTTTCAAGGTTTCTATAATATCTTTCAATTCTAGGTCTTAGATAGTAACTTTCAATTTTATATTTTCTAGAAATCCAATGTGAAAATGTAATAAAATGATGAATGCAAAGAGCTAACTTGAAGTGCAATTAAATTCAAATTTATGAGATCTTATGTAAAATGAGTTAAATTTTCTTTTGTATATTTTAGATTTAAGAAGTGTAAAACAGTGCAATTCTAAACCCTAAATGATATGCAAATTTAAATGTTAAGACAGAAACCATAAATGAGATCTAATTTAGTGCAAGTTAAATGGAAATGAATGCAAGATCTAACCTAAGATGCAATGAAAGACTTCAAAATTATAAAATTACAATATTCAGTAGGTCGAGTTCGCCATTAATTTTTAGAGGGAAAATAGGGTTTACCAAAATAAAAATGATAGACCACCAATTCTCACCCAAAACTATGTGATTTTTTGTGTTATATGGTGAAAATAACAATAAAAAAGTAAACCTTTCTATTATAGCAACTATGAGGGGAGTTTTTAGACCTCAAAATGATATGTACCTTGTTGCAAGAAGCCTGTTTTTAGGTCACAAAGGACTCATTCGCCTTTAGTGGCAAATGCATCCCTGTTACAATTTTTGAAACTGAGATCTAGGTTTTGTTCCTTTATTCTTGCACTCTCAGATCCTTGGTTGTCCACTCTCAAAAAATTGTATACCCTTCTTTTTGTGTTCTTACAATATGAATAACAACTTTGCAACTTGACAACTTTGACAATTTTGCTCCAATATTTTTCTCCACCTGATCTTCAACCTATAAATCTCCAAACACACATTTAAGAGAAGAAAAATTTGTTTATTTTTAGTGAATAGGGGTTTTGATAAGTAAAAATCCTTTGAGGTAATTAAATAAAATGATGAAATAATGAAATGTTAATACCTTTCAAGTTTTCTTGGACTATAAATCTGCAAACTAACATGTAGTGGCCATGAAGAATGTAGATCTTGATCTCAAATAAGATGTGAAACAATGATTTCAAGTAGATCATCAATGCTACATTAATAATCTTAGCTCAACAACATGCTTGAACGCACTATGCATTTGATGTGATGAAATGATCTTAAATTGGTCCCATAAACTCTTCGTAATCTACCTTTAAATTCCTTTGAAAATGCTCTTGTAAACTTTAACCTTGAATAATGCATGAATACTCAAAGTTGGTAGGATGAAACAATGTGAATTAACCCCATATGCATAATAAATCTAGAGATTAACCCTGGAATTCAAATAATTCAAGATAACACCAGATCTAGGATTGAAAATCATTAGAATACCATCAAAATTAACTTCAAAAGGAGGTTTCCTATGTTAAGAGGACCTATTTTCCACTAAAGGTGAATTGGTCCTATCACAACTTTCTAGGACCTTGCTTTAGGGGGTTAAAAGAACATCAAAACCCACCTCAAATATGCATAGAAAGGGGGGTCCTATGTGGAGAGGACCCATTTGCCACTAAAGGTGAATGGGTGTTAGCACCATTTTCTAGGATTTTTTTTTTCAAATTAAATGCTATGCAATTTGATTATTAGGTGTCAGGATAGATCCTTTGGAAGGTGTCATTAATAAGGATTAAATTTTATTTAAAGGGGCTAATTAAGCTCAATTAACCATAATTAATTAATGAAACCCTAGAAAAGTGTGAAATTTTACAACACTTTACAACACCATAAATAAGGTATAATTTGGGTACATTGCACTAAAAAGTTCCCAAAATTAATGTGAATGTTTACAATAGATTACAACACTAAACCAATGCATAATTAGGTTAATTCAATATCACTTATTACCAAATTAAGTAAGGAAAAGGGATACTTTTTCCGTTACTACAACATCAAAACAAAAATCCAATCTCTAATACCTTCAAAGAATTAGATCTAAGATTTATTGACTCACCTTTTAAGTTGCAAATCAATCTCATACAATTTTCGATCTTGATTCCAATGTTTTTGGAAAAGTTTTGATTTATAGTGATCTACCCATTAGACCTAGGGTCTCCATTTCGAACAAAATATTTTGGTGAACTTGACATATATTACACTTGAAATTTTACTAAATTTTGAAGATTAATTGAAAAAAACTTGTGGATAATTTGCATTTATTTTCAAAAACCTATCCACTTTCTATAGTTTTTCATCATAAAAAATGCAAAAAAATTGAATTAAATTGTATAAATTTTAAAATCTCATTTTCCTTATTTAGGGATTAGAATTGAGACTTTTTTATTCATAAAATTAATCATAAAATTATTATATCATTTATGCATGCATATTTTAGTGAAAATTATTAAAAAAGTGAAAAATTATATAGTATTTTCATTTCAAAAGATGAAAAGCATTGATTTTTTTGTATTTTTTGGAAAAAATCATTCAATTAGAGTATTCAATTTCTGAAAATTATCATTTGAACATATTCAATTACCCTAAACATATAAAAAAATTCATGCATACATATGCTTCATATAAAAAATAGGTTTTCATGCATTTTTAGAAATATGTTGACTTCCAAATGTGAACCTTTGAGACACAAGACCTTTAGACACTATTAAAGATTTTGAGATTTTAATTTTTTTTAAATTACCTATCTATTCTAGGGCATCCTTGTGCCCTAGACTAGCTAATTTGGGAAAAATTTGTTGTCCACATGTTTCTCAGTGTCCTTTACCCATATTTGGTTCATGTTTTGGAATTTTAATTTGCAAAGAGTTTGATTTTGTTGTACATAACTATTTTGATCCATAGGGAAAATATTAACATGTTTCCTTTTCAAAGATGTGGTTTTGATATGATAAAACATGGCTTGTATCCCTATATTTTTTCTACTTGCGATAACTTTATGACGAAAGAAACTAAAATTATTAATACCACTTTACCTAATCCTTGTTATTCTCCAATCATATCCCCTACTTGTTGAGAGTGTTTCGGTGAAAGAGGATGAAACAATTGATAATCATGGCAATCATGTTTGTTCTCTTGATATCTCACCTACTTGTGAAGAAGGTATCTTGGTACAAGAGGATCCAATCATTGAGAGTCATGAGAATCATTTTTTTTCTTTCCTTTAACTTATCCTACTTGGGAAGATATTGTGGCACAAGAATATGAAATCATTGATACATTTATTTCAAAAGATAGTAAGATGGATTGGATAGATGAAGATGCTAAATTGACATTATATCTACCATTGGTAGAAGATCATCAACAAGTAGTTAACTCAGTTGAGGTTGTGAGTGAACAATTGACTATTAGATCTCATTTAATTATGGAACTCCTAAAAATCCACTAATTATTGGAACTCCTAAACCACCTCATTATAAGACCTCCTAAACCTCATAGACATATCTTTAACTTTGTAAAAAAACTGACTAATAATCATATAGAATAATATTTGTTGAAGAAACCAAGTTATCATGTAGTTTCTCACAAATAGAACACTAGAAATAATAATAAAATAGAGTAAACACAAATATCAATACAATTACTTCAACCATATCTTTCACACCCACCTAGTATTTCTCAACATAGTGGTAAATAATATGATCGTGTTGAGATAATTTGTAATAATCTAGTAAATATTTCCCTTTGGGACTTGATTCAAACATCACCTACATACCATGGGATGCTCCTAGATGATTTTAGAAGATTGATATCTCACCCTTTGTCAAACCAAATGATTTCATATCCTTGTTTGAGTGTATGAAGGAAAAAAAATTGGATATGACATTCTTGCATCATGAATTACCCTCACTTGAGATCCAAAAAAATATGAAGCTTCAGTGATAGTGATAGTCGAATTAATAAATTAGAATTAGGTGCAGTCTCATAAATAATGGATCAGGTCTTAATGTTTGTAGAATTGATTTCCTAGGTAAAATTGGTGTGGATAAGAATATCATGTAGACCCTAATGATGTTTCTATTACTATCTTTGATAATGTTAGTAGGGAAACATTATGGAAAATCACACTAGCCATCAAGGTAGGGCATATGGTTTTTCCTACCCTCATCCATATCACCCTAGAAATTTTTTCATATAATCATCTCCACAATAGATGTGGATTCATGACATGAAGGGAGTCTTGGGTAATCTTCACTATGAGATGAACTATGAATATAATAACTGGATATATAAGGTAAATTCAGATGATCAAAGTCATAATTCACAAGCCTAATTTGACCATACCACTTCCAACTCTCTTTATACTTTGATCCCAACATCATATGTAGAACCTATCAATATTGAAAATAATCATTATTGTATTTCACCTATAACAAAACTCTTAGATTACAATTGGGGTTTTTTATATTTTACACCCTCCTTTGTAGGATAGTACAAAATCTCACAATATCAACCTAAGGAGACTTGTGTTTCATTTTCTCAGTCTTTTTCTACATCAACATACAAAATAACATCACCCCAGGATGGTGATGGGGGATCTTTATCTTTTTTTGTTCATGTTTTGATGATTCCTAGCTTTAAAAAAAAATGATTTACTTTATTGTGAAAAACCAATTCTTCCCATGAGCATTTAGATAACACTTCTTCATCTAAGTTGGAATGTTGTTTGGGCTTAGATACAAAAATTTTCTGAAAAATGGATATAATGAAAAAATGGAATAAAACATTAACAATCAAGTGAAATTTATATCATACATTTCTAAAAAGGGTTTAAGTTTCGAACCTTTGTCCCCATCTTCATCTCATGCTCCATGATCTACTGTATTCACGACCTTTTGTGGTAAGAGATCTAGCTTTTCTTTACAAGAGAAGTAATGTATCCTACTAATTATCCTATATTTAAGCAAGAGTATATTTTTTCAAGGCTCCTCAAATCTCGCTTGATTACTCTTCCCTATCAAACACAAGAGAAATTTTATAGCAATAACTCATTTTGTGCATATCATTCAGTGCATGCTCATTCCACTAATGAATTTCAAGCCTTGATTAGTAAAATACAACTTATTGATTGTGGTTCCCTTCCATGTGTTGATGCACCTAATCCTTCTAATCAATAATGATCTATATCTTCTATGGTGTTGCTCCTCACTATGTGGCATTTGTAGCTTCATATATTTTCTCATTTCCATTTACAGTGGTACAATATTGTATGCAACCATATTTATTGTATGGTAGTAACATGATAGTATCTTGTATGGTTCTCCTTATCTCTACACTTGGGGGGAAATGATAACAAGTTTTGGGAGGTGTGTATTCCTTTCAAGGATCCCCTCTTACTCTTGTTTCCTAAAATAGCAACATAGAAAGTATGTTGACATTTAAAGGGGTGGCATATTCCCTTAGCCATTTCATAGATGTTTGATGAAATTTGACTTATTAAAATACCACTTTAGTGTTAGTGTTGTTATAATTCCCTCTGAGGCATGGTTATCAATTCATCCCCTTAGACATTGAGAATTTACTTGTCCCTTGTGACAATAAACTTTTATGCACTCCCTAAGTCATTATTTGCAAAATAGTCCATTGCTTTAGCATAACATAGCTTGCTAATGATTGAACTTGAGAATTTTTATATGGCCACCTAGCATAACACACCTTTCTTGTAAATGGAGCCATGTGTTTCATGAGTGATTTTGCATTCTTACAAAAATCCTAATAGACCCCACCCATTTACCTTAACCCACTCGTTCCATCATCCTTCACGGGGATCCCTCCTCATATCCATAGTTGGTCAATGAGGTGGGTGGGAGGAAGAGGGGCCCCTAGGATTTCTTCATATTGGAAGGCCCTCTCCTACTATCTACACCCTCCCAGGGAACTATAGTTCTAAGGGAGCCCCTACTCTTAATGGGAAGTTGAGAACAAAGTGGAAAATGGGTGTGTAATGCATGGGAATCTACCGAATAGTTTGGGCCAAATCTTAAATTCCATTCACCATTCCCATCCCCCACTACAATTTTAAAAAACACATTTGATCGATGGTGTTTGGTATATGAGACAAATTTTAAAATGAGGTATGTTTTCCATATCGACTCAAATCCTTTTAGTAATAACCTATTTTTATGTTTTCATATTTTTTGCATTATTTTTTCATCATTTTTTTTTTCCATATCGACTCAAATCCTTTTAGTAATAACCTATTTTTTATGTTTTCATATTTTTTTCACTATTTTTTCATCAATTTTGTCATTATCTTCATGTTATGTTAATTTTGTGTATCTTCATCATGTATGCTTCATGTTTTCCATGTTCTATTGCACATCATACATGTTTGTTCCTTTTTCCTTATGTTGTCTTGCATAGGTTCTTGAATACTGAGGGCATGCACACATCCACTAGATTCACTTCCATCATATCCATTGAATATTTGGATAGTTGAACCCCTCCTAAAATATTCTTACTTTAGTGTGAGTTTGGGAACACATTCACACTCTTACTAAAGTGGGGGCTAAATATAGCATCGCAAGTTGTCATATTTGATCACACTAGGGTTTTCTCCCTGCTATTTACTTAGAACTAATCATGCCCATAATTTATTGATTATGCATGTATTTTCTCATAATCAAACATTTTTCAAATAATCAAATTTCAATTGTCGACTACCAAGAATTAATTTTTAGAAAATTGGATTAATTACATATAAATAAATAGTATTTTTACAATTTTAAAAGAACAAGAAATTTTCAAGGAAAATCAAGAGTAGTGAAGAGCAATATTTTTAGAATTGTTACAACATTTTTTCATTCAAGGATCATATCAAGTTCTATGGTGAGCTTTTCTCATGTTTTACATGCATTTCATATTTTGTTTTGGAGTACTAACACTTGTAGTTCTTCATGATTTCAGTCTATCATGGAGATCAGATATGAATTCTTGTAGATATGAAGTGAATTAGATGAATATTGAAGATAATTTTATCATTCATTCATCAAAACCCTACAAGTTGACATGTCATAGAATCTGCATTTTCTCAATAAAAGATGAAGTTCCAACAATGAAACATGGAGTAAAGAAGCTATAGGCTAGTGTCTTGAGATCTACATTTTCAATCATGAGGAAGGAAGAACATATTCTAGGGCATACTTGCACCCTAAACCAATAAGTTAGGTGCATTCCTGTTCATCCTTCTCATTTCTAGACTCTAATTTTGTATGTCTATTTATAGTTTGTCATAATTCACAATAAAACACTACATTTGTCATAGTTTACATAGATATTAATTGCATCACATCAAAAATCCAATCTCTAAGGTCTTCAAAGAATCATATCCAATGTTGATTGCCTCACCTTTTAAGTTGCAAGTAAATCTCATACACTTTTTGATCTTGATTCCAATATTTTTGGAAAATGTTTGATTTCTCGTGATCTACCCATTAGACCTAAGATCTCCTTTTCTAACAAAATAATTTGTATACTATTCACAATATTTCATGGAAAGATAGTCAACATGAGGATGTAATGGAGAGTGTCTCCTCCCTTATATCTCTTGATGATTCATCTATGGATTTTCAATTTACTATTTACAATATCACATCACCATCAATATTTAAAATGATTAAGATGAGATAGCTTGCTATTTAAAGAATTAAGGGAATAGTACTTCCATTTATTTCAATATTTGCATGATAGTAGTTTTGATTATCCTACTATAAAAAATACTTGAGCTCGAATCTAAAAACTCACAACATGATACATAATTTTAAAAAATGTGTTGTACCAAAGGGTGTATAATGGTTTCCTTTTGTATTAGCTTAGTAAATAAAAGATCCCCGTTGCTCTCGAAGGAGCCCATTCAGGTGCTTATGGAAAAAAATTTGGTGGTTGATCTTTTGATTAGAAGTTACTTTGCATCGATTATTATTAGAAAAATATGGAGCAAGATATTTTTTACTTTTGTGAAGAAATGTCCCAAGTTTCAACAACATAATCATTTGATTCATGTGCTTGCATAGGAACTTCATACCAAAGTATCTGTTTGGCCATTTTCTATGTGGGGCCTACATCTTATTGGTATAATTTCTCCTCTTTTTTCTCAAGGGTATACTTTTATCATTATAGCTAAATATTACTTCAAAAAATGGGTTGAAATAGTTCCACTTCGATCTACAATAGTTCATGTTATTTGTCAATTTATTCTAGATAACATCATATTGTGTGATTCAATCATCCTTCGACTTTAGTTTTAGATAATGATATATAATTTAAGAATAAAGAAGTGAAGAAATTCCTAGAAATTTTTTTCATACATCATTTTTCTATACCATAACATCAACAATCAAATGGAAAAGTGAAAGCTTCTAATAAACCAATTGAAATTTTTTTACAACTATTAACAAATATAGTAAATATTGGCATACTCAAATCTCTTATTCATTGTGGTCCTACTACATAAGTGTTCATATGACTACAATTATGTAGCCATTAATCCCTACAAAAATTAGGTCAAGATTATCCAATACCTAATCTATTTAAACTTTTGAAGTTACAATTTTATAGCAAGACACATTAAGCTTTTACCTCTAGTGGTAATTTGCATTAGAATTATATGTTTTAAAACATTATAACTCATACATAGCTAAATCCATTTTTTTTGCAAGGATTGTGGGAATTTCATTCCCAAGTGAAAAATTATAAAAATAAAATTTAAATTCATAAGATGGTTGAAATTATGCAAGGATTGTAGGGTTTAGATACTAAAGTAAATTTGTATGAAATGCAGAGCAATATTTAGTTAGGAATTAAATTATTGTGATTGTGATAGCTTTATGTGGAAGTGAAATTGAGTTAGTAGTCAAAATTTCACAATATTGTAGATATTCTATTCTAATGTGACTTTTCAAAAGTATTTATTTCCAATATTTGGTTCATTATATTTTCTCTCCATTCAATCAAGACTTCAATTAAATATTCTTACTTCGAAAGGACCTCATTTATTTCCCTAATCTAGGGTTTTGTTAACATGTAGTCACTTTAGATTATTTAATTTGCCAATATTCATACACCTAGGTATTGCATATGTATTTTTTAAATTTATTGTATGTTAGGTATTCTATTAAGAACTAGGCGTTAATCATGTATACTATTATCACACTAATATTTTATAATAAAAAATTTTATTATATGTTCCCTATTTGCTTCATTCTAAATATATGTATAAAGATAGTTGCACTCTAGCAACAAAATTTGAGCTGAAATCAATCATTATGTTAAGAATATATATAGGAAGGGAATTTATTTGATACTTATTGATTAGTTTTGAATTCAAATATGATTTTTTGTTCACAATATTCTGCTTTTATAACTTCCTTCATATTTACTTCCTCTCATTTATAGTTGTAATATTTGTGATCACCTTTACTAGGCCATTATTTTGTTGTTCATGAATTACTTCTATAGTCATTCAAAACATAATTGCAACATGATGCTTGATCCAAAAATTATATTTATTCCTTATGATTGATGAAATATCCTCATGAAAATTATTGTGATAGATTACTTGGTGAGTAATTAATGTGTCATATTCTTTTCAAGAATTTTAAATGCATGGATGTGAAGGGTATGTGCAAGATCATCATGGAAAAAATAGGCCCTTAAGTGGCAAAAAATTCAGAAAAATCAGAGTTAGGCAACTTGACGTAAAAATTTGAATAAGTTATCTATATTATTTCAAAAATATGTAAGAATAGAATTTTTAGAAAATTGAATTTAGTTTCTAAAATACTAGGTTTTCTTTTTTTTTAAATCTATTTGGTGAAAATTTGAATTTTCAATGTAGTAGTACTTAAATTTCAAGAAAAAAGAAGTAGGTGTTTGTCTAACCACCCTAACCACAATAAAATGATATTATTTTTTATAAGATTTTAGATATAAGTAGAGGACTCATGTCCCGATGTGATGCATATTTTTTTGTAATTTTTTTCCAAGTAAATAATTAATTATGATTTTTTTATTACAAATTTTAAAAAAAAAAAAAAAATTATATGTCTAACCATATTAACTTGGTCAGAACTTCATGAAATTCATTTCTTTTTTTTTGTAATCCTATAGTCTATGAATCATAGAATTTGACGCATGTTTTGGATTCAAAAAATGTGATACCATTTGAAAGTTATAATTTTTTTTCAATCAGCCTATCAATCAAGACTTTAGTTGTAATTCAAATAGAAAATAACTAATAATTATTTATTAAATTCAAATTAAAGAATAATTTATATTGGTGGAAATCTAAGAATCTCCTTTAAAAACCCTTTTCATTTCATCGATTTTGGGTAAAAAAAAATTGTCAGCCACATACCCTACAAAAACCCATCATATCGCCACTTTTTGGCCCATCATGATGCTACACATACCCTAAAGTTAGGTTTTTTAATACATTCCTTTAATTACTACACTTCTAAATGTTATATCTATGAAATTTGTAAGGACTCTTCATTATTATCTTTGTAGAAAACCATTTGTGAAATAAATGAGGTAAGGTTATGTTGTTTAGTTTGGATAGAGATCAAAATTCTACAAGGTCTACAAGAGTTTTAAAGGCATATATAGTGCATTTTTATATGAATGAAGGTCATGCTCACATGAAGGTTGATTATATTCCTTTTACAACATTTGAACTTTTATTGGAAAGCTTAATGGAGAAAGATATTTTTAATGTGTAAAATTCATGTTTAGCCGAGGGTCAAATTTCCACAAGACCTACATGTAGAATAATTCTAGGATTTCATAATTTATGAATTTAGTTAATTCATGAGCAAATTGAGGTGAACATTGAATTCAAATAACAAGATCAATTTTTTAAGCTTATTTATTTCTTCTCATGGTATATTTTAAAAAACTTATGAAAGTTGCTTGGTGTTAATATGATCATTGTATGTAATAAGAGGAAGTTCAAATATGAAAATTAAGTATTTTAGAAATTTTACCATTGGGGCATGATAGTTTTTGATACCTATAGCTATTCAAAAAGCTAGACAAAAAAGAGGGGGTCCATATTTTTCTAGAAGAAAAATTGGGTGCATTGTGAAACAACATGAAAAGTAGGTTGGAGATCTATTTTTATTACTTTAACTTCTTATAACATACAATATTGAAGTGATTTTTGGTGTGGAATTTCATGCATTAGTTTGTTCCTCCACACTATAAGAAATTGACACTCTTTTTTCTACAATGGAATAGTTTAATTCCATGCTAAAAATTATAAATTTCTTGCTAGAATATTTAGATGGACATTAATATTCTGAGCTTCTATAAAGAACAATAATAAAAATTCTAGACATTTTTATTAAAGAAGTCACAAATTAAGTCACCAATTGAAAGATGCATGCTTCAGCAAGATATTTTTTAATGATTAAATATGAAAAAATTAAAAATTATATCAATCATTAAATGAAACATATTGTAAATCCTTTAATTCATGACCCACTAGGCATGTCAAAAAAAATTGTTCAAATTTGTACCGATAATTAAATCTACATCAACATAGAAAATATCACAAATTTTGGATATATCTTACCACATAACTTCAATGATTATAAAATTTGGTTCTCGATAGGATCTTCAATATATTCACTTCAAAACTCTTGTAAAGAGAGGAAGAAAACTAAAAATTAATCTTATCTACAAAGTGAAATGCCAATTTAATCTCTCCTATTTGTATACAACTAATTTGCATAGAATCTACAATTATAAAATAATACAAACACAAATTTAATAATAGAAAGTAAAGAACACATAATCATTAATTTACAAGAGATTAATTAACCTCATAGTTTTGAAAGTTAACATATTAAAAATAAAATGTTAAAAATAATTTTACTGAAATGATAAAATGCTAAAATGAGAGTACTTCAACAATAATAGAAATAGTATATATGTTGTTGTCAAGTAATAGTGATGAAGTAGACAACTGCTGCTCACAAGCTCACAATTCAACATATATCTATTGCAACAAATAACAATCATTCCATAGATAAATTCATACAATCATGAAGACTAAATAGAGAAAAATAATTAATTTAAAACTAAATCTTCTTTCATTCTCATAGAACAATTACAAAATTTTCTCAATAAATCATGGATTCAAATCTACACAATAGGCTCTTATTGTAGCTTTTTTTTTTTTCTCCAAAACTCTTCATACTACCCCACCATGTTTTCTATGCCTCTTCCTTGAAATACATGTTGCAATCTACACTTTTACCCCACTCTTTCTTCTCTATTCACTACTGATTTTTTGATCTTCTAAAACCCATCACTTTTTATCCATCACTACTCCCTCATTCGTACAAATCTTCTAAAATGGTTTCTAGGTTCTATGCACTTCCTTCCAAGACTTTTGGAACATTATGAAATTCTTGATTTTAATCCGATATGAGAAATTCATGGCCTTTATAGTGGGACTAGGTCTCACAGATCTGACCCTAGCCATCTTCCTCTTCCCCAAAAAATGTCAATCAATATTCTCATTAATCCTTCTTAGTTTTGGGAATCATGTAATCAACCCCTCTTTAATTTTCTCCCAGCAATTTAAAAAAAAAATATACCCAAAATGGCCTCCACTATTTTATTCTAGCACCTCCACTCCTAGGCACCAAGAATTACTTGCAATGATTAACTTCTCCTCTCTCCTTTTTTCCTAGGAGTTACAAATAATAAATTAAAATCAATTTACATAGTCTTGAGCATGGGACATTGGTTTCCAAGCATTAATTTTAAATTTGAAAAATTTGGAACAACATTATAATTTAACTTCAAGGCATATTAATGATTTATGAAAATGGGTCCCATAAGAAAGAGCTGAAAATAAGACACAGGCAGGTGCAATACCAACAACATACCTAAAAACAAGAACATAAAATAAATTTATTTTTGGGTGTGTAGGATTGCTAGGTACCCCTAGATGCTCCTGCATCAGACACTTAAGGTAATTTGAAATGTTTCATGAGTTGAACTCATAAAAATTTCTAGATCATGTGCTTTTCTTCATCCATCTTTCTCCCTTATCCACATGTTTCTTCTTCTTCTTCACCCTACTCTGAAACTTCCTATCTATTCTTTCCTTCATCTTACCTCTCTTTCTTCCCCTCATGAAATTCACCTTGCCATACCACGGTTCATCTTTCCATCCCAATTTATCATTTTCAACACTTGCACACAAATGAGCATTAATGAATTCATGGAAATCAATGAGTTCTATTTGCACATCTTTCTCACCTACTTCTCCTTCACCCTCTTCTTCTTCTTCTTCTATGTCAACAAAATTCATCATACATTCATATATTTCAGCTTGTAACTTGTTATTGTTGCACCATACCATCTCTCCTTCACTTCCTTTTACCATTTCACCCTTACAAAAATTAGCCTCATTAGAAACATTGATAAATTTTGATAAATCAAAAATTACCTCTATTTTCTTCCCCTTGCTTACTGTTGCAACTTTTTCTCCCTCACAGAGGCATGTATCAGTTGGAAACTCTTTCTTTTCGTCATCTTCTCCTATAATTTCTCCCTAAAATAAATTTTCTAATTTACTTATCTCTTCTTTCAACATGATACTATATCCTTCTTCATCATTCCATTTGTCAAATCTACGACTATCAAAATCCATTCTCTGAATTGCTACAACATTATACACAACTTCATCTACCTCTTTTTCATGTAAATTTGTACTAACATAATTAAATGATACCACTTTTTCTACTTTGATATCCTTCTTCTTTTCACCATTTTCCTTGTCCTTGCTCAATCCTGCAAACATAACATTTTCAGATGAAACAAAATCTTTAAAATTACCATTAAATTTATGATTTGCAGTGATCATTTTATCTTATTTATTTCTCCATCCTTTCTTTATGCTTCTTTTATTTTTGATGTCCTCTTTCAAGAGAAAATTCTTCTTCCCATATCTCTATTCTCGTATTCCCACTTTCTCCTTAATCATCTTTTTCAATACATCTACATCAGCCTAGAGCTTTTCAAACTCTTCTCGATACTTCATATTTTCTACTTCTTCCCAATAATGTTCCTAAAACAAGATTCTTATGGGGCTCCTAATGACCCATCCTATTCTCTCTGGTATCAACTACCTCATGTTTGGTTATCTGTGTACATGAAACAACACCACAAGTCTTGGCACAAACTACCTCACATTGGTGCTTTTGTCTGCACACTCAAGAACTCCCACTATGATAGCATTGATAAAGTAGACAAATGCTGCTCAAAAACTCACAATGCAACATATCTCTACTACAAAAAATAACAATCATTCCATAAAAAAACTCGTACAATCTTGAAGACCAAATAGAAAGAAAAATCATTAATTCAATTTAACTAAATCTTCTTTCATTCTTATAGAAATAATTATAAAAAAATCTCAATACATCATGGATTCAAATATGCACAATAATCTCTTATTGTTGCTTGATCTTGCTACTCCAGAATTCTTCGTACTACCCCACCAAGTTTTATATGCTTCTTCCTTGAAGTACATGTTGCACTCTAGAATTTTACCCCACTCTTATTTCTCTCTTCGCTAATAATTTTTTTATCTTCTAAAACCCATCACTTTTTGTCCATCACTGCTCCCTCATATTTATAAATCTTCTAAAATGGTTTATGAGTTTTTTGCACCTCCTTCTCAACCTTTTAGAACATTTTGAAATTCTCAATTTTGATCCAATATTAGAAAGTTGTGGCCATTTTATTGAGACTAGGTCTCACAAATCTGACCCCAGGCCATCTTCCCCTTCCCCCAAAAATCACAGTCAACATTTAAAATGCTCCTTAATCCTTATTGGGCATGGGAATCATGCAATCAATCCCTCTTAATTTTTCTGCTAGTAAAATTTTAAAATTTTACCTAAAATGACCTCCACTATCTTATTCTAGCACATCCACTCCAAGACGCCAAGCATTACTTGAAATGATTAACTTCTACACTCTCCTTTATTCCTAGGAGTTACAAATAATAAATTAAAATCAATTTACACAGTCTTGAGTATTGGACATTTGCTTCCAAGCATTAATTTTTAATTTGCAAAATTTGCAACAACATTGCAATTTAACTTCAAGGCATATTAATGATTTATGAAAAGGGGTCCCATAAGAATGATTTGAAGATGAAACACAAGCCCACAAAACCAACAACATAAAAAAAATAAAGAACATAAAATAAATTTATTTTTGGGTGTTCAGGATTGCTTGGAACCCCTAGATGCTCCTACATCAAATAGTTATATTTTTTTTAATCTTATCAAAGGACTCCCTTGAATAAATACAACTCACCATTTTGCATTTTTTCTTGCCACATCTCTCTTTTGACCAAAAATTTCATTATGGCATCAAAATACTCTACTTAAAATTATATAATATTTGAATGCATGGAAATGGCACTAAAACCTACAAATTTAACTCCTAGATAAAGGGTTGCACTTCGAAATCCATGACACTGTAGTTGTGCTGAATGGACATATTAGCATATGAGTGACAACGAGTATATTGTGTCATAATTTTGATATCCATCATTTTTATAATCAATGTATATAATCCAATTTTTAGGACATTGAAACTCTTTGTAGACAAGTCAAATGTGGCAAAGCAAAGGATGGAGATGAAGAAGCAATGGATTTTATTATAAAAAAATTTCTTCACCAACTATATAAGAGTGATAAAAAAATACCATAGATCCAAGAAAAAGTACTCCATTGAAAGGGATAATCATATAGTGAATGAAAGATATCATTAAGCTAACAACATAGCCTTGTTCAAGTTTCTTAACAATGTGATCAGAATCCATTCTGAATGTAGGAATAAATTAACCAAATTGACACATGATTTTAGTAGCTAATATGGAGGTCATAAAGCCCTGGTTTACGATACACGTAGAATGGGAGATCTCTTTCACTAGTTATTCGCCTTAAAAGATTCCATGTCTTAATCATATTAAAATATCATTATAGAAACTCATACACGTCTATCAATAAATAATTGTGACATTACCGAATGTGAGAACTTTCCATAATGTCATTTGAGACATAAATATTAACCGTGTAAAGAAATAACTTGTGTAGATTAAAGAGAATCCATAATGCCCTACTAGATGGATCACATCCATGAATGATGTAATGTGTTTTCCATTATAAAAAAACAAATCTAGCAACTCTTCGATACCTTGGTTCATGTGCACTAGTTTTTAAAAAAAATTCTAGCCAAATGATGTAAAATTAAGTATAAAGAAAAATAATATAACTATTCATCTCTTTGTCAGTGAAGAACGCCAATGTTGATAAGTATTTGTCAAATATAACAAACCACATATAAATGAGAGGGGGCCCCTATATATTCAATGAGATAAAATGCACTAATCATGGGACTGCAAAATAAAATAAGGATATTTCTTCTAATTCAATTCCATGTAAGGATATTTCATCTAGTTCAATTCCATGTAAAATATAACAATAGTCTTTGAAAAGATTATGCAACTTTCCCACTATGAAATTATCAAGTTTTAGCAAATTTTGGGTCGTTCCACAAAAGTTTATCCATTTTTTTCTCAAAGTGGGTCACAAAAATTGTTACTTTTAATAATAAAAAAATGGCATTGAGTAGTTTTGGGTGTAGGGAGATAAAACATTGCACAAACTATTCTTGTAGTGATCCAGAAAAGTAAGAAGGGTCATTGGAGCTCTGTATTTTTCTTCTAATATAATCCTAGTCAATTTAAGAAGATACATTGAATGAACAACTAATGATGGATTAAATACATGTAGATTAGAAAATTTATTTAAAAAGGACTTCTTGAGTATGCACAACAACACCCTCTTTTCAAGATGTCTTAGAAAGGGAACGCTGAAATAGATACCAAACTGAGTTCATTCTCTTTGATAATAGATAGCTAGGAAGGTTGTCAATGGCATGATCATAGAGCCCCCTTGAGATATAGTACTTAAAACATCCACATATGGTAGAATTTATAGATATGACAACAGTGCAAAGTTAGAGATACATAGAAATAAAACAATCTATATGTTCACTAAACATGTACTTTTTGAGTCTGTATACTTCCAAAAAGAAAATTCTTACATATGCATCTAATGCATGATGTTGGATTCTATTTTTTGGTGTATTTGTTAAGTGTACCTTTTTAGTTATTATTTATCCCAGGCTCAAGAAGGACTTGTTGGAATGATAGGTTGTATCTTAAGTGTGATAAGAAAGATTGGTTTCACCATTGATCAAAGTGGTGGAAAATGTATGTTCTTGCTCAGGGGTTTGGTGAGAGCCCGTTGGGCTCCATGACCCAATATGGTAGGGTGGAGAGAAGGCCTTGTTTTGTTGTATTTATTTTCATATTTGTTATTTTTTGTTTACCTGCATTGTAGGTCTTTATGTTGGTGTTAGATAGGAAAGCTCTTTTCATGTGACAAGCACTCCAAAGAAATTAAAGGAAATAGATGTCCAGTCAACACAAATTATAAGAAAAATCCAAAGTCATAATTAGCCATGGGTGTTTGGCATTTAAGCCAGCATGATAATTATTTCTAGAGAGTCTTGCATGGCAAGAGAAATTGCATACATATCTAATAGTAACAGCTTGCACTTACCTTAAAAGTTAATTCTTGCAACTTGGACTATTGTTGTTCTAACCCTTATTTCTAAATTATAGGTCTGAGTTTTAATAAGAATAGTGAAATAAAATATATGAATATTGTCTATATCTAATGCCATGTACATAGATATCTACATGTACTTCTTTAGTATGTATATTTCCAAATAGAAAATTCCTACATATGCATCCAATGCATGATGTTGGATTGTATTTGTTGGCATATTTGTTAAGTGTACCTTTTAGGTTATTATTTCTTTAAGCCTCACAAAAGGAGTTGTTGGAATGATATGATGTATGTTATGTGTGATAATAAAGATTGCTTCCACCATTGATCAAAGTGGTTGACAATCTATGTTCTTGCTTGGGAGTTTGGTGAGAGCCCATGGGACTCCATGACCCAATATGGTAGGGTGGAGAGCAAGCCTTGTTTTTTTGTTTTTCATTTCATCTTTGCTATTCTCTATTTAGTTGTACTATGGGTCTTAACGTTGTTGTTTGCAAGAACTTTATTTTCTTCATCATAATGTATGCATATGTATATGTATATGTATATATGCATGTGCAATAAAAAAACTATAGTCCCAATATGGTAGGGTGGAGAGCATGCCTTTTCTTGTTTTGTTTGGGTATTTTCAAACACATTTTTGTCATCATTGTAATGTATGTATATGTATATGTATATGTACATGTATATATGCAAGTGCAATGAAAAATGTGAAGTTTTTATAGATGGAGAATGTAATGAAGGCTTGATGCCCAACCATAAGAGCAACAACGTTACACTCTTCTTTAAAGTGTGCATTGTACCTTTCATTCATTACAGTCTCCATTGAAAATACATTTCATATGTATAGCTACATTTGCAAATACATTTACGTATATGTATTCTTTGGTTGTTGTCGATAAATCACTATTGGGAAAATTATTTGTGTATGTGCACATGTTTTTATTTTTCTAATTTTTTACTTTTGCACCATGTTTTATATTTCCAACTAGAAAATCCCTAGATATGCATCCAATGCATGATGTTGATTGTGATGTCCTATAAATAACTGTTAGTATGAAATGTTCTATATTGGGAATAATAAGTAGCATTGGTTTCACCATTCATCACACTGGTGGACAATGTATGTTCTTGCTCGGGGTTTTGGTGAGAACCCATGGGGCTCCATGACCCAATATGGTAGGGTGGAGAGCAAGTGTTTCTTTGGTCTGTTTTATTTTGTATTACCTATTTGTTGATTGGTTGCATTGTTTCTTTTTTAGTTTGCATACACATCTTTTTATATTTGAAAGTAGAAAAACCCTGCATATTCATCTAATGTATGATGTTGGTTGTGGAAACTTGGCTATTATTTCTTTCAACGTCAGAAAGGGATTTGTCAGAGTGATAGGCTCTATATTGACTATGATAAGCAACATTGATCTCGCCATTGATCATAGTGGTGGACAATGTGTGTTCTTGCTAAGGGGTTTGGTGAGAGCCCATGGTACTCCATAACGCAATATGGTAGGGTGGTGAGTACACCTTGTTTTGTTGTGTTTCATTTTATAGTTTTGATTTGTTGTTTAGTTGCACTGTGAGTTGTTGAGTTGGTGTTTGCAAACACACTCTTTTCGTCACCATACTATATGTATATGTATATGTATATATGCATGCCCAATAAAAAATGTGATGTTATTTTAGATGGAGAGTGCAATGAAGGAAGGAACGATGTACAACCATAGGTAGAAACAACAATACACTCTTCTTTAAACAGTGCATTGTACCTTCCATTCATGACACTCTCCATCGAAAACACATTTCATATGCATACATACATTTGCAAATACATTTCCATATATGTTTTCTTTGGTTATTGTCAATAAGTCACTATAGGAAAAATTATTTGTCAATGTGCGGGTTTTTTATTTTCTAAATTTTTCCTCCCATGTGCCATGGTTTTATATTTGCAAGTAGAAAATCAATATATATGCATGCAATGCATGATGCCAATTGTGATGCCTTGGCTATTATTCCTTCTAGGCTAAAAAAATAACTATTAGAATGAAAGGTTCTATATTGGCAGTAATAAGAAACATTCATTTCACCATTGATCACATGCTAGAAATTTGTGGACACAGTGGAGCTCATAGCATTGAAGAGACTTCTTTTTTAGAATAGCATTTAAGTATTAAACTATGTATCATTATACTTGACAAATTACTAGTATATGTGATATGATTTAACACTAAAAATGCTTTGCTGAAAAGAAGTCTCATCAATACATAGTGTTACCATTAATTTCTATTCATAGGCAAGTTTAGTATTGCAATTGATGCATTTGATTTTGAATTAGCCACTTCTCCAATGAGATTGTTTTCACAAGGCTTCATGACCCAATATGGTGAGGTGGAGACTAGGCATTCCTTTCATCTATTTCATATTGTATTACCTATTTGTTCATTGGTTGCATTATTTCTTTTTTAGTTAGAGTTTGGAAGCACTTTTAAATACATTGCATATGGATAGATGAATTTACATATACATGTACATATATGTATGCTTTGGTTGTTTTCCATAAGACATTGTAGAAAAAAGAATTGTAGTTTGTGTGGGTTTTCCTTTGTGCATGGCTTTATTACTATGGATTCTTTTGTTTTGTAAGTTTTCCATCTAGGCCATTGTTTAAACCAAAATTGTTTCATTTGTGGCTTTTGTTTAGTGTTAATGGTTGGAACAAAATAAAATAGTTCATGTTATATAGTTTATATTGCTTTTCATAGGGTATTATTGAGTGTTGCTATCTACCTTTGGCTACTTTGTTGTATATTCATTTAGCTTGACCCCTTTACTTATGCCATTCCCATTTAAGTTGGTGGTTGCAACCATTTTATTTTTTTCTTAATATTATTACTACAGGCTTCACAACCTTCTTCAAATTCCAACGCTACATAAAGTGTGGATTGTAAAAAGGAAAAAAAATGCCAAAGAAACTAGCTTTATTATGCACGCCACAGAGACCATATTTGTGGAGGCCAGCGAGCCAAGTACTTGCAACAAAGAGGCGCTCTAGACCCACCTAGCTTGGCCCCACATGCCCAAGTAGGTGCACCTCAATTGTAAGAAAGCTTGTGAGCAGAACTTGTTGGTAGTTGCAACCCCACAACCCCCATCCCTTCATAACTCCTACACAACCATCACAATGAAGCCGCCTCCACAATACCTAGTTGTACACCGTCACAAATCCTTGTTGGCCATGGCTTGGCATCTGCATCATCGGTGACCCACCAGTCAAGCAGCATGTTTGGTGAAACTTTCCACACTGTAATGTAGTCCTTCCGTCGGTGCATTGATGCTTTGTCTGAATTGAAAATTTGTGTTGTTTGCAAGGAGAGCTACATCAGGATGAGAGTCTGAGCATCCAATGCAGGCATCGTGTGTTTGCATTGTGCTTCTAAAAAAGGTGTCCATAGATTTAGTCTAATGAACAAGATGGATCCAGGGCCACAACTAGCTGTCCTTGCAAAGCTTACTCAAGTCGAAGAAATGCTTATAGCTAGAGTTGCTCCAGTTTTGCAGGTAACCCATGCTAGAGGAGGCCAATACAAATATAGTGGCCATACTATAAGCTTCCCTTAAGACATCACGACCATTGCAATTTTGTTACCATGTTGTCTACATGATCTTGAAGATGGAATCACTTTAGAAACAAGTTATTAGGTTAGGTTTAATCTCATAGTGCTTCTCCCAAAACCTAGAATCCATCATGATTCTCCATAGGCATCTATCATCAATTCTTCAATAATGCTTGATCTTTGATGACAAAATGAGCTTGAAGACCTGTAAAACCAATAGAATTTTACTCGAAGACTTCACTTTTCCTTTCTCCTTGCTCTTGAATACAATTTTTTGTGATCTGATGTGAAACTCTTTTCTTGCTAGTGAAAAATGAATGTGAGACTTAGATTTATAGGCTTCCTTCCTAATTTTCCAATTATCAAATCCTGAAAGTCAACATATGAAATTTGAATTTGGAAATTTGAAATGCTACCCAAAACATATCAAAAGTTTAATTTAGGGCACTTAATGATGACCCATTTTCCCATGGGAAAATGGGTCTTGACCTAAATCATCAAGACTCCTAGAATGTTGGGGCATTAATTTAATCCTTAACATTTGTTTAATGCAGGTTGTGGGGTTGGGAATTAAATAAATTTAAGTAAAATAGGCCTTGGGATGTATAATAAAGGGTATTAAGGGCCTATTAATGGTATTTTAAAATTGATAAAATATTAGATCACTAAAATAGGTCCAAATAAGTGTGAAATTGTACTTTCTCTTAGAAATGGGTACAGTTCTCTACACTACAAGAAGAATTCAATTCAATTAATTAATTGTCACATTGAGTGGAAGGTGGATATGGAGGGTCACCAGGGAAAAGGAAAAGGCATTTGGGTGAAAAGAATGAAGAGACAAATAATTGGGAAAGCAAGTCTATAGGAGAAAAAAAAATACGTTGTGATATCTATGAAGGAAGGAAATTTTATGCAACTATAGAGTTTGGTGGTTGGCACAAAAGGTAGAACTAAAAATAATGTAGAGAAGATGTTGCAAAGGAAATTGGAAGAAATAAGTCGAACCATAGTTAAACTATGTATGCTAGCCAATAGGGGAAGAAAAGAAGAACATGTTGCATTTGAAGGACGAGTTCACAGACAATAAAGAGGAGAATATGCATCACAAAGATGGAGAGAATCGTGGTTGTGTTGAAAAATAATAGGTGAGAGAGAGTGACTCCACATGGAGGAAAAACTAGTGTGAGTATAAAATAGAAAATAAGAAGAGGGTTCTACGTAACCATTAATAGTATGAAGGAGGCTGTGATACTATAAAAGATAATGAAACTTGCATGATATAGATGTGAGGGTGTTCGACATATATAAGAGTAAGATGTATGAAAAATTAGGAGGAGAAAAGGTGTGAACTAGGTAAGGATAGAGTTGACAACAAATAATATAGCAAGGAGATCACACCAATAAGTATAAGGAAATAAAATTGCCAGATAAAGTGTAGACTGCAAGTTGAATGTAAAACTGTGGATTTACTCATCATAATAAAATTGAGTTGTCACTGGTGATTTTTGTATGAAGTTTTATTTAGGTTTAATTGACAAGTGAAACTATCGAATTAAAATTGTATTATTTGCAAAATTGTTAAAATTAGTGAATTTTGTTAAACCAGTGAATCTTGTTGCAATCTTTGGGTAGAGGGTTTCCCATAGAATTTATAAATTTGTGTGTTAAGTTTGTTGAATAGTGAGAGGATTGTTATTGTTTGATTCAAATGGTATTAGAGGTAAAATGGTATTATATCCAAAGGTTATAAGTGTATAAGAAGAGCATCGAATGTGAGGAAGCCTATACAAGGACTTGTGTGTAGAGTAGAGGATAAAAGTGGTGAAGAAGAGCTCATGTGAAGATTTTTGTAGGTACAAAGAATCTCAGAGAAATCAATAGCTAAGTGTCATGAAAAATTTTTGATCACATATTGTTGAGCATGAGGTGAGAGTTGTGAAAGATTGCAATAGATGAGATGGGAATATTATTGAGGAAGAATTTTTTGATAATAGATGGATGGAGGTAGTATGAAAAGTGGAAGATTTTGAAGATGATGGCTAAAATAAAAATGAGATTAGATAGGATGGAAGTATAGCATGAAGAATTTTGTTGATTATGATGAAGACCAACATAAGTTTGTAATGAATAAGGAGAACAAGAAAGAGGATGCAAGTGCAGCAACAATGGTTGAAGATGGCAAAGGTAAATAAAGCAGTGAAGAAATTATAGCTATTGATGAGATTTCAGTTGTAGAGGATGTGGTTGCAATGATGGACTATGATATTTTTTTAACGAATGACAAAGATGAAGATGATTTTTTGTTGAAGATGTTGGCAATAGAGGAAAAGTGGATGGAAAATTTTACTGTTTCAGTAAAGGGTGAAGAAATAAATGTTGCAGATGATGATGTTGCAAGAGATGTCATAGTGAAGGATGATGTTGCAGCCATGGACAAAGATGAGGTAAACCTTATTGTATTTGTGATGATATTGATTATCCATTGTTTTCTATGATGAAATTTGGAGAATATGATGAAAGAAACATGAAAATATTTAATTTCTATGAAGTTGTAGATGCAAATTTTTGTGAGGATGTTGTAAGTTGTTATAAGGATGATGTGAAATTTTGGTTGAGGTGGTCGGCTAGTGGTGGGATGGATCTCAAAAATAAAGAGAAAAGAGGAGAGAGTATTTGGAGGAGGAGGACGGTACACGGTGGATACAAATCCATGAGAGGGGAGATGAATGGTGAGTGGAGTTGTGAGAGGAGAGTGAAAATTTTCCAAGAAGATTTTGCAAGAAGAGTAAGAAGAACTAATTGTGTGTCCAAGATTTAGCGATGGAGTTCATTGTAGGTTGCATTCAACCTGAAAGAGTAGTCCCACTACTCACAATTTTGTGACTTCTATTTACAAAAAATTTCCTACCCTCTGTCAAATGCAGGAGCATCCAAGTGAATAACAATTAGCATTGACAAAAAGAAAACTATTTTGTTTTATGATCATTGTGCATTTTTGGTTTTAGTAGAGATTTGATGGAGAATGATTGACATCATTGACATTGATTGTCAAAATGTCACACTTTGGTTTTAATTCTAAACAAGCATTTCTTTTGCAACATTTGATGGATTTAATCTGCTCAATTTTGATCATAGATTTTGATATCTATTTTTTGAGTGATTTCTTCATAATTTTTAATTGTCATATTGATCATGGGAGGTATATAGTTACTTACCATCATTAACATATACAAGAAATCAATTCTATTAATTATTATCAGATTGAGCAGAATGTGGATACAAAGGGTCGTGAGGGAAAAAGAAAAGACATTTGGGTGAAAAGAATGAAGAGAGATAATTGGTAAAGCCAATCGATAGGAGAAAAAAAATAAGATAGATTGTGATATCTATGAAGGAAGGAAATTGTATGTAGCTATAGAGTGTGGTGGTTGGCACAAAAGCTAGTACTAAAAAAAATGTAGAGAAGATGCTATGTAGGAATAGGAAGAAATGAGTCGTGCCATAGTTAAATTATGGATAATGGCTGATAGGGGAAGAAAAGAAGAATAGGCTACATTTAGAGGAAGAGGCCGCAACAAGTAAAGCAGAGAATATGCATCACAAAGATGGAGAGAATAAGGGTTGTGTTTGAAAATAATAAGTTTGAGAGAGGGTCATTCCACATGGAGGAAAGACTGGAGTGAGCAGAAAATAGGAAATAAAAAAAAACACAAATTTCATAAGAGAAGCTAAATATGACAAAATCATTTGTTTGCAAGAGTTTAATTAATCTTAGATTTTTGAATTAAGATTACATATTCAAGATAAAATATTAAAAATGATTTCACTAATGAAACATGATGAAACACAATCAAATAGAACAATTTATTTCATTTTATAAAATAATTTAACCACCAATACAAAATTTCAATGACATAGATTTAACATTGAACTGAAAACAATTACAAAATGTCTCATTTGAAATGATAGAATGCTAAAATTCCAGAGCTTGAGCAATAATATAAATGGTACATATGTTTTTGATTAGATGAAAAACAGGTTTTGAAGGGACCCAAAACCATTTACAACCAAAGATAGAGCTGCAAAAAAGGCCTATAGCCACCTAAGAAAAATGCCCCCAAACAAGACACATCAATATTTACATTTAGAACTACTATTGTGGGAGTGGAGAGTCATGTCAAAAGAAGGCTTAGAGAATTTTTCTTTCTTTCCCTTTACAATTATCCAACCTTCTTCCACTTGCACTTCCCTAGCATGCCACGCCTGCATACTACTATCCTGAAGAAAATTTCCTGTAGCCACTGTCGCATAGATTTCATTGGTTTGTCTTCTAGTAGATAATGTCTTATTAGAAAGGCTACCAGATATGGCAGCCTGAGACCCATTCACATGCTCAACTAGGGTTTCAACAAGATAATCTTTCTCAATATTAGCAACCCTAGCATTTGAGACGTCCGGAGAGGATGCCCCATCAACTTGTGAATCCAACACAACCACCTCAGGAAAGCTCCTATTTTGCTCAGGTTTCTTCTCAACCATATAATGTTGTTGAGAGACACCTTTCCACCATGTAGTCGTTATTGCTTTCTTCTCTAATCCACATTGTGTAGCAGCATGACCAATTTTAAAACATCTTTGACAACAAAAGGAGACCCCTTCATAGTCCAAAGATTGGACCCAAGAACCCTTAGGATATTGAAGTAAAATCTCAGTAGGCAGCCCTTTTGAAACATCCATTTCCACCAATATACGGGAAAAGGTGGAGTGAAAAATATCAGAGGATTCACTAAATGGTAGATATGTTGTTGTCAAGTAATAATTATACCATTTTTCAATCTTATCACATGACTCTCTTTAACAAATGCAACTCATCTTTTTGCATTTTTTCTTGCCCCATCTCTATTGTGTTAGGGGAGAGGGGTCCATAGTGGAGTGGGGTTCAATAGCAAAGATAGAAGTAGTCCTCAGTGTGCTCCATAGAGGAGTACCTTAATATCCAATTGCAAAACACTTTTTATCCATGAAGTACACAAACTAACAAATCATGTGATGCCACATCAACACACCAATAAAACATGACTTAGTGCACCACTATCAGTCTCACTTTTTTTGGGGAATTTTTTGGATACCTCAACAAAAAGCATGAAGATGTGGCATCATATTTGATGGTGTGGCCCTAAAACAAAATATAGAAGCACACGAGTTGCCAAATAAACTATTGTACAAAATTGGGACTGATTTGAAATTTCCACATATGATTTTCCAGATCCATGGCAGTGTGGCTAAGCTGAATGGACATAGTAGATTATGAGTGACAACAAGTATGAGGTATAATTGTTAGGCATATATGCATGTAAATTGTGTCATAATTTTGATATCAATCATTCTTATAATCAATCTATATAATCCAACTTATAATACATGGAAAATGTTTGTGGACAAGTCAATTGTGACAAAGCAAAGGATGGAAATGTAAAAGCAATAAATTTTATTATTAAAAATAAACCTCCACCAACTATATAAGAGTGGTTAAAAAATACAGTAGATCCAAAAATAAATAAAACAAAACAATAGCATTACTCCATTGAAGGAAGAAATAAATAATGAATGAATGATATCATAAACTAACAACAAAGCCTTCTTCAAGTTTCTTAACGATGTGATCAAAATCTAGTTTGAATGCAGGAATAAATTAACTAAATTGGCACAATATTTTAGTAGCTAATGTTGAGGTCATAAAGATCTAATTTATGACAGATGTAGAATGACAGATCTCTTTCACTAGTTATTCGCCTTACTAGATGCCATTTCTTAATCATATTACAATATAGAAACTCATACGCATCTATCAATAAATAAGTCTGCCATTACAAAACATGAGTACTTTCCGTAATGTCATTTCAGACATAAATATTAACCATGTAAAAAGAGTACTTTTGTAGATTAAAAAGAGTTCATAGTGCCCTACTAGATGGATCACGTCCATGAATAATACAAAGTGTTTTCCATTGAACAAAAAAAACTAGAAACTCCTCCATACTTTGGTTCATGCGCACTAGTTTTAAAAAGCTTTTCTAGCCAATTGACATGACATATAAAGAAAAATAATATAACTATTCATCTCTTGTCAGCAAAGAACATCAATGTTCACAAGTCTTTGTCAATTATAACAAACCACATATAAAAGATAGGGAACCCCTATATATTCAATGAGAGAAAATAGACTAATTATGGGACTCTATGAATATTTCGTCTAATTCAAACACTTGCAAAATATAATAGTTTTTTTTTTTTCTTTTCTTTTTTGCTAGTTGTCTTTGAAAAGATTATGCAACTTTGTCATTATGAAATCATCAAGTTGCATCAAATTTTGTGTCATTTTATAATAGTGTGTTCTATTTTTTCGTCAAAGTGGGTCATTCAAATCATTATTTTCAATAAGAAATTGACATTATCACCCATAGCAACTAAGCCATTAAGAATTTTAAAATGATATGAACCAATAGTTTTTGATATTTCATATGTAGAATCTAAACATATATAAAAAAATAAAATTATCTGTAAATTTTTTTATGTAAGTTTGTAAATTTTTTTATGTATGTTTTAATAACTTATTTTTTATAGTTAACATTATTTTTTAAAAGTGACAACTATTTCATAATTGTTGGAGAAGAGAGAGTTTTTCGGGATTTGTATTTATCTGTGCTGGAGAAAGCATAAATTGTGGGATTTGTTCTAATCCTTGCTGCCTTCTAATTAAAGGCTCTTGTATCGCTTTATATACTGAAGGGGTTGTAATCTTCAAATATACCGATGAATAACATCAATCTCTCTCTCTTCTCCGTGGACGTAGGCTACGGCCGAACCACATATATCTACGTAATTTATATTTGTGTGATTCAAATGATTTCTTCATGGTATCAGAGCAGGTATTAGTCTGTTTTTTCATCACAGGAGACTCTGTTCGATTCGCCTCTTTCGTGATCCTGCCAGATCTGATTCGCGGTTTAATCCTCTCAGTCCCGCGGCTGTTTTCTGTGCCTTTTCTGAGCCATTTGTCTGTGCTCTCAAGCGCGTGATCTGGCCCTATCAGATCGCGCGATCTTTGTTCTGTGTGGTGCATTTTTTTTTTTGTGGGTTGTCTGCTGCCGCCGACCTCTTCCAGACCCGCGATCTTTGTTCTATGCAGTGCGTTGTTTCTTTTGGGGGTTCTCTGCTGCCGACCTCTTCCACAACTCTTCATCTGTTCCCTTATTGAATGCAATTGGGGGTCTGTTAATTAAGAAGGCTTGAGCGCTGCTGGTGGTGTGAAGATTCGCTGGAGCCGACCTCTTCCATTAAGACAGCTTGAGCGCTGCTGGTGGTGTGAAGATTCGCTGGAATCAAGGCTAAGCTTGAAAGCTGCTAAAGCTACAGCCGAAGCACCTCACAAAAGGTTTGGGGGTAGTGAAGTCAATCGCGGCTGCAATAAAACACAAAATCTGGTGTTTTTCAGAAACTTCGTAAGTTTTTTTTTTACGTCTTCCTCTTTGCCTTTTTTTTTTCATGGCTGAGTTCGATTCAAATCCTAGTTGGAGACTTTCATCAGTTCTGTTAAATGGCATCAATTATGTTGCATGGTCTAGAGCTGTCACTTTGTCGCTTGGTGGCAAGAAAAAATTTGGTTTTGTTAACGGTAATAAACAGTGTCCTCAAACTACTGAATCGGGATATGAGGATTGGATAGCCAATGATCAGCTTGTTCGATCATGGTTACTCAATTCAATGGAAGCTCATATTGCCGAAATTTTCACTTTTTCTAATTCAGCAAAAGAACTGTGGGATTCCATTGCTGAATTATACGGGAACCAAAATAATGCTGCCCGTATTTTTGAACTCACCCATGAAATTGCTGCAGCCCAACAAGGTGAGAAAACCTTTAGTGAACATCTTGGTAATCTTAAAAAACTGTGGGATGAATTGAACCTGTATCGTCCACATACCACTGATGCTCAAACTCTTTTGAAACGAGCTGAGGAGGATAAAATTTTCTCACTTCTTCATAGTCTGAAGCCTGAGTATGAATACATAAGGTGCAATCTTCTGATGGATGCCACATTGCCCACGCTCGCCGGTGTTTGTGCTATTATTCAGCGAGAGGAAACTCGAAGAAAGACTATGGGCTCAGAATCCAAAACTTCAACAGAGAAGATTGAATCTCATGTTCTTTTGGCCGAAAAGGATGATAAAAGAAAGCCTTTTTTTTCTGACAAAAACAGGAATGCTTCTCGCTACAAGGGTAAGAAGGAACCCTATCAATGTGATCACTGCAAGAAAACTGGGCATACCAAGGATCGCTGCTGGGAATTACATCCTCATCTCAAATCTGACTATAAGGGTCGAAAGGATCATGCTGCTGTAGCTGAAACTTCTTTTTCAATCAACCAGTTGGGTCATCTTCTTCAACAACTCAGTAAGACTGTCCCTTCTGGCAACAGTCCATCCACTTCCTCTCACGTGTCAGGTAATTTTCATGCCTATCTTACTTCCAATTCCAAATTTAATTCCTGATTATTGATTCCGGAGCTACAGATCATATGGCCAATAGTCCTTCTTCAGTAATCAATTTTATTCTGAAAACTGATAAGCATGATATATCTGTTGCAAATGGAAGTAATGTTTCAGCCGTAGGAAGTGGTAAAATTAGTTTCTTTCCTGATAATGCTACATCTGATGCTCTGGTTGTTCCATCCTTCCCTGTTCAACTTATGTCTGTTGGAAAAATTACTAATTCTTTAAATTGTGATGTCATATTTTCTCCAACATCTGTCATCTTTCAGGATCGAAAGTCGAAGAAGACGATTGGTAAAGGGACATACTCACATGGACTTTATTTTCTAAACTCCCTCAATAAGGCATGTCATGCCAGTGTGTAATTGAAAGTCACACTTTACATAAACGGCTTGGACATCCATCCAACCGTATCTTGTCAAGACTTTGTCCATCTGCCTCTGTTGATTCTGATGTCTGTGATGTTTGTCAGTTTTCTAAACAAACGCGTTTACCTTTTGTCAATTCATCTTCTATGTCTACTGAGTTGTTTGAATTAGTTCACTCCGACTTATGGGGACCTGCGCCTATTGATTCTTATGATGGATATAAATATTTTGTGTTGTTCATTGATGATTTTTCTCGTGCTACCTGGTTATACTTGTTAAAATCAAAAACTGAAGTAACTTCTATTTTCAAAGAGTTTCATACTATGGTGTTTAATCAGTTTGGTGCTAAAATAAAAACTTTTAGGTCTGATAATGGTACCGAATATGTTAAAGGATCTTTTTCAGAATATCTTCAAAGCCAAGGCATTATTCATCAAACAAGTTGTGTTGGAACTCCACAACAAAATGGGGTGGCCGAAAGAAAGAATCGACACATCCTTGAAACTGCACGGGCCCTTATGTTTCAAACAAAGGTCCCAAAACAATTTTGGTCTCATGGTGTATTGACCGCTGCATATTTGATCAACCGTCTTCCCAGCCATGTTATTAAGTTCAAGTCACCATTGGAAATACTCAGAAATAGGACACCTGACATCTCACACTTGAGGGTTTTTGGATGTGTCTGTTATGTGCACCTGCAAGCAATACACAGAGATAAGTTAGAAGCTCGTTCTACTCGGTGTGTTTTTTTTGGATATTCTTCCACTAAGAAAGGGTACATATGTTATGATCCTGTCACTCGTAAAATTGTTGTTTCACGTGATGTCAAGTTTGTGGAGTCTGAATCCTTTTTTCACACTTGTGTTGAATCTGGGAATCAATCACAGGGGGAGTCTGTGTCTCACCCGGTTCCGCTTCCTACTATTACCAATGAGGAAATTGTTCTTGATCACGATACAGAAGTTCCTGAAGCAACATCCATCCCCACATCTCCTCAAGCTACTCGAAGATCGAGTAGAGCAACTCGTCCTCCAGAGCGGATGAAAGATTTCTTCACTTATCATGCTACATCTTATCCTATACAGGATCACCTGTCTTATAATAATATTTCTCAGTCTCACCTAGCTTTCTTGAGTACCGTTGATCATAATCAGGAACCTAAGACTTTTAGAGAAGCTAACTCCATTGCAGTTTGGAGGAAGTCTATGCAAGACGAGCTACAAGCTCTTGATGACAATCACACATGGGAGATTGTTAAGCTACCTCCAGGAAGGAAAACAGTCGGATGCCGTTGGGTGTACAAAAATAAATACAATAGTGACGGTTCCTTAGAACGACATAAGGCCAGACTTGTTGCTAGAGGATTCACACAAACATATGGCATAGATTACCAAGAAACTTTTGCGCCTGTTGCAAAGATGAACACATTCCGGGTCCTCATTTCTCTTGCCGTCAATCAAGACTGGAAATTGTTTCAAATGGATGTCAAAAATGCCTTCTTGCACGGTGACCTTAAAGAAGAAGTTTACATGAGCATCCCACCTGGGCATCCGCAAGAGGCCAAGTTTGGTTTAGTGTGTAAATTAAAAAAGGCAATCTACGGGCTTAAACAATCTCCACGGGCCTGGTATGCTAAGCTTAGTTCTGTCCTTATGTTGAATGGGCTAAAACGAAGTAATGCAGATCCTTCTCTGTTTGTTAAAAGAAGTAACTCCGGTATTGTTGTTGTGCTGATTTATGTTGATGATATAGTCATTACTGGTGATGATGAAAATGCACTTTCTAAGCTAAAAATTCTGCTACACAATAGATTTGCCATTAAAGATTTGGGAACTTTGAAGTACTTTCTAGGATTAGAAGTTGCCTACTCAAAAAATGGCATCTTTCTCAATCAACGAAAGTATGTGTTGGATTTGTTACAAGAAACTGGTAAATTGGGAATCAAACCATCAGATACGCCAACAGATAGCGGAGGAAAATTGGATGATACTGGTCCATTGTTGTCTGATATTGGTCAGTTTCAAAGGTTGGTCGGTAGGTTAATCTATTTAACCATTACTCGACCTGATCTTTCTTATGCAGTGAGTTTGGTAAGTCGTTTTATGCATGCTCCCAAGGCTCAACATATGCAAGCCGTCACCAGAATTTTACAGTATCTGAAAGGATCCCCAGGCAGAGGTATATGGATGCGTAAGACTGGTCATACTTCTATTACTGCCTATACTGATGCTGATTGGGCAGGATCCCCTGTTGATCGACGGTCTACAACTGGATATTGTACCTTTGTTGGAGGTAACTTGGTCACATGGAAAAGTAAAAAACAGACTGTTGTTGCTCGTTCAAGTGCTGAAGCAGAATATAGAGCAATGGCATCAACTACCAGTGAAATTATATGGCTTCGAGCTCTGTTGCAGGACCTTGGTTATGGTTCATCTCTTCCAACTCAATTGTTCTGTGATAATCAGGCTGCTATGCATATCGCTTCAAATCCAGTGTTTCATGAGCGCACTAAACATATTGAAGTTGACTGCCATTTTGTTCGAGAGAATGTGCAAGCCAATGTCATCCGCACAACCTTTGTCCCTACAACTCAGCAATTGGCGGATATATTTACAAAAGGTCTTCCAGCTCTCAAGTTTCAAGAAGTATTGTCCAAGTTGGGCTCTATTGACATTTTCGCACCAACTTGAGGGGGAGTGTTGGAGAAGAGAGAGTTTTTCGGGATTTGTATTTATCTGTGCTGGAGAAAGCATAAATTGTGGGATTTGTTCTAATCCTTGCTGCCTTCTAATTAAAGGCTCTTGTATCGCTTTATATACTGAAGGGGTTGTAATCTTCAAATATACTCATGAATAACATCAATCTCTCTCTCTTCTTCGTGGACGTAGGCTACGGCCGAACCACATATATCTGCGTAATTTATATTTGTGTGATTCAAATGATTTCTTCAATAATGCATAATTTTTTTTACAAAAAAAATAAAATAATATATTACTAAACATAGATTTGCAAGGCTAATATTTAGTGCATATTTGTTTTCATAATTTTGTTTATCTATATTTTATTTCTTATTATTTTTAAAAGTGAAATTCATTATAAATTAAAATAAAAATTACCCATAAGTATATGTTTATTTTATAATCCATATATGTTTATTATATGTGTATATGTGTGCGTGCGTGCATGTGTGTGTGTGTGTGTGTGTGTAATCTATTGTGCTATTATTTTTCTCTTATTTTTTCTTTTTGCACATGTATGAAACAAATAGCCAATGTTTGATGAAAACCTAAATTGACTACCAAATAAAAAATCAATATTATAATCAAATTAAATATATTAAAAATTATGCTTATTGGAAAAATAGTTTTTGATTAGATAAGCAGGGGAAGTGACCCATTACAAAATGAAAAATAAAGCCTAACAGCTCAATAAAACAGAGTCAAATAGCTCAGCAAAATAAACTAGCAAAACACAGTGAACCAAAGAGAAACAACACAAAACTGTTCAAGGAGTAGCACTTGAACCAAGTAATGCCTCTAAGGACAAGCTAAATGAGACCATCACCTTCTTAGAAGTATGTTTCTTCTTTCTATGAACTATAGTCTAAGGAGAATCAGAAACTAAAATCTTGAAATTTTGATCAGAAAGGGAAGACTCCCCTCGAGAGTAGCAAACTAGAGGAACAAATGAAACATCAGGTATAGAATCTGAAACTAAGCCTAAATTTGCAATACTTACTGTAGAATTTTCCAATACATTGGCCTCAAAGGAGGCAACAAAAACAACATTAGGGACAACCAAATCCAAAGGCCAAACAACAATATCCACATAAGGAACATCACCCACCACAACCAAGTTAGGTGGAGTAAAAGTTGGCATTTGAGGAGTAGCATCCATCACAACACTCATATTAAGCCTCATAGAAGGGGAAGCAGGCCTAGACTCATCATCAGAAGAAGCATAGTTAGCCATAGGATGAACTATTAAGTGTTCACAGAGTGAATTCTTCCACCATGTAGAAGAAGAAATAGGGCGGGAGCATTTAGGCCAGTCACAAGCCAAGTGGCCAACAACAAAATAGTGTCTGTAGCGAAAAGGAAGACCCTCATAATCCACAAGTTGAGACCAAGACCAACCATTAATCTGTAGCACAACCTCTCTAGGTAAAGCCTTTGATAGATCAACCTCCACTAGAATCCTAGCGAAGGAAGTATGAGTGAAATTCTTGGAAGCCCTATCCACTTTCAAAAATATACCAATAGCATTACCAATGCCCTCATAGGCAGAGGAACACCAGAGCTGTAAGGGAAGATAAGGCAATCATACCCAAATAGGCATCACATCCAAAGGTTCTTTCAAAGGGTTAAAGGAAAAACTCTAAGGTATGAAGGAAAGGGGATGAGAATCCCACATCCATAGACCATGAGCTAAAAAAGGTTGTCTGTCTTCAGAAGAATTAAAACTCGCCACAAAAAAATCCCTTACAAGAGGGTAAATCTCCATCATGCCATCCACCAAAGGTGACCAGTGATTGGTAATCCAAAGGTGCAAGTCAGGAAGAGAAGGCCACAAATGACAAAAATTGCAAATAAGAGAGTTTTTTGGAATATAAATCTATATTTTCAAAAACATCCTTAGAAAGAGAAACAATAGGATCAACTGCAACACAATGCATAGGTTGTGCAACACCTTCTTGAGGTCTCTTAGACTTCACAACATCAACATAAGAAAACTGCCCCTCCCAAGAGGATGGGGACAACCCAAAAATAGTAGCTCCAACAGATTCCTCAACCCTAGGAGAAGAAAACACAACATCATTAGGGACCCCAGAAACTCCCATAGAAGCATCATCCACAAAAAGGCCAGCAACTGCTTCAACCACCAGAGGTGAGGAACATGTAGCAGCCACAGTATCTGCATAGAGATCAACAATGAGCTCACAACAAGGTGAAGATAGGGGCAGCATCACAGAGCCAAGCACATTAGGCGAGGGCAGGGGCGGCACCATAGATCCAAGCATACCACCAAGATGGGAGCAGTTCAGGATTTCACCAGGGCAGGAGACAAAGTGGCAGTTCTAATTTCCACCATTTCAAGAGGGAATGGAGTGGTTGGGAGGAGAAACACCACAAATCCATTCAAAAGCGTGTCTGGGCAGGAAATAGGAGCGACCATCAAGAAAATCGGGTAATAATAAGGGGATCTTATTGAAAAAAAAAATTATGAGGGTTTTGATCCTACAAATTATCTTATGATGTTGATTCCATTTGCTAGCCCAACCCAAGACCTGAATCATAATTTTTTTATCAAAATATTAACACTAAGGTAGAAAGGGCAATCAAAGGTTTTTTCTTTGAAGGAAATTTGAATGTAGACACCTTCAAGCAAAAGTGTAGAAGGACTTTCATTTGAAGGTCCCTTCCATCCACAAAGAAAAAAAAAAAAGTTGAAAGGATTTCAAAAATTCTCTTTTCCTCCCCAACTAGTTTTTTAATGTTCCACTAGTGGGACCTGCTATTTTTTCACCTTGTTGCTCCTAATTAACATACTCTTCTTCCTCTAGTCCTTTGAAGCCAATTTTGAGAGCACATAGAAAGATACCTTGAATGAGGATTAAAGTATGATAAAATTATCCTCTTTAAGTAGAAATATTTTTTTTGACAAAGGGAGAGCATTTGTTGAGGCATAATAGTCCCATTGAACTTTTAAAAAGTATTTAACAAGAAGAATAAGGTTTGTACTAATAAATTTAGCAATATAGCCACCATTAATAAGAGGGATGAATTATCCTCCATTTGCGCGAGGGATGGAGCCTCATTTATTGGTAGGAGTAATAAAGTTTTTTTGGGGCAATTTTTTTTCCTTTTTAATGATTGCCACCATGGTTAACTCTTCAACATTCTTTAGGAAAGGTTAGTCCTTGTAGGCTTGGAATTGGCTTGGTTTGGGGTATAATGAAATGAAAATACCAAATCTTATGTTTAAATTGGCATGTAAAACAAGGATTAAGAAGTTTGATTTGTAATTTTATCTACATGTTATACAAGCCACCAAGATATTAATAGATTTTTGAATACTTTTAGAAAGGTCAAGATCTCAACACATACCTATATTATGAAAGGGGTAAAATAAAAATTGGTAGACTCAATACAATTAAATAACATAGAAGAGGAATCAAGCTTGTCCAAAAGGGGCCAACAAGATAAGGGAATGCAACAAATTTTAATTGAATCCATGAATTGGAAATAGTTATGCTAATAAAAGAGAAAGTATCAAGTCCATGGAGAGAAAACATGAAAAATTATGAAAACACTAGTGATTAGTTTTGAGAATAACATGAACATAATTGGCCTAAAAAGGATAAAATATAAAGGAACCTTTAGGGAAGTTTTGAATGTTGTCAAGAAGCACACAATTGGTGACCATGCAATATGATATAGTTGCATAACATGCTCTCTAAGTGAACCATTCCGAAAAAATATATAACAAGAGTGAAATTTTCAAACAATTTATTTGCATCATCAAAGTTAGAAAGAAAAAAAAAACATTTTACTTTACTTTAACATATTTTACATTATAATCAAAATGGTGAGCAAGTTCTATGAATATAATAAATATGATTTTCAAATCTTATCGTATGCATCTTATAAGAATAATGTGTTGATTTTATTATCATATAATTTTAAAGCAATGTAATTTTCAAATATATACTATGTCTATATTTATTTATTTTTTTGGACCAGTTTTTTATTTCCTCCTATTTAAGATTTGTTACAGAAATTATGACCTTTATTGCTATTTTTTACTTTTTGACAATTAACATCGGCTCTTATAAGCAGTTTTTTATTTTATTTTCAAAACTAAACAATAATATACAACATGTACATAGGAAATTTAATAGATCCGTCCTCTTCGGAATAAGGCTTTCAACCCTTGTTTCCTTTTCTATGCATATTTTGTTTATGCCTTTGAATACATTGGTGACAATAGTGTAAACTCAAACCGATATAATAGACCTGAACATACACATCATATTAATATATATCACATTTGGTAATAAAATCAAACATTCTGAGGGTAAGAGCTCCGACCGCCATGTAAGCTCTGCTCCTCAAAGCACAGTTAACTTGAAAAGTAGATGATTGTACATTAAGGTAAAAGCATTGGTATGAGATTCCACTTTATTTATCTGCAGAAACTTCCAGCTCTACTGAGTTTCCTTCCTTACGCGTACTTATATGCTTTTAAAAGATAAACACATAGCCATCATATTCAACACCACTGTACCTATTACCTGCCAAACAAAGCAAGAACTTGAATTCAATCAAATTTAACAACATTCTACAACATTATTATCGACGAATAATTCAGCCATTTAGATATTCAATTATTCAGCTAATCGATAGCATTTAAGAACGTATATAAGCTGTCTTGTAAGAATACCTTGATTTCATGGAAGAAACTGGAATTTAGACCTTCCATAATTTTAGTAGTAAAGCGAACCTATAAAAGCCAAATGATAACTCTTCATTTAAAACATTTGTTCCTTTAAAAATTTATTAAGCATAGATATATATAATCAATAGCATCCCCACATTTTAGTGGGCATTTGTATTACTCTCTGCCACATTTGATCTTACCTTGCCACCAATTCCCTCTTGTTGTGCATTCAAGGTTAGATGGGTCAGCTGCCTCTTCCAGTTTTTTTACTTCCATTTCAAACTGTGAGAAAATATTGAATTAACAAATAATTAAATATTTTATGATTGTGGGGATTAACTATTATTTTTATTCATTAGAAAAGCAATCTAACATAAATTCTACAGATTGTTTGTCTTAATTTTTCTTTTAAATTTCTTTCTCCAACCTTCACTCCTAAATGGAGGTTAACTGAGTATAAATCATGACTTATCTTTGTTTATTAAAACTTTTAATTAATATGTATCATTATTACAATGCCACTAACCTATTAAGATTAGAATAGTCTAATAGAATTTAATATGTAAATTTCAAATTTCCAAAAGGAAAAGCTGGGATCTTACCTTATTTATATAATCCTTTCTTTGTTCGACACTGTTATAATACTCATCTGGTCCTCCATAGCATACGGAAGAGCCGAGAAAACAGTGTTCTAGAGAATGCCCTAAACGTTTCTCACTTATCTCCTGCTTTAATCCTTCAGTTTCCTTCTTTTCCTACCTTTCTTTATTTTCTGTGTTATTCGCCACACAACGGTTTTAGGAAAAAGACAAATAAAAAGTAGCAAGGAATAAGCTTTTTAACCATAGGCAGCATGAACAAATTCTGTTTGACAGCTGTTCGAACTTGAGAAATGCTGACAACTGTTGAGATGAAGTTGAAAACACTTTAGCACTATAGTATATGTCGTCTTTCTTGGCTAAATATCTAGGGCATATTTTTCGGTATTGTATTTTAGCGTAGGGCAACTCAAAATAAGGAAATTTAGAGTAAAAGCTAGACTTTCTGAGATCTCTTTTATACATACTGCACGGAACTACAGTATTAGAGTACCTCGACTAGAGGAATAAAATCTGATTTTCAAGGGTTCTCGATTACAGGAATAAAATCTGATTTTCAAGGGTTGTTTAAGCCGTGAACACTAAGGAATAAAATTTAGTGGCAAAAATCAATAACAAAAATAGTTTCTCGCATATTTTGGCCAACAAAGAATTAAAACGTTTTGCTTAGATACTTTGGCCAGCATAAACTCGTCTTACATATTGAAGCTTGTAAATACTGTTAAGGATAAAGTTAATTTTTATTATTAAAAATAAGATAATATATTATTTTTTAGTATAAAAGAGATATAAATTATTATTCAATTAGTGTTGAGGATTTTGGATTGTAATTGTGTGTAATTTTTTTTGCATCAATGTTTTGGATCATACTCTATGATGTATTATAGGATGTTGAGCATAAAGAATAAGATAGCGAAAAATTAAAGGAAGACTTGTAAAGATAAATAGTTCGAGGGTTAGAAAAAGAGAGAGAATAGATAGGGAGAAGGCACACACAAAACATAATAAGTCTAATTAAAATAAAAATATTAGTATTAATTTATTAAAAGAAAAAATCAGCCAACCATATCAAATAAAAAAGATTATTAAAGGCTGATATAATAAGATTAATTATTAAAAATTATGAAACATTCTTATTTTAATTATTGTGAGAAATTATATTAAACTAAAAAATTTATTATAGAAAAAGAATAGTGAAATAAAAGTATAATATTTTAGCAGTTCATAATAATTAAATTATGTGTTTATTTTTTAAATTATTATTTTTGAATTCAAACTTTATGATTCATTATATTTTTTCTTCTTAATAATAAATCATGAAAATTAAACTTAAACATCTATTCAAAATGTTTGCACAATTTTTATTAAAAGTAATTAAATTTTAAATAGTATTACTAAACATAAAAAATGAAATATATGTAATACCATCTACATCCTTAAGAATAATTCTCATTTCATGTCCTTCACCATGCACCTTCTCTTTTTGTTTCTCCAAAACTTCATCCTTGCTTGAATAAATCGGCATCTAAATAAACCACAACACATACAATTTTTCTTTACTTTTCAATTTAAAAAGCAAAAAAAAAAAAATATATGTTAGAAAATAGAAAAGATTCTACATTCAGATTTCACAACAATAAGATAATTCTATTTATATAGCTTTAACAAAGATATAATTTCTTTTTATAATGCAGTTGAGCATATTAGGGCAGAGTGAATGGACATGAAAGCATTAGAAACTCTAGATAGAGTTGGGTTTTATGCAAACAGTGGGGATGTTGTCATCTTATGTTTCAACCTCTGATTTCTTTTCTACAGCTTGCCTTCATACATACTGCTTTTAACAGTTATAGAAACATAACAATAGCCCAAAGAAACTCAAACGGCTCTTCCCGCAAAGAAGTTTTCCTAAACGAGAAGATAGCTATTATCTTTACATAACAAAGATAAGATAAGTGGGAGCGAGAAAATGAGATATAAATCCTAGATTATCATGTTTGCAAATTTAACTTTTACATGAAAAAAACCTGTACTCAGATTTCTTAACAGAATGTAATGTAGAGGAATATTCACATCAATGTATACAATGAATTTGTTTTCTAACTTTACCTCTTACAAACTGATGAGTAGAATTGAAAACCATTTTTCATTTTTAAAATATACAACACCAAAAACATTCAAGAGAGAGAATAGAATCAATACTGGTTTGTTCTGTGCAGTGGAATGATATCTACATGTTCCCAAGATTAAGAAAACGCTGCAAGAGTTCTTCTCAGGGATACCACAATGGATTTCGCAATAGCTTTCCATTGTAGAGATGAAAAGATGAAATTTATTTATTTCACAGTGAACTACATGTCCCTATTAAGTAATGGCAGAGCTTTCTACATATTGAGGTGGTTGAATGAACGTATATATAGATGACTGAGGTAAGTATCATGAGTTAGCTAGGCTGAAAGAATTATGTGGAAGGAAGAAACTTATAATCAAGTTGAATACCTTTTATCTACCTTATCAAAAAAATGAGGTAAATATCATGAGTTAGCTAGGCTTAAAGAATTATGTGGAAGGAAAAAAGTTCTAATAAAGTTGAAAATATTTTTTTTTATCTTATCCAAAAAAAATGGTGTAGTGGTGGGCATACAACATTCAAAAAGGCATTCCCTTATGGGTGATCCCACAATAGTGGTTTACACTTTTTGGCCTAACTGGACACTGATATTTTTTTTTTAACACAATCTCCACATTCGGGCACCTATAGCGATTAAACCATAAAGAATTTGAAGACGATGCAAACTAGAGTCTTGTCATATTTTGTCTGTAGATTCTAAAAATATTTTTTTCAATTTTTTTGGAATCAGATTGCACTTCTTTTTCCATCTCCCACGAAATTTGGTTTTTTTCAAAAAACAACATTTTTAAAAAGTGACACACACCGTATAACGCATAACTTTTTTTCCTTGAAAGATAAAATTCCAATTCTTTCAAATTTAGATTTGTAGCCCGATATCTAGTGCTTCCACTTAGTTAGATAGTTTTTTATTGAATATTTTTTCTTTAATCAAGTTTTAAAGTCAAATCAATTACAATTTAGACATAACACGACCGTATAATGCATAACTTTTACTGTATGTATCAAAATTTTTTTTTTTTGTTGGATCAAGGACTCCAATATCTGGTGCACTCATATTTTTCAAATTTTTTTTTTATAATCTTCTATTTTCCACTTGTGCAGAACAAAGAGTTTTGTTTTCAGTGAAAAACCTATATTTAATAAAACTTAAAAAATAGATAGATAATATAATCAAAACATACTAAAATTATATTCGTTGGATAGCTCATTTTGAGGGGAACCTGATACTAGTTGGGTTTTTGAGATCTTCTCCATTTTCATTCTGAAATTGAACTTCTAAATGCAAAATTTTCAACAATTCTGGTGCCTTACGAACCAAGGATGAAAAAAGAGGGGTTTGGCCGAACAAGTGTTCGGTCGAACATCTTGGAAGGGTTCGGTCAAACTAGGGTTCAACCGAACCCATGTTCGGCCAAATCACCAACACATACAATTAAAAAAAGCAATTAAATGAATGTGTTTTTTGTTTTAGCCATACTAAATGGGTTCGGCCGAACCTAGGTTCGGCCGAACCCACTCTAGTATGATTTTTTAATAGGGGATTTAGTTGGTTCGGCCGAACCATGGGTTCGGCCGAACTCTAAGGGTCAACCGAACCAACTAAATGGTTCGGTCGAACCTTAGGGTTCGGCCGAACCCATTTGATATGAGGAATGGGAAAATTTTGAAATTTCCTTCCTCTTCAAAAGTGTAAACCACTTATGTGGCTTCACCCTTATCCAAGATAATGCTCACAAATATTCTTCATTTTAAAAAAAATCTATAAGCAGATAACAAAGAAGCTTCTCAACATCAATAGCTTGTTATGCATAAAAAAATTAAACACATATATATGGAGAAGACTTTGTACAACTTTTCTTCTTTGGTAAGCATATATGTTTAAATTGTAAGGACTTAAATTTCAATTTAACACACAATATATTGACTAGATTATACTAGATATTTACCAATAACATAGACTAACATATATATATTTAATAATATATATAAAACATGTTGAAAGATATCCTTCTTGAAGGGCCTATTACATTATTATGTGAGAATTTGATTAAAAAATAGGCACCTCCAAAAACATATATTTCCACGTCTTTTATATATATTATTAAATATATATGGTAGTAGCATTCATGGTGCAATATGCAAGACATTAAATTAATTAAAGTTAGGGTTAGGGTTAGCATTAAGATTAGAGTTATGGTTAGCATTAAGATTATAATTTAAGAGAGAATTCAAGTTAGGTTTGGGGTTAGGGTTAGGATTATTAATGTCAATAATAAATGATATAACACATTTTCAATTATAATTAGCTGATAGGCTATTTTGTTTCAAGTTTTCGCTGGGATTTTCATCAGCCCAATTGTGAATTGGATTTTCCGGTGTGGGAGATGTCCCAACCGACAGTGACTTGACCGGGGTTTTTTGTGGCGATGTGGAGCTTGGAAATTACATGGGTTGGCAGTGGTGGAGTTGTTGTCCTCGATATGTGGAAGATGAATCATTAGTGTTTGCTCGCAGGAATGTTCTTTCATTCTGTCATTTTTGTATGATGTAGGAAGAAGAAGTAAATATGAGTGAACAATTGATTTTGGCTCCTATGGACAACTCTTGCTCTTCTAGGGTTTTTCACCTAAAAGAAAAGAGATAGGAGAAAAAATGCTAATGGTTCATTCAAATAATGTTATGTGTGATGTTGCCTAACCTAAATGAAGTTAAATAAATGAAATTGACTAATCTAAATGGAGGAAAACAAATGCAAAAGTGAAATTAAAGATATGCTTGAAAACACATTGTGTTATGCAACAATGAACTAAATAGAGAAAATATGTAAAAAAAAAGGAAAGGGTTAAAGAAAAGTGCACCATAGAAAAATTTGATGAATTTGGAATGTTGTGGATGCTCGCTGAAATCACCGATTTTTCATAGTGGGACTCATTCACCTAGGGTGGTGAATTAGTCCTCCTCATGGTGAAAACTATCAGAAACAAGTTTCTGTCTATCAAGATCCAGAATCTGACAAAACTTCATATTTTTAGTTCTAAGGTGGGTCTCATTTTCCATAGCTGGTGAATTTGTCTTCTCCCAAATTTTTAAAAAATCAATAGACAACTCTGCAACACTAGGTCTCGAAATCACTTCTTGTCAGGTTGCCGAAGTCGATTCTGTAGAAAACGGGCAAAAAACCTTCTCCAAGCTTGAAATAGACTTGAGTTAACTTGAAGCACCTAGTTGACTTGTAAACTAATCTTCAACACCAAAAAACTTGTCAAATTTTCATACCTAGGTCTGCAAACAAACATGCAATAGGGGAAAAATGGTTTAAAGTTACTAAATAGGGGTTTTCCTTGGTCAAACCCCAATTTTGGTAATCAAACCTTTAATAAATTAATGAAATGCAAAGGAATGATTAGCTTACAACATGCAATTGCTATCAACTTACCAAACCCTTGTTGATGCAAGTCTAAAGTAATGTCAATGACTACTTCAAAGTGCTTGAATAGTACTTGAAAAGATGTTGTAAAATGCTTGAACGCTTAAATGAATAGGTGAATAAGTGAACTTGATAAATGGGGGTTGTAGGAGATGTAAAATGAGGTGAATATCACTTATTTATACATATTTGTGCCTTAGTTACCTGTTCATACCTCATCACAAGCTGACATCAAGTGTTTTAGAATAAAATCCTAAAAGGAAATTTAAAATATTTTGAATTTAGGGCCAAGGGGGACTCATTCGCCACCCATGGCTAATGGATCCCACCTAGGAACTAAAAATGTGTGTTGGGAAATATGTTGTATTTAATGTTGTTTTTTGGGATAATACTAAAAAATACACTTAATTAAGCATATGAGAGCATAAAGGGGTCAAAGAAAGCATGAAAAATGGATAAATAGTGAAGATGTGCCTAGAAGAGCAGGAAAGCTTGTTACAAGACTTTACAACACTTCAAAATAGGACTTTTTGATGAATAAAAAGGTGATTTTTAGGTGAATTATAATTAATAGAGTCTAGAAGAATGTAGAAATGTCTTACAACACTTCACAACACCTTCATAAGACATTGTTCTTTCAATTTTAGTACCTAAATAAGCATGTTCAAAGTATGTCACAACATAAAATCAGAGAAAAATAGACAAACACCGTGAAACAAGACCTAAAAGGCCATGAAAATGACAAGGGGTAATTTTTCTACAACACATTTAGCCCCCACTTTAGTGAGAGGATGAAATTGTTTCAAACTCACACTAAAGTAGCCATGAACATTAAGAAGAGGGTTCAAATGCACTTACATTAACAAGATGGAATGACAACAATCAAGAGGGATGATCAAGCCCCTAGGATGAAGATCCCATGGAAAACTAAGCATAAGAACAAAGGAACACACAAGTGTTGAGATGAATTGAATGGATCTTTGATCGTCAATCCAACTAGTTATGGATTAGATCTAGGTTGATTTTTTGCAAAATAGAATGTGTACTCACTCTGGGGCGACATAACACATGACAGTCCGTTGGGTGAGAAGCCCCAAATGTACTCACTCTGGGGCCACAAAACTAGTTGTCTATAGGGTGAGAAAGCCCAAAAGGTAAGATATATACGCTAGTTGGTATGCACTCACAAACACAAAAGTGGCTATGGGGAAAAGTCATTCTGCTAGGTGGGCTTCTAGCTCAACCATATCAAAGTTATATCCATCGATAACTTTAAAAATTATCCACAAAGAAATTTCCATGAACAAAAAGAAAAGGGTACCACAGTCATGCAAGTTGTGTTATGCAAGGTGGCAAAGGATGCAAAATGAAAAATGTAAAAATGTAATGTCTAAAAGTGAAAAATGTTTGAAGGAGTCTTGTTCAATTCATGCAAGGCTAGTCACTTAGGGAACATTATGTCTAATTTCTCCAAGAGAGGACCAATCAAAGAATAGTATATTCACAACTTAGGGGATGCAGTGCATCACATCATGCCACCAAGAGGAATGTAATATTTTGAGATAGATCACACTTATGAATGACATTGCACCCAATGTCAGCCACAAAGTGACAAACACATCATATAAATGACAAGGCTACACTAAGAACCAATAATGCCAATGAATTAATGGTAATGTATGCCCCCCACTTTAAAGGAATTTCTACACATCATTTTGTGAGAAATTACTTTAAAGTAGATAAGGAAAGAAAATGCAAATAGAAAACAAGACATGAGAGCCAAGCTAGAAATCCCTATGCGAAGTCATATGTTTTGAAGTTAGGCTGCGTCATGTCAAGGAAAAAGGATAAAACAAAGAAAGGGATTTTCCTCCCAGAAAAGAGCACACCAAACACATAAGGGATCTATGGATTTGGGGTCAGTATGTTCGTTTCTGCAATGTGTTTATGAAAGAGCTTGAAATTAGCATCATTCCCCAAAGCACATAGAACTGGAATAATGACAAAAAAAGAGCGAAACAAAATGAAAAAAAATTCCATTTTGGGTCAACATGAAAGAGACATTGTAGTCTCGATGCCTAGGATCATTTCCAAAAGGAAAACACAAGTGAAACGAAAGAAAACAAAAAGGAAAAAGAAAAGGAAAAATCTTTTGGGTCAACATGAAGGAGACATTTTGGTCTCAATGCCTTGCATCATCCCCAAAAGGAGAATACAAAACAAAAAGATAAAATGACCAAGGCATTGTTGGTCAACATGGAAGAGACATAGGGTGTCTCTACACTTTGTGTCATCCTCAAAAGGAGAACACAAAATAAAAAGGAAAAAAAAACAAGGACCTTTTGGGTCAACATGGAAGAGAAATAGGGCATCTCTACGCTTTGTGTCATCCCCAAAAGGAGAACACAAAATGAAAAAAAACACAAAAAAGACAATATATGACATATAGAAGAAGAGAGATATGAATAGAAGAAGTGTATGAAGAGAGGGAATATCAAACACACGATACGAGGGAATAGGATACATACATGAAAAGGAAAATAAAAAGAGAAAAGCAAAAAGGATAGTTAGGTGAATGCAAGTCAACCATCTAACAGGTCATCTGCCTCCCAATCATGTTTAGTGTAATGCGAGGGCGTCTGACTATTGAAAGGAAGGATTGCAAGCGTCAAACTAGGAGTCATACTAGGTTCTTCACTTGGCAGAGAGGATGTATCATTTAAGCTCATTGTAGGTGAAAATAAATAATTTAAATCATTATGCACTTCTTCATCTATTTTTTCTATCGTTGCATCATCATCATCATCATCATCATCATCATCAAGGTTAATGACAATAGGAGGACGAAGGGTGATTCCTAAGGATGGATGGATCAAAATTTAAGGTTGTTGGAGTGGTTCATTTTGTTGCGGAGGTTACATTGGACTGTCGTGTGGCAGGTCAGGAGAAGGAAGGTGGTCATCTATTACTTCGGTCAAAGGTAAGGGTTGATTTTCTTTATCTTCTTCTCTGCAAGATTGATGAGCAAGGAGATGACAACTATGCCTTCATTCCCTAGCACTGCGGTTCCATTTAATTTTATTTTGGAGTTGTTGAGGTGTAAGAGAAGATTGAATCATCATAGGTTCTTCTTCTTCTGAAGAGGGAAGAACAAAACAAACTGAAGAGGATGAATCAACCATATTCTCTTTGGCTTTATACACTTGTTTAAGGTGAGGAGGCATGACAGGAGTGATTTCACTTTCCCTTGGCTATTTAAACGATGGCGGGGAAGTATCAAGGGGTGTTTTTTCAGGAGGTTGTATGATTTTCTCAATGTCAAACTCAAGTTGGAGTAGGGTTTCGTCTATGATACGAGGCGCGGAAGGGGGACGAGTTACGAAGAGATAATTCAGTGATGTTTTTGGATTTGAACTTTTGATAAGCTATGAAAAATAAGTCCTTTCGAGGAGAAATGGGTTCGATAGGTGTAGGAAAAAGGCTTCCAATGAAAAATTACCTTTGGAAGATAAATTATTAAAGCCACTATGGTGTATCGTGACTATCTCATTGTCATTTGGAAACTTCCAACACTTGTGAACAACTGATGAGACCACTTTCATTGAGCAAAGCCAAGGGTGGCCTAGCTGCAAACGAAATTGGTCAGATTGTGGAATAATTGAAAATTTTACTTCCAAATTTTTAGATCCTATTTGTAAGGGTAGGATGGTCGATCCAATCGTAGGTCATGCAAAACTAGTATGTGTCTTAATCCATGCGGTTGCTTTATTATAATCATCTTGATATAGCTCATGTAATACTAGAAATTCCTCTGTGATCACGTTCTCACCACAAGCAGGATTTATTAATATCCCATTAGTGTGTTTATCATAGATTCTTCCAGCTATGTAGAGAGGACCATCAAGAAGCTTTTGTATTATGTCTTTAGCAGAAAAAGTGATATCAAGAGACTTAGTGGTTTAGCCCTTATGAGGGATAATGTTTATCGTAGCCACTAGCTAATCCATACGACTTTTTGTAGGAATAGGTGGAGGTGTATCATGTTGTTCATTATTTGTATCAACAATCATTACAGTAGTGGTTGAAGGTTCTCTAGCCTTGAAAAATGAGGTAGTATGTTTAGGCATGGGATTAGTGAAAATTTAAAAATTATGGTTAGGGGGAGCAATAGACTTATTGCCTTGATCATTAACACCCATAATGGAGATATGGCCTGAATCAATGAGGTCTTGAACTAAATGTTTTAGATGCTTGAAATTTTTAGTGACATGTCCATTATGGCGATGAAAATGACAATAAGCATTAGGTTTGAAGGTGGGTGGTAAAGGTTGGTTTGGATCAAGCAGTCGGGTGGGTGGCAAAGTGAGTAGGCATTGTTGAATTAATTGGTTCATTATGTTATAAAGGGTATCAAGTAGGGTAGTAAATTGTCTCTTCTGGTCCCCAGAGGTATAAGGTATCACTGCTTTAACAACTACCACTTGATTTGGAATGGATTGGGTTGGTTGTGGTTGAGTTTGAGGAGGTGGATTAAACTGTAAAAAACCTCTATTTGGTTTGCCAAAGTTTTGTGTGTTATTTTGGTTTTGATTGTTGTGTTCAGGTTTTTCATCTCAGTTAAAAGTGGATTTTGAATCAGAACTTGAAACCGAACTATGGTATTCACACAAGGTTATACATAAATGCATAAACGAAGGGAATTTCATCATTCTTAAATTATCCTAAAGGTATTTCTGCAAGTTTTTGATAAACATCTTTTACAGATGTGCATCAGGAATCTTGACATCAATTTGAGCATACACGGATTGGTATCGTGAGATAAAATCCGTTACTTTTTCATCCCTATTTTTTTTGCATCGTATAAGGTCATCCATTGTATTTTAAGGTTTCATGTGAACTTGAAAGTGACTTATGAAAGAATCCACCAATTCATTGAATGAATGGATGGAATGATTATGCAAGTTGGGAAACCATTCTAAGGAAGTTTCTTTCAAGGTCCTTGGAAATAGTTTGTCTAATAGTTTATCATAAGGGACAAAGTCAATACACAAAGCTGTAAATGTTGGAAACAAGCAACAATAAGAGGGGTGGTGAATCAGTGTTCTGCAAAAATTAACTTTATTATTCTTATCTCTAATCCACTTAGAACATTCAACCAAAAGTAATATGCAAAAACTTAAAGAAAAAAACCACAACACCATAACACAATAATTTTTACATGGAAACCCTATTAGGGGAAAAACCACAATGGATGGCCAATCCACAATAAGTTCTGAGTATGCCCAAAAGAAAGATTACAAAATGGGAATGCACTTGCATTCATGCACACTGCCTAGAGCTCACTGCTCAAAATAGGAAGGCTCACTACCTTACAAAGATTTGGATTAGATCTAAGAGAATGAATTGAAAGATTAGCATCGACAAATGCTTGATTATAGTTCTAGTTAGGCTCTGATGTTGATCTTCTATCCTTTTGAGTGATACTGAACTTTTTCTCTACTCTTCTCTGATTCACACCACAAAATATTTATGTGCAAGTGAAAATGCACAAGAAATTTATCTAACACACATGGTCACAACTTATTCATATCATAAAGTGATATAATCAATCATCTATATATATCTGTGACTAAGGATTTAATCACTATGAGTCAACTTAATATGACTTAGAAATAGTTGCAACTTGTCAGCTCAAATCATAAGTAAAATCCAATGCACATCCACAACAGTAGGATATAGCTTAGCTTGGACCCAAAACATAATGATTAAACATAAAGCTATTCAAATAAACATTCCTTGAATATCCACAATATATTTTAACAAATGAGTCAGCCCCAAAATAAAAATAATCAAAAAATTGCCAATCGAATCTCCAAACTTACACAAGGCTTGGTACAAGATACTGAGATTTACAGATAATAGAAGAAATGTACTAATGAACTTCTCATGAGATCCACTACTCAAAGTAACACCTAGAAATTTGTACGTGAATCATTGAATACCAAGATGCTAAATACCTTGTTCTTCCTGACTGACTTCAATCTGACTGTCGGTGGGAGAAAATGGTGTCATGTGGATATGATTACCAACTAGGGTTTCCATCAATGACAACACCAAAGCATAACTACAGTGTCTCTTGCCAACAATATCCCCCTTTGGCATTGATGGAAACACTTTGTAAAAAATGACTAAGTGTCAGATCAAAACCAACATGAGCAACACTACCATTACAAAACTTCAAAAAGAAAATTCAACCATTAAAACAACTCTCCCTATGATGAATATACATTTTTCACTGTACACTTCTCCCCCTTTGGCATCAATGGAAAAAACTGTGAAACCAAGACAAAATTTCAAAACTGCACAGGCACAACCTAGTAACTTACAAAAGTTTGAAAATGTCTGCAAAATTTTGCTTCAGCACTCTTAAATTGTCATCACAAACCTTTTTGAGACTTTCCAAAACTGTAATGTGACCACACATTAAATAGGATTGAGCCTCTATAGTTTCAAGATTCTACGGGTTACTAACTACTACAATAGCTTTTGCTTCCTTCAAAGAACTTACCATTATCTCAATCTTGGGCCAAATTTGTCCCTTGAGTTCACGTACTCTCCCAACAGTTCTGTCATTTTCATTCTTTAAACATCTTATCTTTTCAAGTAGGGCTATTACTTGACTTTCTTATTGAACCACATCACCCGCTAAAGGATCAAAAGTAGCAGAAATGGTAGCTAATTGATTTTCTAGATCCTTCATCTTTTTCTCATTATCTTCAGTAAACTTAGATAGAGCTAAAAATGATTTGTAGGCTTTTCTAGCTTCAGATATAGAACCTTGAATGTTCATGTAGGTAGCTAACAAAATTTTATCTTTTGCAATCACTGCCTTCAACTGACTAAGTCTTTTCCAATTAAACTCCTTTTGCACTTCATCCTCAACAAATTTTTCAAGAGACTCAAATTGAGTACTTACAACATTTATGATCTTCTTTAGCTCATCGGAAGAGGAACCCGATGGGTCCATAACATGAGTAGGCATTAATTTATGTAGAACTCCATATGCAAGATTTAGCAATTCACTATCCTCTATGTGAGACTTCAGAATATTCTCACTAGCCTTAGCTTGAGCAATTGATGCAACCTTCATCATCTGAATTGGAGACAGAGTAGATAGATTGATTGAAATTTCATCCAGCTCAGGATCAAAAACTTCCTGTTCCTCCACCAAAGATCTCCTCACTTCCTTGGAAGTGTCTCTTTCCTCCACTTTGATTTCCTAAACCTTTTCTTCTTCAGCCTTAGGTTCTTCTGAGACTATTACCGGATTGCTTTTAGACACTTCAACTTCTTCATTTTGCACCACCTTCTCCTCAGCTAATACCACCTTAGGAACTTCAATTTCCATAGGTGTCTCTATCTTTTCCATACTGGGAGGAATCAAAATATCCTCAAATTTTGGAGGATCGGATGCATTCATATTCTCCTTATTCACATTCTCTTCCTCATTTACATTTACCTCCTCATTCACTTTTACATTTCCTAGAATATTTTTTTGTATACATTTCCTCAATGTTAATCATATTCTTTGAAATAAATTCTTCTAGAATTTCCTTAGTTTCACCAACCACAACATCAGTTTAACCAATCATGAGTTTATTCACCCTTGTCTTGATGTTAAATTCCCTTTCAGCTCTTTCAAGGAGTGAATCCATCTCTTCAATTGAAATTTTTGGACACAAATCTACAAGAACTCTCTTTCTCAGATTCTCTTCTTCTGTTCTAGCACTTAATCTTCTTGATACTAGAATATCATACAGATTCTTATGTAGGCCAGACATAATCGCAACAAGAACTTTATTAAAGATGTTCATATGTTTTATTGTAGCCTCTTCTAGAATTCTCTGACAAGATTCATCAAAAGTTTCAAACAATTCATAGAGCAGCTTAAGATTACCGTCCTTGACAACTGCATTCACAACTTCATCAATTGACATACCAGGTTTATCAAATTTATCCTTCTTTTCCTTCTCATCTTTACCAGAAGGTTTTAACTCGACAACCTGAGTTTTGGTAGCATTTACTTCTCTCAAGACTTCTTCTGATTCAATTTCCACATCTTCTAAAATAGGCTTATATGTTCTTGTACTTTTGTTCTTCTTCCTTTTATTGGAAGGCTGAACTTGAGTTGGCTTTGCTACAGGGGAACTCCTGGTAGATCTAGTGTGGGCAGAGGATGCACTAGGACTAGCAAACTTTGTTTTTTATTTTTCTTTTGCTGATTCTGCCTCATCTCTCCTCCTTCTTGCTTCTCTCAAGGCTTCTATAGGTAAGCCCATCCTTTATGCAAAAACTTTTGTTTCTTTTCTTACTCTCCTAATTAACACCGATTTTCTGAATTCCTCATGAACCTGCATGCTTTTCTTTGCATATGTTCCGAACCTCTCTTCTCCCTGATCTGAAGGTGAATTCAGTAAGTGTTTTGCATACATCTTCAGAATATTTTCCTCTGCTTCGTATCCCATTGGCATGATCCAAATTGTTTTGGGATCAACAACTTCCATATGACATTGGTCAATATCCACCATGAAGAAAATAGTATCTTTGTACTATTCTCAAATTGAAGCAGGAATTCTTTCCCCGACATGCATCATATCCTGGAAATTTTTGAATTGACCCCACAGGGTAGTGCTCCTCACCTGACGATCATCCATTCCAAACAACTTGTTCCTTATTCGAACAACTACAGGCTCATCATTTTTCAAATGAAATTTTCCAATGCTTAGAACTTCATTCATGAAATAGAAAAATAAGCATAATAGGAGATTACCATATTTGAAGGTATTCTTCTTGTCCTTCTTGATTTTTCACATATTTTCCATCAATTGATTTCTGAGTAGCTCACACAAGTCATATTCTGCATTATGCTTCACCATTTCATAAGTTGCATAGATGTTTGTACCAGATATAAAATTATATTGGTTGAAATGGTATATCTTGTAACCAATGACCATTTATGCAAATTTCATATCTACTTCAACAATGTCTTCTATTGTCATTCCCCTTCTATCCCACTGTGCACCTGTTGCCTCAGTAACTTTTTCATTCTTTATGAATTTCAAAATTGGATGTCTATCAAAGGAATTCAGACCTGTTACTACACATATAGCTTCTTTTGTGACTTTGAAGGGTATATTCAGCCACATGAACTTGTCATGAACACAACTGAAGATGTATCTCACCCATTCATTTTCCTCAAATATGGGAAATCTCACAAACTGTGCAAACTTCTTCTCTTCTAGGGTTTGAAATTTTTCTTTTACAATAAAATCTTCTCCAACTATCTGATGGGAGTACAGGTTCATTATTTGAGAGGTTCCTAACTCTTCATTGTTCACATGAATATATGCCCTAATATCCTCTATGTGCAAAACTTCATATGATACAAATGAAAATGCTCCTAAGGGTTCAGTCTCAATAGATTTGTAAGGGTTCCATTTAAACTTAGGACGAGGTCTATTCTTAACCTCTACAACCAACAGAGTAGCCATGATTGAAAATTTAGAAATTCATAGGCTTTAAAAAAAATATCTTTTTGCCGGCTTGAGGTTCGATTGCAGATTCTTCCTTGCACTCTGAATCTCCCCATAATTTAGCAAAGTTCACTCCAAGCTTTCTTCAAACTACTTTCCTTCAAAATGCAAAGTGACAAATGAAGGATAGGAGTGGATTTTTATCATTTTCACAACTAACCATTTTTTCCACAATAAATGCCTTAACCCTAGTACATCCAGTTACTCTTTTTCATGCAAAAAGATAGATAAAATTTCTGTGGATCTTCTATACTACATAATACCTTCTCAAATTGGTTGAACAACATCTGAAAAGAATTTATCCACCTACTGCACGGGTCCACATTCCAGTACCAATTTCCTATAGGGGGTTAAAAGGATTTTTCTGATAGCTCCCCCTAAACCAAAGGCCTAAAACTAATTGCCAGAGGAATTACCAGAAGAAGATTCTAGTGTAGGGACATTTTCTTCAATAGGGGGCTCCTTCTTCACCCATTTCTTCTACATCTTCATCATGATCACACTTGTAGTGAATTTCCCTTTTCCTTTAACATCCTGTTGTGTATTCTATCTTACTGGACCTCTTCTGTTCCAATAGAATTTGGCAATATGCCCAACTTTGGTTGCACTTCTAACAAACAACATTTCTCTATTCAGACCAACTGTTCCACTAATTTTTCCTTGATCTTCATTAGTTAGAAATATTCCCAATTCTATTGCATGCATAGCATCTGACATCTCTATGAAAGTTATTTATCACAACTCTGCATTCATTTGATTTATTACCAAACTTGGTACAATTAAAGCACTGACCTGAGAATGATGGTCCACTTTGATTCATCCTGCTTCTACACTAAGAGGTCATATGTCCAAACCTATTGCAGGTAAAACAATAACCATTGAATCTCTGAGAATTCGGTTGTCTCACTGGATTCCTTCTAGCTCCATTCATCTAATTTCCTTTCCAGAATTTTCCTTGTCTTGAATTCATTTGTCCAAAGTTCCTTTGTCTAGATTCAGAACTTTCACCTTTCTCATAGCCAAGACCTTGCTTGTCACCATCAGACCTCCGACCTTTAATTAGTTCATCAAGCTTGGCTAAGCTTTCTTTGAATTTATCCTTGTACTCATTTGCAGTAGTAAGTTCATTTATGAGATCATCAAGCTATTTTTCAAGCACTTCCTCATTGTTTTCAGATTGTTCCAATTCATTGTCCAATCAACTGGATTGTTCGGATTTTTCTTTCAAGGATTGAGCAAGATTTTCTTCATTCTTCTTTCTATCTTCAATCTCCTTGGTCATCCCCATCATGAAAGATTCCATCTCATACTTTAGGGAAACATTTTCTTTGGAAAACTTTTCACACTCTCCTATTTTCTCCTTTATGACATGACTGAGTTGTTCATCTTCCATGCTTTAGTTCTTTTGCTTAAGATGATAACATAATTATTTTCTTTTCTCTCTTGATTCATTGATCTTTTCTTTAATGACTAGATGATTTTTTTGCGTTCTCAATATTTTCCTGCAGTTTCTGGTTCTCAGATTTTGACTGGTCAAGATCATTCGGGGCCACCCTAAGTTGCTATTGAAGATTGCTTGTATCCATTGAACACACTTTCCAAGATCTCCCCAATGTATTAGACTTATTTTGAGGAACTAGCTCTAATACCAATTGTTGGAAACAAGCAACACTGAGAGGGGGGTGAATTAGTGTTATGGAAAAATTAACTTTATTATACTGATCTTTAATCCACTTAGAACATTCAACCAAAAGTAATATGCAAAAACATAAAGAAAACAACCACAACACCATAACACAATAATTTTTACATGGAAACCCTATTAGGGGGAAAACCATGATGGATCATGGCCAATCCACAATAAGTTCTAAGTATACCCAAAAGAAATATTACAAAATAGGAATGCACTTGCATTCAGGCACATTACCTAGAGCTAACTACTCAAAATAGGAAGGCTCATTTCCTTACAAATATTTGGATTAGATCCAAGAGAATGAACTAAAATATTAGCATCTGAAAATGGTTGATTACAGTTCCAGTTAGGCTTTGATGTCAATCTTCTATCCTTTTGACTAATACTGAACTTTTTCTTTGCTCTGCTCTGATTCACACCACAAAATCTTATGCGCAAGTGAAACTACACAAGAAATCACTCTAACACATAGCAACACACCTTCTTCATATCATAAAGTGATAAAATCAATTATCTATATATATCCGTGACTAAGGATTTAATCACTACAAGTCAACTTAATAAGACATAGAAATAGTTGCAACTTGTCGGCTCAAATCATAATTAAAATCCAATCCACATCCCCAATAGTCAGGTATAGCTTAGCTTCGACCCAAAACATAATTATTAAACATAAATATATTTGAATAAACATTCCTTGAATATCCCCAATATATTTTAACAACTAAGTCAGCCCCAAAATATAGATAATTAGAAAATTACCAATCAGATCTCCAAACTTACACAAGGCTTGGTACAAGATACTAAGATTTTTGGATAACATAAGAAATGTAATCACAAACTTCTCATGAGATCCACAACTCAAAGTAACACCTAGAAATTTGTACGTGAATCATTGAATACCAATCTATCAGATACCCTGTTCTTTCTGACCGACTTTAATCTGACTACCGGTGGGAGAAAATGATGTCATGCAAATATGATTACTGACTAGGGTTGCCATCAATGAAAACACCAAAGCATAAATATAGTGTCTCCTTCCAATAGTATAGGAATTAACATGGTTGATAAGGTCTCCTTTTCCTCCACATTTTTCAAATTGAGGCATTTCTATCCCTTGTGGCATCAGGGTACGTAAGATTCCTGATGATAAAGGGTTACTACGAACATGATACGTAGGTGGAGGAGATTGACATTTTCTAATAGTGGAAAGTTGATGTTGCATCGATGAAATGGTGGTAAGGAGTTGTGTAAGAAGGGGATCATGGTAATTGGATTGAGGTGGAAGGGAAAATGGTGGTGTAGTATAGGTGATGTGAGGGGAAGTGAAAGGAATACTATGGGGTGTGAAGATGGTGGAACGGACTTCTGATACCACAAGAGAAGTAGGAATGCTAGTGGAAATTAGGAAAGAAGTACCACATAATTAACCTGATGCATAGTTGTATGGACTTGTGGATTGGTATAAGTTGGTATGGAAGCTATGGTTGAAGGGGGAGGAACTTGAGGTCCTCCTTGGCTTACAGGAATGGTTGCAGATTGGGTATTAGAAGAGGCATGTTTATTGTAAATCTTGACAATTCTCTTCATCACTTGCAAGCCATCATCACTTTCAATCAAATGATGAATAATTTCAATGGCAGTTATGGTAGTGGTGGAAATGTTTTCAAGTGACAAGTCTTGTTGTAAATGTGCAAAATCCTCATGAATATTAATGACCTTTTCTTGCAGGAGGGAGTTATTTTGGTTGTCAACATTCATTGGATGGAAAGGTGAAGGCATCGAAGTGGTATTCTCAGGGCCTAGTTCACCATTATCCATACTAGGAGTAGGAGCTCATGAGATCCCAAGGTCAACAATGAAAGTTCTATCTTGGGAGGCCATGAGTCTAGAACTTCTTCTCACTAAAGTATTATCTGAGGCACCAAACACTCATGCAAGTACAACAAAGGAGGGGTGAATACAAATGCAAACTAATCTAAAACTTTGAAATGCAAATAAAAAAATGTTGCTAACTATAACTGAGATCGAACTACAAAAAATAGAAATGCAGACAAATGCCAGAAAAAGTGTAAAAAAGTTGTTTAGCAAGTAGAGAGGGACTTATTCACCTTGGGTGGCGAATGAGTCCCAGTATGATGTTTTTATGTGTTTTTTAGAATTTTTAAGATGATTTTAATGGTCTATAGAATCCAATCAAAGATGCAGAATGTAGGTTTTTACTTTTTTCAATGAGATGCAATGCCAAAATGAAATCTAAATGAAGCTTTCACTAATGCAAGATAAAATATCCTAAAATGCAAAAACAAAACAATTTACTTATTGAATGTTAATGAAAATTTAAACTAGGATGTAATATGTAAATTAAATAAAAAATGGAAAGTGCTCAAATGTCAGGTTTACCAAAATGAACTGTTGATTTTTTGCTCCTCTGGACAACTCTTGCTCTTCTAGGGTTTTTCACCTAAACAGAGAGAGATAGGAGCAAAAATGCTAATGGTTCATTCAAATAATGTTATGTGTGATGTTGTCTAACCTAAATGAAGTTAAATAAATGCAATTGAATGATCTAAATGACTGAAAACGAATGCAAAAGTGAAATTAAAGCTATTTTGAAAACACATTGTGTTATGCCACAATGAACTAAATGGACAAAATATGTAGAACATAAAGGAAAGGGTTAAATCAAAGTGCACCTAGGAAAAATTTGATTAATCTGGAATGTTGTGGATGCTAGGTAAAATCACTAATTTTTCACAGTGGGACTCATTCACCTAGGGTGGCGAATAAGTCCTCCTGGTGAGAACTATCGGAAACAAGTTTCTGTCTGTTGAGATCCAGAATCTGATAAAATTTAGATTTTATGTCGTAAGGTGGGACTTATTTTCCATAGGTGGCGAATCATTCTTCTCCTAAAATTTTGAAAATTTAGGAGACAACTCTATAACACCAGATCTGGAAATCACTACTTGTTGAGTTGTTGAAGTCAATTCTACAGAAAATAGACAGAAAACCTTCTCCAAGCTTGAAATAGACTTGAGTTGACTTGTAAACCAATCTTCAACACCAAAATCTTGTCAAATATGCATACCTAGTTTTGTAAACAAACATGCAATAGGGGAAAAATGGTTTAAGGTTAGTGAATAGGGGCTTGCCTTGGTCAAACCCTACTTTTGGTAATAAAACCCTTAATAAAACAATGAAATGCAAAGGAATGATAAAAAAACATGTAATTGCTATCAAATTACCAAACCCTTGATGATGCAAGTCTGAAGTAATGTCAATGGCTTCTTCAAAGTGCTTGAATAGTGCTTGAAAAGATGTTGTAAAATGCTTGAATGCTTAAATGATTAGGTGAATAAGTGAACTTGATGAATGGGGGTTGTAGGAGATGTAAAATGAGTTGAAAATCATTTATTTATACACACTTGTGCCTTAGTTACTCGTTCATACCTCATCATAGGCTGACATCAAGTGTTTTTGAATAAAATCTCGAAAGGAAATTTAAAATATTTTGAATTTGGGACCAAGGGGGACTCATTCGCCACCCATGGTGAATGGGTTCCACCTAGGACCTAAAGATGTGTGTTGAGAAAGATGTTGTATTTAATGTTGTTTGTTGGGATAATACTAAAAAATACACTTAATTAAGCATATGAGAGAATAAAGGGGTAAAATAAAGCATGGAAAAGGGATAAATAGTTAAGATGTGCCTAGAAGAGCATGAAAGCTCGTTGCAAGACTTTACAACACTTCAAAATAGGACTTGTTGATGAGTAAAAAGGTGATTTTTAGGTGAATTGTAATTAATAGAGTCTAGAAGAATGTAAAAAATGTCTTGCAACACTTCATAACACCTTCACAAGACGTTGTTCTTTGAATTTTAGTACCTAAATAAGGAAGATCATGAAACAAGACCTAAAAGGCCATGAAAATGACAAACACCATGAAAATTAGAGAAAAATAGACAAACACCGTGAAACAAGACCTAAAAGGCCATGAAAATGACAAGGGGCCATTTTTCTACGTCACAATGGGTAGACAAAGTAAATACAATATTGAGTGTTGTAGTGTATGAAAGTATACTTTGTTTAAGATGTATTGTTGAAACAACCATTGCAGTGTTGATGTCATAGTAGACTACTATAAAAATTATCACCTTCAGCTCCATGGCTACTTTGATTGAAGACTATTCCAAAATTGATAAACTGTTGTTCTCTGAAATCTGTATGTCATTTTACATAGGTATTTTGCATAGATGATTAATTTATTATTCATGTCTTCTTGTTATATGTTTCTATCTTTGGTGTTATACCCATTTTGGAGATTTGTTAGAGATTATCACTCTGTATGTATGGAGAAATTGGAGATAAATCTTCTTTCTTTCATCAAAAAATATGGTTAGGGTTAGTAATTTTTTCGCCATTGGTTTGGTGTTTTAGTTATCTCCGCGCATGTGTATGGTAAGTCATTTTTCATGGGTATTTTGCTTAGATGATTAATTTATTGTTCATGTCTTCTTGTTATGTGTTTCTATCTTTAGCGTTATACCCATTTTTGAGATTTGAAAGAAATTACCACTGTGTATGGATGGAGAAATTGCAGTTAAATATTCTTTCTTTCATCAAAAAATATGGTTAGGGTTAGTAATTTTTTCACTATTGGTTTATTGTTTTAGTTATCTCTGTGCATTTTTGGAGTTATACCCATTAACATGGGAGAAATTGTAGATTAACATAGGAGCAATTGTTTTTTGGCCCTTTGTTTATTGTTTTAGTTATTTGTTTGAATCTTTTGTTTATTGTTTGTAGTTATCTGTGTGTATCTTTGGCATTGCACCCATTACCATAGGAGAAATTGCAGTTAAATCTTCTTTTTTTCATTAAAAAATATGGTTAGGGTTAGTAATTTTATCACCCTCCATTTGTTGTTTTAGTTATCTCTTTGCATCTTTGTCATTACACAGATTAACATAGGACCAATTGTAGATTAACATAGGAGTGATTGCATATATATATATATATATATATAAATGCAGAGGGTTAGTATAAAAGCATAAAAATATTGGAAATAAAATTAGTTTGGTGGCTATTCAGTGTTATTCTAATAGCTCTTTTACAATTTCTCTATTTGTCTATAATATTTAGTCTGAGGTGATGTAGCCGGAATTTTGAATGAAGTCTATGGTGTTATACTAATTTTTACATGGGTGTTTTGCATAGATGATTAATTTATTGATAATTTCTTCTTGTTATATGTTTCTATCTTTGGCGTTATACCCATTTTGGAGACTTGAAAGAGATTATCACTCTTTATAGGTGGAGAAATTATAGTTAAATCTTCTTTCTTTCGTAAAAAAAAAAAATGGTTAGGGTTAGTGATATTTATCTATTCAGTGTTATTCTAAAAGCTCCTTTGTAGTTTCTCTATTTGTCTATAATATTTAGTGCGAGGTGATGTAGCTGAAATTTTCAATGAAGTGTGTCGGGTTATATTCATTTTGCACAAATTATTGCTACCTGAAGCACCTAAAATCTGCAAATGACTATTCCATATTGGATTGGTGTCAATTGTGCCAATGACCCTTTCCCAATCCTTGCTAAAACTCAAATGATGTAATACAATGGTGATGGGAAAATTAGTTTCTCAGTTTAAGAGAGTAACTTTTGCATTAGAGTGTAGATGGGTTCATGAAGAATGAAGTTTTCATTTATAGATTTTAAAATTGGAAGAGAGCTCAAAATATAGCAATGTGGGATAAAGATTTGACTAATGAGATGATGCCACTTGTCAACTTGCGATAGGTTGAGAAATGAGCACATTTTGGTCAATGTGCCAAAGAGGGGGAGATTCAAATTTGAATTTGAGAGTTAAATGTTAATTTTGACCTTGTGCAAGAGACATGTAAGGTCTCATAAATGCTTTGTTGGGTGTACATGTCAAATTGGGGGGAGATTCAAATTTGGAGAATATTCTCCCGTTATGCCAAGTTGAAAGTAAATAAAGATTTTGATAAATCAATTAAATGCATTTTTATTTGCAAGTGGAAAAATCTAGAGAATACAAATGATTAGGTTTAGCATTTAATCATGGATTATATTAGTTAAGATGATGTTAGATGCATTTGACCCATTTGAATTAAATTTAGGGATTTAAGCTAAATCAAAGGGAGATGAATGATGATTTGAGAATTAATTAAATAAAGTTTTGATTTATTTAATCAAAGAGGGAATGATAGGCTTAAATTAAATAAAGTTAATTTATTCAATTTAAGTGAATGACCTTAGGAGATTGAATTAAATGAACTTGATTTACATGATGAAAGGATGAGTGTGAATTTGATTTATGAATGTGATGCTATTCAAATGCAAAATGCTAATTTCATGTGTCTACATTTTTCCCGTATTTGAAGCAATGTACTTGCTACATTGGTTCAAAGAATAAACTTTCGGCAATCAAAATTCAAAAAATTTCTAATTTTTTTGGATGCCCCAGCAGAAAAGTACACTAGTACATAGCCCCCTCGAGAGATCAAGTGAAAAGATTCAATTTGAGGGTCAATCTCATGATAAAGAGGTTGAAGATGGACATATGGATGGTTGCTATTATGATGCAAATGAGATGATTTCAAGGCACTTAGAATAACCAATCTATATTATCCTAAACAACTTAAATGATGATGTAATGCATACAAGATGGATAAGATGGATGATGTGATATGCTATGATTATGCAATGGATGTTTTATGTAAATGCTTAGACTAACAGATCTATATTATGATGATGATGCAAATGCAATGCATGTGAAATGATCATTGTTTCCTATTATGATATGAATGATATGTGGCATGCTGATGGTTTGTGGATGCAGGATGGATGCATGATGGATGCATTGATGATGTTATGTTAGCGCAGAGAGAAGAAAGAAGAAATGAGATGATGACAAGAGGATCCAACAAGTCCATGATCTGATGAGACTTTATTAGGGATGATGATAGATTATAGATGATGACTTGCTTACCAAGGATTGGGATTTTAAAAGGGCCACTTACCTTATGTTTGATAACACATGTAGATACGATGCATCAAGGTATAAAGAACTAGGATGGCGTTGTACCTAGTGCAATGGACTTTGACTCAACAAATAGATAGGAGTATTCTTGTTCACACTTGACATACGAAAACCTTGCTAGGACATACCTAACAAAGAAATTATTGGCCAAGTTATTTTACAAGAACGTCCAACAAGCATAGCAGACAAAAGATAATGATCGTTGCCCCATTCCTTTCTCTCTAAATGATTTTGTGTAGACATCATCAAGCAGTCATTGGAATGAGCACAATAAGATAAATCAAAATAAAAGATCAAGTACACAAACAAGCCAATGTTCTTCATACCTTCATCCAAAGGGATGTGTTTTTATAGGATAATAATCAAAGGTGATATCCAAAATGATGCACATTGTCGAAACAATATATCCTAGGAGATGCATTGTATAGGATGATGATGGGTTGATAAGTTGATTGATAGGCTATTGATATAAGGTTGATTGACATGTTTGAAAAATGATCAAGAGTTTGATTTTGTTTTAAAGATTTGTTGTTTGCTTTTGATTTTACGATTGAAGCTTGATTTTTTTGATTGTTGTGGTTGTTTCTATTTGTTTTGCCAAAGGATGAAGGTGACGATAATTTTATTATGGATGATTGATTATTTTGAGTGAAATTGAGATGGGAAAAATGAAATTTTTTCAAATATTTGGATGTTTTTTTTATGTTTTTGGAATGTTTTGAGGCTGTTTTTGGTATTTTCAAGATTTTACAAATGTTTTGATTTTTGATTTTTTTGAATGTTTTGGGGTTTCCTAAGATTTTATGAATATTTTTGGGTTTTGATATGATTTTGGATGTATTTAGGTTTTTGTGTTTTTTCAATGGTTTTGGATTTTGATGTCTTTAGAATGTTTTTGGATTTTGATGTCCCAAGGGCTATCAAATATTAGCCTTCCCTACATTTAACCTGAGAGACGATGTCATTCAGATTTCAATGTTTTTGATATTTTTCTAATTTTTTGAGTGTTTTTCAATTTTGATATGATTTTGGATCTTTTTGGTTTTTTTGATATGTTTTGGATGTTTTTGGATTTTTCGCATTATTTTGACGATTTGGATATGGACATGTGTGATGATATCAATGCTCTGTTTGGGATTTTGTTGAAGACCAAGCTAAGGTTGACTAATCAAATTGATGGATTGATGATGATAACATTGTTGAGGATACACAACAATGTAAGGATTTGATTGATCAGGATTGATGACAAAAACATTGTTGAGGATGCACAACAATACAATTATAGTGTTAAGAAAAATAAGGATTGGGATGAATATCCCAAGGTGATGATAGATTGATGATGATAACATTGTTGAGGATACACAACAATGCAAGGATAGTGTTAAGAAACACAAGGATATCCTGAGATGATGATTTTTTGATTGGATTTGATTGATCATGAATGATGAAGCTTGATTTGGAACATAAGATGTTTGGATTATTTGATGTGAAATTTGAAGTGCAACTTAGATGGAACTGATAGTGATTACTTGGATTGATGTTTGATTGAATATAACACTTGATAAGGAAAATCCTCTTGTCAAAATATGCCATGGGCTAGTGATTCAGATTTTGGATCACAAATGCTTTGACCAATTCAAGGTTTCACGTTTTCCAATATTCATATCACCACATAAGTTGGAGGATATAGATCAAGATTTATTCTTGAAGCAAGATGTAAATATCTACCCCTAATGTCTAACAATGTATGGAATGCCATGGATGAATTCTTGGATAGGAATGTGGATGGATGGATATGGATTATCTTGCAATAAGATAAGGTGTTTGGATAAAGAATGCTCATTTGGATAATGCTTCATGGCTCAGATAATGTTGGATAGGATATGATCAATGAAAATGACCCATGTCAAGATGTTTTACCATAAGCAAGCATAAAGTGTGCCCCAAAATTTCATCAAGATCAAGATAACTCAGACTATGGATGTAGATGGATGAAAATGGATTAGATAAATGGTTCATGGATGAATGGATTTATTATGGATAAGACAGATGGAATGTTCAATTTATTATGAATGGGATGAGATGCTTTCACCTGAAGTGGTGCACGTAAATGCTCGATTCTACACATGATGCCTGTTTTCCAGGTTTTCATCATGGTATTGCCCAAAGTGCCACCCATGCAGTTTTCACTAGAGGATGATTTTTTTTTTCTTTACTATTTTCAATCCTTTTTCTGATTTTTTTGGATTTTCATATTTTTTGGTTTTTTTGGTTTTTCTCAAAGATTCCTTGTTACCCACCTAGTGGTGTCGATGTAGATGCTTTTGTCATAATGTGCCATTGGTATCTTGCCTGAAGAAGTTTCTTTGCTAAGATATGTCCACTTGAATGCAGCTTTTGGGATTCCTGATTTGATTTATCGATACCAGCGTTAACTTTGTCTCTGTGCGCACATCACAATAAAGTGCCTTCAAAATCCTTATGATGAAGGGTCGTTTCCAATACATGGTCGATGTGAGAATTGGATATCATGAGTGGAGGCATGGATGGATTGTGTTTAGGGATATGAGATGGATTGGTTGACAGTTTGGAACCTTTGACTCTCCAAACTTGGGAAGATGAGCAATGATGGGTGGATACGAAAGTGTGTGTGGAATTAGGACCAACTGCTTGATATACTTTGTACATCACTTGAAAAGCCTACTTTTTCTTTTGTGGACATCCTTGATGGATAATTTTCCCTTTTTTATTTTTCCCCATAGTTTCTTTGCCTAATGGAGTTTGATAGGGATAATCTTTTTTTGTATTCTTTGGTATCCATGTGTATTTGATTTGTCCATTATGCTTCTCAACTTCTTTTTATTTAATAATGTTCTTCATACTTTCATTCAAATCTTTCTTTTGAAGTTGGTCCCAATTCATGGATGGGGTGATGGGTGGATGAGGATTCATGATGTGGCTGGTTGTAGTATTGGCATCAGTTTCACCATAAAGATTCTTCGTGCTCCCTATGTTGGCGTTTGCTTGAGACATAGTTTCCTCCGATTTTATGGAAGTAGTACCTTCATGCTTTGATTCTTCCTGTTCCGAGAGCTCTTGTTTAGAATGTGTTCTCTGATAAATAACCATTGTAGGTGACGTTTCAATTTGCTGCTCTGCTAACTCTAAATTATGTTGTTCTGTCTAACTTGCTTCCTTGAGTGGATAATGTTGGATATCTTCATACATGATGTCTTTAGTCTGGATTTTGGATATATCTAATCTTGATGTTGACAACTCTGTTCGGCTGTAGGAATCAATAACTTGCTCTTTTTGTGTAATAATATTAGGAGTAAGGGAATCTTGTTCTAAATGAAGATCATCTACATGTCCATCCATAGAAAGCATCTCATGGGTAGATGGAGGAGTATTTTCTATATGGATATGATCATCTTGCATAGATAGGAGAGTGTCCATTAGATTATTATAGTATCTTGAAGATATAAATTCTTGATCTTGAATGATTTTGGAGTTGCTCTCGACATGCTTTGGATCAAGTTCTTGACATGGGTAAATTTCAAAGAATGGATTGCTTATAAAAGGTTCTTGGATGTCATCATTAGGCATGGGAATTGGCTCAATATCCTCTTCATTTTTGAGTGGACCTAGATCAAGTGTCGAGTTTAGGGTTCCTTCAGTATCTATAACCATGAGTTCAAAGGGGGTCAACATGTCTTAGAAAGGACCATTGCTAGACCTTAGAGGAAGATTCTGATCTTGCTTTGGAATAAATTCTTGAGATATGTCCTCTAACTCATTAGGAGATGTAGAGACATTTTCAACATGATCATTGGTTGATGGATTGTGCATTATGTTGATAGAATCGAATAATCCTAACACTCCTTGAAATAAATTGCTAAAAAATGGCTCTTCATTTATAGTGAGTTTATCATTAGATGGGGTAGAAACGTCTTCAATATGCTCCTTTATTGAGAGATTTGGAACATTGTTTTCAACAATTTTGGCAAAGAAATTGTCAATGTCTTCAACCATAGGGTCAAGTGATGTCAACACTTCCTGAATTGGATCATTGTTGGGTATTCTTGGTGTATTTTGATAATGATTGAAAAGTGATTCTTGATGTATGTTAACTTGATCATTGGATGAGGTGGAAACATCTTCAAGGTGTTCATTTATGGATATATCTTGGTCATTGTCCCCAATAGTTATCATTTTTTATTTTTGTACTTCTGTTTGTTGGGAAGCTTGAGTAGCTTGCGTGGCTTGGCAAACTTGAGAGGCTTGTTGCACTTGTTGAGCTTTTTTTGCTTGTTGTGTGGCTAGATATTGTTGGATGGCCTTTTGGTATGCCTGGTGAGCTTTTAGCGCAATGTTATTTTTTCTTGCTGCCTTTGGTTTTGGTTGTAGTGGTGGTGGATTCAGAATTACATTGGATGTAGTGACAAGTTGTTGAGATACATTTGGAGTGATCATGGTAGTGAGGGGTTGAGATGTGATGGGTGTGAGAGTGGTGGTTGGAATGATTGAGGTGATAGGTCCCTAGGAGATCACATTTTGATTTGTTGGGATTGATGTTGTCATTTGATTAGATACCATCTGTTGGTGTGATGTTGATGGTATATTCAAAGGATTTGATGTGATGGCTTGATTGGTGTCAGGTGGATCGATTTGGATGGAGTGATTGGTGCTAGGTAAAAGGGGAAGCCCTAAACCAAGGAATGATGTTGATATGGGTAATGGTGGTGGAGATGTCTCTTCGTACAATGACTCAACTATTTTGGTAAGTGTAGCAATTTGATCTCGCCAAATTTGATCTTGATTTCGTTCTTGACTCCCTTGATATAGTTGATTTGTTTTTTGTTCAAGAAAATTTGGGATGCATATTTGTGGTTTTTGAATGGGATCATGGAAAATTTGATTTTGGACAATGTTTGATTTGGGATGATGTTCAGATTTGGCATGATAGGTTGAAATTGAACATTGTTGATGTTGGGAATCTCATTGACTTGTTTTAGATAACTTTTATTTTGCATGGTGTTACCTTGAATTGGATCAATACACGGAGTCATTAACATCTTGTTTGGACTTTGAAAAATATTTGTATGATTTGCAAGCATATCTATCCCAAAACTTGCCAAGTGTGGATTCAAAATGTTCATGTATGGTAAATTTGTACTTGGTACATTCACATTTGGCATGTAGAGATTTGATGGGATGATGTTTTGTGGAAGACTCATGCATTGAGTGTTTGTTTGATAGATTTGTAAGTGTGGTCTTGGATTTAAATCTACCATGTGAAAAGGTGTTCTAAACTCTTGAATGGACATACTCACATTTGTTGTACCATTGAGGTTTGCGGGAGATAATGATCCCATGTACGGATTGTATAAATGTGAGTGTTGAAAATCAATTGGCATTGCAAGGCTTTGATAGTTTGGTTGGTTTGGATTACTCATGATGTATGGAGCAAGTTTATATTCCATGTTCTTCTTTTCTTTTGACCTTGTTGCGAAAGTGACCTTTAAGGTGTTTAGGACCAATCATGAGATGAAGGATGAAAAGGGGTGAATGATATGGGCGTCACACTTTTTAGGAACCTTGGATCAATGCTAGAATTTAGGGTTTGATTTTGATTAGTTTGATTTGGATAATGAACTTGTAAACCCTAAGATGTTAGATGTGATCTTAGGATGATTTTTTTCAAAGGATTTCTAATTTAATTAAATGTATGAGAAAGGATGCATTCTCATACACTTAACTAAACAAGGTTATTTTGATGATTTACCCAAGTCTAGAATGATGTTTCCAAAGCTCTAAAGTTGTTTGGTGGGATGGGATGATTAATGTTTGAATGAATGAAGTGTTTGATTTTGATCCTAAATGAATCTAGGAAGGACTTGTTTACTAGACCAAGTTATTAAAGAACATAGTTTTCTCTAAGAGTAGTTCAAACCAAAATACCAATGTTTGTTCGAAAGATGATAAAAAGATAAACAAGCACATGTGTGGGGTCCAATTTGTTATCTTTTTCTTTAATGACTTCTTTTTACCAAAAAAATGCTTGATTATGTTTTAAACTGAATGTCCAATGTCACAACTTCTTTTTGTCCCACAAAGTGCTATGTGGAAGTTCCAAGAAATCAGGACAAGGGTTGCCTAATGTTGACATTTGTAAGAGAAAATTAAGATGTAAACCCAATTACTTAGAAACCTCTAGAGATGTAATCCCTAGGGAAAGCAATATCTCTTGGGTTTTGTTAAAGGTATTTGTTCTATCTAAGGGGTTTGGAATTTTGATTCTCATGTTAAATGACGGTTTCCCAATGTTTTTGAATCGAGCAAGTGTTTTGACTCACAAGCAATATAACACACTAGCTCAAATGGTACATTTTTATTGGTGGGCTTGCCTCATGCCCTTCATAGTAGAAGAGATGATTTTACATGCAACCAAGGAAAAATATAAAGTTATGTTAAGAATGAAGTCCTAACCTCTACATTTTAACCAAGATCGGACATGGAAAGTAACTTCTTGGAATCCGAGTTCCAATGTACCACTTTGATAAAATTGTTGGATGGACTGGTTGGCTACTACAAACAAGGGTTTAGTTTAGACTTTCTATTTGTGGAGATTGACCCATACGGTGAGAGTCCCTTTTCTATTCCATCTCATTGGAGCCAACTGCATGATACTGGCATTTACTCCAGTACCCACATTTATATCCCGGTTGGAAATACTCTTGGCTTTAAAGTGTTACGGGTTGAGTCGTTCCCTTGGTTGAATACTATTTCCCCAAGGTAGGCCCTCTAAGATAGAAAAAAGTGAGCAAACATATTCATAGTTTGATCAACCTTCGTTTAGAAACAAAGGGAGAACATATGCAATAGGTTTACTCACACTCGCAAAGTGTTTTTTTCAAATTTTAAACCCAAATTGAAGTGTGGAGGTGATTACTTTATCTCAACCTAAGATCACAAAATTGGCTTTTGATTCTCAAGATCGTTGTAAAGCGCGAGAGAAGCGCATATGTCCTTTTCAATGATGTTAGTTTAAGTAAGAAATCACAAAAACAAAGCTGCACATGTTCGTTTTAAGTCCTCAAAGCAACGATTTTGATTCATTTTAAAGCACCGAGCTAAATGTGAAGTTGATTGTTCAATTTCAGCCAAATCCAAAAGCTAGTGAGTTTCTAACATTCACTTTTAATCCAGCTTTGAAAAGAAACAATGATCTAGTTGATTTAAAACATAAAATTAAAGCATAGAATGAATGCTCTAAGAATTTAAAAAAGCTTTGTGAATTTCAAGTTTCTATTCCTGATTTTCAATTGAATATGTCTGGATTTGTCTGTCTTGATGCAAAGTAGGCTATCTTAGTAATTGTTGTTTTCTTCTAAAAAAAAAAAAATCTCCATGTTTGTTTAGTTGTCTTGACAAGAAAGTTTTTATTCACACTTTTACTATTTGCTGAGAAAATTCCTTTTGCATTATGGCATTCTGCATATCAATCTCTAAGTAGAGATGTCGACCTCCCTACACAAATTGAAAATGGCCAGTTTGGAAAAAGAGAAATAGCCTGCCAAACAAAGTTAAAATGCATAAACATAGATTTAAAAAAGAGCACAACTTATAGAATTCCATAATGGGATTTAGGCCGATTGAATAACAAAATTCCCCATAGTTAATCATATGTTTTGCATAGCTAAACTAGGAACAATAAGTAGTCTATAAGTTGGAATCGTTGATTCTGCTACATGCTATGTACCATTTCAAACAATAGAAGGAAAAATGATGTCTTAAAAATGACATTATTGGTGCTCATTTTTAGTCATTTATGTTCAGGACCGTATGCACTACAGCATAATCAAAGATCTACTAAATCTTTTGAGTGATTTGAATATTAACTAATCGTGTTGTATTGAGAATGATACCACAATAGTGCCACTAATAAATCATGCACACTTGAGTCATAGAAGGGTGAACCATACAACCATTAGAAGTTGACCATAATTTCTAAAATGTGCCCTAAAAGTCACATATCTACAATGAAACATGCCATTAAATGTTGCTTTGTTAGTGATACTTTATCTACTAGAATTCCTTTAGACAGTGAGCAAAGATTTTTTTGAGTGGACGTCCTCCTAATATCCCATGTTTATGCCAAGTGAGTGATCTTATACCATATACACGTGAATTAATAAATGATCTCCATGCAATGTATTATGGCGAGGGTGGAAAGGACCAGGTCCGTGTTAACATGACACTTTTAATCGATGTCCTTCTCTCATGTCTTCTTATCTAGCATGCATTTATTTCACAACCCAAAGAGCTTTATACGCTATCTACGCGCATGTCGTGGTCTTTGAGAATGCGTATCCTAGAAGAAGTTTAATGACATTTCTGATATTAATATCACATCATAGAAAAACCTGCATGGTTTCATATATCATTTATCAAGAAACAAGAAACATTATTCGAAGGAAAACCAATTTATGTCATTTCCAATATGCATGTTGAAATATCTTGTATAGGAAATAATTTCTAGAAAGTAAATGATAGTGATCATATCAACTTCATCACAAGCATATCAGAGACAAAGCGAAGTTGCAATGGATTCAAGAAGTAAATATCGAAGGAAAATAAATGTAAAGTCAATGAAATTTAATGATGATATGAAATATTATAGCGCCTGTCAAGTGGATAGGGCCCGAGTTTATGAGGGGTCGCATGGGGTGCCTTTGTTTAATACACTACGCCTTCAATTTTTAGGATTGAGTGTTGAATACACCCTTGTTTTTTTGCAATTTGTAGAAATACACAACCTCCACATTTAATTTCTTTTTTAACTCAGCTTGACAACAACAAATGGAGATATCGTTGAATGGAGATAAGAGACATATACACACTTCACACCAAGTTCAAGAGAGAAACCTTTCCTTTAATTTCTAACTGCTTTCATAGTGGTGGTCGATGGTTGTCTCCAAGTTTCATGATGGCCTTTTCAACAGTATTGTGCACACTTTTTAACAGAATAAGAAACTTCAAATTAGTATGTTTTAAAAGAAAAACTTTAGATTGAGAAGCTAGTGAAAGATGCATATTTTGAAAATCAGTGTAGCAATCATAGTTTATTAGTTTTCTCTCCAAAACAAACAGTGTTTGTCATTTTAGACTATTGGTGCATTAATTTTTAATAGCTTTCTTGAATTTTTTCAAATTTCTAGAAAACCTACACACCTCTACCCATGTAGCCCATTCATTAATGATTAGAAACAAAAAGATGAATGAGAGAAACAACAACAATAAGCTACATTGTAAATCTTGGTTGAAAGTAGAACCTTGAGAAGGGTGGACGTCTGGAGAGGCACATAACAATACCAAGATTCTACCAATTGCATTAGCTTGAAAGATTCTAAGAATACTTACTCACTGCTTACACAAGCAACCTACCTGTGAGAGACAAATGCACAGATCTAGAATTTGGAAACACCCATTTTTCTTTTGCTAGAATTGTCAATAGGGAATGGCAAGTTGCAACCTTCACGTCAAAGGGTAAAATATCACTGTTTGATATGATGCCTCTAGAAAATGTGCCTATTTTCAAGCAAATGCAATTGATAGTTATAAAACCGAATTTATCCTACTATTTATAGGGTAGAATGATTATATGACCTGCGCAGAAGAAGAATCCTTGGATATTGTTTTTTTTTTTAATCTGTTAGATGTTCAAGAATCTATTCCTAGCTTTGTACTTTAGGTTGAGATCAAGAAAGCAGAACCAAAAAATGCAATGCAAGATCCCATTCTTCTCATTCTAGTTCCGGTAGGGGTGGTTATGGAGTTGGCCAAGAGGATTATGGGTATGGTGATGGTTATGGAGGATACATAGGTGGCCATGGATCAGTTGGTGCTTATGATGGTGCTTATGGAGGTGCTTATGGAGGTGGGTATGGTGAAGGTTATAGTAGTGGTGGTTTTGGTGGTAGTGGAAGTGGTGGTAGGTATCACCCATATAACAGCTAGAAGATGCTAATAAGCTCATGCCCGACATTGTATGATGAATAGATCACATATATGCCACCATATGATTAGTGAAAATAGCTTAAAAACTAGGGATCTTGAAGGAATTAGGCTACTCCTTTGCTGGGTACTTTGGCATTTTTTAAATTTTAATACAGACAACTTTAGACATAATACCAAATTCAGGAAAATTTAAACAAGGTGAAATAGACTACTTATAACAAATACAATATTTAGAGGCAGTAAAGACACATCATTTACTAAATTCCAAGCATTCCCTATGAGGCAGTAAAGAAGCATCAGTATGTGCACTTCTTATTCCTAGATTTGTGTATTTTCACATGAATCACACAACCTATCATATGCAAATATGAATACTACGTAAAGCTAAGGAAGAAGATAGAGTTATTCTATGGAGAAACTTCATCTTGATGATGGAATAAAGTAATGAAATAAAGTGTAAAAGCTCTTGGCTAAAATTTTCCATTCAAACAACATAACCCTGTTACGTAAGTTTGCTGAAAATGGTGGTTGGAGGCTCAACCCTCCTTCTAGCACCAATATGAAGCACCTAAAATATGAAAATGACTATTTCATATTGGATTGGTGTCAATTGTGCCAGTGACCCTTGCCCAATCCTTGCTAAAAATCAAATGATGCAATGAAATGGTGATGGGGAAAATTAGTTTCTTAGTTTAAGAGAGTAACTTTTGCATGAGAGTGTAGATGGGTTGATGAAGAATGAAGCTTTCATTTATAAATTTTCAAATTGGAAGAGAGCTCAAAATAGAGAAAATGTGGGATAAAGATTTGACCAATGAGATGATTCCACTTGTCAACTTGCGATAGGTTGAGGAATGAGCGCATTTTGGTCAATGTGCCAAAGAGGGGGAGATTCAAATTTGAATTTGAAAGTTAAATGTTGAGTTTGAACTTGTGCAAGAGATATGTAAGAGACATGTAAGGCCTCATAAATGATTTGTTGGGTGTACATGTCAAATTGGGGGGAGATTCAAATTTGGAGAATATTCTCCCTTTATGCCAAGTTGGAAGTAAATAGAGATTTTGATAAATAATTTAAATGCATTTTCATGTGCAAGTGAAAAAATATAGAGAATACAAGTGATTAGGTTTAGCATTTAATCATGGATTAGATTAGTTAACATGATTTTAGATGCCTTTGACCCATTGGACTTAGATTTATGGATTTAAGCTAAATCAAAGGGAGATGAATGATGATTTGAGATTTAATTAAATAAAGGTTTGATTTATTTAATCAAAGAGGGAATGATAGGCTTAAATTAAATAAATTTAATTTATTCAATTTAAGTGAATGACCTTAGGAGATTGAATTAAATGAACCTTATTTACCTGATGAAAGGACGAGTGTGAATTTGATTTATGAATGTGATGCTATTTAAGTGCACAATGCTAATTTCATCTGTCTACACTACCTATTGGGTTTACAAGTTTTGTTTAATGTAGATTTTCCTTCATCTATGTTGTATGAATATTTTTCATGATATTCATTTTTCCTTGTGCATTTGAAGCTCCCCGTAACAAACTATTCTTGATGATATTCTTTTCTCTAGTTGCTCATAACAAATTGTTGATTATTGTAGTTTTTTTGTTCTATTTTCCATATTTTATTCATGATATTCTTGTTTCCTGACTTGTTCGAAGGAAAATTCACAAATTTTCCCCAATCCTTATTGACCAATTAGCGATGTTTAGGAACATTCTTTGTTCAAGAGGTAAGGTCCACGTCATAATAAACAGATTGAAAAAATGTTTTTCTCTAGAATCTGTAAGTCGTTTTACATGGGTGTTTTGCATAGATGATTAATTTCTTGTTAATGTCTTCTTCTTATATGTTTGTATATTTGACATTATACCCATTTTGGAGACTTGAAAGAGATTATCGCTCTTTATGGGTGGAGAAATTACAGTTAAATCTTCTTTTTCTCAGTCAAAAAAACATGGTTACGGTTAGTAATTTTTTTGGCCCTCATTTATTGTTTGTAGATATCTATGTGCATATTTGGTGTTATACCCATTACCATAGGAGAGATTGTAATTAAATCTTCTTTCTTCTGCCAAAAAATATGGTTAGGGTTAGTAATTTTATCGGCCTTGGTTTACTGTTTTAGTTATCTCTGTGCATCTTTGGTGTTATACCCATTAACATAGGAGCAATTGTAAATTAACATAGGAGTAATTGCATATATAAATATATATATATATATATATATATATATATATATATATATATATGCAGAGGGTTAGTATGAAAGTAGAGGCATATTAGAGATAAAATTAGTTTAGTGGCTATTAAGTGTTATTCTAAAAGATCTTTTATAATTTCTCTATTCTCTATAATATTTAGTGCTAGGTAGTAGGTTCAATTTTCAATTAAGTATGTGGGGTTGCACTCATTTTGCACATATTATTGCTACCTATTGGCTTTAGGAGTTCTATTTAATGTTGCTTTCCATTCATCTATCTTGTATCAATATGTTTCATGATATTCTTTTTTTCTTGTGTCTCTGAAGATCCCCATGATAGGTTGTTCTTCATGGGATTCTTTTTCCCGCTTCCCCATAAGAAACTGTTGATTTCCGTAGTTTTCCCATTCTATTCTTCATATTTCATTCATGATATTTTATTTAGGTTATGGCAACAATTATATGATGCAATAATCTATGCAAAATATATAGAACAACATAGGCTTAATTATGGATTTGAGCTACATTGCTTGGCATTAAATATTATAGAAAAATCATTTATGCAAAATACCCATGTAAAATGACTTGTAGTAAATAATTGTTATTCTAACACCAGCTATACAATTTTTGTACTTCTCTTCAATATTTATTAACAAAGAACATAGCTCGAACCTTGTATCAATATGTTTCATGATATTCTTTCTTACCTGATCTGCTTGAAGGTCCCTCAAACAAACTACTCAAGTTTGTTTATGTGGGCAGTTGAGCTTGCTAATTACGTGGGATGGAAGGGTCTTATATGAATATGTTTCATTGTATTCTTTTTCCCTTATTTTTTTCAATTTCCCCACAACAAACTGTTCTTCATGATATTCTTGTTTTTAGTTCCCCGTAATAAATTGTTCATTATCGTAGTTTGCCTCTTCTATTCTCCATATCTGAAAGTTCTATTTAATGTGGTTTCGAGAACATCTGTCACTTTCCTCTAATTATTAAGTGTTTTCCTAATAGGTCTTTTCAATTTTTTCTTTTTTGTTCTATCAATATGTTTGATGGTGTTGTTTTTTTTCAACTGTTTGAACTTCCCTATAACAAATTGTTCTTCATGATATTATTTTTTCTAGTTCCTTGTAACAAACTATTCATTATCATACTTTGGTTTTTCTATTCTCCATATTTTATTGTTCTATTTAATGTGGCTTTTCAAACATCTCTCATTTTCCTTTGATTGTTAAGTATTTTTCTAATAGGTCAGTGAAATGCATGTATAGATTTGAGTTTGCAGCATATTTCTTCTTACCAGAAATTCTATCACTATCTAGACAAGGTGTAACAACAAATTCTACGTGATATTTAGGTTGTCAATTAAAAATTCAAGCTACATTACTTCCCACTAAATATTATAGATACAACTTAAACA
>VDFB02086081.1:236232467-236558490 GCA_007258455.2 Sequoia sempervirens | reverse complement strand
AGATAGATAGATACAATGTTAATTGTATGTGAAATTGAATTCTTCGAAACATAGACAAATACATACACGTGAAATATCGCTGCTCCCTATACTAAAATGTTCATTATCATACTGTTCCTATTCTATTCTCTATATTTTAACATTCTATTTAATGTGGGTTTTCAAACATCTCTCATTTTCCTTTCACTGTTAAGTGTTCTTTTAATAGGTCAATGAAATGCATGTATAGATTTGATTTTGCAACATATTCCTGCTTACTAGAAATCCTATTGATGTCTAGAGAAGGTGTAATAGAAAATTCTATGTGACAGTTAGCTTGTCCATTGAAAATTCAAGTTACATTATTTCCCACTAAATATTATAGACAAAATAGGGAAATTGCAAAACCCTTGCGATATATATGTATATGTATATATATATATGTATACATATATATGTATGTATACATATATATATACATATATATATACATATATATATATATACATATAGATATATATATATACATATATATATTGATAGATAGATAGATAGATAGATAGATAGATAGATAGATAGATAGATAGATACAATGTTAATTGTATGTGAAAATGAATTCTTCAAAATATAGACATATACATACACATTAAATATCACTGCTCCCTATACCAAAATGTTCATTATCATACTTTTCCTATTCTATTCTCTATATTTTAACGTTCTATTTAATTTGGGTTTTCAAACATCTCTCATTTTCCTTTCATTGTTAAGTGTTTTTTTAATAGGTCAGTGAAATGCATGTATAGATTTGATTTTGCAACATATTCCTGCTTACTAGAAATCCTATTGATGTCTAGATAAGGTTTACTAGAAAATTCTATGTGACAGTTAGCTTGTCCATTGAAAATTCAAGTTACATTATTTCCCACTAAATATTATAGACAAAATAGGGAAATTGCAAAATAAGTATTAGAAAAACACTTAAGAATGATAGCTAGCACCAGAGATTCCCTAACCGATAGGCTATTTGTTTGAAGTTGCCATCAGGATTTTTGCCACCCAAGACGTGAATTGGATTTTTCAGCATCACAGATGCCTTCCTAACAGTGGCTTGAGTGGGGTTTTTTGTGCTGATGTGGAGCTTGGTACTTATGTGGGTTGGCGGTGGTGGATTTGGTGTCCTCGATACTTGGATGCTGAATTGTAAGTGTTTGCTTGCACGAGGGTTGACACATTCTTCCGTTGTTGTGCGGTGAGGTCAAGTGAAGTAAATGTGTGTGATTGAAGTAAATGGAATATTGAAGTCCGCAGTGTAGGAAAGTATACTTTGATTAATTTGCATTGTTGAAACAACCATTATGGTGTTGGTTTCATAACATTTTGTATAGGTTATTGTGCTCTTCTATTTTCCATATTTCTTTCATGATATCCTTTTCCCGTTCATTTGTTAGTTACGTCTTCTTTTTAAGTGTTATCCTAACATCTCTTGCAACTGTTTCATAGATTGCATTTCTTGTACCAATTTGTTTCACAGATTTGTTTTTCCCTTACCTATTTGAACCTCCTTATAATAAAGTATTAATTATTGTTGTTATTTTCTTTCTATGGAACATGTTGTTGGTTCTTAGTTGTGATCATATGGTTTGTCCTTGATGACCAAATCCCTTTTAGTTGATTCTACTTGTTGACAGTTTCAGATTGGTTTCTCATGCTTTATCTTGGTATAGTTTTGTCTATATATTTTACTTGTCTTAGCATTCATTGGACAACCTACATTCATAATTTTAATATCTTATGGTACTGATCAGTTTGAGCTTCATGCAGTCTCAGGTTATCTTATTTGTACAATTTTTTTGATGACCGAAAAAGAACATATCGGCATGAGAATGCTAGCATTTCCCTAATCCATTTTTTAGATAAAAGTATGTGTTTCCTTTTGGCAAGACATTTTTGATGTCATAATGATTTGTTTTTTCATACAAGTAGCTTTTGGCGTGACATTCACGTGGTTTTGGTGATAGAAAAGGTTAATATCGGCATAAGTTATACTATCGGTATAGGATCACAGCGAGATTGTTATCTCTCACCGACTATTACATGAGGTGGTTCATCAGAGTAAGTAATCCCTATCGGCATGTTGTTTCATCGAGCGCTTTGTGTCTTGCCGACCGGCCCAAGAAAGATCATATTGGCAAGAGTTGCGGCATCAATATAATGTCTTAGCGAACTCATCATGTCTCCCCAACCAGCAACAAACGGTGCTCATCGGTGAGAGGTTTTTCTTCGTTTTAATGTCTTGGAAAACTTACTTTAGTCTTGCTGACCGCCGCTGGAAAAATTGTATATCGGCAAGAGGTTTTGCTTTGGTGTAATGTCATCGTGAACCCGTCAAGTCTTAGCAACTAAGTATTGAAGGGCTTTCGGTGAGAGGTTGGTATTGTCTCAGCGACTCAGAGTGGATAAAGTTTTTGAGTATGACATAGTGTGCTCTCCGAGAGGTCTCACCGACATTGATATGTCTTAGCGATACATAAAATAGAAGGAACATTTCAGTATGACTCATGTGCTTGAAGAAAGGTCTTGGCGAGTGACTTCTGGTCTCACCAATGGAACACAAATTGACTTTGTCGGCATGAAGATTATTTTTTCTTAGTGACACACAAGATGGTTGGTGACTTTCACTATGAATCAAGCATTTTATGAGAGGTCTCCCCGATGACGGTATGCTATAGTGACACTCATAAGATAGAAGGATGCATCGGCAAGAGAACCATTATGTTACATCGATTTACAAGGGATAAAGTCATTCGACGAAACTTAATGAAATCTACGAAACGTCTTCCCAACAGTAGAATGTCATAGCGAGACATAAGAGATAAAAGGGCTTTTGGTGAAACACTATGTGATCTGCATCTAGGGTCTTTTCGATATCAAAAGGTTATAGCGACAGTGAATGAAATGAAAAAGGGATCTCAGTGAGAAACTTGCTTATGTCTTAGAGATTGGAAAGAACATAACACATGGCTCTTGGCATGACATAATGTATTTGTTATCAATTCTTCCCGAATCTAATGGGTCATGGTGAAAGCGATAACTAAGAGGAATGTCTGGCGATTTAATTTCCTTTAGCAGAACTATCTAGATGTCTCAGCGAATGGTTAACGAAGACTCAAACACTGTGGCTGACATCATTGATTGGCATCAAATCTCAGAATGGTTACATAGCAGAATATTCTCTGAGGATTTAGAGGTTATGATTTTCTGTTAGTGGGAAGTCATGGTTTTTATGAAAATCTATCAGTTACAATTTGAAATCTCCTGATTCAGCATAGAAATTAAAGCTCTCTGGATAGGTGTTACTCTGATTTTCACCATCATCTACAGATCATCATTATTCAGCTTCATATTCTAAAATTAGCAAGAGAGTTTAAGAATCAAGTGAAAAATGCTTTTTTAAGATTTCTTCATGATAGACATAATTGAAATGTATATAAAAACTAGTGTTGAAAACTATGTAGCTGTTGCTGGCCTATAATTCTGAGAGATAGTTATTTTGGCCGTATCAAGAGATGTATTGGAAAAATCTGTAATACAAGAGTTGGATTCTTAGGGTTTTAGGTAGATAAGAGTGTTGAGTTTCTTCAGCTTACTAGAAAACAGAGAGATCCTCTGATATTATTATTGTTCTAAAAATAATTTGAGGGGTTGGTGCTCCTTGAAATTGGTGTTTCAAAAAGAGGGGTTGGTGCTCCTTCAGTTGGTGATTAGAAATTAGCCTATAAGAATTGTGAACAGTTGATTAAAAAGATTAAGCCAATATGGCAGGTTAGGAGTGGTTTTTCTACCCCAGGAGGGTTTTCCACTTGGAAAATCCTTTGTCTTTTGGTCTCTTTGTTTTTATGTTATAATGTTTCTTGATTGTGATAATTTTTATCAGTCTGAACATTGTTGAATGATAGTTCCTTCATATCTACAAATATTTAGTTCAAATATCTTGCTCAAGTCATTGTTGAAGAGTCTAATTCAAAAGGAAGCTTAAAATTTCTCATTTGTTTCTTTGCTCAAAGATAGTTATAATGTGCTAAAGGTGTTTGTTGTCTCAATACCTTTCTTGTCTTTAAAGCTGCATTCAAATCAATTGTTTAAGAAGTGAGTCAATAATAAGGTCTTCATTTGCATAGTCTTATGATTTGCACCTGCACTGTCATCATGCCTTGATTGTTAATCAATGTCAGCCATGACTAATTTGGAAAATGCAAGATATCTCACTCAAATCATATTTTCATAAGTTGTCTAATAGACTGAGTTAATGTTGTCATATCTTTGTGCTTTCAAAAGTGATTACTCTACTCTATTGTTAAAAGAAAAGGAAATCAGAATTAAACATCTTGGTTGGAGTTGAAAAAGTTTTGACACTGATTCACCCCCCCTCTCAGTGTCTTCCCATAACTCCAAGAATTGGTATCAGAGTCGAGGGTCCTCTGATAGGTCTAAACCACCTAGGATTGTTCCTAGTTTCTTGGAGTACTTTGGTTAATATGGGAAAGAATAAAAGGAATAAGGGAAATAGATGTTCTCAGCAAAATGCCATTCATCATGTTCAGCCTGAATCTAGTATAAGGAATATTGAGGAAGATTTCATAAACAGTAGCTCTGAAATGGTAGAGTATCCTAGATCTAGAACTCCTCAATTCAAAGTAACAAACTTTATTATATGGAAAAATAGGATGGAAACATACTTACTTTCTTTAGGATCTGAAGTGTGGGCAGTAGTAGAAAAGGGTTGTACTACATCTACAACATCTCCTTCCACTCTTGAGGAGAAGAAAGCACTTGAATTCAATACTAGAGCTATAAATTCTATTTTTAATAACTTGCCAAATAAAATCATTACAAAAGTCATTCATTACACTAGTGCTAAGGAAGTTTGGGACATGTTGACTAAAATGAATAGAAATAGAGAGTTACAAGAGGCGATATCTTTGGATACTGAAATAAGTTGTGAAACATCTGAGAGTGAAGAAGGTGTAAACTTTCATAGTTTTGAAGAGAAGTCCAAGGAGATCACTAATGAATATTTAAATGATCAAGAAACTTGTGTAAAAGTAGATCAATCTTTTGGTGAAGTTAACTCTAAACAAGAATACGATGAACCAGAAAGTGATGTTGATTTGGAAGGTGAACTCATATGTGCCTTAGATACTATTAAGTAGCTTCAAAAAGAAAACCAGTTTTTAACAAGACAGCTTCAACAAAAAGAGAGTTTGGAAGTCAAGTTAAAAGACAAGGATGAATTGTGTAATAAACTAGAAAATGAGATTGATTCTTTAAAGAAATGTTCAGATAATGATTCCTTGTTAAAAGAACTAACTCTTAAGGATGATATGATTATAAGTCAGAAAATTGAAATTGAAGAATATAAGAGGATTGCAGACATTATGAGTTCTGATTTGGAGATTAAAAATATTGTTTGTCTAAAACTTGAAAAAGAGGTAGTTAATTTAAGAAAAGAGTTTGAAAGTATCAAGGCTCAATCTAGTAAAATCCAAAAATTTGATCATAGTACTAATATATTGAATGAGATGTTGGGCAGGAAAAAGCATTCTAAAGTTTCTACAGGAGTGGGATATGAGGTTGGACAATGCTCTGTAGACAAATCTAAACATAAAATAGTGTTTACTACTTCAAATGGAAAGAATTTTATAGCCAAGCAAACACCAAGAATGAAGGTTGATCTTGGTTATAGTATTGCTACATCAAAGGATAACATTGACACTAGAAGACAATCTAAATGTATTCATAGAGAAAGGAAAAATGTCTTCAGATCTTCACATCCTTGGCATGATCATTCATTCAGGTATAATCATTCTTTCCAAGGATATTGTTATGTTTGTAATGACTATGGTCATGAGGAAATTGATTGCATAAGATGGTAAAATAAGAATCATTCTAATGTCCCTAGAAATGAGGATGTGGTGTGTTACAACTGTAACAATTTTGGTCACTTGAGAAGAGATTGTAGAGTAAATACAAGTGATAATAATGTAAGGAAAAATGCTGGAAACATCTTAGGAAGTCTTCTATTTCTCAGAACAATCACAAAGTCATTTGTTTCAGATGTAATAACATTGGACATAAAGTACAACAATGCAGAGTCAACAGAAAGACTGGTACTTTAAGCAAACAAGTGAAAAAGTCTTCATTGGAGTGGAGAAGAAAGAGCAATCAAGATGACAAGCAATAAAGATGCTTCTGAGAAAACTCCTTGTGCACTCCTTGCACAAGTGTTGCCTTCTAGGTCTTGAGAAGAAGAAAAGACTCAGGGGGAGTCTATTATGGTAATATATTTTACCCCTATGGAGTCTAGAATGAGGTTTGTCATCTTGCATTTTATTTTGGTGGTATAAGATGTAAAGAAATGGCTTGTAAATGCCACTATTTCATTATGTTTTTTAAATACAAGGTTGAAGTACATTAATAAGTTTGTTGACGAGGTTGATGCTCAATTCTTAAGGTGCTGATGAATCTAGTGTCTTGCCAGTAAACTAAATAGTGTTTTGAAGGAAGAGAAATGGCTTATTTTTGCTCACATAATGTCTTTTCATAGCATGTATTGCTATGAAAAATGAAGTAAAAGACATAATGAATAATGTTCGCACAAAATTGGTGGAAAGTGTGTTTGGTTATGAATTTGTATGGACTGTGTTATTCAAGACAACTTTTTTGATTGTAACATAATAGCAGAATTGTCATGGATCAAAAGTAATATTTGTTTGAGGAGTTATATGATAGTGAGTCATGACTACTTGTTTGGGTTTGTGACTTTGATATTGACAATCACTGATTGGAGCTAAAGCTTTATGGTTTAAATTCCTTAACCTTTTGTTATTACTGACAAAGGTAATCATCTGATTTGAAAGAAGTTCTCAAATGGTCTGAGGATGGGTGTAGAAGAATAGATTGACGATGAATTATGCAGTATACATGCTTTCATGTTATATTTTGTGTATGAAAAGAGTAAAATGATGTGTGTCGTTTGAAGAAGAATAACCAGTATCATTGGTCTTTGCTGTGTATTGTCATGGATAGTGACCGAGGTTACTTGTGCTGAGAAGAGGTTGGTTGTTTGTGCTAAAATTCTGGTATTGCTAGATTGAAATTGATCAAATTGAATGTGGAGTAGGTGATTTTGAATGTGCCTTGATCGAACATGACAAAGCAGGTGGTATGTTCAAGTAACAGGTCTTCAATATTTATGTATCAATTTGGTTTGTTACATTATAATTTTTTTTGATACCTTTGCTTTGGAATTGATGATATGGACCAAGATTCTTGAAAAGGACATATTGTTATTTTTTCTATGATATCAACATGTTACAATCTTACTACTCTCCTGAAAATATGTCTGTTACACTATTGCTCTATTTGCAGCCAGTTCTTATGGTAGATGGTTGGCTCCTGGCATTGCACATTCTTCTCTTCTATCCTTTGTCATTGAGGCAAAAAGGGGGAGAGTCATTTGTGTTTTTCCATCAAGGACAAAGGGGGAGTTTTTTTGTTCTTAGTTGTGATCATATGGTTTGTCCTTGATGACCAAATCCCTTTCAGTTGATTCTACTTGTTGACAGTTTCAGATTAGTTTCTCATGCTTTATCTTGGTACATTTTTTTCTATATAGTTTACTTGTCTTGGCATTCATTAGACAATCTACATTAAAAATTTTAATATCTTATGGTACTAATGAGTTTGGGCTTCGTGTAGTCTCAGGTTATCTTATTTGTACAACTGTTTCAGTGACTAAAAAAGAACATATCGACATGAGAATGCTAGGGTTTTCCCAATCCATTTTTTTGATAAACGTCTGTGTTGCCTTTCGGCAAGATGTTTCTGATGTCATAATGATTTGTTTTTTCATATAGGCAGCATTCGGCATGACATTCACGTGGTTTTGGTGAAAGAAAAGGTTCATATCGGCATAAGTTATACTGTCGGTATAGGGTCACTGATGAGCTCAAAATGTGCTCATAGTTTGGATATTATGATGAAATTTTAATACCTTTACTTTTGTTATTCATGGTTGTTTAAACTCTTTTGGAACCTCTTTATTGGGATATCCTATAGAAAAACACTTTCATGTTCTTGCAGCCTATTGTGTTGTATTGTTTACATTTATTACCCCATTGATTCCCTAAATAACTGGTATATCGTATATAGTTTTTGAATGATGAAATAGATTTAAATATGTGATTAATGAATGGATATTGTGTATGTGCCATGCGCCTTTTCTTTCGCATCTATTACCTTGTGTTTCGTAGGTTGTTGAAGAAAGTATGGTCGAGTCAAGCGCAGCCGATCTCGGCCTTGGAGTAAAGTCTATTTCCTGCACGACTTCGAGGAAGCTCTGGCGAAGACTCTTTGACTGAAACCGTTGGGAAGGATTTTTAATGATAGTCAATCTAGAAAGAGTGGAGCACTAGATTCTCTCTGGATCAGGTTGAATGGATAAATTCATTTATGAAGTATGTTCCTTGATTTTGGGATACACTTTACTTCCACATCTTTCTTTGTTAGGGTTGTTAGAATCCAAGATCACCTGCATGCAATTACCTGTCACATGCAAAAGACATGAAGAACCAAAAACGATGTTTTGTAAACCTCAAAGTAAAATGCATTAAGAGAATCGATTATTACAAAGTGATCAATCCTTATGAAGGAGATCAAGAAACCCTAAAAGGGAAACCCTAAATGAAATCCTAGTCTGCACACTTAATAATTAATAATTAATTAATTATTAATGTGCCTAAGTTTAGCTTAAGTAATAAAGAAGAATAAGTGACTTAATTAATTAATCAATATGATGTAATTAATTAAGCATAATAACTTATTACTCTAACACCCCCCCTTAAGATGAACTTAGGAAGAAGCTAAAACACTAGAATAAGATGCATGAAAGCAAATATGGGTCCCGACAACTAGGCCTGGTCAGGTACCCATTTACAAATGCAAGAAAAGGTAGAGAAGGAAAAACCCAGTGGGACAAAACCCCCCTACAATGTGATGACATGCTGCAAAGAAGCACTGGAAGAACTCTATAGAGTAACACTAGATCTGCAATCTGACAAGCAAGGAAAGATATCTCTGTCTACAACTGAAACCGAACCAGAATAAAAAATAATGTGACAGCAGACCCGATGCCACAGAATACTCAAAAACTCCAAACGGGAACAACCCTAGAATCTATGAAGTAGCATGCAGTTATTGAATGATGTATTACTAAAAACGAAGTGTAGAGATGCAAGATGCACTCTCCCAACTGCCAAAACATCCAAGTAATTGCCAAATAACCCATCGGGCCAAATCTGGACTAACTGATAAACCTAGGATAGATACAGAAAAAGTGCATGTACAACAACATAGAGCTCCTTAATACCTTTCCAACACCACAAACAAGGCAAAAATTGGAGATCGTGGCAAAAAGTTATGAGCTCGGAAGTCCAAAAACAACATCTGACTTCAAAAAGAAATAAATGCAGTAAAATAGAAAATTACTATAAAATAAACTACAAAAAATGAAAGTGCTCAGAACGAGCTTTCCGGCAATATCTCGTTTTCCCAATTTTGATACCGTATGCCCAAGTTATGCCCAAAAGAAAAAAACTGCTCTTTTAGAAGAAACTAGGGTTAGGAGGGCAAAAAGGAACCGTCCTTACGGATGACGTCATCATACGTTATGCTGACATCAGCAAAATCTGAGCTTAAAATTGACGGCCGTCTAGCCATCACCACAAAAAATCAGCCCATGTGCAAAAATTTGACGGCCGTCGGAGCAGTACCCATGGCGAAATTTTCTTTTTAGACAGGGAATATTCCCTAGTAATGCCTGTTGCCCATTTTCTGACTTTGCCGGATTGTGGGGCTGCCGGAAATGGCAGAGAGTGGCCGGAGGAATTGCCGCTGGGGCCAAGGTGCTGCCGGGAAACCCTTACCACCGGTTGGTAGAAAACACCGACGGGTTGGAGGGTGTGGCCCGCAGGCCTGCGTGTGTAGGTACCTGCGGGTACCACCCTCATAATTGTTCCTACAAATCTAAAAAATCCACCCCCTTTCTATATATATATATTTTTTAAAACTTTGCTTTCTATTTTTTTTTTAAAGAAAAAAAATTGATTTTAAAAAAAAAAACACAATAGATTTTTTATGCCTAAAAAATTGAATATTTTTTTGAAATGCGTGCACAGGGGCAGTACAGAGGCCGTATGGGCAAAATTTTTTTGCCTCACAAACAGTTGATGCTGAACATAGGCATATTATATATCATTTTTTGCCTCTCATATGCTCTGGATCTGATGGCGAGGTCCGATCTGCCTGAAAATGTACCAAAAGCTTCGCAACTCCTAGATCTTGCAAAAAAGATGCCTGTGGAAACCCTTGCATTAGAAACTCACAGAGAGGCCATATCTTAAGATCACGAATAGGTAGCTACAGGTCTGCTCTGATACCATGTTAGAATCCAAGATCACCTACATGCAATCACCTTTCACATGCAAAAGACATGAAGAACCAAAAATGATGTTCTGTAAACCTCAAAGTAAAATGCATTAAGAGAATCGATTATTACAAAGTGATCAATCCTTATGAAGGAGATCAAGAAAACCTAAAAGGGAAACCCTAAATGAAACCCTACTGTGCACACTTAATAATTAATAATTAATTAATTATTAATGTGCCTAAGTTTAGCTTAAGTAATAAAGAGGAATAAGTGACTTAATTAATTAATCAATATGATGTAATTAATTAAGCATAATAACTTATTACTCTAACAAGGGTTAGTTAGTTAGTTGTTCTCCTGATTTTAAATAAGTGCTCCTCCTGTGTGAGTGAGCAAGAAAATGGTTAGAAGTTAGATAGAAGCATAGTGATAGGGAGATAGTAGATATCATGTAAGAGTCAGTATGATAATAATAAAAAGCAGAATCTATATGACAAGAGATAGAGTTTGTTGTTAGTTTCATATCAACAAAGCAATGTATACCATTTTGAGTTTATGAATAAAGTTTGATGAAGTTTTTAGTTTAGCACTTGCGTAATTAGTAGATGCTTTCTAAGGGGGCCCACTTAGTAAGTATCTATAGCTAGTTAGTTAGCTGTTCTTTTTTTGTTGATCATCAGTTAGATTTCATCTTTAAAGTTTTTGTACAAACTCAATCTTGTATTGCTCTTGCAGCATCAAGAATCCATCCATGTGCCTGTTCCTGCAGCATAAGGCCAGTTCATAGTTTGAGTCTCAATCGTAGCTGTCATAATTTCTATTTTAGTTAAATCATGGTTGAGTTAAAAGAACTTTGCATTGCCTTCTTGTAGCGTAGATAGAATTCTTTCCAAGTATTTATTTCTGATAAGTTGTGACTGAAACCAATTTTTAGTGCATATATTGTGCTACGCCATTCAAAGTATACGTTCCTTGGTTTGACAAGTAAATGAATGTCCATAAAGAGATATTGGTCACCTGCTAGAATGTCCAATTCCCAGGATAGGTTTTACTGTGATTTTCATATCCTTTTGTGGATGCGACCATTTTTTACACCATTTCCAGGGATGGTGTCAAGCTAAGAATTTGTCAAAAGTCATTTTTAGCATTAGTTTAGTTTGTTAATAAAAAATTTTCAAAATCTTTCAAATCATCATTTATTCTATTGCATGCATAGAAGAAGAAGAGATGCACTGGGAAGGTTCCTTCCTGAAAACCTATTTGTTGAATTACCATTTAACCCAGTTGACAAAAAACCTGAGGAAAATCCATTTGCTCTGATATTCCAACATGTAAATATGGAAAATAACCCACCTAATCCACCTCCTACTTTTGAGTTTCCCATTGTTATTTAGCAAGACACTGATAACCTCAAGAATATTCCTTCTTCACTACTTCCCAAGTTCTATGGCCTAGTTATGGAGGACCCTGAAACTTCCCTGTTTGAGTTTGATATCCTCTGTCGCAGTTATGACTATACTTCAGATGCTCACAAGTTGAAGTTGTTTCCTTCCACCTTGAAGGAAGGAGCTCTCAGATGGTTCATGAGTTTGGAAAGAGGCATTATTGATAGTTAGGCAGCCATGCAAACAAAATTCCTTAAGAAATATAAGGAATATTGTAAGAGTGGCAGTAAGGGAGACGATATATTTAGAATTCAACAGAGGCAGGATGAAAGTTTGGAGGATTATATTTCAAGATTCTTGTTTTCTCTAAAAAAGAACTCAAACCATACTCTCAATGAAGACTCTCAGAAACTACTTTTTCTAAGAGGGATCAGTGATGCTTGTATAGACGCTTTGGACCTGATGGGAGGAGGTGATATAACCCAACTGCCTTGGGATGATATTAAGAAAATATGTCTTAATTACTCCTGAGCAAACGTGAAGAAGGGTATATGTCATCAAGCTACAGTGGGTAAATCTTCTTCCAGTGGAGTTTCCCCGATGGAGATCACAAATTTGATGTTTGATTTCAAGCAGGAAATCATTAACAACATGGCTACACAGTTGGAAACTATGCAAGCTTGGAAGAAACATGATGAAACTGAAGCAATCTTTGCCGAGTTTTATCCACATTGTAGACAACAGAAGCGTGACTGCAGATGCAAGATGGTGGCCAACATGGAGGCTAATTAGTTGCCTACTGATTTTAAGATGATAGAAGGTGATGATGATCAAGTCTTCTTTGTTGCACAAAGGAGGCCATGGGCCCCAAGACAAGGTATGCCTCAGGACCCTTTGCAAAGTTTTGGTTCATATAATAGTTAATGGAAAAATCAGTACCCTCTAAACTATGGGCCATACTCCCAACCTCAATGGAATCACCCTTGGCCAAATGCCTAGCAAGACCGTTGGCAAGCCTCACAAAGAAACTAGCAACCACCTCAGCAAAATCAATGGCAACCTCCACAAGGGAATTGGCAGCAACCTAACCAATGGAGAGGAGGCTAGCAATGGTCAAATCCAACCACAAGTTTCTTGCAGCAACCCCAGCAGCAATCCATTATGCCACCTCCTGCACCTAATCAAGGTCAGAATCCAAAACCAACCCAGCTACCAGCTCAGGAAACACCTAATCCAAATAACCAGCAACCGTAGCAGCAGCAAGTCTATTTTGCTAATCCTAATCATCAGCCTGCCTATGCTCTTAACTTGAATAATATTAATTTACGTTCAGGAACCATGCTCCCCACACCATATCCTCCCATAATCTCAGAATTACCACCTGAGGAGACTGACCAAGAAGAAGAAGATATCAATGACCAAGCCCAACCAAATTAGCCAGTTCAGATTCCATCATTACCTAAGTCATCTAATAAGGTGCCCCCTCCTTTCCCACAAAGATTGGAAGGTGAAAATGTGAAGAAACAAGAGGAACCCACCTTTGATATCCTTTACCAACTAAAGCATATATGTGTGAAAATTCCCTTGTTCCAAGCAATCAAAGAAGTACCTATCTATGGCAAGGCCATCAAGGAGGCATGTTTGAAGAAACCAGGGAGGAAAAAGAAAGACCCTCAAACTGTCCATGTAATAGGCCAACTCTCTAACTTAATGCTAGGGAAGCTTAGCATCCCAAAATATTTAGATCCAGGAAGTCCTGTTGTGGAGATAAATGTTAATGGGTTGCAAATTAAGAATGCCTTAGTAGATCTTGGTGCAGCTATCAATGTCATGACAAAAGACTTGGTTGTAAAACTTAATATTTCAGAAATAAGGACTACACCTACAATATTACAACTTGTTGATAGCTCAACTGTCAAACCTGATGGGGTAGTCAAAGACCTGGTAGTCACCTTGGATTCCTGGGAATACCCCACTGATTTCATGGTCTTATCTCCAAAAGCATCATTGGGGGGATACCCTGTCATACTAGGAAGGCCTTGGTTGGCTACTGCTGATGCTTGCATTGGTTGTAGGTCGGGTGACATGACAATATCTGATGGATATAGCACAAAGAAACTTACTCTCTATTCTCCAGCACTACCCTAACTTGAGTCTAGAGATGTTGCTTGGCCAAATTTGGGAGAAGAGGGAGAAGTGAACTCTGTGGCCAATTTAATGATGATTACCATAGAGCCTTTCATTGCACACCAAGAAGAAGAAGATGTACTGTCTAATATCTTGCTGAATAACTATGGTACTGAATACTTCCATTATGAGAAAAATCCATGTTCCTTGCAGACTATTCTTTCTCCGTCCACATCAACTCATTATCCTATAGCAACAGATTGCTTGCACACCTTACTACCTCATGAGGTAGACATGCCATTTTTGTTTGAAGTATCTATGCTAGACTTAACCTCCCAAGTTAAGGTAGCTGCAAGAAAAACCTTGTGCATTAATAAAAACCTCAACCATGAGCAACACGAATCTACGATCAAAATGCTTACCAGTCATAAGTCAGATTTTGCATGGGACTATGGAGATATGAAGGGCCTATCCCCAAAACTCTGTACACATCGTATATATATTAATAGTGAATTCAAACCAGTCCGGCAGCCTCAAAGAAGAATCAATCTAGCCTTGAGAGAGATTGTTAAAGAAGAATTGCATAAAATGTTGACAGCTGGCTTTATCTACCCAATCTCTAATAGTCAATGGGTTTCCCCATTGGTCATTATTCCTAAGAAATGAGGAAAATGGAGGGTATGTGTAGATTATAGAGAACTTAACTTAGCAACAAAGAAAGATTACTTTCATTTTCCATTTATTGATCAAGTTCTAGATAATTTAGCTGGAAAGAAGTACTTCTCATTCTTGGATGGCTTCAGTGGATACAATCAGATCAAGATTGCTCCTGAGGAAGAGGAAAAGACTAATTTTACATGCCCTTGAGGAATGTTTTCCTATTCAGTTTTTCCTTTTGGTCTTTGTAATGCTCCTGCAACTTTCCAAAGGGCAGTCATAAGCATCTTCTCGGACATCTCATATGATTGCATGGAAATATACATGGATGACTTTACTGTTTATGGTACAACATTTGAGGAAGCTCAAGCTAACTTGGAAAAAGTACTATAGAGATGTAAAGATCACAACCTATCGTTGAATAGTCAAAAGTGCTTCATGATGATGCAGGAGGGAATAGTGCTCGGTCACTATATTTCTGCTGTAAGAATTCAGGTTGATCCTGCTAAAATAGAGATCATCTCTAAGTTACCCTCTCCTACTAAGCAAAAGGAGGTACAGAGTTTTCTAGGCTATGCAGGATACTATAGAAGATTCATCAAGGACTTCAGCCAAATAGCAAGTCGCTTATACAATCCGCTGAAGAAAGATGCAGAGTTTTCTTGGATAGAGGAATGTGAAAAAGCATTTCTTGACTTGAAAGTCGCCCTCACACAGGCACTTGTTCTGAGAGGACCTGATTGGTCACTCCCATTTCATATTCATATTGATGCCTCAGATTATGCAATTGAGGCAGTGCTAGGGTAGAAGGATGGATCAACTGAACATGCACTCTACTACATAAGCAAAAATCTGCAAGGGGCTGAATTCAATTACACTGTTACAGAAAAAGAAATGTTGGCAATCATCTACGCCCTTAATAAATTCATGCATTATATCACTGGTTATCCGATATTTGTACACACTGATCATGCAGCAATCTGGTATCTCATGAACAAAAGCTCAATATCCAGGAGACTGGTAAGATGGTTATTAATGATGCAGGAATTTGACATTACAATTGTGGACAAGCCAGGTAAAGCCAACGTAGTTGCTGATTTCCTTTCTAGAATTCAAAGGCAAGATGACTCTGCACTTATTAAAGACTCCTTTCCTGATGAGCACCTATTTGCAATCAAGGTTATTCATCCATGGTATGGTGATATAGCAAATTATCTAGCAACAGGAAGAACTCCTCCTTAATTCTCTCATAAGGAAAAAAGATTATTGGTAGAGAAAAGTTTTAACTTTTCTTGGATTGTAGATTGCATGTTTTATATAGGGCCAGATCACGTTATGAGGAGATGTGTACCAGAGGAGGACACTCGTGATATACTGCATGATAGCCATGATGAGCCGTGTGGCAGACATTTTGCTGCCAAAAGGACAGTAATGAAAATTTTAAATACTGGTTACTATTGGCCAACTTTACATAGAGATGCAGCCAAGTATACAAGGAGATGTGACAAATGCCAAAGGATGGGAAGACCAACTCGCTCTGATGAAATGCCTCTATTTCCATGAATTGTAGTTACACCATTCGACAAATGGAGACTAGATTTTGTGGGACCAATCGACCCACCTTCCAATGGTAAGTCCTACATTCTTGTGTGCACAAATTATGTCACAAAATGTGTAGAAGCTAAACCTATGAAACATGCTAGGGATAATAAAGTGGTTCAATTCCTATATGAGGAAATATTTACTAAGTTTGGTGTTCCTAGGGAGATAGTGACAGATTAGGGAGCACAATTTACTTCTACACTTATCACAACTTTAGTCAATGAATATAATATACGGCATAGGAAATCAACTCCTTATCACCCCCATGCCAATGGCCAAGTTGAGGTCACCAATAGGGACATAGAGGCCATTTTGACCAAAACTATGGATTTGCATAAGAAGGACTGGGCCGCCAGGTTACCTAAAGCTATATGGGCCTACTGTACTACCTGGAAGACTGCTACAAGATTTACACTTTTTGAAATGGTGTATGGAAAAACAGCTGTGATGCCAATAGAATTTGAACATAAGACTCTCCGAACAGCACTGGAGCTGGACATGGATTTAACAAATGCACAAAAGGATAGAATCATGCAGCTCAATGCTCTGGATGAACTCTAAAAGCATGCCCTGCAGCATACTGAGATGATACAGAATCAGCGAATAAGGTGGCATGATAAATACATTAAGGAGAAGAAGTTCAAAGTAGGAGATTAGGCTCTGCTTTATGACTCACGGTATAAGGACAGTCCAAGAAAATTACAGACCAGATGGTTGGGTCCATATGAAATTGAAAATGTATTTGCTAATGGTACAGTTTAACTTGTTACAATTGATCCTGTTAGATTCAAGCTATTGGTTAATGGACACCACCTCCGGTTGTACCATAAACCAGTCTCAAAAGAAGAATTTATGCAATAGTTCATTCAGGATCTTCCCGCTACTCTTCTTGCAGCCGAAGGCTTTAGCCTTTCTCCTGCAGCTTCACCATAATTTTGAAAAGCATGCTCATAATAAAGGTTTTTTTTTTAAGGAAACCCATTTTTCTTCATTTTCACTTATCGCCACATCTCACTTCTTTATCTTCCATCCAACCATCCCATCCATCCATTCCATCCATTCATCTCGATCACCCACGTCACCCATCCACTTCATTCATCCGCATCACCCTTAATTATGATATCATTCCCAACTGTCAACTCATGTTGAAACCGTCATCTTTCTCAACACGTACACGCATTTATCAAAGGTACACCATATCTTTTGTTATCGCATATTTGATTTATTTTATTCTATTCATTTACTGCTATGATTGTACTAGTCATTATTACCCAATATCCACCTATTCTTTAGTACATGTGAGGATACATGTCATACTCTAAGTAGGGGGTGGGGTAATCCACTTTTAAAACCTATCTTTTCGCCGCTGCCACAATTGCTTAGATAACCTTTCTTTATTATTTTTCTGGTACTTTCCAAATATGATTTCATGTATTTTTCATTGTATGTTTTTCTTGTAAATTACAATCAAAACTACTTGTTCAAAAAGTTCAGTTTTGGAAAAAAGAGAAATGTGATGGCACGAAAAAAAAACCAGAACAAAAAGGGAAACAAAGAGGAAATTTTTGAATTTTCAGCAGGGAGTTGAGTTCAGCTAGGGAAAACCTATGAACATGGGTGGTCAGCTGGTGTGACATGAGCCTGTAGCTCATGAGTTATTATTGCAAAATCCTCAAACAGTCCAGGCATTCAACCTCTGTGGATGGTTAAACTACTTCTTGAGTTTAAATGCTTTTGATGAGGAGGCTGCTGGAAATTTTTTTAGAACCCTTTCTAAAGGGGAGGCTACTGTATGGGGTCTAACGGTTGTTGTAACTGAAGACAAAATTGCTGAAGTAACCCGACTTCCAGCCATTGGAGAAAATTTTTCTTTGGATGCTGCCTCTACAAGGGCTAAATTTTCAATACCCACTGATGGACCTTTGGAAGTTTCCAAGCAGGGATGCAACCAAGTATCATTGCCTCCTCCTTATTCAGAATATGATGCTTACATAATCAGGTATTTAACCTGTGAAGGTCGTTTCTCTTACCTGCATTCTTACCATTTCAAATTATTAAGTCATATGAGCATGGGTTAGTTGTAAATATTCTGAATTTGTTAAAAATTTTGGAACAAAGTTCCCATGGAACCCAACAGGGGAAAGATAATTCTATTGCTCACCATGGCCTTGTCAAATTATTGATTGAATGTTCTTTGAGAGATGTCTCACCTATTTCCTGGAAATAATTCGTTGCCCAAAAGAGCTTGCAAATTCCAAAACCCCCTAGGGAAAGTACCCCATGGCCTCAGAAAAAGAAAGAAGAAATTGCGTCTACCAGTAGAAGAATAGGGTAAGAGTCATCTGCTCCTATAGCACCTGGTCCTGCAGCTCTCACACCTAAATCCTCTACTCAGGTACATACTAGGTCTACCACTAGGAGAGAGAAGGGAAAAACAAAAGTAGAAGAGTCCCCAGAGTCTGACCCTCGTTCTCAGAAAAAGGCAATACCCTTCTCCTGCAGCATCTTCCCCTGTAGCTGTCTCTCCTAAAACAACACTTGTTGCTATTACCAGTTCACCATCATCCTCTGGTAGGGTAGAACCCTCTAGATAGACCAGAAAGAGGAAGGCTACAAGAACACCTCCTACAGCCACACCAGTGCCAAGAAGAGTTTCCACAAGGAAATAATGTAAGACCTCCCTTGCTTCAACTCATCCAGAGGTTATTGTAATTTCAGAAGGGTCCGTAGAGTTTGAATTTGATGTTTCTCAGAATGTGTCTGAGAATGATGCATAGAGTTTATTCGTTCCTAAAGAGGAACAAATTAAGACAAAGGAAATTGAGCATAATGAAAAAGGGGTACCAATTCTTGATGAATTGGCTATTGCTGCTATGCAGAATTCGAAGGAAGCACAGTCTTCTCCATTGCAGCAACTAGAATTCATCCTGCAGCAAGAGTAGGAACAAACCAAACAATTGGATGTGGCCAGTGAAGCTACATTTCCCCTGCCACTTGTCAAGCCATTGTTGTTTATAAGAAGACATTTTTTATTGAGGTTTTGGAATATGTCAAAGCTAACTGGGAATTAGTTACATTACAAACCCTAACTTTCTGGCACCTAGCCTAGACTGACATGCAACAAAGTCTATGGGAGGTAGAAAGGAAGAAACTGAAAAAGGAAATTGAAAGTCAGAAATAGGAAATTCTTGAGTTACAAGGAAAAATGGATGAAATGTTAAAAGTAACTGGTCAGATTATGGAATACAGACCACCACCCAGAGTTTATGCTCTGTGCCTTAAGGAATAATTTTTATGGTTCCAACTAATGAGAATTTCTAGAAATCAAGATCCTATACTTCACACTGCTAAAGAATTCTATGACGCATACCAGGCATCCCCTAATTGGTTAAGAAATTCTCTGTGTGAATTTTATTTGCATGGCTTTTTAATTCCATTGGAAACAGAATGAAACCCTCTTCTGTATATTGGTGATATCCATTTGAGATCATTTATGTCATGGGAAGCAAATGAAGCAAATTATGGCAGGAAATGGGAAACATATGAGGAAGCCGAAAGGAATGAGCCTGTTCCATTGCGCCCTCAAAGTTCAGACCCCCATGCAATGTTAAAAACCTGGTTTACTCTGACATATGGCATTCAAATAATACAGTCAGGATGAAAATATTTGATCTCAGGAAATAGGTATATGATGAATTTCAGGAACAGTCATATTTGTTTTGGAGACTGTCATACACCAAAAGTGAGAAAAGGTGGGAAAGATTAAATGTTGGGCTAAGAAGGTCTAAGCCTCATTTTCCCCTAAATTTCACAGCAGCTCTTAAACGGTCAAGCAAATATATACAGTTGGGACTTCAAAAGAGATTTGAACTATGGTTGCCATTGACATTCAGACCTCCTGTGCTAATGTGGCCCCTTTATCCTTACCAGGCTACAAATCATAATGATGATTCAGAAGCCCGTAGGTATGAAAGGTGGAAGACTTTCAGAGGATTCTATTACACGTTTGGAGCTCCATTTCTGAGTCATGCCACAACCACTGATTTCAGAGAAACTACCAGGAAAGTTAATGCTGGAGGACTAGCATTGGGCTAAGTAGGGGGCAGATGATGAGCCCAAAATGTGCTCATAGTTAGGATATTATGATGAACTTTTAATACCTTTACTTTTGTTAGTCATGGTTGTTTAAACTATTTTGGAACCTCTTTATTGGGATATCCTATAGCAAAACACTTTCATGTTCCTACAGCCTATTGTGTTGTCTTATTTACATTTATTACCCCATTGACTCCCTAAATGACTAGTATATCGCATATAGTTTTTGAATGATGAAATAGATTTAAATATGTGATTAATGAACGGATATTGTGTATGTTCCATGCGCCTTTTCTTTTGCATCTGTTACCTTGTGTTTCACAGGTTGTTGAAGAAAGTATGATCGAGTCAACCGTAGCCGATCTTGGTCTTGCAGTAAAGTCTATTTCCTACACGACTTCGAGGAAGCTCTGGCGAAGACTCTTTGACTGAAACCGTTGGGAAGGATTTTTAATGACAGTCAATCTGGAAAGAGTGGAGCGATAGATTCTCTCTAGATCGGGTTGAATGAATAAATTCATTTATGAAGTCTATTCCTTGATTTTGGGACACACTTTACTTCCATGTCTTTCTTTGTTAGGGTTAGTTAGTTAGTTGTTCTCCTGATTTTAAATAAGTGCTCCTCCTGGGCGAGTGAGCAAGAAAATGGTTAGAAGTTAGATAGAAGCATAGTGATAGGGAGATAATAGATATCATGTAAGAGTCAGTATGATAATAATAAAAAATAGAATCTATATGACAAGAGACAGAGTTTGTTGTTAGTTTCATATCAACAAAGCAATGTATACCATTCTGAGTTTATGAATAAATTTTGATGAAGTTCTAAGTTCAACACTTGTGTAATTAGTATATGCTTGCTAAGGGGGCCCACTTAGTAAGTATCTGTAGCTAGTTAGTTAGCTATTCTTTTTCTATTGATCATCAGTTAGATTTCATCTTTAAAGTTTTCATACAAACTCAGTCTTGTATTGCTCCTGCAGCATCGAGAATCCATCCATGTGCCTGTTCCTGCAGCATAACGCCAGTTCATAGTTTGAGTCTCAGTCGTAGCTGTCATAATTTTTGTTTTAGTTAAATCATGGTTGAGTTAAAAGAACTTTGCATTGCGTTCTTGTAGCATAGATAGAATTCTTTCCAAGTATTTATTTTTGATAAGTTGTGACTAAAACTATTTCTTAGTGCATATATTGTGTTGCCCCATTCAAAGTATACGTTCCCTAGTTTGACAAGTAAATGAATGTCCATAAAGAGATATTGGTCACCTGTTGGAATGTCCAATTCCCAAGATAGGTTTTAATGTGATTTTCATATCTTTTTGTGGACGTGACTAGTCATAGTGAGATTTTTATGTCTCACTGACTATTACATGAGATGGTTCATCAGCGTAAATAATCCCTATCGGCATTTTGTTTCATCGAGCGCTTTGTGTCTTCTTGACCGACACAAGAAAGATCATATCGACAAGAGTTGCGGCATTGATATAATGTCTTAGCAAACTCATCATGTCTCCTTGACCAGAAAAAAAGGGTTCTCATCAGCGAGAGGTTTTTCTTCATTGTAACATCTTGGCAAACTTACTTTATTCTTGTCAACTGCCATTGGAAAAATTGTATATCGGCAAGAGGTTTTGCTTCGGTGTAATGTTATAGCAAACCCATCAAGTATTGGTGACTAAGTCTTGAAGGGATTTCAATGAGAGGTTGGTATTGTCTCAGTGACTCAGAGTGGATAATGTTTTTCGGTATGACATAGTGTGCTCTCCGAGAGGTCTCCCTGACATTGATATATCTTAGTGATACATAAAAAAAAAGGAACATTTTGGTATGAATCATGTGCTCGAACAAAGGTCTTGGCGAGTTTGAATTCTTATACCAACCAAAAATATAAAGGTATTCATCTTGGTACGAGTTAGGGTTTTTGGCATGAGGTCTAGGCGAGTGACCTCCGGTCTCGCCGATGGAACACAAATTGACTTTTTCAGCATGAAGATTGATTTGCTCAGTGACACACAAGATGGTTGGTGGGTTTCAGTATGACTCAAGCATTCTACAAGAGGTCTCCCTGATGATGGTATGCTATAGTGACACTCATAAGATAGAAGGATGGATCAGTGAGAGAAGCATTATGTTACAATGACTTATAAGGGATAAATTCTTTCAGTGAAACTTAATGAAATCTATGAAACATCTTCCTGATAGTAGAATGTCATAGCGACACATAAAAGATAAAAGGGCTTTCGGTGAAACACAGTGTGATCTACATAGGGTCTTTCTGATATAAAAAGGTTACAGTGACAGTGAATGAAACGAAAAGGGGATCTCGATGAGAAACTTGCTTATGTCTTAGCAATTGGAAAGAACATAACACAGGCTCTCGGCGTGACATAATGTATTTGTTATGACTTCTTCCCGACTCTAATGGGTCAAGGCGAAAGCAATAACTAAGAGGAATATCTGGCGATTTAATTGCCTTCGACAGAACTATCTAGATGTCTCAACGAATGGTTAACGAAGACTCAAACACTATGGCCGACGTCATTGATTGGCATCGAATCAAAGAATGGTTACATAGCAGAATATTCTATGAGGATTTAGAGGTTATGATTTTGTGTTAGTGGGAAGTCATGGTTTTTATGAAAATCTATCAGTTACAATTTGAGATCTCCTGATTCAGTGCAAAAATTAAAGCTCTCTGGATAGGCGTTACTCTAATTTTCACCATCATCTATAGATCATCATTATTCAGCTTCATATTCAAAAATTAGCAAGAGAGTTTAAGAAACAAGTGAAAAATGCTTTTTGAAGATTTCTTCATGATAGACATACTTGAAATGTATATAAAAAATAGTGTTGAAAACAGTGTAGCTGCTACTGGCCTATAATTCTGAGAGATAGTTACTTTGGCCATATCAAGAGATGTATTGGAAAAATTTGTAATACAAGAGTTGGATTCTTAGGGTTTTAGGTAGATAAGAGTGTAGAGTTTCTTGAGGTTACTAGAAAACACAAAGATCCTCTAATATTATTATTGTTCTGAAAATAATTTGAGGGGTTGGTGATCCTTGAAATTGGTGTTTCAAAATGAGGGGTTGGTGCTCCTTGAGTTGGTGCTCATAAATTAGCCTATAAGGCATTGTGAACAGTTGATTAAAAATATTAAGCCAATATGGCAGTTTAGGAGTGGTTTTTCTACCCTAGGAGGGTTTTCCACTCGACAAATCCTTTGTCTTTTGGTCTCTTTGTTTTGATGTTATAATGTTTCTTGATTGTGATAACTTTTATTAGTCTGAACATTGTTGAATGATTTTTCCTTCATATCTGCAAATATTTAGTTGAAATATCTTGCTCAAGTCATTGTTGAAGAGTCTAATTCAAAATGAAGCTTAAAAGTTCTCATTTTTTTCTTTGCTCAAAGATAGTTATAATGTGCTAAAGGTGTTTTTTGTCTCAATACATTTCTTTTCTTTATAGCTGCATTCAAATCAATTGTTTAAGAAGTGAGTCAATAATAAGGTCTTTATTTGCACAGTCTTATGAGTTGTACTTGCACTGTCATCATGCCTTGATTGTTAATCAATGTCAACCATAACTGTTTTGGAAAATGCAAGATATCTCACTCAAATCATATTTTCATAAGTTGTCCAATAGACTGACTTAATGTTGTCATATCTTTGTGCTTTCAAAAGTGATTACTCCACTCTTGTTAAAAGAAAAGGAAATCAAAATTAAACATCTTGGTCGAAGTTGAAAAAGTTTTGACACTGATTCACCCCCCCTCTCAGTGTCTGCCCATAACTCCAACACATGTTATATGTCTTATATTAATATGTTTAATGATATTCGTTCATCCACATATGTTTGAAGTAAGCCATAACAAACTCTTCTTCATGATTTTTTTTTTCTGTTTCCCATAACGAACTCTAGCTCTCCCCAAGGTACTAGAAAACCCTCTGGCGCCAGCCCTGTAGGTGTGTTGCTTGCTTCCATTTTGCTGTGGGAAAATTTTTTGGTCTTTTCTAGATGCATGGTTATTTTTTTCATCAATTACACTAAATCTTAGATCTGCTATTTTTTTGTCACACTTTGTAGCATTGTTTGATATGTGTATACATATGCATATACATATATGTATATGTTTATGTATATATGCATATGCAATAAAAAAAAGTGAAACTGTTTGAGATGGAGGGTGCAATGACGGAAGGAACAATTCATATGCATAAGCAATGGTAGCATTACAGTCTCTGAGAGGAAAAAGATGCACCGTACCTTCCATTCATTACACTCTCCACTGAAAATGCATTGCATATGCATAGATATATTTACATATAGATATGCATGTATGTATATACAAATGAATATGCATATGTACATTCAACATAATTATATGTACGCTTTGTTTTTTCTTTAATTAATTTCTTTCTATATTAGTTTAGTGGCTCTTAAGTGTCATTTTCATGTGTTATACAATTTCTCTATTTGTCTTCAATATATATATGTGTATATGTATTTTTGTATGTTTCGAAGCATTGATTTCCACATACTATTCACAATCTACACCATCTTATTTGTAAGGATTTGAAGTTAAATCAATTAGAAAGATACCAAGGAACTAACTATACAAAAACTATATAACACCAAAGATGGACAAAGTATATATATATGTGTCTATGTATGTATGTATGTATGTATGTATATTGGAAAGAATACTCTGAAATGTCCAAGAAAATATATTGATTAAGCTACATTGTAGAAAGAGGCATTGTTGTGCTAGTTTCATAACAGAGTACTCAACGAATGGCTTGCTCCATGTTTGTTTTATAGCAGATTGGAGGGTTTTAAAACTATTGTGCTCTATAATTTGTGAGTCATACACACACACACACACACACACACACACACACACACACACACACATATATAAGTATGTATCAGTGAGAAATTTAAGAAACCCCCCTCAAAAAACTAATAAAATCTTGGTGAATATTTTTTTTTTAGGAAAAACTATTAATTTCTATTGGAAAATATTTCATTTAAAAAATATATATATAATTTTATTGGCGATTGTTTTTACATCACTAGAATTTTGTAAAAAAAATTGGTGAATCTTGAAAAATAATAGGAAAATGCAATGATATGATGGTGAATGCATCCAATCTTAAAAAAAAATATCATGAAAATGTAGTGGCCTAAGGGTAGAAATTATCAATGGATTTAAAGGTTAGACTATAATATTTACTTTCCACCATTTTTTTAAAATATAATATAATGACCCTCATTATATTTTGCAAGGTAAAATCTACCCATGATTTGTAATTCTAATGGGGCCTGAAATTTCCTTTGGATCGTTGTTCTAAAGACTCTCATTTTACTTTACGAGGTAAAATGTACATGCGATCTATAATGCTCATGAGTCCCAAAATTGTGGTCCCCATGAGCATTACAAATTGTGGGTACATTTGACCTTGTGGAATACAACAAGCACCATTAGATTATATTACAAATCAATGGTAGAAACTAAAGATTAGAAATATGGCCCTAAATCAACTAATATTTATGATATACTATTGGTGAATTAATATAGATTTCTACTATAATTTATAAAATTTAAGCGAGTATAATCTAATCATCTATTGAATACTATGTCGAATTTTTGAGTTAATTTTTTTGATAAAATAAATTCTTTGGAAATTTAAATAAGACTATAATAAAATTTTGTAAAAATGTGGCGATTCAAGTCACCTTATAGCTCTAACTATTATCCAATTTTGGATTCCCAAATTTTAACTATTAGCCAATTGGTGAATATTAGCCACAAAAAAAAATCACTAGTATGTATATGTGTGTGTGTATACATGTATGTATGTATGTATGTATGATTTTTGTAACAGTTTTTTCATAGTTTCCCTATTTTTCTATAATATTTAGTTCCAAATAACGTGGCTTCAATTTAGAATTGATAAGCTAATTGTTACATAGATTGCTTGTGTTGTATGACTATGTTTTATGATATTCTTTCCTCTTGTTTAAAATTTCTATGAAATGTTGGGTTTCAATCATCTCTTGTTTTCCTATGGTTCTCCAGTGTTTTCCTAATAGTTCTTTTACAATTTACCTATTTGTCTATAATATTTAGTGCCAAATAATGTATTTCCAATCTAGAATATATGTATGTACATATATATATTTATGTATGCATATATATGCCTATATGTATATATGTATATATATGTAGATCTATATATATATATGAATATGTAATGTATGTATACATATATATATGTATATCTATATATGTGTGTGTGTATGGGAAAGTATACTGCGAAATGTGCGAGAAAATATATTGATTAGGTTGCATTGTCGATAGAGCCATTGTGGTGTTGGTTTGATAGTAGACTATTGTAAAAAATGTTTCCTATAGCTCTCTTTCAAGTTCCCAATAACAAATTGTTCTTCATGATACTCAAATTTTGGTTGCCCATGGTAAATTGTTCATTATCATATTTTTCATAAGAATTAGAGGTTAATCACAGGAAATTGAGAACCCACATTAAACATATTTAAACAATTCAAGAAATGTATGTAATAGTTGGTTTGTGAATTCAAAATTTGAGCTTCATTCTTTGGCACTAAACCCACACTAAATATAACTTGTAAATGCGATGGGTGGAAATAGTCTGTGCAAAATGGCTATAAGGCCATAGAGTTAATTGGGAATTCGAGCTATATTACATGGCACTAAATATTGTAGAGAAGTCTTTCCCGAGGTTTTTAATGATGATGTGGAGCTTACCTCTCCAACAAAGGATGTTCCTAAATGTTGCTCATCGGTCAATAAGGATTGCAAAAAATTTATGAATTTAGAATTTACAAGCCAACTATTACATAGCTTGGCTGTCTTGTATCAATATGTTTCATGATATTCTTTCTCCCTCATCTGTTTGAGTATGAATATGTTTCATGATGTTCTTTTCCACTCATATGATTGAAGCTTCCTGTACGAAATTATTCTATTGTTCTTGTAACAAGGATTCTTTTCAATTTTTAAAATTTTGAAATTTTTGTCGTGGTCAATTTGTTTGGATGAAAATTGTTATATGTCTTGTATCAATATGTTTCATGATGTTATTTTTTACTCAACTATTTGAAGTGAGTTTGAAGTTTTTTGTAACAGATTATTGTATTACTCTTCTAACAAGCATTATTTTTAATTTTTAGAATTCTATAATTTTTGTTGTGGTTATTTTGTTTTGATGGAACATGTTATATGTATTCTATGAATATGCTTCATTATATTTTTTGTACCTCATATGTTTCAAGCTCCCTATAACAAAGTGTTGATTGTCATGGTTTAGCTCTTGTAAATTTTGAAATTTTGTACATTGCTAGAAACTACAACCATGGAATTGATCTGTGTGTTTGGGTTGCTTGCAACTTTTACATAGATAACATATATGGATATATATATATATATATATATATATATATATATATATATATATATATATATATATATATATATATATATATATATATATATATCAATTCCCCATTTCATATTTAAAAATGTACATATACATAGATATATATAGCCATGTATATAGACGAAGAGCAATGTGGCTTGTTTGACAATCCAACACTAATTTATATATACACGTGTATATTGAAGTAGATTTGTATGGTATCTTTATTCATATTCATGTAGAATTTAATTTAGAAAGAGTAAAAATTACCAAAGGACCACAATGCCTCTTTCGACAATGCAACTTGATTGCTATATTTTCTCCCACATTTTGGAGTATACTTTCCCATACTACAACATTGAATATTGCATTTAATTCCTCTAGCACCATTCTGCAATAGCACCAGAATGGATTAACCCTCACATGAGAAAACACTTACCATTCTTCTTTCATCTATTGAGGAAACCAACTCCATGACTGCCAAACCACATAAAATTTAGGAAACTCCATGTTATAAACAGGGTATGTGCAGGATCATCATGGAAAAAATGGGCCCTTAAGTGGCAAAAAATTTAGAAAAATTAGAGTTAGGAAACTTGATGTAAATATTTGAATAATTTATCTATATTATTTCAAAAATATGTAAGAATATAATCTATAGAAAACTGAATATAGTTTCTAAACTACTATTTTTATTTTTTAAATTCTATTTGGTGAAAATTTGAAATTTCAATGCAGTAAACTTAAATTTTAGGGAAAATATAAGAAGTAGGTGTCTATCTGACCACCCTAACCACAATAAAATGATAATTATTTTTTATAATATTTTAGTTATAAGTATAGGACTCATGTCCGGATGTGATACATATTTTTTGTAATTTTTTCCCAAGTAAATAATTAATTATGATTTTTTATTACAACTTTTAAAAAATATAAAAAATCATATGTCTAACCACCTTAATTTGGTCAAAACTTCATGAAATTTTTTTTTAAATCCTATAGTATGTGAAGCATAGAATGTGACACATGTTTGAGATTCAAAAAATGTGATACCATTTGAAAGCTATAGATGTTTTTCAATCAGCCTATCAATTAGGACTTTAGTCATAATTCAAATAGAAAATGAATAATAATTATTTATTAAATTCAAAGTAAATCATAATTTATATTGGTGGAAAGCTAAGAATCTCCTTTAAAAAAAAAAATTGTTTCATCAATTTTGGGTAAAAAAAATTTGTCAGTCACATACCCTACATATACCCATCATATCGCCACTTTTTGGCCCATCATGATCCTACACATACCCAACAGTCCTTACAAATCCCCCAACCGGAAGTACATATGGATATATATATATATATATCTGGTTATATGTGTTTTTTAAAATGTGTAGACAAATAGAAAATTAAGTGCATATATGTACTTAATCATTTTGATTCTTATTGTTGTATATTATATTATTTGCATTTAAAAAGATGAAGGCAACAAGTAGCAACATATACAAATGTATGCATATAGGTATTATAGAGATATAGTAAAAAAATGCATTCATACACATATAAGAAGCCTCAAAAATAAACAAATACATATAGGGATATATATATTTTCATTTATTATTACTATTGTTTTTCTTGTATCTCCTATTGTTTCAATAGTATTAAAAGTGGAGTGTTTATAGCCAATTTCATTTAATCAAACTAGTAAAATGGTTGCTAGATTATCAATATTTCTAAGTTGTCTACTAGTTGCCATTGGATGTTGTAATACATTAATCTTATTTTTATTGTGAAATAGAGGTTCCAATCAATCAACTATAATTGCAACCTTTCCTCCCTCTAAAAGGTCCTAGGACTATGTCTACAGAATCGGGCTTTGTAGATGGATCTCCAGAGCCTCCCACAATTGATTTGGTGACACCCCCATAGGCCCTGCTACAAAGTTTGTCTCATAGGGTACCATCCACCAATCTCCAAATCCTAATTCCGTAAGTTTGTATTTCCTTTTCCTTATACCTACTGCAAATTTGTTGTTATTGTTTCCTTCCTCTCCTGTAATAAACTTGAACATTTCCTTTCAATTCCTTTAATTTTAGGATTCTCAAATATAAAAAGATACACCACATATGCTTTATTATTTGTCTCCAGTTTTATTGGCGTTTAGGTGTATACATAGATGGATGGCCCTAGTAAAGCATATATATATGGAAGTACATATGCAATGATCTTTTAGAACACATAAAAATATATCTTGGAAGCCTTTTATTTCCTTACTAGTTTTATCCATTTGGTGTGATGATGTGCATTTTCCTTGATTGAACTTTTCTTTGTAGGCTACAAAGAAACAACCAACTTTGACTTCATTTGGAATTTTTTCCATAAATGCTAGAGATGTTGTTCCCTCTTTGGTCCTTCAACTTTTGTCCTTAAAAAAATTTGGCGGTGATGAATGGTAGGTTAATTGATACAATGTTTTCTTGTTTGATGGACACCATATGCAAATAGGAACCTTGTCTTCCAAATGCAATGATTTGTTGCTTTTAGGTGCCTTGAAAATAGGGTCCCTTGTATTTTTAAGAGACTACGTTGGTAAGAATTTCCAAGATTCAAGGTGGGATACATTGTTTCTTGTCTTTTAAAAAAAAAATCTTTCTCCTTCGTATGTGCCTAATATAATGTCTCGAATATATTTTTTTGCTTCTGTTCCATGGTCTTAATCATATTCAGCTTAGTTGTGATTATGTCTGATTGTCAAATCATTGGCACCCCTAGGTATCTATTCAAGCAACAAGAAGAGAAAATGTTGGGGTTAGAATCACCTTCTCCTTCTAAATGGACTCGTATATTTGGTCTGAAACTATCCCCTAAAAAAAACAACCCTACAAATGTTAGCCCTATTAAAGAAAGTTGAACATTTACCAAAATGTTTGGACAGTGAAAGGGAATGTAACACATATGAGAGAGATGTACCATTTCCACAAACAAAGAGGTGAAGGAAAACTTTTTATTTTTGACATTATATATATGGACAGGACAAAAATATGTGTTACTTGTTTCGATGATATTGTTGAACTGAATTACGATCAAGTTGAGGTGGTTGCAACTCATTTAATATCAAGAGGATCAGTGAAGGAAGAAAATAAAAAAATCAATAAATTAAATAGTAACCTTGAAATTGTTTTGGATGAAAAATCAACAATTAAACAGTGTGAAGATGACATTTTTGTGCCAAAAAAAACCTTTACTTTTGTGCTAGTTAGTGACATAAGCAATTATAGTGATAATAGTTTGGTTGATATTATTGGCATTGTAGTCCATGTTGGGTACATATAAAATGTTTGCAAGAAAAATGAAATCGAAACAATCCAATGAACTATTAAACTATATGATATTTTTGCTTCTCTCATTGATGTGAATTTGTGGGGCCCAAGTTGGAAAGAAAAAGGTGATGCCTTGGAGCGGATGTATCTTTCTAGTGATATAGTCATAGTTGTTTTGTGGGGTGGCCATGTAGGCTACTTTAATGGTAAAGTTATCAATATCAATAACAATAGTCCTTGACATTAACCTTTCTATTCATGAGGCAAACACTCTTAGATCCAAGGGCCCAATCAAAGTAGAACAAATGGTTTCATCTTCTTCTGCACCTCGTAGGTTGCATCCTTGAAATAATAGAGTTAATATTGCATTCATCTTGAACAACTACCTTGGGTTGCCAGAAACTATTAAAGCTTGAACTGTATATTTTTCGGTAGGGCTTATAGGCTTCTCTTGTACTCTTACGAATGTTTCACCTAAAAGGAGAGAGATAAATCCCACTCAAAAGCCTAGGTGGTTCACTAAAATTATTAAATGTATTATGTTATTTAGACTAAATGGAATGATTTAAGTGCAATTAAACTAAGAAATTGAGAGATTATGAGTCCAAAACCTAAGAATTACGCAATGTTGGAAAGCACAATGTGATATGCAAACATGAACTGAGTATGAACAAATGCAAAATAGAGAAGAAGAAGGATGAGTCAAATTGCACCTAGAGGTTTGATGAAGATTCTAGAATATTTTGAATGCTGACAGAGATTACTGAAAATCACCAGTTGGACTCATTCGCCACTCATGGTGAATCATTCTTGCTTTTCATGAAAACTGTTGAAAGTTGGTTTCTAAGTGTCTGGATATGCAATCTAAAAAAATATGGATTTCTAGCCTTAAGCTGGGAATCCTTCACCATTGATGGAAAATCAGTCCACTCCCAAAATTCTAAGAAATCGGGGACCAATCCTATAGCACCAGATTCGATGTTGACTGCTTGTCGGGTTGACGAAGTTAATTCTGTAGAAAATGGATAGAATGTCTTCTCCAAGCTTGAAATAGGTTGTAGTTGACTTGAAACACTTTTTCGACCTCTTGTCAACTTTTCAACACGTAATAGCTTGTCAAATCTGCATAAACAAGTCTACAAACACACATGCAAAAAGGGGAAAATGGTTAAGGGTTAGGTTATAAGGATTTTCCTTGGTCAAATCCCACATTGGTAATCAAACACTTAATGAAGAAATGGAATGGAAGAGAATGATAAACAAATTACATGCAAATTCTATCAACTTACCAAACCTTTATTGGAGAAATATGAAGATATAACAATGGTTGATCCAAAATACTTGATTAATTCTTGATTGAATGATGCAAAGTGCTTGAATACTTGAATGAATATGTTAATAAGTGAACATGATGAATGGGGGTCAAAATGAGAAGAAAAACACTTATTTATACAAATTTGTGCCTTAGTAACCTGATGATACCTCATCATAGGCTGACATAAGGTGATTTTAAATAAAAACCAGAAAGAAAATTTAAAATATTTTTAATTTTTCAGCCAAGAGGGACTCGTTCACCACCCATGGAAAATGGGTTCCACCTTGAACTTGAATTTTGGTGTCGGGAATTATCTTGCATTTAAAGTTGTTTGTCAAGTTTACATTTAAAAACACACTTAATTAAGCCTTATAAGGGCATAAACGACTCATATAAAGCATAAGAAAGGTGTAAATAGTGAAATTATGCCTAGAAAAATGTGAAATCTTGTTAAAAGACTTTATAACACTTTCAATTAGGACTTGATAAGTTATGAGAAGGTGATTTATAGGTGAATTTTAATGTATAGTGTCTAGAAAAGTGTATAAATGTTTCACAACACTTCACAACACCTACACAAGACACCATATTTTTAATTTTAAGGACCTAATGTGAGTGTTCAAGCAACATTGCAACAATAAATCAAGGAAAAATTGATCAAGCATCATGAAGAAAGGCCTAAAAGACCATGAAGAGGACAAGGGACCATTTTTCTACAGTGCATTTAGCCCTCACTTTAGTGAGAGGATGAACTTGCTTCAAACTCACACTAAAGTAGCCATGAATATCGAGAGAGAGGTCTTAATGCACTTACATTAGCAAGATGGAATGAAAATGATCAAGAGGGATGATCAAGCCCCCTGGATGAAGATCCCATGAAAAACTAAACATAAGAATAGAGGAACACACATGTGAAAGAGAAATTGAATTGAACTTTGATCGTCTATCCAACTAGTTGTGGATTAGATGTAGGAAGTTTGTGAGAAAAAGAGAATGCATACTCAATCTGGGGCAACAAAACTCATGGCGGTTTGCTAAGTGAGAAGACCCAAAAAGGTGAAGTACATATGCTCGTTGGTATCCACTCACAAACACATAGGTGGATATGGGGAAAGTCATGCCTTGAATGGGCTTCCCACTCAACGATATCAAAGTTATACCTCCTAATAACTTTAACGAGGTGCCACAAGGGAAGATTCTAGCTGATGCTTCATGAGACTGGAAAATATTTGTATGCTTAGAACTCATGGACAAAGAGAAAGGTACCACATGCATGCAAGTTTATTTATGCAAGGTGGCAAAAATGTAAAATGCAAAAAAAATGTAGTTACATGTAAAATGTAAAAGATGTTCAAAGGAGTGTTGTTAAGTTCATGCAAGGTCTGTCACTTAGGGAACATTGTGTCTAATGTCGCCAAGAGAGGACCAATCAAAGAATAGTATATTCACAACTTATGGGATGCAGTGCGTCACATTAGGCCACTAAGAGGAATGTAATATGCTCAGATAGATCACACTTATGAAGGACATCACACCCAATGTCATCCACAAAAAGACTAACGCATCGTATGAAGTGGCAAGACTACACTAAGAATGCAAATGAAATGATTCTTGTTGGATGTTGTGGTGTGTTGCTGATATGTTGTTGTCATTGATGTCAACACTATTAGCATTGTTGCATTAGAAGTTTTATATGTCAAGGATATTAAGAAAATTGTAATAAGAAGTGCTACAGGTTGTCAATGGTGAATTGAAGTTATTTCTATCAGTGTGATAAATACATTGTTGTTTTCAGGTTGTGTACTAAAGGGTTTCCTATTGAGTATATCTAGATTATCCATGTTGAGTTTCAGAGATCCGCGTGAAGATTTGATTGAGTTATCAAGATTTGTATTTTGACAGCTTTTCTGTTACTTCAGTTTGTGTTCCTGAATGAAGATCATGTGATTTTATTAATTTTAGTTGTTGTAGATGCTTCTATGGTGTTTCATGATTCTTGTGTATGTTTCTAGTTTTTTCTCTATCTATGTTGCACATCCGCATTGATCGTTGTGGTCATGATTCAAGATTTTTTCGTACGTGTTCATGGGTTTTCATGTTCTTGGCTGACAAGGTATTGAAGCTTGTTGTGAATCTTCAAGGATTAATTAATTGAAGTGGTTCATGTTTGAGGATGTTATTTTCAGTCTTCACTATGTTGTGGCTAACCTTGGTTGATTCACATGAATAATCTTTATTTGTTTTGGGCTGACTATTTATATTCATTTTATTATTTTTTTGAAACTGACTTATAGAGATGTAATCTCTTGTTGTAGATATATATAAGCGATTGTTTTATCATTTGGAAGAGTATGAGATAGAGAGGATGTGAAGTGTGTGATTCATGTATGCAAATAATGTTTAGATCATTCAAAGGAAGAGTAGAGAGTGAAGAAGAGTGAAGAAGTGTTCATGTGCTTAACTAGAACTATAACCAGGCATTAGCAGATGTTATTTTCTCAGTTCAAAATATGATGAATTTAATTAGAACCTTTTATAAAGACAGTGTGTCTTCCTTTGGGTAGTAAGCCTATTTTGTATTTGAGTAGTGAGCTCTAGGTAGTGTGCTTGAATCCATGTTTATTCCCCATTCATATTCTCTTATACTTTTAATAGGGTATAATCTTGTGGACTGACCTCCACCGTGGTTTTTCCCCTAACAAGGTTTCCACATAAAAATCTTGGTGTTATGTGTGCTTTTGATGTGTTTTTCATTTATGCTTTCATGATTAATTATCAGATCTGAGAATAAGGTTAATAAGTTGAATAAGTTTGAAATTTGGTGACAACTGATTCACCCCCTCTCAATTTTATTCCCTTGACTTGCCAAAAATTGGTATCAAAGCTTGTTGTTCCTTGGAAGAAGTTTAACAGTTGAGGTGATCCAGGATGGTGACTTATAAGAAAGATAGTCTTAGATTTGATAGAATAAATTATTCTTTATGGAAGACTTGAATGGATTGCCATTTGAGATGCATTCGTGAATGGTACTAGAGCATTACAAAAAATATATATGTTATTCCATAGAATGGTTCTACTACTTCTAGTGAGATCAGCGATGTTGAGTATAATATTAGGGCTAAGGAGGCATTGTTGAGTGCTTTGACTGATACTAAGATGACAAATGTGATGGATCTAAAGAATTCTTATGAGATTTGGAAAGAGTTGGAGACCTTGTATGAAGGTGATGCTAATTTGAAGATTGCTAAGCTAAAAAGTCTAAAAGGGAAATATGGAAAGTTGAAAATGGGTGATGATGAAAATGTTACTAATTTCATGCAAAGAGTGACTGAAATTGTGTGTGGTATTAGATGTGTTGGTGGACAAATAGAAAAATTAGAAATTGTTGCTAAAGTGCTTAGATCCTTTCCCGATTCCTACAAAGTCAAGGAAAGTGCTATTAAAGAGCTCTGAACTATGGAAAATGTTACCAGAGACATGTTGATTGGTAAGCTTATTGCTTTTGAATTGAGTAAATTTGGTGATGCCCTTCCAAGGTTGAATCTGCATTCAAGGCCAATACTTCTGGAAGAGATAGACAGATATATGATCGAGGTGAAAGTTCATCAAGAAATACATTCAAGTATGAGGATAAAATGAGACAGCTCGATGAAGAAGAAAGAGAGCTTGAAGAGCTTGAAGCGTCGATTGTGAAAAGAGAAGCCAAAGGAAAAGGTAAGTATATGGGGAAGTTACCTATTAAATTTTTCTCTTGCAATAAGATAGGTCATTTTGCATCAGGGTGTCCTGAGAGATTTTCCAAGCCAAGATTTAATAAGCCTAAATTCCAAAAGAAGTGTTACTATGCTGTTGATGAAGGTGTGAAAGATGATGAATCTGACAAAGGAAATGAAAATGAAGATGAATTTGTGTTTATTGCTATGAAGGAAAATAATCTTGTGTTTGCTGAATCTGCTAGTTGTACAAATATGGAGAAAGCCCTAGCTGCTCAAGTTGAAGAGAAAGATGAAATGGTAATTGAAAGTGGTTGTTCTCATCATATGATAGGAGATAAAAGAAAGTTTATGAATTTGGAAAAGTATGATAGTGGTGTTGTGAGATTTGGTGATAATACATCTAGTGTGATATGTGGAAGAGGATGCATTTCTCTTGATGGTAAGCATAATACTGATGATGTCTTATATGTAGAAGGTTTGAAGCATAATCTTTTAAGTTTTGGATAGATGGTTGATAAGGGATACAATCTTTAGTTCATCGATAGTAAGTGAAAAATATTGGGAAATTCTAGAAATGTGATTGCATCGGGCACAAAAATAAAAGGAAATATTTTCCACCTGAGTGCTTCTAGTGAAAGTTGTTTGATTGGTCAAATTGATGAAAGACATCTGGTTGTGGGATAGGAGAATGTGTCATGTTAACTTTGATAATATTGTAAAGATAAGTTCCACTAAGGTTGTGAGAGATTTTCCTAAGCTGATGAAACCTACTAATGTCATATGAAAATAATTTTAGTTAGGAAAGAAAACAAGAACTTCATTTTGGAGTAAACAACAAAATTCAAATGGATTGTTGGATCTTCTACATAATGATTTGTGTGGTCCTGCTAGAAGTAGAAGTTTACAAGGATACAAATACTTTATGTTGCTTATTTATGACTATTCAAGGATGGTGTGTGATACTTTCTTAAGGGATAAATTTGAAACTTTGGAAAAGTTCAAGATCTTTAAGGCTATGGTTGAGATAGAGACAGGTTTGAAGATTAAGCGTCTCAGATCAGATAGAGGTGGTGAATTCACTTTCAGTGAATTTTATTCTTTTTGTGAAGAGCATGGAATAAAGAGATAGTTATCTACATCGTGAAGCCCTCAACAAAATGGAGTTGTGGAAAGGAAGAAAAAAATATTTCTAGATGCTACTAGAACCATGATGTTGGAAGAAAATGTACCTCATATCCACTAGAGAGAAGTTGTGAGTACTGTTGTGTACACACTTAATTGGGTACAAATCAAAGGTGATACTAGTAAGACTCCTTTTGAGCTATGGACTGGTCAAAATCCTACTGTTAGATATTTCAAGATATTTGGAAGCAAGTTTTATATCAAAAGAGATGAAGATATAGGAAAGTTTTATGCTAGGAGTGATGAAGGAATATTTCTAGGTTATGCTACTAAAAATAAGGCCTATCAGTGTTACAATAAGAGAATGAAGAAAATGGTTGAAAATGAAAATGTTAAGGTTTATGAAGACATAGTTGTACTATCCAGAACCTGTGGATATGATTCTGATGATCAAAATATTATTACAAAAAAAGTTCAGACTTCAATTCAAGTCCAAATCATTATGGTAAATCAAGAAGATCAAAAGGAAGGAGAAATTGGTGGAAGAACAAAAGAGAGATCAAAAGAGGCTGAAGTTGAAGAACATTCTAAGAAGACTCCGAGGTATGTAGATTGAATCATTTAGAAAATTAGATCAAAGGTGATAAGAACAAAGGTGTACAGACTGTTGTGCATGTTTTGCACACTTGCCCCACCTTAGGCAAGGACCCCCTTTTTTCTCACTCCCGATAGACTACTTTGCTCCTGTCTTGTTTTGTGTGACCATTTTCTGGGCCCCAAGTTGTCTGTGTGCCTTCAAATGATAAAATTTCCCTGACCGAATTCACCTACCTGATTTTCGGCAAGTCTTCTTCCTTTGCAGAGTTCCCTTGGCAGTTTGCTTCTGAGACCCTTCGGGTCCAACCCCTCGGGTTTCCCTTGGCAGGATCTAGTGGCTTTTTTGATTCATTTGTGTCGATGTGACATTCATCCTTTGGTGAGACCTTTTGCCTAACATTTATGCTTTCATCGAACTTTATTCTTTTAGTCATTGTAACCCTTCGAGTTTGAGGAGATATCACTCCGGTCGCCCTGCGTTTCACCGAAAGACTTCTTAGGTTTGTATTTGGTTGTCAAGACCCTATAATTCTCACGTTGAAGTCTTCAGTCGAAAAAACCAAACCCGATCGCTAAGAGGTCATGGCAGGATCCAATAGCTTTATCGATGTCCATTTGTTTTTCCAAGACATTCGTCTTTCAGCGAAACCTCCCGCCGAGCATGTTTGCTTTTCGCCGAGCCTGGGTCCTATCGTTCGGGGAGACATCCATCTTTCACTGGGACCTTACCACAAGCTCCCCACTCTTGCTGAAGTCATTTCTTATTCAGCAAGACTCCTAGTGTTCGCCAAGATCTTACGCCGACCCCCTAATCTTTGGGCGAACACGAGGCTATTCGGGGAGACATCATCAAGTCGGCGAGACCTCTCCCTGACTTAGAATCTTGTGTCGAGGGATCCCTTTATGTTACCCTAGGACCATACCGATGCAAATAGGTCACATCGAGTGGTTATCATTATTCAATTCACCATTGCTAGGACATTTTATCTATCTCACCGATAGAGTCCATATGCCTTAAACATGTCGCTATAACCACGAACCTTTGGCAAGACGTTATATAGAATTTGCTAAGTCACAACGAAAGTCACTCTGGTACCACATATCGCCAAGATAAAGTAAGACTTATACCGATAAAGGCTCATACATATGTCGGTGTGACCAGAATGAACTCACATCGAATGAAGACCAAATGCGGGGTTGGCGAGACATGTTCGTATCGCTGAGACCATAGGCCGGGAGTTACAACACTATATCGAAAGCCGATTAAAGTAAACCGATTGATGTTTGTCCGTGTAACATATGGGTATCGCCATGACCCAATACCAAAAGCATTCCATCTATATTGATGAGCCACCAAAATGCAAAGTCAGGGAAAAAAAGATGATCGGCATGACACTACCCCGACGGCTGAAACATACGCCGATAGGAGCCTCCACAGTTGCCAAAACAATAGAAGCATCCTACCGAATGAAAACTGTAGAGGACCTATGATCACTGTGACATCATATGAGTCTTGCTGATAGGCAATGCAGACTCATGCAAGCAGAAAATGTAGCATGAGTCCGGGAAATGGTCATGGACCTCTGCCAATAGGAACCAGAATGCAGAAAATGTAGGAGCCAAGGGGACATATGGAGTAATATGGCAAGAAAGAAGTAAAAGATAACGATGAGGACTCATGTAGAAATCTTAAGGCTATGGAAAGGATGTGAAATATTGCAAAAATTTGCAACTCCAATGAACCCTTCGGGTTCCCCCCCTTGGGTTTTCCTGCGACATTTACCATGTCCCTACTGCCAGAGGACCTCGTCCTTCTGGCCTCCCGGGTCTGCCGTCATCCGTTTGCTACAATCCCAATCTGAACTCTAAATGGCCTTTCCCTTGCTGGGCCCCAGCCACTGGAGGTCTGTCCCTCCTTCACCATTCTAAAAGAGAAAATCATTTTGGGCCTTCTGGGCTTCGGGCTCCAGCTTCTCCATCGCTGCGAACACTTACGATGAAAATCCAACGGCCGACGCTGTCTCTGGGCCTGGTCTGCACCTTGACAACCGGCAGGACATTTGAATGTCGGCAAGACCTTTCTCTGAGATACATTTTCACAACGACTAAAACTTCTAGTCGCCAAGACAAAAGAAGACTCTCACCGAGATGCACAACCTGCTTTACCTGCTTCGCTATAGCTTTCAGGTTTCGGCGAGACCCTATGTCGATCATGCAATGTTTCACCAAAGGTATCCGCTTATTCACATGTCGCTGGAATGACCCCATTATCATGCCAATAGGGTGACTTCATCACTTCATTTAGTGAGACTCTGGGCACCTCGCCAAGAATTTACACCGAAACGAATGACCTACACTGAGCAGTTATGTTTCGCCAAGACATTTTGGCCTTCTTACCGACAGAGAACTCATTGCTATTTCGGCGAGACATAATGATTTCCGAGAAACCTCATGTTGGGTGCCCTTGCTTTACCGAAGGCCACCTCGAGCTAGCCCTTTGTTCACGAGGATAAAGTGGATCTCACACCAAAACCTTTATTACCTGTCAGCAAGACCTAGCCTTTTCGTTGTAACCTCCTACCGCAAACTCATGCTTGGCTGAAACGAAACCTAAATGTCATTCGACAGGACACCACAAACCTTATGCCGATAGAGTCCACCATAGACTCACCAGAACTAAATTCAGAGGGAACCCATGTGTAAGGTTGGTGAGACTGAGGGTCTATCACCAAGACCTTATAGGGATAGCATTCACTTCCCCCCGATGTGCATCCCTTACATCCCGATCGCCGTGATAGAAGGAAATCACTGTGACAATTGTTGATAAACCGGTAGCATGCAAATGTTAGAATAAAACAACATGGGTGTCGGGAGGACAATAATGAACATATGTTGATATGGACCCTGACATGAAGATGCATAACTCGATTGATTCAAAGGGAAATATGGAAAATTACAGATGGAATATGCATACGATGGAACCAAGTCATCCATGCTCGGCGTCCGTCTAACTTCTGGGCTCCGCCCTTCCAACTGCCGTGGGGCTAAAAACAAAATCAAGAAGCGGACCATTGTGCCAGGTCCGGTCTTGCTCCCGGCTGTTGGCGAGACATCATCTCTCACCAAGACCTCACCCTGCAGCAAAGACCTTACGCCCACTTGCCTTCCCGTGTGATCACCGACACTCACGCAGGGGCCTGACCACCGGGCCCCTGCCTTCGGACTTCCCCCCAATGATAGCCGTTCCAAACAACAAAATATGAGGAGCTTCCCGGTGCCTTGGGCCCGGGCGCTCTAGTGGAAAATCAATCTTCTGACTACCCCGCAGTCCACTGGACCCCAGACCCCGGAGTTCCATCTTCAGAATTCTATCTTCAATTTTCCGTTCCAAGCAGCTATCTCTGGATGGCTTTCTGGCCATGAACCTTTGGATGCTCCTAAATCAATCCAAATGAGCTCCAAATATGAATATTATGATCTTTTGATGATGCATGGATGAATCTAATAAGGATCTTGCAAGATTTAACTAATGTTTTCCTTAATCTATGTATGAAAGCACTTACAACACTTCATGTTTGCAGAATTGAAGAAGCCTACTACATGTATGTCAGGAGACCCATTGAGAAAGCTAATTAAAACTAGTGCTAGAAGGAGGGTTGAAGGTTAAAAAGCTAAAGGTTGGAAGTGATCCATTGCATGCCCTCCTCCTCCTGACAACATCAACAAGGTCAACGTTAAAAGAAGGCTCATGCCAAAAAAGTCAAGGACAAAAATGCAAGGAGGTGGCCTTGAAGAACGCATAGGAGGGTTGTCTGGTCAAATTAGGGGCAACCAATCCATTGATGCCAATCGTCGATGAGCTCACTTGATCGAAGGAAGGACACTACAAGCACATCAAGCAAAAGACAAATTTTTGGCAGTTTCAGCTACAGTGAAAAGGGAAATCAGCTAAATGACGAAATTGCTATAGTGACTCGCACTACATGACAAAACAGGGAGAGGACAAAATATAATTTTTAATTGTTGAACATTGTGGGGTAGGTGAAACCCTAATGTAATTGAATCTGATCCACTCATTGTGACTTAATCCTAACCATTATTTTGGGCTTTGGAAAACTATAAATAGGGGCTTGCCCCTCATTTGTAAGGGTTGGAGAGCTATTGTAAAAAGCATTTGCAACAATAGAAAACAACATTGCATGATTTATGGATGTTTTCTTTGATTTTTCTCATCTTGCATGCATAGTTCTACCTTCCATGTTAGTTTTAGTGTTAGTTTCTTGAATGGGAGTGGTGATGGTGATTGTTGTTTTAGTATTTGATGGATTTCTAGCTCATGCTTTTTGTGGTTCATTGATGATGAGTCACTTTGCAAAGCTTGCCTGAGCTCATTACTCCATTGCTGCAACTTAGTTCAATTACATGTGCATGATGTGTGTGTGTAATCTGAAAATCTGTAGTCCTTAGAAGATTGCATTGGTTTTGTGTAACTGTAGGTTTCTATTGGCCAAGCAAAACCCAATTTAGGAAGCATGTCTACTTTAGTAGCCACCATTATTACTGTTCATTCATAGCTTAGGATTAGAACAACTTTCTTAACCCTTCTCCTTTTACTATTTCTTTTAATCCTTGGTTAGAGTAGGACCCAAAGCATCACCATGAAGCTAAATTAGATGAACTTGATGACTTTTAGCTTGTTCTTTTGAGTGGATAGCCACTATTCATTCACTTCCAACAATTTGAAACTGCATTTGCAAACTTAACTTCCCATGCTTTGTAACTCATCCGTAAGACCGCCTTGTGATTCTAGTAAATCACATCAAACAACTAAGATATTCCAAGCACTGTCATGACCTGACATCCGAGGGACCTTGGGATAGTGTTCTATAATTTGATTGTGGAAGATTGTCTTTCAAGAGAGGTAGTGCACCTACGCGTTACCTGTGTTGAAAAGTGCATAAAAACACCATCAACAGAACTGGCGCTAGAAGGAGGGCTGAACGAAAGGGAATTTCTACTGCATCACTCTTGTACATGTGCACCCCTCCTCCGTGCGATCAACAGAACTGTCACTAGAAGGAGGGCCTGACATGTTGAGGTTACAAAGCTAAAAGTTGGAAATTGAAGAGAGCACTTTCAAAGAAGAAATCTGAGATAGGGAGATCTCTTCCAATGCTAAAAATTAGAAAATTTTGAAGGAAAAAGAAGCTGAGTCAAAATGGAGCAGCATGCGCAAATGGACATCACTCAGTTGCATGCACATTTGAATAAGAGACTGAAGAAGCCATTGTAGCAGTTTGCATTGGTGGATAGATGTCGGGTCCATTGCACTCGTAGGCACAACAAGTTGGGGTGTCTGACTTTTTTGAACAAAATTGAAAAGGTCTTGCAAGGAGAAATCCCCTTCTGGGAAATCTATCTGCCCTTGGCCCCCGAAGACCCACAGGAAGAATTACAAACCATGGTAGCCAACGCATTCAAGGAGATGATCCAAGAACATTTGAGCAGCAAGGATGGACCAAGATTGGAGGAAGTACTAATGGCAAGTTGGTGTAGATTTCACAATGCACCACATTCAGAATTTACATGCCCATCATGTGAAAACATCATTTCTCAAGCCAAGGGTGGTTTGGACAAGTTGGAGCAACCAAATCCCAATGAAGAGAAGTTATCCCATGAGGCAAAAGAGTCCTCAACATCCGGAGGACAACAAAATAAAGATAAATCAACTAGTTGGACACAAGTTGGTGTTGGGACAGTAGACATAGAAAATGAAAACCAGGAGTCCAAGAGGCAGATTTTACTAGGACAACAAGGTGCCTTGGTGAAAATATGATTGAAATTAATTTAGAAGGCCTTCCCTCCACCAATCAAGGGGAGTCCACTCTAGAAGAGGAACAAACAACAATTGAGGATGAATTAATAGAATTTGCAGCTGTGCATGCTAGGACAACAAACACAAATGCTGAAAATCAGGAAGAAGAGGAGGCTGAAATCCTTGGGGCAGCAGAAGGAGATGATCAAAGCATAAGCAAATTTAGGTTGGAAGACCTCTCCTTCATAAACGACAGTGATCAAGAATCTGAAAATGAAAGTTTGGAGGAGTGGGAACAACCACTCACCATAGTTGTTCGCCATCTAGCTTCTTCTTCAAGTGATGATGAGGACCCAGTAGTAGAAAGATATGACCAACTCGTCTCTAGATTAGCTAGGGATTGGTCAAAACTAAAATACCAAGTGGATTTGGAGGTGCTACTATTACCAAATTGGTGCAGACTTCATGATTCATCACATTCAGAGTTCACATGTGAACTAGGCGAAGAAGCCATCAAACAAGTCAAAGAACAAGCAAGATTGCCAAGTACCTGACCTCCTCTACTTGTTACCCATATCAAAGTAGAATACCAAGAGCTTGAGTCAAGTGATGGCTCAGTTGAAGGTGGACCTCAAGAAGATGTTGGGGCAGCAATAGAATGACAACAATACAGTCTCAGACTTTTAAGCGATGAAGTAGATTAAGCAAGAATGTTGTCCACCAGTCACCAAGAAGTTCTTCCTCTTGAAGAGCAGTTATGTGCCATGGATGGTGGGCTTTTTGGTGAGTCCTTGGAGGGAAATTATGTAGTAGAATTTGGTCCCCTTAATGAGGTTCCATCAATTGATGACTTCTTTCCATTGGGAGCTGCACTACAGAGGTATGCTCATGTCGAGGAAGAGCACATCCCAGAAGATGGTAGCGATGAATACATACTCCTTAAGCCCCCGAACGGTGATGCACTAGAGTTTCCAGATTGGGAGAGGAGCTCTTTCTCCATTTACAATGATAGTGAGCAAGAGGAAATGAGTGAATGTCATAATGAGATGTATGAACAACAAAAGAAAGAAGACAAAGGTGGGGGTGTTTTGATGGCTTCTAACAAGGTTGATAGAATTGACCAACTAAAAGATGCAGCTTGGAGTCCTTCTGCCATGATCGTCGTTGATCCTCCTTCATATTTAGATGGCTCCAATAGGATAGATTCATGCATGTCATTGTCCCACGATGTTGAACACCACACAAATAAGGACAACCCTTGGGGAAGGAAATGAGGCAACCTACTGTTGTCTGAGGACAACAACCAAGTGGATCCCAAGTTTGCAGATGATCAATGTGGAGAAGTATTTCTTTTTGAAGAACAACCAGTAGAGGTTGTGGGTCCCATTGGTAGATTGGAAGAGTTGTTTGCTGCCCCATCCTCCCAGCCTAATGCACACTTAATGTCCAAAGTGTCACATCCTCCACCGCGCCCGCTTGAGGCTACCGACGCAACGATCAAGGATGTTGTGTTTGCTCTCAACTGTCCAATGCTGCCACCTCCATGTGATGACATCCAGGTTTTATCCTTCCTTTCTCCAGTTAATTTTTATAGCTTCACTTATTGTTTTGATTTTGGGAATAAGGGAAAATGAACATGTTTATGGATTAACCATGGGTTCAATGAGCCTCCTCAATTGCTAATTTTTCATGATGATGTGATTGAACTTGAGTGCTGTGACATTGAATTTATTTTTTCAGAATATAAAGACAAGTTTGCATGGTTAAGAATGATAACAATTGCCCATTTGATTGTGCATGCATTGCAAAATCCGTTGAACGTTAATGTCAGCTCGCCTTGCCTGAACATAGTTCTTTGTAAATATCTTTGTACATAGCCTGTTTTGAGTAGTATAGGTTTCCTGTAAATACTCTGCTTCCTGCTTTCCTTAGGTTAGTTGGTGTGTGTGTAGGTTGCTCGCTTTGTAGGTTTTTTGCTTTCATTTGCTTTCACTTTGTTGCTGCTTTGCTCAAGGTCCCTTTGCTTTTAGTTGGGCACATCTGTGTGCATAAAAACCATACTTTTTGTCTGGGGTTGTTCTATGTATTTCTTTGTCAAACTCTAATCAAGTCTTCAGAGTGGATGTTGAAGGTATTCTGTTAGTGTCAAGCGATCTAGGTGTTTAATTCGAAGAGGATAAGTTGTTGGTTTAGTCTGACTTTGATGTATTTTGAAATCTTATAGCTTTTACACATCTTAAGAATTCGACGGTCACTATAGGGCCTTTTGTGGAGTCTAGTTAAGTGAAAAATCTAAAATTTCGCTCCAGCACCACTGTGATTCTCAGCCCTGAGCGTGAGCTTCAATGCTTGTGAGTAGAAATAAAAGAGCTGAAAAGAGAAAAGAAAGAAATAAAACATTGAAAATTAAAAGAAAGAGAAAATTCAACATTTCGGATGTATCTGAGCAACTCTACCGGGGCTATGGATGCCTAGCTGGTAGTAGAGCAATGTTCGAGAGATTCATAGTGACAACCTTGTCAGGGCTATAGATGCCTGACTGGCAGTGAGGCAATGTCCCGAATGCTTTTGGAGTTAGAAAAAAATACGTAGCTTAACTTGATGGAGCTTGGGTTCTTGTAGCAACTAAAGAATAGGAATTAACACAATTGCACACACTTGGATTTTCAGTATACTGAAGGTTGGGTTGGCTAATGGTTTTGATCCTTTGGTTGGGTGTCTAGTTTGTTTGCCCTAGTGAGAAAGTTGAAACCAGAGATTCTGGGTTCATGATTCCAATTTGTCATCAAAATGCTTTGGAGCATTTCCCTAGCAAGTCGCCATTTGTTGTGCATGTTTTGCACACCCGTCCCGCCTTAGGTAGGGACCCCCTTTTTTCTCGCTCCCTACAGGCTACTTTGCTCCTGTCTTGTTTTACGTGCCCCATTTTCTTGGCCCCAAGTTGGCCATGTGCCTTCAAATGATAAAATTTCCCTGACCGAATTCACCTACCTAATTTTCGGCAAGTCTTCTTCCTTTGCAGAGTTTCCTTGGTAGTTTGCTTCTGAGACCCTTTGGGTCCAACCCCTTAGGTTTCCCTTGGTAAGATCTAGCAGCTTTTCCAATTCATTTGTGTTGCTGTGACATTCATCCTTTGGTGAGACCTTTTGCTGAACATTTCTGCTTTCATCGAACTCTGTTCTTTTAGTCATTGTAACCCTTTGAGTTCGAGGAGATATCACTTTGATCACCCTGCGTTTCACCGAAAGCCTTCTTAGGTTTGTATTTGGTCGTTAGGACCCTGTAATTCTCACGCCGAAGTCTTTAGTTAGCAGAACCAAAGCTGGTCGCCAAGAGGTCATGATGGGATCCAATAGCTTTATCGATGTCCATTTTTTTCGCCAAGACATTTGTCTTTTGGCAAAACCTCCCGCCGAGCATGTTTTCTTTTCACCGAGCCTGGGTCCTATCAATCAGGGAGACATCCATCTTTTGGTAGGACCTTACCATGAGCTCCCCACTCTTGCCAAAGTCGTTGCTTATTTGGCAAGACTCCTAGTGTTCGCCAAGACCTTACGTCGACCCCCTCATCTTTGGGTGAACATGAGGTTGTTCGAGGAGACATCATCAAGTCGGAAAGATCTCTCCCCGACTTAGAATCTTGTGTCGAGGGATCCCTTTACATTTCCCTAGGACCATACAGACACAAATAGGTCACATCAAGTGGTTATCATTATTCAATTCACCGTCACTAGGACATTTTATCTTTCTCACCGATAGAGTCCATATGCCTTAAACATGTCGCTATAACCATGAATCTTCGACAAGACATTATATAGAATTTGCTAAGTCACAACGAAAGTCACTCCAGTACCATAGATCACCAAGAGAAAGCAAGACTTATACAGATAAAGGCTCATATAGATGTTAGTGTGACCAGAATGAACTCACATCGAAAGAAGACCAAATGCAGGGGGTTAGCGAGATATGTTCATATCGCTAAGACCATAAGCTGGGAGTTACAACCCTATATCGAAAGCCAATTGAAGTAAACCCATTGATGTCTGTCAGTGTAACATATGTGTCTCGCCATGACCCAATACTGAAACTGTTCCATCTATATCGATGAGCCACCAAAATTCAAAGTCAGGGAAACAAAGATGATCGGCATGACACTACCCTGACAGCCGAAACATATGCCGATAGGAGCCTCCATAGTCACCGAAAGAATAGAAGCATCCTATCGAATGAAAACTGTAGAGGACCTATGATCACCATGACATTAGATGAGTCTTGCCAATAGGAAATGCAGACTCATGCAAGTAGAAAATGTAGCATGAGTCAGGGAAACGGTGACGGACCTCTGCTGATAGGAACTAGAATGTAGAAAATGCAGGAGCCAAGGGGACATATGGAGTAATATGGCAAGAAATAAGTAAAAATTAATGATGAGGACTCATGTATAAATCCTAAGGCTATGGAAAGCATCTGAAATATTACAAAAAATTGCAACTCCAATGGACCCTTTGGGTTACCCCCCTCGAGTTTCCCTACAACATTTACCATGTCCCTACGGCTAGAGGACCTCGTCCTTCCGGCATCCCAGGTCTGCTGTCATCCGTTCGCTACAATCCCAATCTAAACTCTAAATGGCCTTTCCCCCACCGGGCCCCGGCTGCCACAGGTCCATCCCTCCTTCACCGTTCTGAAAGGGAAAATCATTTTGGGCCTTCCGGGCTTCAGGCTCTGGCTTCTCCATTGTCACAAACACTTACAATGAAAATTCAATAGCCGACGCTATCTCTAGGCCCGGTCTGCACCTTGACAGTCGGTAGGACATTTGAATGTCGGGAAGACCTTTCTCCGAGATAGATTTTCATAGCAACTAAAACTTCTAGTCGCCAAGATAAAAGAAGACTCTCACCGAGATGCACAACCCGCTTTACCTGCTTCGCTATAGCTTTCGGGTTTCGGCGAGACCCTATGTTGATCATACAATGTTTCACCGAAGGTATCCACTTATTCACATGTCGTTGGAATGCCCCCATTGTCATGCCGGCATGGTGACTTCATCACTTCATTTGGTGAGACTTTGGGCAACTTTCCAAGACTTTACACCAAAACGAATGACCTACATCGAGCAATTATGTTTCGCCAAGACATTTCCGCCTTCTTGCCGACAGACAACTCACTGCAATTTCGGTGAGACATAATGATGTTGGGGAAACCTCATGTAGGGTGCCCTTGATTTACCGAAGGCCACCCCAAGCTAGCCCTTTGTTTTCCAGGAGAGAGCGGATCTCACGCCAAAACCTTCGTTACCTATTGGCAAGACCTCGCCTTTTCATTGTAACCTCCTGCCACAAACTCATGCTTGGCCAAAATGAAACCCGAATGTCATTCGGTAGGACACTGCAAACCTTATGCCGATAGAGTCCACCATAGTCTCATCAGAAGTAAATTCAGAGGAAACCCATGTGTAAGGTCAGTGAGACCGATGGTCTCTCGCCAAGACCTTACAGCGATAGCAATCACTTCCCCACAATGCGCATCCCTTACATCCTGGTCGTCGTGACAGAAGGAAATCACTGTGACAATTGTTGATAAACTAGTAGCATGCAAATGTTAGAATAAAACAACATGGGTATCAAGAGGACAGTAATGAACATATGCTGATATGGACCCTGACATGAAGATGCATAACTTGATTGATTCAAAGGGCAATATGGAAAATTACAGATGGAATATGCATATGGTGGAACCAAGTCATCCATGCTCGACATCTGTCCAACTTCCAGGCTCCACCATCCGGGAGTCCTCTCCCCATCCGTCGTTCCAAGGGGAAAATCTCCCCTGCCCCTCTGAACTCCAGGCTCCGCCCTTCAAACCACCGAGGGCCTGAAAACAAAATCGAACGAAGAACCATTGTGTCAGGTCTGGTCTTGCTTCTAGCTATTGGTGAGACATTCATCTCTCACCAAGACCTCACCCCGCAGTAGAGACCTTACGACGACTTGCCTTCCCGTGTGATCGCTGACACTCGTGCCGGGGCCCGACTGTCGGGCCGCTGCCTCTAGACTTCCCCCCGATGATAGCCGTTCCAAACACCAAAAGATGAGCAGCTTCCCGGTGCCTTGGGCCTAGGTGCTCAAGTGGGAAATCAATCTTCTGACTGCCCCAAAGCCTTCCGGACCCCGGACCCTGGAGTTCCATCTTTGGAATTCCATCTTCAATTTTTCGTTCCAAGCAGTTGTCTCCGGACGGCTTTCCGGCAATGAACCTCCAGATGCTCCTAAATCGATCCAAATGAGCTCCATATATGAATATTATGATCTTTTGATGATGCATGGATGAATCTAATAAGGATCTTGCAAGATTTAACTAACGTTTTCCTTAATCTATGTATGAAAGGACTTATGACACTTCATGTTTGCAGAATTCAAGAAGCTTACTGCACGTCTATTAGGAGACCCGTCAAGAAAGTTAAACAGAACAGGTGCTAGAAGGAGGGCTGAAGGTTAAAAAGCTGAATGTTGGAAGTGATCCATTCCATGTCGTCCTCCTCCTGACAACATCAACAGGGTCGGCGTTAAAAGAAGGCTTGTGCCAAAAAAGTCAAGGACAAAAATGCAAGGAGGTGGCCTTGAAGAATGCATAGGAGGGTTGTCTGGTCGAATCAAGGGAAACCAATCCATTGATGCCAATCATTGATGGGCTCACTTGATCCAAGGAAGGACACTACAAGCAAATCAAGTAAAAGACAATTTTCTGGCAGTTTCAGCTACAGTGAAAAGGGAAATTAGCTAAATGACAAAATTGCTACAACGACTGGCACTAGATGACAAAATAGGGAGAAGACAAAATGTAATTTTTAATTGTTGAATATTGTGGGGTAGGTGAAACCCTAATGTAATTGAATCTGATCCAGTCATTGTGAATCAATCCTAACCATTCATTTGGGCTTTGGAAAACTATAAACATGGGCTTTCCCCTCATTTGTAAGGGTTGGAGAGCTGTTGTAAAAAGTATTTGCAGCAATAGAAGACAACATTGCATGATTTATGGATGTTTTCTTTAATTTTTCTCATCTTGCATGCATGGTTCTACCTTCCATGTTAGTTTTAGTGTTAGTTTCTTGAATGGGAGTGGTGATGGTGATTGTTGTTTTAGTATTTGATGGATTTCCAGCTCATGTTTTTTGTGGTTCATTGATGATGAGTCACTTTGCAAAGCTAGTTTGATCTCATTACTCCATTGCTGCAACTTAGTTCAATTACATGTGCATGATGTGTGTGTGTAATCTGAAAATCTATAGTCTTTAGAAGATTGCACTGGTTTTGTGTAACTATAGGTTTCTCTTGGCCAAGCAAAAGCCAGTTTAGGAAGCCTATCTACTTTAGTAGCCACCATTATTACTGCTTATTCGTAGCTTAGGATTAGAACAACTTTCTTAACCCTTCTCCTTTTACTATTTATTTTAATCCTTGGTTAGAGTAGGACCCAAAGCATCACCATGAAGCTAAATCAGATGAACTTGATGAGTTTTAGCTTGTTGTTTTTAGTGGATAGCCATTGTTCATTCATTTCCAGCACTTTGAAACTGCATTTGCAAACCTAACTTCCCATGCTTTGTAACTCATCTGTAAGACTGCCTTGTGATTCAAGAAAATCACATCAAACAACTAAGATATTCCAAGCACTATCATGACCTGGCATCCGAGAGACCTTGGGATAGTGTTCTGCAATTTGATTGTGGAATATTGTATTTCAAGAGAGGTAGTGCACCTACGCATTACCTGTGTTGAAAAGTGCATAAAAACACCACCAAAATAGACTAGGTGAAAGATTGTAGGAAAAAAAAATTGATTTCAAAGACTGAGCCTAACAATGTGAATGAAGCATGCAAAGATTCATGAACATTGGGTTGAAACAATGAAAGAGGAACTACAACAAATTGAAAAGAATGATACATGGATTCTTGTTCCCAAACCTAATGATAAGAATCTAATTGGAACTAAATGGGCCTTTAGAAACAAACTGAATGAACAAGGTGAGGTGGTTAGGAACAAAGCAAGACTGTTATGTAAGGGATATTCCCAAGTGAAAGGTATTGATTTTGAAGAAACCTTTTCCTTTGTTGCTAGAATTGAAGCTATGAGATTGTTTCTTTCTCATGTTGCTTACAAAGACTACAAGGTTTGTCAAGTCAGCTTTTCTAAATGGTGAATTGGAAGAAGAAGTGCATGTTGAGAAACTTGATGGATTCTAGTTGACTGATTAGGAAGATATGGTTTGTCGATTGAAGAAAGCATTGTATGGACTCAAACGAGCCCCTAGAGCATGGTATACGAGATTGGATAAGTACTTGATGAAGCTTGGATTTAACTAAGGTATTGTTGACAGTAATCTATATTTCAAGAATGATTATAAAGATTTGATTGTGGAAGTTTTTATTGATGATATAATATTTGGAGGAGATGATAGCTTGTGTATGAAGTTTGCCGATGAGATGTAGAATGATTTTGAGATGTCAATGATTAGAGAGATGGAATTCTTCTTGGGATTACAAGTAAATTACTCAGTTAGATAAAGGGATCTTTATATCTCAGTCCAAGTATCTGAAAGAATTGCTAAAGAAATTTGGTATGGTAGATTCAAAGCCAGTTGGTACACCCATGGTTACCAGATGTAAGTTGAAAATTGATGATGATTATATGAAGGTAGATCAGAATAGATACAAATAATTGATTGGTGGATTGCTTTATTTGACTCTAACTAGGCTTGATATCATGAATGTTGTATGTATTGTTGCTAGATTTCAAGCTGATCCTAAAGAATCTCATATGACTGATGTGAAGAGGATTTTCAAATACTTGAAGGGGATAGTTGATTTTGGTTTATGGTATCCTAAAGATGTCGATCTTACTTTGAGTGCCTTTACTGATGTTGATTGGGTAGGAGATGTGAATGACAGGAAAAGTACCAGTGGTGGAGCATTTTTCTTGGGAAAGAAGCTGATTTCATGGTTAAGCAAAAAGAAGAATGCTATTTCTTTATCTATTGTAGAGGAAAAATACATTTTTGCTACTAATAATTGTACTCAAGTACTATGGATGAAATAGATGTTGAAGGATATCAGAGTTGTGTATGATGAGCCTATTTTTATATTCTATGATAACTCAAGTGCTATTAACATTTCTAAGAATCTAGTGCTGCATTCCAAGACCAAGCATATATCTATCAAGTTTCACTTTTTGAGAGGGAAAATAAGTGAAAATGAAGTCAAATTGGAGTATGTGCCTACTAAGGAGCAAATTGCAGAAATATTTACCAAGCCATTGCCTAAGGATAATTTTTAGTTTCTTAGAGGGAAGTTAGGGGCGATTACCCCTCCTAATGAAAACTAAGGATCCATTGATTTGCATCAATTTGTGCTTTTCATGATCATATTTTGATCTGGATTGATGTTGTGGTTGCTGCTACTCAGGGGGAGTAGTTAGATGTTCAGATGTTTAGGCATTCAGGTATGTGGTTCAGATCTTGTAGAGAATAAATATTTTCAATTGATTTCAAAGGGGGAGAAGAGCAATATTAAAAATCTTTGCGGAGAGAAGAGTTGAGGAAAGAAGAGTCAGAACCTAAGGGAGAGTAAGTGTAGTTGTGTTGATGGTATTTTTCACATCATGTGTTGCTATCAATTGAAAAGGGGATATTGTTGGATGTTGTAGTTTTTTGTTGATATGTGGGTGTCATTGATGTCATCACTATTAGCATTGTTGCATTAGAAGCTCTATATGTAATGGATTTGAGAAAATTGTAATAAGGAGTGCTACAAGTTGTCAGTGCTGCAGTGAAGTTCTTTCTATTAGTGTGATCACTATGTTGTTGTTTTGAGGTTGTGGACTAAAGTGTTTCTTGTTGAGTATGTATAGATTATCCATGTTGAGTTTCAGATATGCACATGTGAAGATTTGTATTATGGTAGTTTTTTTGTTACTTTAGTTTTTGTTCGTGAATGAAGATCATGTGATTTCAGTAAGTTCAGTTGTTGCAGATGCTTCTCTAGTGTTTCATGATGCTTGTGGATGTTTCTAGTTCATGCTCTATCTATGTTGCATGTATGCATTGATCGTTGTGCTTGCGATCCAAGATTTTCTCTTGCATGTTATGCTTTTCATGTTCTTGGTTGACAAGGTATTGAAGCGTGTTGTGAATATTTGAAGAGTAATTAATTGAAGTGGTTCATGTTTGAGGATGTTATTTTCAATCTTCACTATGTTGTGGCTGACCTTGGTTGATTCACATGAATAATCTTTATTTGTTTTGCCCCGAGTGTTTATATTCATTTTATTATTTTGTTGAAGCTGACTTATACCAATGTAATCTCTTGTTGCATATATATATAAGTGATTGTTTTATCATTTGGAAGAGTATGAGTTAGAGAGGATGTGAATTGTGTGAGTCATGTGTGTGAATAATGTTCAGATCATTCGAAGGCAGAGCAAAGAGTGAAGAAGAGTGAAGAAGAGTGGAGAAGAGTGAAGAATTTTTCATGTGCTTAAGTAGAATTGTAACCATGCATTAACATATGCTATTTTCTTAGTTCAAAATCTCATGGATTTAATTAAAACCTTTCTATAAGACAATGTGTCTTCCTTTGGGCAGTGAGCCTATTTTGTATTTGAGCAGTGAGCTCTAGACATTGTGCTTGAATGTATGTGCATTCCCCATTCATATTCTCTTATACTTTAACAGGGTATAATCTTGTGGACTAACCTCCACAGTGGTTTTTCCTCTAACATGGTTTCTACATAAAAATCTTGGTGTTATCTGTGCTTCTGATGTGTTATTCATTTATGCTTTCATGAATAATGATTATATCTGAGAATAAGGTTGATAAGTTGAATAAGTTTGAAATTCGGTGACAACTTACTCACCCCCCTCTCAGTTGTCTTCCCTTGAGTTTCCAACAATGCCAATGTGTGCCTCCCACTTTAAAGGAATTGCTACACATTTTTCTCTGAGCAATTACTTTAAATTAGCAAAGGAAAGAAAATGTAAAAAGGAAAACAAGACATGAGAGCTAGCTTGGAAATCCCCTATTCCAAGTCATATGTTTCTAAGTTAGTTACTTTATGTAAACAAAAAAGAAAAAACAAAAGAAAAGGTTGTTTCCCCCTAGAAAGGAACACGCCAAACACATAAGGGAACTATGGATTTGGGGTTAGTATGTTCATTGCTATAATTTTTTTATGAAAGAGATCGGAATTGTCATCATTCCCCAAGGCACATAGAACTAGAAGAATGATTCAAAGAGAGCAAAAATAAAAGGAAAACAATGTCTATTTTGGGTCAACATGGAAGATACATTGCAGTCACAATGCTTTGCATTATCCCCAAAAGGAGAAACACAAGCGAAAAGAAAATGAAAAGGAAAAATAAAAGAAAAAAGCTTTTGGGTCAACATGAAGGATACGTTTCAGTCTCAATTCCTTGCCTCGTCCTCAAAAGGAAAAACACAAGAAAATATTAAAAAGGAAAAAGAAAAGGGACCGTTTGGGTCAACATGGAAGAGACCTAGGGTGTCTCAACACTTTGCGTCATCCCCAAAAGGAAAACAAAACAAAAGGAACAAAAGAAAAGGACCTTTTGGGTCAACATGGAAGAGTTATAAGGCATCTCTACACTTTGTGTCATCCACAAAAGGATAACACAAAACAAAAGAAAACAAGGTGATGCATGAGATAGAAAAGTAGAGGTACAAATAGAGGAAGTGCACAAAGAGAGAGCACATCAAATGCACATTATGGGGGAATATGATACACACAACCATCGAACAAGTCATCTGCCTCCCAATCATGTTCAATATATTCTAAGGGTGATTGATTGTCCAAAGGAAGAATTGCAAGTGTTGAACTAGGAGATATACCAGGTTCTTCACTTGGTGGAGAAGATTTATCATTTAAGCTCATGGTAGATGAAAATAAAGAGTTTATTTTGTTATGCACTTCATCATCTATTTTTATGATCTCCTCATCGTCGTCATCATAAAAATTGATTACGATGGGAGGGGGAAGGGTAATCTCCAAGGTGGGGTGTATCAAAAGTTGTGGTTGTTGTATTTGTTCATTTTTTTGTGAGGGTTGAAGTGTGTTATCTTGTGGTGGGTCAGGTGAAAGAAGGTGGTCATCTATTGCTTCTATCAAAGGCAGGGGTTGTTTTTCTTTGTTTTCTTCCATTTGAGATTGACAAGCGAGGAGATGACGATGATGCCTAAGCTCCCAAGCACCGCGCTTTCATTTTATTTTATTTTGAAGTTTTTGAGGTGTAAGAGCTGGTTGATCTATCATAGGTTTCTTTTCTTCTAGAGGGGGAAAAATGGAAGAAACCAAAGAAGATGGGTCAATCACTTTCTCTTTAGCCCTATAAACTTGTTTAATACGAGGAGGCATGACAAAGTTGGTTTCATTTTCTCTTGGTCGTTTAAACGATGGAGGGGAAGTGTCTACATGGTGAGTTGCACATGAGGTTGTATTATTTGGTCAATGTTGGACTTAGGGTAAAGCATGGTTTCATCTAGGATAGGTGGAGTGGAAGTGGATGGGGACATGTTATGAAGAAACAACTCGACTATTTGTTTGGCTTTGAACTTTTGATAGGTAATGAAAAAGAAGTCCTTTCAAGGGGTGATGGGTTCCATAGGTTTAGGCCACAAGGATTCTAAGGAAAAATTACCTTTGGAGGATAATAGGTTAAAGACACTATGGTGGTAATCTAGAAGTGAAAAATGAAAATAATAGAAACTTTGTAAACTGAAATAGATAAATAACAATAGAGAACATAAATGCAGGAAATACCTAGAAAATGGCTAAAAATGTTGTGTAGAATGTTCAGGTGGACTGATTTTCCCAGGGTGGCGAATGAGTCCAACTATGATATTTTTTTGTGTTTTTCAGAAAATTTAAAGCAATTTAAATGGTTTTCAGATGCCAATGAAGGATGCAGATGTAATTTTTTATTTTTTCCAATGATATTGTATGCAAAAATGAAGTCTAAATGAGTCTTTCACTAATGGAAGTGTATAAACCCTAGGATGCAAAAACAAAACCTAAGTGAATGTTGATGTAAATGAAGTCTAGGATGCAAGATGTAATGAAAATAAAAATGTAAAGTGCTCAATATGCAGGTTCACCAAAACGAACCATAGATTTTTGGGTAGGGCTTATAGGCTTCTCTTGCACTCTTAGGAATGTTTCACCTAAAAGGAGAGAGATAAACCCCACTCAAAATTCTAGGTGGTTCACTCAAACTATGCAATGTATTATGTTATTTAGATTAAATGGAATAATCTAAGTGCAATTAAACTATGAAATTGAGAGATTATGAGTGAAAAACATAAGAATTATGCAATGTTGAAAAGCACTTGATGTGATATGCAAACCTAAATTGAGTATGAACAAATGCAAAACAGAGAAGAATATGGTTGATTCAGAGTGAACCTAGAGGTCTGTTGAAGATTTTGGAATATTCTAAATGTTGATATAGATTATTGAAAATCACCAATGGGACTCATTCACAACTGATGGCAAATTGGTCTTGCTTTTCATGAAAACTGTTGAAAGCTTGTTTCTAAGTGTCAGGATCCAAAATCTAACAAAATCTGGATTTCCAACCTTAAGGTGGGACTCATTCACCATTAATGGCGAATTAGTCCACTCCCAAAATTCTAAGAAATTAGGGATCAATCCCATAGCACCAAACTTGATGTTGACTGCTTGTCGGGTTGATGAAGTAAATTATGCATAAAACAGACATAATGTTTTCTCCAAGCTTGAAATAGGTTGTAGCTGACTTGAAACACTTTTTTGACCTCTTTGCAACTTTTTAGCACCTAATAGCTTGTCAAATATGCATACAAAATTCTGAAAACACACATGCAAAAAGGAAAAAAATGGTTAAGGATTAGGTTATAGGGATTTTCCTTGGTCAAATCCCACTTTGTTAATCAAACCCTTAATGAAGAAATGGAATGGAAGAGAATGATAAAGAGATAACATGCAAAATATTTCAACTTACCAGACCCTTATTGAAGAAATTAGAAGATATAACAATGGATGCTCCAAAATACTTGATTAATGCTTGATTGAATGATGCAAAGTGCTTGAATACTTGAATGAATGTGTGAATAAGGTGACTTGATGAATCAGAGTTGAAATGAGAAGAAAAAAACTTATTAATACAAACTTTTTCCTTAGTAACCCAATGATACCTCATCAAAGGCCAACATAAGGTGATTTTAAATAAAAACCTGAAAGAAAATTTAAAATATTTTGAATTTTGAGCCAAGAGGGACTCATTCGCCAACCATGGCGACTAGGTTCCACATTGGACTTGAATGTGGGTATTAGGAATTATCTTGCATTTAATGTTGGTTTTTGGGTTTACATTAAAATGAATACTTAATTAAGGCTTATAATGGCATAAAAGGGTCAAACAAAGCATAAGAAAGGTGTAAATAGTGAAATTATGCCTAGAAAAGTGTGAAATCTTGTTACAAGACTTTCCAAAACTTTAAAATGGAACTTGATAAGTGATACGAAGGTGATTTTTTAGGTGAATTATAATGAATAGAGCCTAGAAAAGTGTAGAAATTTTTTACAACACCTTCACAAGACACCATAGTTTGAATTTTAAGGACCTAATGTGAGTGTTCAAGCCACATTGCAACATTAAATAAAAAAAAAATGGACCAATCATCATGAAGAAAGATCTAAAAGACCATGAAAATGACAAGGGGCCATTTTTCCAAATTGCAAAAATAGTTTTTTTGTTATCCTACTTGCCTATTGTTGGTTAATAGAAAGAATGCAAAAGAAAATGCACATGCACCCATGTTGATGTTTTGTTTTGTGATCGTTTCCAAATGGAAATTGAGGAATGCAACTATCCCTATCTTCTGCAGTTAAATCTGGAAGACTATTTAGCCATCCTTTGGTCTATTTCTTTTGATGAAGATGCCACTAGTTTACTGTAAATTCCAGCAAAAGAGCTCTACATTTTGCAGGACAAATCTAAGTCTACAACAAATCCTGTTGATGTTATTAAACGCCTTGTTTTTAAACCATACATCTTTACTATTTTTATTAGAACATACAGTTACAATTTTGAGGACAGACTTAAAACAATGATTCTAAAAGCAACAAAAGTTTATTTTGAAGTAGAGTGTAAATTGTTGCTTTCAGACATAGTAAAGATGTCTACCCCTGCTCCAAAAAAAGGCTCCACTAGTGAGCCTATGCTTTGACTTCTCTTTCCCACTTTCCAACATTTCTCCTAATCTTCCCCTTTTAATGTTCACTATCCAACATTTCTCCTAATCTTCCCCTTTTAATGTTCACTATCCACTAGTGAGCCTATGCTTTGACTTCTCTTTCCCACTTTCCAACATTTCTCCTAATCTTCTCCTAAGACTTCTATTTTACAAATATGAACATAATTTATTCCTATGATTGCATATATATATATATTTACACATTCATTGATTTCTCATCCTTTTGATTTTAACATGGTTCCTAGATTTTTTTTAGTTTGTATTGTCACTATGATTCTTCATTCCTATTATATGGTGGAATTTTTAGTTCTTCTATGTGTATTCTAAATTCACTTCTTCCCTTTGTAATCATTGAATAGAAATATTATCTTCAATGAAAAAAATATAACAATAGTCAAACACTGAAAATAGTTAACAAAGAAATCTATACAATACTTTTTTATATTTTTATATATTGGAATGTTCAAACCATGTTATTTCTTTTGTGATCATCCATAGATATACATTTATTTCCACATGGATACATCTATATTTTGTTATATGTTTGTGTTTAATTACTTTGACCATCATAACTAATATTTAAATTTAAAAAATGACAATAAATAACATCAAAGTAATAAATTATCTACTATCACATAAGCATTGGGAAAAATATCCTTTACTTAAAGATATGGATTGACATTGTTTTAAAGAATAATTTTTTAATGAATATTAGTAAATAAAGACATGACTAATTTAACTCTTTAAAAGAGGACAATCCTTTAATCTTCCATATTTTTCATTAATATTACTGCCATGTATTTCTATGCATATGTATCTTAAAATAATTAAATAATAGTCTACCAATTGATTGATTAACCTAGACAAAAAGGGTCAAATATAGATGTGCATTGAGGTATAATAAATATTAAAGTAAGACAGAGCTAAAATTATATCGTTCCTGAACCAATCTATATAACAGTTCGCTAGTCAATTCAAAATTCGAGCTACATTATTTGGCACTAAATATTATAGACAAATAGGGAAACTATAAAAAAGTTGTCAAAAATATATTTACTATCTAACAGTTGCATTCTCAATTCTAAATTTATAATTTTTTGCAATCCTTATTGACCAATGAGCAAGATTTAGTAACACCCTTTGTTGAAGAGGTAAGCTCCACGTCGTCATCAAAAAGCTTAGTAAAGTCTTCTCTATTTCTCTGTAATATTCAGTGCCAAGTACATAGAGAATAGAAGAGGTGAAAAATTACTAACCCTAACCATTGTTTTTTTACAAAAGAAAGAAGATTTAACTTCAATTTCTCATATGGTAATGAGTATAACTCCAACGATGCATAGCGATAACTACAAACAGTAAACGAGGGCCAATAAGTATATGTATATGTATATGTGTATGTTTGTATACATATATGTATTTATATGTATGTGTATGTATATAGATATATTTATTTATATGTATATGTATATGTATATATACATGTATAATGTTGATCTATAGAATTCTCTTTTGAGCTATATAGTCTTCTTTACATTGCATTTTTTGCTTAATCTATGATAACACTCTATGCAATTTGTGAGGGCTTGGTCGGGCTTGCTCACAATAGTGGTGGAATTGTTGACCACATGGGTTGGAGGTGGTGGAGTTGGTTGCCTCATTGAACAAGTACACAATGGTAAAAACCGTCCATGCACCTCCACTGGTTGGCAGGTTGGATGCTTCAACAAGTGTTCTTTTTTGCAATTTGCACTGTCTCCTCCCCCTATTGTTGTTGTAAGTTGTTTTCCACTGTGTTTTTTGCCATTCCATACACATCTAAACACAAATATATATTTTGATAGATTTAAATAAAATGTTTCTTTGCAGTAATATGATGTTGGCCTCAATGCAAGCATAGATGGACAAGGATATATGAAGGCCATCTATGGAACAATTTGTGCCTAAAAGACGCCCATAGCTATAACCATGATCAAGGTTTGTTTTCTAAATTTATATTTTACTATCTTATACATTCACCCCTTTTCTTTCTACAGGCCTAGATATCCTCCAATACATACCAAAGTTATACATTCACCCCTTTTCTTTATGCATGACTAGATACATTCTAGTACATACCAAAATTTGGTATGTTTATAAACTTATTTGTATACATTGTATGCTTTGAAGAAAGACCTTTGCTATTTGTTTAATGTCTTCCTTTTAATGATATCTGTGTACTTCATCTATAGAATTGCTTTTGCTTTGAAATAAGACCTCCTATATATTCTCCTTTTCTTATATTTATCAACATTATAGAAAAATTCCATCTTCTGCAGTTCTTTGTCAGCATTCTCTATTCTTAAAAAATTATTGTAGCAAAAAAACACTACAAAAGAAATCCAACTATATGTGAAAATAAATGCTTTGAAACATAGACAAATACATATACGCATATATATATTCAAGACAAATAGAGTAATTGTATGAGAGGTATTAGAATAATAGTTATTTTTGTTACTAAATACTATACACAACCATTCATCTTTTACCAAGCTCCACATCGCCACAAAAAAAAATTGGTCAAGCCCCTCCCCCCTACGGCTAGGACATGTCTGACGTTAGAAAATCCAATTCATAGCTAATCTAATGAAAATCCTAGAGGAAACTTTGAGAAAATGAATAATAAATTAATCATTTATTAAAAATACCCATATAAAATAACTTACAGATTCTACAACACAACAGTTTTAAAACCCTCCAATCTGGTTAAAAATGAAGCCAAAGGCGAAGATTTTAACAATAGTATGCTATCAAACCAACACCACAATGGATCTTTCCATAATATAACTTAATCAATTTATACTTCCCCACACTGCAACATTGAATATTGCATTCACTTTGTCCCCCGTTTTCATACAAAAACAATAGGATGCATTAACCATTGCGTGAGAAAACACTTACTATTCAGCTTCCACGTACCAAGGCCACCAACTCCACCATCGCCAACCCATGTAAATATGAACCTCAACATTCCATAGAAAACCCGCTCAAAATGCCACCGACCAACACATCTTCAACATTGACAAATGCAATTCACAGATGGGCTGACAAAAATCTCAATGGAAACTTCAAACATAATATGTACAAAATACGTATAACACCACAGACTTTATTAGAAATTCAAGCTTCATTGCTTGGTATTCAATATTATGGACAAATCATCTATGCAAATTACCCATGTAAAATGACTTCCAAATTCTAGAGCACAATAGTTTTAAAACCCTGAAATTTGCTATAGAACAGATCCAAGGGTGATGATTCTTACAATAGTCTGATACCAAACCAAAACCGCAATGGCTCATTGAAAAATGCAACTTAATCAATATAGTTTCTTCCCATACAAACAACAAAACAACGACAATTAACAGTTTGTTATAAGGAGGTTAAAACAAATCAGGAAAAAAAAATATCATGCAACATATTGGTACAAGACAAGCAGTCTATGTAACAGTTGTAAGAGGTATTAGGATAATACTTAAGAATCAAAAATATGTTGTTCTTCAGTGATTTCCTAATAGTTCTTTTACAAATTACATATTTCTCTATAATATTTAGTTCCAAATAATGGAGCTCATATTTAGAATATATGCATGTATAGATGTATATATATATATGTATATATATATGTATATATGTATATATATGTATATATATATACATATATATATATATGTGTGTGTGTGTGTGTGTGCGTGTGTGTGTGTATGTATATATGTATATGTATGTATGTATATATATGTATGTTTATATATATATGTACATATATATGTGTGTATGTATGTATGTATATATATATATATATATAATCCTAGCATTGTGGTGCGATGGAGCAATAGGAACTAAATGCAATATTTGATGTTGTAGTGTGGGAAAGTATACTCCAATATCTACAAGAAAATATTTTGATTCAGTTGCATTGTAAGAAGAGCTATTGTAGAATTATGAATATGTTACACATACTGCATGATAAAATGCTTTGTCCTTAAGATATCAATGCTATATCATTGAATGCTATGGCTGTATTGTGGCAATTTTCTCACAACATAGAAAATACTTATATATGCTATTTTGAATTGTATTTAAAATAACACTCTACATAAATACAAACATACTAAACAAATCTATTTAGATATACATATGTATATATAAATTGTTGTTGCATTATCAAGCAAGCCACACTACTCTTCGTCTACATATATGGATATGTATATATCTTCCTATATGTATATTTTTTATATCAATCAGGGAATTGAATAAATATATATACGTGCATATGCATCTATCTATGTTTGAGGGAACTCAATACAATTTTTCTTTTTGTGTATAATATTTAGTACCAAACAACTATTAGTCTAATCCCCATTATACAATTCCTCTATTTATTTTCAATATCTACTACAAAACAATGTAGCTGGAATCTTGTATCAATATGTTTCATGATGTTATTTTCCCTCATTTGTTTCAAGCTCCCTAGAACAAACTAGTCAGGGATACTTATGACAGTCAAAGAGCTTCCTATATGGTTATACTGGTGGTAGTACAACTGGTTGCCTCAATACATAGAAACAAAAGGCAAGTATTTTCCCATGTAAGCAATTTTGATTAGACAAGCCAACTCTTACATGAACTTCTTGTCTTGTATCAATATGTTTCATGTGGGTTTCAATCATCTATCAATTATGTCTAGTTCTTAAAGTGTTTTCCTAATAGTTCTTATACAATTTCTCTATTTTATCGAGTAGCTTGAAGTTTTAATTGAGAAGCCAACTATTACATAGATTGCTTGTTTTCTATCAACATTTTTTATGATATTATTTTTCCCCAGTCCCGCAAAGAAAAATGTGCATTATGTATCAGTAGTCAGTCTATGTAACAATTGGCCTGTCAATTCGATGACCATTTTTACTATATTCTTCCTAAGATTGTAGTTGTATTTTTAATATTGGTAGATTTAAACTTACTTCGCCTGCCTTCATTTACTTCATCCACCCCCATCATACAATAATGACATAATACATTCACCCTCTCACAAGTTGTGTGGATATATACATATATATAAATATATAAATGTATACATATGTATATATTATGATAATTATTTACCATGATATCTCTTTTATGTCAACTTGTCATACCAAAAAAAAAAAACTACAATATTACACAACTTGTTTCAAAACACTCGCCCTTCCCCAAGTTTGTTATTTTGTGGTATATGATCAGAGTCCATGATATTTTGCATGGACCTTACCTACTTTTGTTACTCAGGGGTTTGGCTACAACCCACAAGGCTTCATGATGCTAATATAGTTGGTAGGAGAATGAGCATGGGTTTACGTGATTATGGATGACAATAAAATACCACAATCATGTTATTCTAAGTTGAAAAACAATTTGTTGATTGCATCACATTGTTTATTCCCAAAAGGGTGAACCCACAATAATGAGTTACAATTATTTAAGCGAAGATAAATTAGAAATGCACACAAAAAATTCAATTAGGTGGTTCGAATGAAGGGGGGCCTTCTAATCAAGGGGGTTCATTATAATTCCCCCCCCTTCTAATGAAGGGGGGCTTCGAATGAACCCCCTACCGCTTGATGATAATTTTTTAAAATTTTAAAATCGAAAGAAAGAAAGGCTTCGTTTGAACCACTCCTTCGCTCGAAGACCTAATTTTCTCCTCCAATTTTAGAGAATGCCCTTATTTCTCCCTCTAAAAGTTTAGAGATAGGTTCATTTTGGTCTTTTTCATGGGCAGGTCATTTTCACAGGAATGGTTGCTTTCACAAGATTTCCAACAAACAGTGCAGGTAATTTCTAGCGCTTTCACTATCTAGGCATTTACACAATGGACATGCATGGAGGTAAGACTTGCTATGAGATTATGAAATAGAACAAATTCTGGCACTTTTACACAATATACATGTGGTGATTCATGTGTGTGATAGACAATTTGTGGCACTTTCATTTTTGGCTACAGTTTATCAATGAGTTTTCACATTTAGATTAGTCTTTGCTGAAAGTTACTTGTATAGTTTGTATTTTATTTTTGTAGAGTTGTAGACCAATTAATCTAGGAAAAATAGAAAACCCTCCTTGGAGTAAGTCGTTCCTCAGTAGTTTATGCCTATTCCTCATTATTGATGGCTATTCCTTAGGTGTCGTTGTAAGTCGTTCCTTTATGTGCTTGTTACACATAATTTCTTGTTGATGATAGATTGGAGGAAACTCTGCTTGCTGGTGTTTCTCTTACTATGGCTCGTGATTACAACTATGTCTATCCATTCATGCGTTGAAATGTTTGTCTTTGATCTTAATTAATTGTCACTGTTCCAAGCTCTATTTCCCAATGACTCTCAATGTACATAGAACTCGTTATAAGTAGCTCTAACCTATGTATTTTACTCAAATGTCTCCATGCGGTGTCTAGCAATCTAATTTTTCCTATATAATACTCACATTATACCCTCAAGATATAGGGATAAGACCATCTCTACTATGACTCAGCTGATAAGGTGAAGAAACTCTCACGTCCATGGTGCAAAACCAAGAAAAAAGAGAAATTAGTATCACATCAAAAAAACAAATAAAAAATGAACTTTATCTATATCTATTATATTCCAAATAAATGATATAAAACATAAACATAAAATCACTTAGGTCTTTGTCCTACCAATTTTTTCTCATAGTCCATTTGGAATGCTAGGACTAGTGTGTGCTATAAGTGTGGGTCCTATAGGAGTACATGTATTGCTAGACTCACCTCACTCCATCTATCTAGGAGGTACAACTATTTGAGAGCATACTCTCTATTATACCCTTGGCCTATCCTCCTCCATTTTATACTCCACATCCAAACCTTAAGCATCAAGATCCCCTTTAGGGGCATCCTTGAAAGGAATGATTGTTGGATAAAACTTCACTAGTCAGTGTACCCCTATAAAACATTGACATCATCCACATCCAAAAATAGATGATCATTCTCTCCTTTACTACTTAAGTCACTCAAAATGACCTTAGTGATTGTTGGATGAGAGAGGTGTCTAGCTCTAATGGTAATGTGATGTGAATGCACATAAGTGGTATTATTGATGGCACTTTCCATACTAGTCCAAACTACCTCATCAATCACATGTACTTAAATTACATGATGATATAGTCATAGTGACCAATAAGTAGGTGATCTTGCTGGATACAAGCCATCTATCTACCAAAATCATCCCATGCTCTCATTCCTCTATATGGCTACTATATAATCTCTATGTTGTACAAGTGATCAAAAGATTATCTCCAAAATAGTAAATCTTAGAAACTCTAATATCAAATTAGTGGGTATTATTGTGGTCATGGTGCATCCAAATAAATTTTCCTTTGGTAATTGATATATCTTATACACATGATGTTCTTGAATTCTCATACCTAAAGTAATGTGGAGTTCATGAGTATTTTCCCCTCATGATGCACAAATCTTCCAAGGTCTTAGTAAAGGTGAGCAAACATACTCTGCTCCAATACAAAAATAGTATTTCACTCCTCCATGGCCTTGATTATGTGCATGAGGCCCACATGAAAATGTATGCCTTGACCATCAATAGTCATTATCATGGATACTATAGTGAGAAAATATCCTCCTAGTTATGGGAATAGGTATTGACCCTTGCTTAAGTCACCACATAAGAAATGATCAATATTGTAACTCATGATGAATCATGCAAGTGTATATCACTATCCCTCCTATATAGTGACTAATTGTCTCTCATCCTCAATAGTAATGCAATAACCATGGACTAGGAATCTAAGAATGTGTTATACATCCACATGAATAATAGTCATCTCCCCTATTAGGAGATGAAAGGTGGATGTATCCAATTCCATTGATCCATAAATCCCAAGAGCAGATCATGTGGTGCAATCACATCTCTAAGAGTATGAATACCAAATAAAGGAATAATCATCTATAAAAAACCTCTCCTTCCTTGATAGAGTCTCCAATCAACTCATGAGTAGTGTAAAAACAAATCCTCTACCATTCTCTCGCATACTTGGAAGTGGCTAAAAGTAATCAAAATAATTATATATCATTCTACTACTAACACCCTAGCATTCTAAAATGTCTAAAAACTTAGAATAAAGTATGTTTTCCTAAAGGCTAGTATGCCCTTGAACACTAGCACCCTTTGTGGATGATCATGCATCCCTTAGAAGTTAGCAAACAAGGAGGATGTCTACATGAATATCAAACTCATGTTCAACATCTAAATGCTAGTGTGCTCATCAGATTCCAATATGCATCATAGGGTTTACAAGGGCCAATATATTAAAATTTTCAAAAATCAATAGAAAGTTTACCTACCTCTTATTTCACCATACTGTTCTCAGCTCCCTCTTGGAGCTCACCTAGTCTTGGTCATGAAAAATCTTGTCAGTGAGGAATTTTAACTGCAAGATCACTCTAAAATCTATGAAAACATGAGACACATATTCACCTTCTCTCTTCTCAAAATTTATTTTAGATCTTATTTTTCATAACATTTTTCCTTCCATGATAGTTTCTTCTAATTTAAAAAATTAACGCATTTCAATTCTGAAAGATATTTTTGAATGCTAACAATAAACCTTGTAGTATTTAATATTGAATACTATGGAGCTTCACTGAACTCAAATCTAGATGTTGAACATAGGTTTTCATTGATGTCAAAGGTGTGATTTCTAAGGGGTAATGCTATATGAACAGTCAATTTTATATTACTTGAATTATCAGTATTGATTGGTTGAAAAATAGATACATTGAGGTATCACTCTTTCTCAACTAATCATTCAAAAATGTCATATGAATCCCAATTGGATTGACTAACAACCTCACAATGTGAGTCAATTCACAATGAGGAGGACCTAGTAGGGGGTTCTTTCAACTCTTAGGGAGATTGTTGTATTCAATTGTAGTTACCATTTTGTGTATGGATTAGTCTTTTAAACTTGATAGTTAAGGAGAATTATAGGGTTAACAAGTCATATTTACCTTAGTTTTGTTTTATTGAATGAAGGATTCATTATCATTCTGGCAGAGTTATTTATTAGTATTGTTAAAGAGATATATATTATGATTTTTTGGAATCAGTGATTTCAAAATGAGAAAAATCTATATTTCAAAATTCATGATGTACACTCTTGTTTACTTTTACAGTCTCACTCTCTATGCAATTAAATCTTAAGATGGTTTTAAATGTAAAAATCATTCGTTATTTGTCTTCCTTTTTTTTGAATTTTACTGCATTTTTGGGTTCCTGATATTTTCTAGGTTTTTCTCTAATAATATCTTGGGAATTGAAAATATCCTTATCTTTTGGTATGCAGAGAAATTCCTGAGAAAGTTTGTATCTATGTGAGTCTAAACATCACAATTATAAATTAGTAGTTTTTGCTAATTATTATTTATTGGTAATAATTGATAGTTGATTCAATTCCTTTTATGTTCTCTTTCCCTAGGTGACCCTTCTTTGGCATATTGGTTCTATTTGAAAAGTTAATCATTTGCAATTTACATTTCATCATGTTGATGATGGATCAAGAGTGTGATTTAAAATTTTGATGCAAAATCACCTATACATTTTTTCCAAAAGATTTTTTTATATATTATTAGATTCTGAAAATCTTATGTTTACAATCTCATTTTTTTAATATCAATGTTTTTACTTGTTGATGTTATTGAGCTTGTTAAACGGTTGAAAGGTGTATATTGTCCACCTTTGTTTCTACCAGATAATGTATGTGTTTAAGCTTTGCCAAATTAAGAAGAAAAACTTTCCAACTATGAAAAAACATAGCTAGAAGGTTTGCATCATGATATTACAAGTATTTCTAGCAAACTCTACAGAAATAGAGTGTCCCCTATTTTTTGTCATACTAAACATATTACTATCATTAGATGTTATCATGTTAAAACTGCCAGTTGGTCTAGCACAATTGATATCATTATCAACATCATCCTACCACATTTTAGGCATAATGTAATCAGTAGAGATGAAAAAATACAACTATAAAAATGCCATACATGGTGCTCACTTAAACCAGCAGATTCCCACATGATTGTTCTGTGCAAGCTAAGACCAATGGGCCCTTACCCATAGACAACCTAAAAATACTTGAATAAATCATTAAAGAATATAAACAAGATTCAACACCACTATGGTGATGTACTGAAACAAATCCAGAAAATACATCTTTACTAATTTATCAAAGATAAATCATTATATGATAAGAATGAGCACATCATATACTACTCATATCTGATTTGTTCTATTTCCTTCTGAGATGAATCACAGTTTTTGTATTAGAGAAGTGTTAGCATGGTAGATTCCTCCAACCCATCTCATATCATGTGCTCAGTTAACTAGAACTTAGTATGCAGGTATGTAATACTCTGGCTACAGTTAACTGAGAGTGCAGTCCAGTGGTGTGAAAGTTATTGCAATTGAACACGTTAGAGTGGGCATTGTCTGTAATCTTATTGGCATGAAGTTGCTTGCAGCCACATATGTATGATACCAAGTTGGTTTTAACAAGGGAGTTTGGCTACCCATGAATCTTGGTGAATGACATGATACTGAATGTGTTGGAGGCATGAGATAAGGGCACAAAGTTCTATTATGTCGTACTTCTAATTTTTCATATGTTGGAGTACTATGAGATTCCAATTAGTGAGCAATATGAATGTGGTAATACATGCAAACACATATTTTTCTTTGATTTCAACATTGTACTCTACCTCTCCACTTGACATTGCCGACCATGGGAAGATGATGGAAAAATGGAAGAAGGCCCTTATGTTGCAATGTGCTTGATATTGTTGCAATGTGCTTGATATTACTACAGTTTACTAGAGCTTTTGATAGAGTTCCCTCATGTTACTTTTAAGTTTATTGGCAGCTCTGCTATGCCAACTTCCTTGATGGAGGATGAAATTGCTAGCTCTCACAATTTCCTGTTTTACTAGATGAGTTGTATTGGGGTATACTGACTCTAAATGGATGGCACCCCAGTTGATGCAACTATATTGTTAATCTACCCTATGTCAACCAATGGCTATGCACATAAAAATTTGGAGACATTCTTATTGCATACACATTAAAATTGGAGTCATTTGCATTGAGGCAAAGCACCTATAAAACTCCACAAATGTATTTGACAAAGTAGAGAATGAATGAATGAAAATACAAAGGTTCTATCAAATTGTGATCTATACATGCCTTAGTTTAATTAATTTTTGTCATTATGTGTTAACCATAGTAACAAGACTTGGACTTGACGCAGACTCGGCAAGGGTGACTTGACTTGGGACTTTTCTACTGATTATTGTTGTACTTAGCTCTTGTAACACATTTTTAATCAATTTTAGTTGCCTTTAAGTCATCATTGAAGAATTTGAAGAATTTCTTAACTAGATTTCCAAGTTATGTGATTGGGTTTTTTATTTGTTCTATGCTTTTATTGTCTTTCCTTACTATTGGTTCTATTCTAGGGTTCAATCTTTCACTTTATGAAAACTACAGCACAGACTACTTGAGCATGCAAAAAAAAAGACTTAAATGGATGATGCAAAATGCCATATAATGTTTCTCTATAATTTTAGATTGAAATTTTATTTCCATAGCAACAAACATAAGTCTGAAAGACCTTAAAAGAATTCCTAAACTGAAGTTTCACATAGGATCACTTATATTCAGCAAGTTTACTACAGATAAATTTCAAAGTTTGACAAAGAATCCTTGTATGTTGGAAAAAATGAACAGATCTTGTAGATCTTTGCACCTCAATAGATAATCTATATGATCTACATTAATTAAAACAACTGGCACAGAAAGTGCAAAGTAGCCCTTAAATATGCTTGAGACATGGGAATGTGCTGTCGCAGATATCTAACGTGAATTGCATGATAAATAAGTATTCATCTATTTCATATAAGTTCATGCCAGAGATACCTTACAAGACCTACACATTGATCTGAAAATGGATCAAGAAAATGAATTAGTCACACTGAGGATCCATGAAATGGTAGAGCATGGCTTGTAGCACACTTTTGTTGGAGGGAACAAGTGTTTTTGGACAGAAAACATAGTAGTTTTTCACAGTTGTGAGAAACTACTGGATCTAATAGGAGACGATTATGTAACTGCATGTTCTAGAAAGTAGTGATTTTTCACCCACCAGTCTGCACCAAGCAGTGGTTTTGCCATGTGTATAAAACTGGCCTGTGGTATTTCAAATTCTGACCTTCTAACTTCCAAGCATCATTTCATCTTCTGCTCTCACTTGCAAAAGCATATATACATGGTGTGTATGTGTTTCAGCATAGAATTGCAGGATTTTAAGTGAATTCCAAGAGAACTCAAGCGTTCAAACTTCCAAGTGAACAAGTAGACTGTATTAAGGTGAGCAGAACTGAGAAAGTGTCGAGGAGCTACTGTAAGCTATGTTCTAGGGGGACACATCCCCTGGGTATTTCCACTCATCCCCACACGAGAAATTTTGAGGACACGGATATAGATAGGGAACATCCTTGAGGCCATCCCCTACAAATAAAAAAGAATAAAAATTAGGAAATGTTTCCAATACACCTCAAAAAGAGCAGGGAACAACAGTCGTCCCCCAACTATCCCAGGAACAGCTAACCTTTGGGGTTATAACTATTGTGTAATTTAGAGTTAACTGAGAAACTATATAATATATTATATAACTATTGTGTAATTCAGACCAGATCCAGACTGATCCACATAAATATGAACAGCTGCATTACATGTGCTTTATTCATTGTCATTTGTTTTACTAATAATGGTCTGATTTTTTATCCCCTTGCACTTTGAAGGAATTTCAATGGAGAATATGCACTAAATTTTGAATATGCTTTCAGTAACAAACCCCAAATGAATGTATACACCACTCTTACCCATGTTGATTTAGCTGTGTATTGAAGAGATTACAATCTATTTCTCTTTAAAAGAAAGGTAATGTGAAATTATGAGATGGGAAGTGTTCAACAACATTTTTACATTTTATTCAAGTGAACAAACAAATAACTCTATATAATTAGAGGAAATCAATCATTTTGATGGAAAGGAATAGTTGTGTTGTCAACAAATTTAAGAATTTTATATTACTGATGCAGATGTCACTTAATCTCATAATTTTCTATTTCTAACTTCTCTTCATCATTTTGGAGTTGTAACTTCTAGCCTTAAGGACATTTTGTAGTAATTTTATATTTATTACATACATGTTAATATGTAAGAAATAAAATTTTGTTAATTTGTGTGTCAACTCTCATTTGAATTCTCAATTCAGCTCTAGTTTTATGTTAATATCATTCTATAATGTATAATATATATGATGAACAACTTATGCATGAATAACTGAAATTTCCTATATTTTTTAAATCTTCCCTAATTTTTATTTTCATTCCCTCTTATCCCCTAAAAAGGACCTTCCATCCCAACCATCCCAGAAAGACATCCTTTTATCCACCGCCGTTCCCATCCTGGAAACTCCATGAAACATAGGTTGTAAGTGATCTTAAGGACTGAACATTGCTTAACCTCATGCTACAAAACTTGGGAAAGAAAAAAGATTGGATCAAACAAATCTAGGTTGAGGCCAAAAATATTCAAATGTTCATCACAAACCAACACATGTCGTAGCCCATTTCAAGATCATTCTCCCAATTAGAGCTATTGAAGGTAACTAAAACAATGCAATTTTTTTTTTAATTTTATGCTTCACTTTAAGTATGATTCTTTCTTTGTTTTTAAATTTTTTATTATTTTTTCTAATAGGTTGTTGTAGAGAAGCAAGATCTTATTTGCATCCACTACAATCATCTTGAGACAGCTTGTGCAGGTGTGGGAGGCACCTTCTAGCATAATCATTAGCCAACTTTGATCAATATAGAGCCAATCTAATAGTCAAAGGGCATCAACTATAAAGCAAGTCATCTTAAATGACTCTTGGTGGGATTGCATGTAATTTCTTCTTAGTTTCACAAAATACATCATGAGTATGATCGGCTTCACTACAAACGTAAGTCATGCTTGGAAGAGGTATATGATGGCATTGATTGAATAATTGAAAATATGAAGTCCATCATAACTAAAAAAGAGCAATATCCTAAATAATTTTTTTTCAAAAGGGTGCAATCAATTTGTGTTGAGTGGTAGAATAAAATGACCACCCCATTACAACAATGAAATCCTTATTGTGCCAACAAGGGTGCCACCATAAAGTGATACATAAGTCAGCAAAGAGTACAAGAAAGTGCTTGCTAAAGTCTCCCCCGGTCCTAATATGGAAGATGTAGTTATAAGTGAGTTTACTGATTTTGTAGCCTCCATTGGTCAAATTGTTTCCACTCTCTGTGCCAAGTATTGGAAGGATGCTCACTCTTGGTGGTACCTCATTGCCACACATCCAAGCTCTTGTGATCAAAATTTTATCACAAGTTTCTTAATTCTTATCGTACTCTGTAAATTTGAATTTTTTTCATTTTCAAAATTCTTTCCAAGTTATGTGATCGGGTTTTTTTATTTATTCTATTCTTTTATTGTTTTTCCTTACTATTTGTTCTATTCTAGGGCTCAATCTTTCACTTTATAGAAGAGAAGTTCATTCATATTGATTGTACCTGATTGGTTATAGTGGAGTTTGGAGAGTATTTAATCATCCAAGTTTTCCCCCTTTTGGGTTTCTCTAGTCCAAATCTTGTGTTTTTTTTATATTTATCTACTTACTTTTTCTTTGATTTTGGTACTTTCTTTTTCTTTTTCATTCAATTGAAAGATGTTTGGAGTAGCTAGAATTAGAAATCCATAATTGGTGAGTTGTTTAAGAATATCTAGAGCAGTTTATGGGTCATATTTGCATCAAAGCAGATTTCTTACTATCAGGTTTACAATTTATCCCAACTAAGACAGGTTGGGGCTTCATGACTTTCTAATAGTGTTCATAATTTCTGTAACTTTATTTTTAGATTTCTTTTGGATAATCTAAATAATGCTAATTTAAGAAATTTATGACTTTTCCTTCTATTTAGAAAGTCAAATTTTCTTGAGGTTTGGGTATAAATAAGAAATTGCATGAAATTAGTTATAGAAAGAAGATCATTATAAAATGTACCTATTGGTCTTCACCTCCATTTGGTTGGACTAAAGTAAAATTTGATTGTGATTTGTTCACTTAAATTTAAACACTAGGATGTTTAAAGTAATGTATTTTTCTGGACAAATCAGGGACTGATATGGCAACTCGGGAACCACCACTTGTGGGTATATTTTCCTATACAGACGAGGAAATCCATAAATTGGATCGTATTCTAGCTGATCCCACCACCATAGGGGTTTACAAGGATACATGTGTGTCAATTCTAAATAGCTTAAAGAAGATTATACAGAAATTTCACACCACAAATACTTATTATGTTGACACTATAGCAGCTATTCTTGCTGAGATGTACCACAACATTAGTGGTGAGGTTTCTCTTGTAGTTGTTCAGCTACAAGTCCCAAAAGATACCCTCAAAGAAAAATGTTTTCCATACTATGTTGGTAAATCTAAGGTTAAGGGATATCAGGTGACTCGATGTGTTGATCCTCAGATGGCCCCTTTGATATACCCACACTTTCTTACAACATTTGATCGTTATCCAAATAATGACCAAATTCCTTTATACTTTGCACAATAGTTGTATGTTGAGGTTCATTTGGGCCTCAACATCAACTACTTGGACCTACCACAATATTATGGTGAGGGGCATGGTAGGGTTGCTAACAGGGAGGCTTTTCGTCGACCAAATCGACAACCTCAATTTTGTCGAAATTTGGTTGGGGAGAGATTGCCTACTATCTCCCCAACTCTAGCACCTATTGCAGAGTAGGTTGTCATTTCTTCCCAAAGGGAAGAAATTGATGGTGTTGGTGATATAGCTATTGCTGCATCTACGATATCTACTGATCATGTGGGGAGATATTTGATGAGTCATTCTGCACGATCTAGACCGTTGGATCATGGTATTGATCCTTATGCTATGGTCGGTGTCCTTTCACCCTCAGACATAGATGGTCTCAAAGGAGAGCAGATGCTTCGGAGTACGACTCATTGTTTGTCAGATGACCTATTAGAGGCATACAGTTTCATTTCAGTAGAGCTTGGGATCCTGATAAATGAGGTCAGAGGACATGTGAGTAGGGCTCATTCACATCTAGGATCCAGCTAGGCTATAGGTCCTTCACATCATTCTCATCACTTTGACAACATTGCACAATTGTCAGATCCACCTACAGATCATTCAGTTGCTGGAGATGAGGGTACACCTACTGGTCCTTCTACGAGTGGTCGACATCATGCATCCCAGGGTTTATATTTAGTTGAAGATCAGTTACAGATGGGATCGTCAAGTTTTGTAGATATGCTGGTACATGGAGAAATGTCATCGATGCCATCTCACCTAGTTAGTCCACTACACCCGTCAATATTGGAGCTAGCCAAGGAGACCTGTGATATAGCCAAGTTGACAGATAGGGTCATTGTAGTAGATCCTGCACCACCTGATACAGAGGTATGTATGTGTGTACACACATGCACAATTTAAACTTGTTTAAACTTTAAAATTACTTGTTTTACTTAAATGGTAGATAGTCCTAATGTACACATTTATGTTATATATATATATATATATATTGTAGAGGTAGTTAGCTAATGTTACACCGAGTCTGAGGACAGATCGTGTACGTAGGCATAATTTGGTTGATGTGACTAATGCTAGTGGACAGGTGTGTTTGAGTTTTTAAATAATGTACCAATGTATATATATAATTTGTACACATGTATATAGATATTTAACATTATTCCAATTTGGCATAATGTAATTAGATTGTGTACATGTCTTGTACTATCTCCAAGGGTCGGTGCATCCATCAGAGCATGATTCTCACTCAGAGGGTCTCTCAATTTGGAGTCGGCATGACAACTCTGGTGGAGCCTAAGTTAATTAATAGGTAAACAAGTTGGTACAAAATGCAATGTTTATTTTATGTTTTCACAGTAGCTGCTCAAAATTTTGAATGAAACATGTTGGTAATTTATCTTGATTCTAACTCTTTGGCTAATTTATTTTTCTAGGCTCTATGTACGAGTCATTCTTCGGTACAAAAGGTAAATTTGCTAAGATTCTACTTTTTATGTGTCTCTTGAGATTGCTTAAGGTATGTTCAAATAGTTTGCAAAAGTTTTCTATGATGGCCTAACTTCTTGAATAACTTGTGAAAACTTGAAATAAGTCATGATTACTTGGGATTAATGGCAGGTTTGTTGAGTGTAATGCTACTATGATATGATATGTTCAGATACCAATTTGTAATCACTACTTTTCCTAGTTTATATACATACATATTATATACCATATGCTTTGATATGAATGTGTACAACCTTCATGGTGCCATTAACTGAAAAACTCATGAAATGCTTTACATCACTGACCTTTATGCTTGCATTGTATTATTTTTCCCCTATGACTACACTTTGTGATCATTATCAACTCTTGATGTTCTTCCCCCTCTTCAACTTCACTATATCCTTTCTTATCACCTTGCTTCACTTTGCAAAGACACAATTTTTATTTTGTAGACATTAATCCAATGAAAAAAAGGCTTGGATGCTATAGATGTTTCAAGTAAATAGTGTAACATCTTCAACTATCAAGGACCTTGATGAGATCACAGTCATTAAAGAAGATTATCATTTGGACTGTACATTACATCACAATCATGAAGAATGTCAAGGCTGACACAAAGACATTACCTTACCTTTTAGCCATTGGCCATTTAAAATGAAAAGAGTTTTCCTTTAAGCATATGATATATATGACTCATTCACCGTCTTTAACAATCCATGACTATCCTTATACTCTTATTGTTACCCTCATCAATTGTCTTTAGTTTTCCATGCATAAGGATTGACAACACCTTGATCAAGACTATCTTGCATAGCTTGTACTGCTCAGATAATTGTAGACTATCTTCTAACCTCTAATGATATGAGACAACCCCTACTTAACTACCTCTTTGGTATGCAGCCTCCATGAAACTAATGTCAAAGTCATCTTGCACAGTCCATTACCTTTTCATTGTGCTCTGTGTATGATTAGACTGTCATGTTGTTGCTTCCTTCGGTTGCCTTTATATGCATCATAAATAACCCTTTACCCCTAGCGGCTGGGTTAAGACTTCAACTTCCTTATCTAATTCAACCTTCTTGGCCTTAGCATTGGCATCCTTCTCATTCATGAACATTGGTGAGGACTGTCCCTATATTCTCATGGAGATTGTCCTCTAATTGACAATAATGTATAATAGACAAACTCAGATCTGCTAGCCATTTCTTTAAACTACTCTTGGATATGCTTGTATTGCAAAGAATGTAACCCAATAATGAGGACAACAGATGAAAAATCTCCTTCGTCCTCTGATGTGTCTATCATTTCTATGTCATTGTCTTGAATGGCCTTCAATATACTATCTTGCTTCAACTTGAAACTATTGTCCCTTGATCACTATCATGCACTTGAAATACTTGAATTTCGTAGCTATGACCTTTCGCTATATCCTTTTGATCTACCAAAATAAAAGTCTTCCTTTTTTTTTAAAGGATCCTACTACTATCAACAAGGAAACTCTTATGGTAAACCATAGTAAATCCCCTATTAAGATTATGAAAAGCCTTGTCAAGAAAACAATAGTAAGGTAGTCATAGGCCAATAATCACAGTCATCATGAGCTCTAGAAGTCAGTCTACAAAAGTGTAGATATTTTCTTATAAAGAACAATGTTACAATGGTAAGGGAAACAATCTAGATTGATGAAAATGACTTCAGTAATCAAGCACATGGCAGCCAATGAAAAATATTGAAGAGGGCAGTCATGTATAGGGTTTTAAGGAGACAAGTTCCTCTCGCCATTGGATAGATTGATAGAGCTTGGAAGGCAATATGGTGATCTTGAGAGTAATTTAGAAATGAAAAGACTCATAGGAAATATCAAATGCTATGTTTACTTGTGGATTTCTTGCTACCAAAGACCACATAGTGGACTCATTGTTCTTGATGCTAGCATGTTTTAGGTTGAACCAACAAAAAATATTCTAGATTTGATGAAAATTGGTTAAACGAACAAGGCAGTAGGTGTCACTGCACTTAATGATGTTTTGATCTAGTAGATCTAGCTGGAAGTGAAAGAGTAGACAAATAAGAGGTACAATCTATAGATGACAGTCTTAGGTAGTCCTAAAGTATAGTCAAAGGACAACATACTTGAATTTTGTGTGATGGAGATACTTAAAGTACTCAAGTGACATCACAAAAGGTCAATACACAATGATAAACACTATTTTATCCATGTGCAATAGAATAACATGACAGTCATAGAAAGGTGCAATTCAAACTCAAGAGATCAATATGAAAGAAATTCCACAATCTAAACAAAGTGAGTGCTCAAAAGAGGACAATGGTAGTTAAAAGTGGCATGTTGAATGAAAGTATTGTTTGTTAAAGGTTTAAGTTTAAAATACAGGGAACACATATTTCATGTTAATCTACAAATGAGTCCATCATTGGCTCATTGTAAGGAGAAAACTTATCTTCTATAGCATCTCTCCAAGGATTTTTCCATCTGGTAGATCTAGCTGGAAGTGAAAGAGTAGACAAATAAGAGGTACAATCTATAGATGACAGTCTTAGGTAGTCCTAAAGTATAGTCAAAGGACAACATACTCAAATTTTTTGTGATGAAGATACTTCAAGTACTCAAGTGACATCACAAAAGGTCAATACATAATGATAAACACTGTTTTATCCATTTACAATAGAATAACATGAAAGTCATAGAAAGGTGCAGTTCAAACTCAAAAGATTAGTATGAAAGAAAGTCCACAGTCTAAAAAAAAGTGACAATGCTCAAAAGAGGACAATGGTAGTTAAAAGTGGCATGTTGAATGAAAGTATTGTTGGTTAAAGGTTTAAGTTTACAATATAGGGAACACAATTTACATGAAAGTATTGAATAATGGTTTTATTTACATGAGATTTTTTTTTTAATGTTTCTTTTAAAAAAGGGATTTAATGAATGGAATTTGTCTTTGAGCTTTCCTCTATATCCTTTTGATCTTCCAAGAACCTCTTGAATAGTTGTCATCAATTTGTTCATCATATCAAGTTCTTAGATGATATTGCTTGACAATTTGTTATCTGGTTACCAGGTGTTGATTAGCTTCTTGTGGATAAAATACTGGATCCATCATATCTTAGCCAAGAAGAGTCTACATTCAAGAACCTCAAAAGAATCTTGGATAATTATGGACCTTAGTCCAGTGCTTGGGTTGGTGAATTTGGTGGAGCTTATAAGAGTGGACACAATCTGGTCACTAATGCTTGTCTTTAGCTTTTGGTAAGCTTGTCTTTTGTGAAACTTCAATTTGTTTACTCCAGATTTTGTAGAAACCATGCACTTTTAGCTTCCACTATTAATTTTATCAACTTGGTGGATTTTGATTCTATTTTTTTTTGTTGTAGATGCAGTGTTTTCTCATACCACCAAAAGTGTGGCCACTCAAGTAGAGAGATCAATGTAGGCAAATGTTCTTGGTTAAAAAGCAACCACCTTATACAAACCTAGTGCCCTCCATTTTGTTGCATGGAACATCAACACACAACATGCTTTAGTGATCCTACCCACTATTCTAGTTCTCTTTCAGACTTTGATCATGTTAATGCGTATATGACGCAAACTGTTGGTTCCTACATTTATCTATGCATGAAAGGAAAAACTGTTGTTCACTAGCCATCTTTTGAAGAAACAACTATCTTTCTTGTTGTTCTTTGAACTTTGTTTAAAGTCATATTTGACATGTAAGAGCTTATGATATGTATGTTACAAAAATCTGACTTTGTAATTTTGGCCTTGCCTTGGTATTTTTTGGCTGCCATTTTGTAAATGCTTTTTGCTATATATAAAAAATCTTCATTGTTTTCATAATATATATATTTTTTTTTCTGAACTTGTTTTTTTGTACCAGTCACTTGTGGCTTCATTTCACATGCATAAATGTCCCCACTTACTGTGCATTTTTCCACATGTTTTCATGTTAAAAAAATAGTGCACTACTCTTCTAAGGGCAGAGGTAGGTAATGCTAGAAGAATAAATTTGAAGACAAATTGTACTAGCAGTCGACAGCTAGTTTTTGAAAACATAACTATTGGAACTGTGTCTATCTATGATTATCAATGGATCTACTAGATACTTTGTATTGTATTACTATACTTATATTACTTCATTTATTCTTACCAAAAGAACTTAGCAGCTTGATGTGTGCTACAATTTCCCAGACCCATGTTAAAGATAGTTTGCTTGTTTATCTTGCATCATTTAGAAGTAGCATCATACAAATGGCTTTTGGAACTGCATCTATCTCTAGTAATTCATCAGCCATAAGGAATAATTGACATCATTATTGTTATTAAAAGCATCAATTCTATTTGCAATGTAACTTTAATCTATGTGATTGACTGAGACAGACAGAGGCAAATTGAATTTATTTTCTAGATTACTTGCATTGAACTATCGGTCTGCCATCTGAGTCATATTCAAGTCTGTTGGAAGATTGAGGCCCATTTGAATTCTGTCATTATTTTTTCTTAGATTTTGGGCATTCATGATGGTATCCCGAAGTGATCCCGACCCGTCTCCAATATTCATTCCTTGCACTTGGGCCTCCTCCCTAACATCAACTATATGTTCTTGAGCCTCATTTGCTCCAGTATCTAAATTTGGCTCGACTTCTACTTCAGTTTCTGTATGTTGAGGCCCTACACAAAAACATGTAGAATAAATTTATCATATGGAACTTAAAGGATGATTTTAATTGATCACTAGGTGGATCTTGACTATGATAAATTAAGCTATAGTTTTTTAAATATACCTAGTCTTGCAAGAAAGGGATGAGACTGGGTTGCTTAGGATAACTATGAAGCATAAACTTTTGTTTTATCTTTAAGATATAATACTTAACTCTATTCTTAAGAGAGATTATAATTGGTCCAAGTATAATGATAGTTCTAGGGGAAAAATTTGCAAGGCAGATTATGGTTCTCATGACCAAAGGAGTAGCCATTTGAAGGACAACATTGAAGAAAAAAACCATGATCATCCACAGGGAACAACAGACCAGGGTGACAAAGACAAATGTATTGGAGGTGACAAGGTACCAAAGTACTTCAGGTCATCGAGGGAAGTATAATCTTAGTTGCAATTTATTTTTCAGGATTGGAGGTTTCACTGCATTGATGTAACATCATAAACTCTTGGTATTGTAATGATACAATTAGTGATTCACATCAATCTAGAGAAATCATTGACATGGAATAAATAATCCACTAGTGTGAATGGCAAGGAGAACTACAGACTTGTTTTTTATATGTCAGTGATAAAGATAAGGTACAGCTAAGACTAACATGTTAGCAAATCATGACTACAGACTTACCAAGCCTGACTCAAACTTAGATCCAGGATTCCTGACCATGTCTAAACACACTGCATTTGAATGGGAAAATATCATGAGTGCAGGGACTTATGGGGATTTGTCTCTATGAAAAGTATATGACATAAAATATTAACTAAAACTTGCATTAGAATCTCAACATGCGAAGGTAGAAAACATACAAGAATCATAATTGAAAATTACCTAGTTGAAATTTCAGAAGCAAGACTATTCTTTCAAGTGAATATCATCCATACTTTCAAATGTGTAAGTTATGACCTATCACAATTGATGATATAATCAATCCAAAATTCAAGACTGTGCAAATTTCCATGCTCCTTTTTTTAAGGGAAACTCCTTTGGACTGACACACAATCAAATTTCAATATAGTCCTGACTTAAACATTTCTTTTTAAAGCCTAATTGGTCTAATTTGCAGCAATACAGTCCTAACTTAAACATTTCTTTTTAAAGCAACATATGTTGGGTATTAGATATGATTTAAAACCATTAAAGGGGTATCCAAATTACTAACCACAACCATAGAAGAAGGTTTATACTGAGAGTTGTGTTTGACAGTTTTGAATTGAATGGCTGCTAGGAGTTAGATAAGTCAAGAAATGGGTTATTGTGTCATCGAGTCCACAGTTCTTCCTACTAGCTCCTATCCCTATTTCTAAATGGCTTCATAAATGACAATTTTGATCAATAAGTGTTGCCCAAATGATTTCCAAGATTCATATTGAAGGCATAACAAAGAGTGTCATAATGGTCAAGCTCAATGTTGCCACAATAAATTATCATCAACATAGATAGTTGGGGTGTGAAGGGACTATTATAATTATGATCAATTATCATCTTTAATATGACAAAATATACCTCCTTTGAGTGTATCATTGGACTTGGTACTTCATAGAAGCTTCCATAGATAGGGAACATTCCTACCACATAATAGTGGACAGTATAATGTCATGATTCACTACAAAATTGTTGATTGGGAATAAAGGGGGTTGTGTTAATAGTTCAGGTAGTGGGATATTAATGTTTACAACAAGGATGAATTCATTTGGGGATATTAATGATATCGAACTATCAAGTGATGTTGCATTCTTGTGCAGATGCAGAGCAGCTTATGCACCAACTGACCAGCAGCTGCCAGTCTTCTTAGTGATTAGGGATTGGTCACTTAGGTTCTTTTCTGCATGACAACTTTTTTTTCTTAAGAGACATACCATAGTTCAACATATTCTTGTTTTTGTAGGGCACTATATATTATATCTAGGTTGGTTCAATTATAAGATGTTTAATTATTTAATATAGATTTTTTGTTTGACAATTTTTTGATATCGAGTATGATTGGAACCAACATAAATTATGTATTTTGTTGCAAACAACCACTTGATTTATAGAGTCAAGCAGATTAGGAAATTCAATTCAAAAATATTTTGATCATTAGTTGAATCCCTTCAATTAATTTGAGTGGAATATAAGGCATTGCATTCAATGCAATCATCATATTTTTAACAACCTAATAATGAGATGTTTCCAACAAGGGAATGAGCTAGGACATAGATAGATTTGGAGAAATGTTATCAAACATAAGGAAATCGATTGTAGCATATGAAAAGTAGAAAAACCTCATATGAAAAACATATGTTAAGGACTGTAATATTTAATTATGCAACAAATAGCATGGCTATGAACCATAGTAAAAATGATAATCATTCACTACATTTGTTGAATGTAGTGTATTTAGACATACCCAAAGTATAGACTCACATGATTTTGCTGATGACCACTTTGATACAGTGTTTTCACTATATTATCCAATGCTCAATTTTGTGTGGATGTTGAATTGGTTAATGGGGCACTTTATACTATAAAGAATATAGTATTATTAGAAAGAAATGTGATTTTATAAGACAATTATAAATTTATTCAAGTTCTTATAGTTAATGCTTATTATGACAATCTTGGATATTTTTGAATATGATAATTAATGTTAGTAAATTAAATATATTTTTGAAGTTACTTCTTTCTAATAAATTCATCAATAATATCTTAAATTATTACTATTATGAATTTCTTAAAACACAACACTTAAAAAATATATCAATGGTTGATAATTACATATATTTATAACCCTTTTAGCCAAGAAATATGCATTTTAATGGCTTTGAAAAATATAAAGAGCTGTTGAACAAACCAGCTTGCAATGAACAGAACCAGCAAAGAAAGAGTTGTTGAACAAACCAGCTAGCAATGAACATAAGCCAGTCACAAGATCATCAAATGAACCTGATAAAGTCTAAAGCAGAGCCTATCATAGAAAACCACATGAAAAGCAGAATTCTATAGGTAGGAATGTTGTTCAGGATACAAGACTGGAAAATAATATTTCTATGCAAATTATAAACTGGGCTTTGGAATGTAAAAATTGATCGATATTCTTAGTGACAAGATTGACGTTCCTAAAAGTCCTCATAGCATCTTGATTTTTTTGAAAGAGTGATTAAATTTTCAACCCTTTGTAGGAAATGTGGTTGTACAGGACATGTAGAATTTGAGGCTGGAAAATGGCTCTTGTGGCCAAATCAGGGGGATCTTTTGGGCTATATCTAGCACAGATGCAATGCAATATGAATCTGATACATGCTGAGATATATCTTTAAGATTCAAGGTTACAATCCCTCTATTATTATAATTCTTGTTGGACTATATCAAGTACCCATCAGGTTGTGATGCAATATATAATCGGAGTTTGATTTTTAATGTTGGCTACATGCTTTATATTTTCCTCATTTTTATTATTATTAAGAGTTACATATCTATAAAGATGTTGGCTATTAATATTCCCCAGACATCCATCTAACACCACTTGCAACACAAGTCTGATGTTGGCTTAGAATGGATTATAGGAAGAATTGTGTGCTAAACTCTATGTTTCTTATGTGCAGACCTGATTCATAGATAGTTTGTTCACTAAAGTTATTTTCCCTCCAACAAACAACATCACAAAAGACAATGTTGATCAGTAATGGTTGCCCAAATGATTTCCAAGATTCATATGGAAGGCACAACAAAGAGCGTCATAATGTTCAAGCTCAATGTTGCCACAATAAATTATCAACATAGATAGTTGGGGTGTGAAGGAACTATTATAATTCTGATCAATTATCATCTTTAATGTGACAAACTCCACCTCCTTTGAGTGTATCATTAGACTTGGTACTTCATAGAAGCTTCCATAGATAGGGAACATGCCTACCACATAATAGTGAATAGTATAATGTCATGATTCACTACAAAATTATTGATCCTACATAGCTAAAGGATCATAGATTCTACAAACACCACCAAATAGTGACTGTCATTCAACAATCAGGCCTATTTAGACATCTTAAGACTGTCCTCTCCTAAATATTTTGTCATGCAATATCAAAGGACCCTCCCAGACCTTAAACATAGTTTTAATGGCATGAAATACAATTCAACATATGATTCTTGAAAGGTTGTTGCAATCATTAACCATAGGAAACTCTAAAATGCACTATACACTCAGCCTTGTCTATGACTGTAACAAGTATACCATACAGGACAGCGGCATAAAAAGGTCTCAAGCTTTCAGAGTTTTTATAAACCGTAGCTTTAAAAACTATCTTAGAAATCCTTGATAGCATATACAAATAGATTCACCTATCAGGAATGCCAACTCCTTCATCAAATTACTCAAACCCTTACTATTCTTTGTCATCCCCAGTCTAGAATCATACAAAATCCAGCCTAGGGAATCATGGAATGATAAAAAAACTTAATCCTTTGGGTCTGCAACTTTGCAACAGTAAAGTACAAAACCTTTGCTTTATTTCACCAACTTTTAGATTTTTTCCCACCGTACAAAATAATGAATTCAACAATTTTAAATGTTCACTGTTTACCCTCATAGGATTTCAGGTAGTCTTCAATAAAAATGCTATAACTTTTGACTTTCTCAATGAAATGAAATAAAACAGAGACCAGATTAAAATAGATTCAAACCTCTACCACATCCAACAAATCTTGGGCCCATTAGTGGTCCGTACAGGCCGTACCATCTCAAAGAATAGTGAAAATAGGTGTTAAAAGTAGGGTTCTTTATTAATTCTCCTTCTCAAATTCAATACATCTTCATCCACACCAATTTACATAAGGTATACCACAATTTGGATCCTAAAAATCTACATAAGGTATTCAAAAAATTGTATATTATGCAGTGATAAACTCACTTGAAGTAAAGGAATTTGGAGGTCATAAGATGCCAAGAGATTAACAAAATCAACTGGTTAGTAAAAAAAGATCTGCACTAACTCTTTATTGAATTCTAGACTCGTCTTTTTTTTTCACATCATAATTTCAAATTAGAGAATTTCAGATTTAAATTTTCTATGTCCATTTGTAACAACAACCTTTAATGATTATTCCACGTGTATATATATGAGTCTTCTTACAATCTTTACCCAAAAGCCATATTTGGTGGAAATTTTCTCATAATCTCTACTCAATTTACATAAAAGATGGATGTTTTGTATTAATATAAATGTTGTGTTAATGTATTTAATCACATTTTTTTAGTCTAATCCTTGAGGGGGCATTACATAGGATGGTGGTGTTTGTGAGAAAGACACATGATATTTTGTCAAAATCCAGTGAGAAGAAATGGATCTAAAGGCATTTCATAAATATATGACAACCTGCTATAAGTGTGAGAGTACCATGCCATTGCAATTCAGTCAACAACCTCACTGATATATAGAGATATACTGATATATCGAGATATATGTGAAACACTTTAAAGATGTTATGTATCTTAATCATATACTCATATTCTTCATAAATTTCTAAGCCCAAATGAAATCAAGGGACTAAGCATCCTTTAATATTAAGCACTAATATGTGAATAACATTACATTTGTGGAAAACAAAGAGCACACTTTCATGGTGGTAGTGGAACCACTTACATTCTAGATATTGCAATTACCGTATGAAATAAATGATAAACTGTTCTATGCAAATGCTAAGGCTGTGTTGGCTTTTCGCAAATATCAGAATGTTGAGAGATCTGATATTTAGTATCTAGATAATTGAAGGATTTCTTGAAACATTAGTCATAATGTTAAGCAAAGAAGAGAAGAAACAATATAAATATAGGAAAATTAAGGAAAGAAGCACTAGATGAAGTTATGGTGAAGTTATAGAAGTAGAATAGAGAAGAAAGTATGTAATATATTATAGATGGATGATATATAGAAGAGAAATATAAGAAAGAATATTGATGTATAAATGAACTATGTAGCAGAGATATATATGATAAATATAATATATTGCATCATAATGAATGTATGATGTGGTATTATTTATTTCTGAATATATGTGTATTTTCAATTTTAATTGTTCTTTCCTACCACATCCTTTTGTAACTCACCACATAAGTTATTGTCTCCCTTTTATTGCTCATACTAAGGTATAAGAACTACACCAAAGTAACTTAGGACAAAATCCTTTAACCATGCTCAATTTTTGCTAACAAGGTATTTCATGCTTGAGGAGCACTTCCAAGCCAATTACACCATTTTACACCATTTGTCTATTTTCATAACAATTACCTAGTGATTTTTCATTTCGTTATGTTACCCTTTCTTGAATACTCTATTCTTGAATTTAATAGAATAATTAAGGTTGTTCCCTACACAAATTTTTCATCCTACTTATTAAACACGAATTATCCTTGAAACCCCCACTTGTCATTGCTACTTGTAGAATCCACCTTGCTTCTTCTAAATTGGACTTACATTACTATAAGAAGAGATGACCTTATTCCATTATGGATTACACTCCTAAAATGGTTTATTCTTCTTACCTTGAGTCTTGACCCTAGGTCCCCTTTCCAAGAAAGTCTTGTCTTTGGCCCTAATGATTTTGAGAATCATGGAAGAATGTAATTTTTTGGTGGTGAATATATTAGAATGATTTTGTTTGGTGGTGAAGATATTAGAAGCACTAAAGTCACATTCAAGAAGGGGAAAACTATGATGAGAATGACCCCATTTTGGATGGTAAACTAAAGGGAGTGGGGGGTAGAAAAATAATCATAAGGTGAAGTGTAATGTGAAAATGGAGGATGAAATTGATTTAGATGACGAGGTAAAGTGAAATATTTATGCCTTGCCCCTCCTATTTCACTGGCTGATGTTCCATGCCATTCTCTCTCTTTAGAGGTTGTTGCTTCAATTGTGAACTTGATTGCAAATAAAAATATTGATATCAACAAAGAGGTTATCATTCATCATACAATCCTTAAGTGGTTCTTCATTGAGACCAACAAAATGAAACTAAAAACTATCTAAATGGCTAAGAAACTTCCAAGGAAAAGGTGCTTGTCCCTATGAAAGAAGAACAACTTTTCTTCAAACATTGGGAGGTTATGGAATAAATTAGTGAATTGAAAATGGAAAACACTAAGAGTGGTGAATGAATTACATTTTTAGAGAAATATTTTATGGATGAAAGCTTTTCTAAGGAGGTTAATTAAAGTTAGTAGAGCCCCCATAAAGAAAAATGCCAACAACATTAAAATGTTACAAGATAGATTGAAATCTTACTCCATTATTGATTAGATTAGACATAGCTTGAGAACTAGAGGACACAAAGTAAAGGTGATGAAGGGAGAATGATGACACAACCTTCATGGAGAAGCATCTTAACTTTGTGTAAGATTGGAAAGTTGTTGTTTCTCTCTATCAACTATAAAATTCCTTGGATTCTTGTATTCCTTTGATAGATTCCAATTGCATCCCCTTCTATGGCTTGCCAATAGTTAATTTTGTAGATAATTAACTATCTCTTTTGTTCTATTCTCATCAATTTTACCATCAATTTTTTCATAATGTCACACTTGTGATTTCTATTAATAATGCTCAGTACCTATTCACTTTTTTTGTCTTCTATTAAAGGCTTTTGGTATTTCATGGTAATTAATCATTTTGGGTATTTATTTCATCTTTAAGTGTGGGGCTAATGAAGGGAAATGCATGTTAGTTTAAAGAAAGAAAATTAAGGTTGCAATATTAAATCTAGTGTAAATTAAGATATTATCACTCTTAAATTTCTACAAAGAATGCATGAAACTAAATAATTTTGAGATAGGTTTGAGATAGGAAATTTTACGTTGATCAAAAGAAATATATTAATCCTCCTACATAATTCTTGAATAAAAATATAAAATGGAAGGTTAAAGGGATACAAAAGGAATAATATTGGGAGAGGCACAAGTTTGGCATACCTTGTTTTCATCTATGATATCTTAGCAAGCTTTCTTCACATAATCTTTGTTCCTCTTCTACTGAATTTTTTCATTGACTCTTCCTTTGTCTTGTTTTTTTGTTTCCCATCTCCTTCTTTGTAAAATATCGCTTGAAAATTCCTGTAATCTTCTCCTCCAATAGAACAAAGCCTCTTTTGATCTTCAGATATTCTCCTCCAAAGCCTCTTCTGATCTTCAAATATTCTCCTCCAATAGAACAATTTTTTTTTTCACAATTCTTCAAATATTCTCCTCCAAAGTTTTCCCTATAAAACCAAAACATCTTTGACAATTTCTATGATTTTTTTCTCACTTATATAGAAAAAATTCACATACTTTCATAATAGAAACTTAAGAAAACAAAAAAACAATTGAAAATAATAAAAAATCAAAAAGGCTAATATTAGGAAATCCAAAAATTATCCATTTAAATGCATTTTTTGGAGCCTTCATACGAAGGCTATCTTAGAGGAAACTTTCGTGGAAAAATTTAGCGAAATGGAGAGAGGTTCATTCGAACCAACCCTTCTAATGAAGGGGGGTTCGAATGAAGGGGGGTTCTAATGAACTCCCTTCGTTTGAACCCCCTTCATTAGAAGGGGGGTTCATTAGAACCCCGCTTTTTTCTCTTTCCCCTCCACCATTTCAAATTTTATGTATTTTTTTGACTATCGAAGCCCAAAAAGGAGGTGCAAATGGATTCAATCTTGATAAACCAAGTTGGGGGAATGTAGTGCTCAAAGCATGTTTTTCAACAACTATAAATTTAATATATTTTGTTTTTATTTTTCATTTTATTCTTTTATGTAACTGAACATAGGTTTTTCACTAAACATCAAGTTCAGTGAAAAATCATTGTGGAAAAATATTAAATTTGAGAATTTTTTTTTTGAAAAATATATACGCCCTAGGTATTGGTGTCCTCGTTCTAACAAAAAAATAAAAATTGAATTTCAATACATACCAAAAAAGTTATACGTGCCGAAGTGCACCTATGTCTAAATTGTAAATGTTTTGACTTCAAAACTTAATTAAAAAAAATATATTCAACAAAACGTTATGAAACAAAATGAAACCAATAGATACCAATGTTAGCAACCTAAATTAAAAAGAATCAAAATTTTATCCTTTGTAGAAAAAAAAAGTTATGCGTGTCGAAGTACACATCACTTTTTAAAAATGTTGTTTACTATTAAAAACTAGTTATCAAAGGAGATGCAAAAAAAAACAATTTAATTCCAATTTTTTTAAAAAATATATATTTAAAATCTACAGAAAATATCTCACAAATCACTAGTTTACATCATTTTCAAATTCCTAATAGTTTACCTACTATAGAGGTCAAAAAGTGAAGTTTTTTTTGAAAATGTTGATTTCAGTGTCAAGTTTGGCCAAAAAGTGTAACCCATTATTGTGGGATGACCCAAAAGCACATGGAAATGGTGTATGTTGCTCCATTTAACTAAACCATTTACAATGTCATGGTTGCCCTAGTTTTATTTTTGTGCATGACTACATTTTTTTCCTTTCTGGTTATTGGTTGTTAAATGTTCCCATGTTTCACAAACAGTTTTGTGCATATACATCTTAGCCATGCAATGCAAATACAAGCACTTGTAAAACAATTTTTTTTACTGATATATATGTTTCTGAAGTTAGATGCACCTTTTTAGTTATTATACACTCTTCTATATATTCCATCTATACATGTTCCTCCGGTCATCTTCAAATCCCATGATGCCAATTATTTATCGAGAAACATATTTTTGTCAACTTCTCATAAGAAAAAAGAAGATTACAATATTAGAGATCTTGCTTGAAAACGCCCATTTTCACCAACTTTGTTATTCTATGACATATGATGAGAGTCCATGAGATTTTCCGTGCACCTCACCTGTGTTTCTTGCTCGGGGATTTGGCTAGAGCCTATGAGGCTTCATGATGCCAATATGGTATGGAGGACAACAAGTGTGGATTTAGTGCTTTTTCCTTCCACCTTCACATATTTATTGCTGCTTATATACATGCACACACAAATTCTCACATACTCTTGTGTACCAAAAACATACTCTACTCCAACCATTGCATTTATTATTGTTTCCACAACTCTCTTTTCAGCTTCTGCAATAGATTAATTATAGACAATTCTTTACCAACATGCCATGTATTCAAAATGTTCCATTTATCTCTTTCTATTTACAACAGATAGTGCTAACCACTTTTATTGTATATGTATATTATTATTTTTATATTGTTGCATAGATATAATAGGCATTCAACAAAATTAGTGTATTGTACATTGTCTATTTCTAATTCTTTGATGCTCCTACTACTTGATGTAAGGCAGCTCGCCCTTCTTAAACAGGATCAACAATGCATGTAAGTACAAAATTTTCCCACTCTCAATAGACAGATTTGGTTACCTAATTGTAAAAATTATTCATTATTTTTAGCTTCACATTTTATATATTATTTTTACCCATATACTTACTCAATTTTTATCATTCTTTTTTTATTTTCGTTGCTTGTTCACTAACATACCCTTCTATTTCATTTGTAGGAACTGGGTTTAAGCATGTAAGAGGATTAAAAAACTAGGATACTTTTTTCCCTTAAAGTTAAGACATCAGAGAAAACACAACAATATCAGATATTATATATAAAAAAAACTAGAGTTTTCCCAAGTTTTTTATTGTGTAATGTATGATGAAACTCCATGAAATCTCCAGTGGCCATTTCATCCTTTTTTTGCTTGAGGGTCTGGCTAGAGTCCATGGGGCTTCATGATTCCAATATGGTAGGGAGGAAAACAAGTGTGGATTTTGTGGTTTTACTTTTAATGCCATATATTTATTGTTACATAGATTTATGTGTACACAAACCCTTGTGTAAATTTAGCTTCAACAAACATACTGTATAATAACATGTTTTCCATGTCATAGCAAGTCACAGGGAAGGAAAAATATGTTTCTCATGGCATACTTTATAATAACATGTTTCTCATGTTCCCTCAAAACAAGGTGCACCTTCTAATTCAATTATTCTAACAATGAAAAATGTGTGTCGTTTCATTGCATTCTTCTTCTAACCCATAAATCACAAGCACAAAAAATTGTTTTATTCCCAAAATTTTTGAGTGGATACTACTTATAACATCTTTCTTTTTTGAAAAATTCATTTGTGGTGAGCATTCTAAATAATATTCAAATAAACAATGACTTTTTTAAAGAATACTTTTTTATTCAATAATGTCCCATGCATTGCGTTATCTAAAGATAAATAATAATCAATCAATTCATTCATAAACCTAGATAAAAATATCAATGATCAATTTCTTTTTTTATCCAAATGGTTGTTAGTCTTGCAATGTATTGTCTTATCTTAAGATAATTAAATAATAATTAATCGATTGATTGATTAACCTAGACAAAAACATCAAATATAGATGTGCATCTAGGCGTAACAACTATTAGACTAAAATACATATAAAATTATATCATTCCTTAAATTTTGGAGAGATATTATTCTTATTAACAAAAATAATTATTTCAAAATTTAAATTGTATTTGAAATCATTCTCCTAATAATATTAATTAAAATCATTTGAAAATAATTATTGTAATTAAAATTATTGATGACTAATTGTTCGAGATTGCAATTAATGAATACATTACAAATAATGAAGATGACCTACAGTTTTATTTTACATTTCCATTAACAATTTCCAACTAAAAACAATTGATGTGGAAATGCAAATATCAATTTCCCGTTTTATGCAAATGTTATACAAGAAAGAAATGGACTATAACATGGGGTTTAAAATGTTATACAATGCTCCAATTAAATGTAGAGATATAGAATAATTTCTGCACCAAATGTAAGTGCTTCATAATATCTTCAAGTAATGTAAGTCAAATTCATATCTTTTAATACACACATAGCTTTTCTTTAATTGATTTATCCATCTAATTGTTCATATAAATATATAAATTGATTTTCAAACATCTTTGTTCATTACAATGTACTCAACAAATCTTATCTGCGTTCACCTCTTACTTTAAACTAAGCTCGGGTTATTCCATATTGAAACAATTGCAAATAATTCTCAATTTTTTATACTTTACATTGCATTAGAAAAACAAGTTTCTTCCTCCATCCCCACTAAATACCCATTCACAGAAGATTCCTATTGGCTAATCGTTGCATGCCTGTGTATGTGACTGCTAGTATAGAATAAATAAAGAGCATATTTTAACAAATATTGCTCTATAAAGATTTTTTTAAATTTGAATGGAAAAATGATAGTAATATAATAGTTATGGAGGGAGATACTAATATAATGCACACATCACAAATTCAATTATAATGATGAATTGAACAATACATGTATTTTTTTCTTTGATATTTATAGAAGTAATGTTAAAGAAGGGAATTCATTTAATCAAACAAGTGTTGCTTCGAAAAGAAAATGTAAAATAAAGAAGATGATGACTACTTTTTAATTGGAACGTTAGTAAAAATTTATTTTGTTTTCAAATGATCAAGTGGTAATTTTTTAAGTTAGATTTTCAATAATTAGATAGAGTCTATAACTTGTATCAAAGTTCACTATAAAATTATTCTATAATGGATTTAAGATTACATATTTAGAGATTTAGTAATTGTTTAGTTAAGAAATGTTAATATTTTTAAATTGAGTGTTTTTAGATTAAAGTGTGTTTTAATTTAAAAAGCAATTTATTCTATTTAAATTCTTGTTTTTTATATATTTTTAAAGATTTTAGAAGACTTATACTTGAAATGAAATAATTTAAACTTCTTATTGATGCCAAGATATTATGCCCTCCTCCATCGCAACAGAGATAGAGCGAAAAGTCGAGGCGTGGGCAGATGCGGTGGATGCAGACCTACCATTACATGACGCAAGACTAAGAAACAATGAGGAGTGTTTGCAAAGGTTGGGTCAGGTAAGGAAAACGGGAGATCTCCAAAGGGGTAGTTTCATCAGAGAAAATAGAAACAGCTTCGATCGACATGGAAAACATCTGGAAGGTGGCAATCAGATAAGGACTATGGTGAAAGAAATGACATATGGCAGAATTCTGATTGGGGAATTATGGCAATTGGCATCGGGATGGTAGTTGCAATTGGTGAAACTGGAGTAAAGGAAGAGTTGTTCATCAACACGGTTGGAGGGATGTTTTCAATGCCCAAAGATCTCGGTATGGATGACATAGGCAATTTGGAGAGTCGATAGGGAATAAGCCGCATTACAGAGACTCGATGGTTTAGGGTAGGGTAGTGGATCGTTGTAAGGAGGGTGCAGGCACGAGGGATGATTACCAGAACAAGGGTTGAGGCTATGCGTTTGAAGAATCCGGGGAACAAATCTCTCCCCTAGCTACTGGAGCAAATGCCATACCACTGCGACATGGCAGAGGGGTTGCAATCCTAACGCTTTTTTCGGAATTAGGAACCAAGAAAGGCCTTCTAGAAAAGGAGGAACGGGGTGTCGAGGGACGGCTCCAAGAAGCAAGAAATGGAGATTATCAGAAAGATTTTAATAGCAAGGCCATGGTAATCCCAATGAAAGTAGTTCAATTCACCATGAGTCACTTGAAGAAATGTGTTTTTCTTTCCAAAATGGTGTGGTCGATGGTTGGCAAGAGGAAAGATTGCAAAATGGTGGTCAGATAGATGAGGAGCAGAAGTGAATATAAGGTTCCTACTCAACAACTTTCTTCTTGTGGAATGTTCTTCAAAGGAACTAAAGAAAACCATTATCGAAGAGTGACCACTATTGTTGAATGGGGTAGGGTTCTACTTCAAAGAGTGGGAACCTAATTTTTATCTATTATCGCACGAAATGGAGAGAATTCCAGTACGGGTTAAACTCTTCAGTCTTTCTTTGAAATATTGAAGCAGGGAGGTGTTAGGGAAGAGCTAGGTTCATTCATTTGCACAGATACAAATTTTCATCAAGGGGAGCAAGGATCATATGTAAGGATTTGTGTGGAGATAGACCGTAAAGGAACATGGTGGAATGAAATAGAGATGATAATAGAACTAAGACAATAGAAACAAAAGATGGTAATAGACTCTTTCGCAAAGGCCCTAGGGCATTAGAGGATGGATAATGCGAGACATGATGGTGCTAAATGACTTTGAAGTTGGAGAAAGTGTTCGGATAACGTTAAGTAGGCAAATCTGAATAGGGAAAAAGTCGGGATCCTTGAGCTACAGTCGCCACACTTGTGAGAGAAAATAGGTGTAGTGGATGAGATGGAGGACTTTAAGCAAGGCGAAAAGGTAATTGAAGGGAAGGAAGAATTCATTCAATTTTCGCTAGAAAAACACAATAATTTTTTTTTCTTATAATGATATTAATCTTACAGGTTACTTTAATAATAATGTCAATATTAGTGTTAACCCGTCTAAGATAATGATACTTCTCCAAAACTAAAGTATTAATATCCTCTTATTAAGTATAGTGTTAAACCCAAAAGAAAACATTTCTTGTCTATAATTAAAATATCTATTTATTTAATTATTTACTTATTCATTCTATTTATATATATATATATAAATGATGGTTGGTAACCACTATATACAATTAATGCCTTTATTTACTCAAATATCTTAAATTTATTTATTTTATATAAAATAAATAAATAATATAAACAATTTTTATTTTTTTTAAGAAGATCTAATTCTAACTATTTTTTATTACTTTATTTCCTTAAAATTCTTTTTTTTTTTTAAGTTGAAACCAATCCCATCCTTCACGGGAATATGGGAAACCATTCTCTTTTTTTTTCTTCCTTAAATGCTTAAAAGAAATTAGAATTATGTATTTCCCACTTTCTTATTAATGTAATGTAAGCACATATTTACATGTCAAACATTGAATTCATAATGAAGAATAATCACATTAAACTTTCTATTTACATTTATATCTCTCTTTTTTTTAATAAACTATATTCTTGTCCCCTTTTTAAAAGTTTATGAGAGGCTCTTTTTAGATTACCATATGCACATGGTATATTTTAATTCAGCCATGTATTCTTTTAATACTAACCTTCTACCTACCCATATTTCCTTTCCACGTAAGAGGGGCCACCTTAGCATTTTTCCTTCTCTTTTTTAATGAACATCTATTATTATTTATCTTTATCCTTGTGTAGAGTCTTATCTAAGTTCTTAGAATCTCCTTAAGAATATGGGGAAGCTACATTCCATGTCTTTCCATGAAGACTTCTAATTACTAAGAGTGAATACTCATGGGAGAAAAACGTGATAACTTGTAAGACCACTGTGTATGATGTTTTTGATAAAAGGGATAAATGGGTTTTACAGGGACCCAAAACCACAAAGTAACATTAGAAACATAGACCAAAACAAAGGTCTAAAAGACAAAAAGGCTGTCAGAGAGATAAAAACCAGCTAAAACAGACAGCCGCAAAAAACCACAAAAAAACCACGAGAAGGCCAGTAGACAGACAAACTGGGGCCCAGCCACAGCTAATCCATAGTCTTCAGAAACTCGTTAGTAACCTCTTCTAGGTCCACCATATCCTGGACCCCCTCCATGAAAATCTGAGTCATATTTGGGGTAGACAGGGCTTTTCTTTTCATACTTGATCTAGTGCGCCTAGAAACCCCTGCGTCCTCATCTTAGTCTTTCTCCTTATCTAAGTCAACAATCAGCACTCTGTTCTGGGTTTTCTCCACTCTTTCGGTAAAGGCTTTGATGATTAATGAATTATGTTTGGCTATTCTGCAATTCTAATCAACAATTTTTTTCATGGTTCCTTTAATTTTATCAAGATCATTTTTAACAGCACTGTCCTTTTGCATGCTAGCCTTCGCAAAGGTATTCTTCTCCATTTCGAACTGTATTAGCCCAACAACTTTGGCTTCAATTTCCCCCAAATTACTATGAAGAGACATATTTTTGGTCTTCAACTCACTGATTTCATAAAATAACCATTTGGAAAAATTAAATTGGTCCTTAGAGCATCTCTTGGCAGTTCCAATGAAGTCAAAAGGGGGGTCACAATTAGAATTGACACCAAAATTAACCGACTCTACACCTCTGGGAGGGCTACGATTCTCCTTTTGAATATTCTGAGGGGAGTGGGGATCCTCAAGACTGACCTCAGCCGCTTTAGTAGAAACAACAAGAGAATCTTCAAGATAGGAAACTAACTTCTTAGCCAGAGAACTAGAGCTCACCAAAATAGCATTAGGGTTAGCATGACCGGGAGTAGGAATAAAGTAGGCACCAGAGGGCTGGGGGGAGCGGCCAGAGGTAGAAGGGGGGCAGGGGAAGTGAGGAGAGCTTGACACAGCCAGGAGTAACATTAGTCCCATATATACTAGGCTCAGTATCATCCTCATTAGGCTCCAAAGGGGCTAAAGTGTTTGAGAGGGCATGCATATTTTGAAAGTGCTCATAAATGAGCCTTAAAAGACCCGTGTGAAGAATCGAGTATCTTTTAGAGTCCTACTGTGGTCAAAAAAGCTATTTCCTAGGGAACAGAGCAAAAAGAAAGGGATGGAAACACGCACCTTATGTCAGAAGTGATTGAGCAGCACGAAGTGGTATCCATAAACCCTAGTGAAGCGGCCATCAAGAGTGATGTATTGCATTATAACCCTTAGCACTTTTCTCCATAAAGCTTTTATGGTGTCTGCTTCATAGTAACTTTTCGACATCTTGACAAGTTTTTGCTTCTCCATTTCGATCTTAGGGAACCTCATCACAGCTTCATCAGAGAATTTCCTGTCTCTAAAAAAATTATGCTCTTCAACTGGGATACCAGTAACCTCCGCAATCAAAGCTTCATCAATCTGAACTTTCCTCCCAAAGAGGAGAACCTCCCCATTGTTCTAGTTTTTCTCAAAGAAATCAGTAATCTCCTCCTGAGGGTCATGGAGTTTCTCGATGAACGGGAGTAAGCCACCATTTCTTATTTTGCTCCACACTTTCGTGTTCTTGGTGTGTGACTCAAAACTGGTAGGTTCAACCCTCTTCCATTCCCCACCCATTTTTGAGTTCTCAGTGCAAATACTATTGCAAACGGAGAACCTATTCCAGATAGTTCCTTTGCTTCGCAGGACCCACAAAGCGTGCCAAGGTAAATAATTACTCTATTGGATACTCTTGGCCCCATGTAGTCTACTTATTTTGTTAGTCATGACTCGTACCTTCATCATTATTACAAGAAGTTGCCACTTTTCCATTCACCGCATCAAGCACCAGTAAAGCTTGAACATCAGAATGGAGGTCAATCATTTTGTGCCACATGAGGATTTTATCACTCTTAACTCCCTCATTAGCAAAAAAATCTACAACTGCATTCCCCTCGCGATAAGCATGAGTGATTTTAATTTTGTCAAACTTACTAAGTAAAACCTTAGTATCTTCAATCCAATCTTTAATTGACCATGCGGGTTGGGACCTACCACAAAGGTTGTCTATTATATGTTTTGAATCAACTTCAAGCCATAAATTTTTACATTTAATTTCTACTGCATATGTGCTAACAAGAATTTTTTTGGTAATATTATTAAAAAAATGGTATGCCCTCCACGCTCAAGAATGCTAATGAACTAATATTGATACTACCCTTTTAAATATAGTTCATAATCTTCTTATTTTTGGTAATATCATTTCATTCTAGAGAGATTATTTGAACTCTCCTACAACCACTATATTTGTATTCAACGGAGGAAATGATATAAAAACGTAAGGAATGCCCTATTGTTAAAAGATAAACATACTCAATAATAGGAGCTTGGCCATCTGAAACATGTCACTGCTCACTTTATTCATCACGAATTTGCTAAAATATCACTCGGCGTATGTAATGGATGCTCAAAAAATAAAATGAAAGAATGCTAGTCTTATCAAGCATCGTAAGGGACAATGATTGACAAATATTCACGTTCAAGCCATTTATCCTAAGGTATTCAATTTGAACAGGGAAAAAGATGGGGAATCACTATCTGGGGGTATGCGAGCATTCATGGACACCGTGCTATCACCACCAAACTCAGAAGCAGGATTAAATGTAATGACTTTACATCATATGGAGGGGATGTGATTTGAAGAATATTATAATGCTATGACTTTCTTTCATCTGGGACACATTACCTACTTTAGTTTCGCCCATGAGAAGAATACCATATATTTACGGATTTCTCCAACCTTATGCATTAATGGTTTTTAAATGACTATGCCCAAACCTGCATTACCTCAGACAACATGCATTAAACTCTGATATCTTCTCAGATACAGCGGCTGTTCATTGACGAGATTTTGTGACTTATTTCCTGCTTTAACCAAACCTTCATATCCTAGAGTAATTAATGCTCGTTTGCAGTGCCAAGGCTACCCTCAATCTACTCAGAATTTTATATAATTTTTTTTTTTTTTTAATATACCCACAATCCAATGACAAGTCTCAAAGAGTCTCCATTCTTGCAAGAGTAAAGACATCTAAAAATAACTACTCAAATTTCCCTCTCTTTTATTTCTTTATTGGGACACACAATGCTCTCAGGGTAACATTTTTGTTTCCAAGTTTAAAGCTAAGTTGATGGCACAATTGTCTTGCAAGAGATCAATAAGGTTGATTCAATTTTGGAAGTAGGGTGTGAGCTGCTTGGTCTTTCTCAAGATCTAGGAATAGGCTTGGAGAATGCAAAAAGGAGTGGATGTGACAATATCATAAGTGGCATCAACCTAGTGACAAGAGAGTTGCTAGAAGAGTGTGAATGTTACAAGGAGGAGACTCTTACCCCAAAAGAACCAAAAGGGACTTCCAATCTCGAACAATCATCCTTAGAAATAAAGAAATTGGGAATAATGTAGCATGATCTAGTAGGGGAATATCTAGACTATGGACAAAGCAAGAGAAAAGGTAGGAAGTCAAATCAAGAGAAAAGAACTATTGATGGGGATATTGAGTGGTAGGTCAAGATCACTAGTATGTTAACATCGGGGAAGGGGATCTCCACTCTTAGGGAACCATGAGGGTTTTATCTTGGAATGTTATTGGCTTAAATGCCCCTAAAAAAAAGCACTTGGTTAGGTACTACATGGATATGTCCATGGTGGACATCTTTATGATGTAGGAATCTAAAATGTCCAGCGTAGATGTTGACTTGTTTAAAAAGAAGTTCAATTTTTGACATGTGAAGGTTATCAAATTAGAGGGTGCTTTGAGTGGTCTTGTATTTGTTGCAAGTAAATTGAGACATTATTTTTTAAATGTTGAAGTGCATGTTGTTACAAAAATTGATCTATTGAAACATCTTTTCTCCAAAAATAATCTTTTAGGATGTTTAGCTAAAAGGGTAATGTTAAGATAATTTGACCTAAGACTTGTATCTCAAAAGGAAATTAAGGGTCAAGCATTGACCAACAATTCAATTGATGATCCCTCAACATTAGCTTTACCAATAAATAATCATTTCCTGATGATCATGTCCTCTTTGTATAGGATAATGAAACATGGGATTTATATTTTGATGGTTCTAAGTGTTGAAATAGCTCTAGTGCTCATGTTATACTATTATGACCTTTAGGTAAACCAATTCCCTTATCTTACCATCTAAATTTCCCATGGACTAATAACACCATGGAATATGAAATTCTTATCACTGGTTTGCATGCAACATTGTCCCTTACTATTCAAATCTTCATATATTTTGATATTATCAATTAATCATAAAAAAATGAATGGACTTTATCAATAAAAATAAGATAAACTATCTCAATACAATGACCTAGTATTAGAGCCCCCCCTTCCCCCCATCTTGGTTGGCTTAAGCTCAATTTTTGACAACTTGGCCAAATGGAACCAAAGTTGGTCGAGTGGGAGTGGCATAATCAGGGACCATCATAGGAAGCTAATTTTGGCTTATGATGTGAACCTGGGCTTACAAAATTTTAATTTTGTTGGTGGTTACTTATCACAAGATCCATATTACCAAGAATGTTTGAGTGGCCAACATACAAATTGACGGTGACCCTAGAAATTATATCATGTTGTTGAGTGGGACAGAAAACTGTAATGCCCCATCTCGTAACCTAAAGAATGTTGTAATGACTACGAAAGTGTAATAATTTTTATTTTTTAAAAGTGTAAACATGAACTTCATTAATGCAAACATTCCCTAAGATACGCGACGACACACTACATGTAAAACCCATAGCTGACAAAAGTAACTAACATAGCATGTGTTTAATTCTCATAAACTTAAGAGCATACATTCAATAACAATTAAATTACATCAATGAAGGTATAATGTACAAAAATGATTCTTTCTTACACTGCAATTATAATAACATTTACAATACTCATTTCCAAATGAGGTAGGTCATTCAAAAGTGTAAAATTACATGCTTTCAAAAGTTCTCCCCGTTTACAATTGAGGAGTGATACATAAGTAAGGTTTCCATTGATACAAATGATAAATATGAGAAAGTACATTTTCACATACGAGCTCTCCATCCAAGAAGTACTTGTCGCCATGAACAAGAACTGGGGACCCAATGGTGTAAGGTGCACGTTCCATGCAACCAGGTGGTACATGTAGGCCCACCCCCCATGCTAGGAGATAGTAAAAAGGTTCCCTAGACATAAACTACAAACCCTAGACATAGGAAAAAACATAGACAAAACTATATAAGTACAAACTTAACTTAATGGTTACATTTCTTCCAGAACTGAAGGATCAAATACACTAAGTTTACAAGGATATTGTTATTATAGGTGGAGTGTCATCACAATGTTGCATAGGTTTCCCAGGAAAATCTTCCTAGGTTCTGGCCCCCATCTTGGGTTACCATCGTAACCTCTTACGAAACCCGGCCCCACATGCAATCTATTGCAAAATCCATTATCTTCATAATGACAAGATATCGATCTTGCCATTCCAGGCCTTCTCGACTCATCCCCAAGTCTGAACTAGCCCTTGAGTCCATGAGTGAGGCATAATTAATCCCATTAAATATTTTAGACTACCTAATGTATTGATTTAGTTTTCACTGATTAACTAACTCTACATGAGTTACCCTGGCACCACTTTGTGTGTCAACCCTCATAAAGAGCCACTCCCCTAATAATAACACATGGAAACTAATTCCAATAACTAAGCGAAGACAAGGTGCACATAAACCAATCATCACATACCAACCATATAACAACAAACATCACAACATGTTCATAGAACAAGGTGTCTAAAACCGACTAGAACCATGTGCACTACCCTATTTTATTCAAAATATGGAATCATCATAAATACAACTCCCTCATGCAGAAACTATATCTGGAAGACTTATAATCCCATATAACCCCAATTTTCCCAATAAGAGTAGAAACAACTTAAAGCAATTCAGGAAAATAAGAAATCTAATATTAGGATTTTCTAAATCCAATCAAATCATTAACATATAACATGAAATTAATCAACTAGAATATAATTCATTTTTCAATCAATATGAAAATTAAAACTAACAAATAAATCCAATTCCGCATTTAAGCATTATAATGAAAATTTCAATTTCTTTACTTAATACATTTCATTATAAAAAAAATATCTATTCATAATTTTCTTGCACTAAACAAGAGTATTTTATACATTTAAATAAATACACATTCAAATTATTATATTTGAATAATTATTTAAATATATATATATATATTGTAAGAAATAAATTTATCAACATTATTATTTTAAACAAATTATAAATTTTATGAATATATATATATATATATGTTATATATAAAATATACATATTATAAATATTATATATAACAAAAATAAAATAAAAATTATAGAATTGTTAATAAAATATATACATAGGTAGGGGGTCGGTTGCCAAACATAGTCGAATCCCCTTAGTCGGGCATGGCTGTGCAGGCAGCGTCAGCGCTACCTATGAGGGCAGCATTGGGCGATTCCCTCATAGCTAGCTCCCCTATGGGGTTGGCCGTGGGGGTAGCACCCCCTGCACCTCCCATAATTTTTAATTTTTTTTTTTAGAAACCAAAAACCTGCAAATATGAATCGCGTACGAAAATTTAAGAAAAAATCTACATTGCGATTTTACCATAATAAAATGTTATATGTATATTTGTATATGTATATGTATATATATCATTTATATATATATATATATATATATATTAATCAATAAAATAAAATACTATAATCAGGAAATTATTTTCAAGAGGGTTTTCTACAGAAAATTGAGAGATCTAGCAATTTAACAATTTTGTCAGAAATTAACAATTTCCATAATAGAGAGATTCATTTTCAATACAGATTCTCAAAAAAAAATTTATAGGAAATATTTAGAAAAGTTTATCACAAAAGTTTTTGTTTCCTCAAATTAATCAGTGATTTTCATTTACAAATCTATAGAGATTTTTCTTCTATTTCCTTTTGAGAATTTTCTATTATTTAACAATAACCTTCTGTGTTGCTCTTTGATTTTACTATAAAGTTTTGTTTCAAAAATTTTCATAGAGAGGTAACAAGTTTTCTACAGAAATATTTTATCAAGAAGAACAAAATTTTCAATCAAATATTCTTCTACAAGCAATCTTTTAATTTTACAAATTTAACAAAACCTCTACAAAATTAAATCTTTATACAGACAATCTTTTCAAATCACAATACAACTAACTAAATAGCAGAGAACCTATTTTTCTGTAGTTTGAAGAATTGACAGTCGGAGAAAAGCTTTGCCTACTACGTACAATTTCCAAAGCCCTTTTCCAAACTCCACTTTCAAAAGTATGCAAATTACTAAACTAGAAAATAATCCTAAGAACCTCTTCCAGATTTCTCTAAAAACCAAAACCCCAAAAATAAAATAACAATTTTTCCAACAATTTTCTTTTTCATTTTTTCTTTCTCGTGAAGTGCCTTCTTTTTTTTCCTAGTTTTGGCAATATTCTCTCCGAGAAAATCCTCAACAACAATTTTCATTTAATTTTACTAACACTCATGGAAAATCAATAATATCTTCTAACAAAATCATGGATATTTTCTTTTAACAATTATAAAGAATTATTCTATTTTATAGAATTTAAAATTTCAAAAACTAATTTCATTTTTTATACATATTTAAAATTCACATTCACACTAAAGCATTTAAACAATATTTAATATATTAACTCAATAATAGGAAATTTAATCAACTAATTAATTTATTTAATAAATAACTTTAATCACAATGACTAAATTATCTTACCAAATAAACTAATTTAATTAATTAAATAAAATATAAACATTTAATCTAAAATATTTAAAATTAATTAAATAAGCACTAAATTAAAAAGAACATTTTTCTAACATTAAATTCACAAAATAAACCTTGCATAACAAATAACAAGACAAACATAAACATGATGACTAAACATGCCAGACCTAAACTGACGACACACTATGACTAGGTTTGAGGCTAGACTAGGAAAAACCTCGTTACTATCTCCCAATCAACACAACCATTGAGTCTGGACACGCTCAGACCTATGAAACCAGGTGGAGTCACTGTCATGTACCTACAATCTTGCAATCAGACATATAACGTACATGTATATAACCCATGATTCAAACACACCGTGAAGAGAAAATCATAGAAATCATAGGGCACTTGCAAACGAGTGATGCAATACCATTCTCTTCACCAATACAATATCACATCGAACTAAAAAAATAAATATCAATTAATCTACCATGTATGAAAATATAGCAATATCATCTCAAGTAAACATCTATGCTAACATAAAGCATGTCAGAAATAATCATCACCAAACAGTGTATCATCACATCATAAAATAAATCCACCATCACTCTACTACCAACAATCAAATACATCAAAACAAAGTATCAGGGTCTATCAAAGTGAAACATACTATCAAAAAACATAAGAAAAATGGAGAGGTATTACGTCCCCCCCCCTAGGATCAGGTTTACTCATGAAAGCCTGTGAACATATAGGGATAAAGCTCCCTCATGTGTGTTGCATCGTCCCAAGTAGCAGATGCCTCATGACTAGGATCCCATTGGATCCTCACCTGATCAATGTCTTGACCCCTGAGAATGAGCCTTCGGTACTAAAGAATTCCCATGAGCTCCAAAGCCAGTTGCCCGTCCTCTACCTGTAACGTATTCCAATCAAGTACATGAGAAATATCAGGATGATAAGGTCTAAGAACTGACATATGGAAGACATCATTAATACGTGACAAATTATGTGGTAAGGTGAGTCCATACACCATAAGACCAATCCTTTCTAGAATCTCAAATGGCCCAACAAATCGAGGCGCAAGCTTAGAGCCTTTTCCATAACGGATTGGACTCTTTCGTGGTCACACTTGAAGAAATATGCTATCACCAACTAAAAATTGGCAGTCCACTCTATGCACATCGACATACTTTTTCTGTCTATCTTGTGCTGCTATCAGATGTTCTCTAATGTGATCAACATGTTGCTCCATGTATCAAAGCATCTTAGGTCTAAGTAACACTCTATCATCAAGTCGATCCCAACTCAATGGAGTCCGAAAAGGACGTCCATATAATGCCTGAAATGGGGGCATACCTATGGAACTTTGATATCCATTATTGTAAGAAAATTCCACTAAGTATAGATAATCTTTCCAATGTGATTGTTGGTCAATTACATACATTCTAAGCATATCCTCAAGAATTTGATTGACTCTCTCTGTCTGACCATCGGTCTCAGGATGATATGTTGAACTGAAGTTCAGCTATGTACCTAGAGCATGTCGTAATGAAGTCCATAGGGCTGATGTAAACATGGGATCTCTATCTAATATAATCCTAAGAGGAATTTCATGCAACCTTACAATATCCTCCATGAATATCCTAGCTACAGATGAAGCATTATAAGATGATCGAACTGGAGAAAAATGTGTTACCTTAGTCAATCTGTCAACAGTAACCATAATGTCATCATGTCGATGTGATGACATAGGTAATCCAACAATGAAATCAACTGATATAACATCCCATTTCCATTTCGGAATGAGATGTGGCTGCAATAATCCAGCGGGATGTTGATGCTCAACTTTAACTCTCTAGCACTCAAGACATCTCGATACAAAATCAGTGATATCACGTTTCATACCGGTCCAAAAGTACAACTGTCAAAGATCTGCATACATCTTGTTAACACTAGGATGAGCTGAGTAAGGTGCTCGATGTGCCTCAGTCATAATCAATGTGAGAAGACCTTCTGAATATGTTACATAGATACGATCTAAATGTCGCAATAAACCATCTGGTTCAAGAGTATACCCTGTGAATCTACCCTCAAGAGGTCTACCTGATTCAATCTCCATCTTCACCACCTAATACAATCTATCTGTAGGAAGTGCTGCTAAAATTTGGCTCCTTAGATCAACTTCAAGAGTAATAGAAAAAATCTCATGTCGTCGGTGACTGAGAGTGTCAGCCACTATGTTCTCTTTTCCCTGAACATATTTCACCTCAAAATCATACTCACATAAGAACTCCATCCACCGTCTTTGTCTAGCATTCAAATTAGGCTATGTAAAAATATATTGCAGACTATGGTGATCACTATGAAGTTCGAAGTAGTGACCCAATAAGAAATGCCTCCATCAAACCAATGAATGAACAACTGTGGCAAGTTCCAAATCATGAGTGGGAGAATTTAGTTCGTGATCCTTGAGTTTGTGAGACTCATAAGTGATCACACATGCCATTCTTGCATCGGTACTACTCCTAAACCCTCCAAGGATGCATTAGTGCAAACCACAAAATCCTTAGCAGGATCAGGAACAACTAATATAGGCACATTAGTAAGCTTTTCCTTAAGTGTCTGAAAAGTGAATGGACAGTGCTCTATCCAGAGAAATTTCTTCCCTTTCCTCTAAAGAGAAGTAATGGGGTGCCCAATCCTAGAAAACCCCTCAACAAATTGTCTATAATATATCCAACAAGACCCATAAAACTATGAACCTCAGCTATGTTGGTAGGCATGGGCCAATCAACAATAGCTTGGATCTTCGAAGGATACACAACAACACCCTTTCCATAAATCACATGACCAAGTTATTTCACCTTAGTCTGAAAGAAGTCACACTTCTTTAGGTTTGCGTACAATTTATTCTCCCTCAAGCACTACAATACCTATCTCAGATGCTCTTCATGCTCCTTCATATTTCTCAAATATATCAAAATATCATCAAGAAACACAAGGACAAAATGATCAAGGTATGTGTGAAAGACACCATTCATTAAACTCGTGAAAATTGATGGTGCATAATTTTTTAACCCAAATGGTACTACTGTGAATTCGTAGTGCCCATAGTGAGTTCAAAATTTTGTTTTATGAATGTTCGCTTCTACAATGCATAATTGATGGTAACCTAATTTTAGATCAATCTTATAGAACACATTAGCTCCCTTGATATGATCGAAAAGATCATCAATTCTAGGTAAAGGATATCGATTTTTTATCGTTACTTTGTTCAATTGACCATAGTCAATACACAATCTAAGTGATCCATCCTTCTTCTTTACAAAAATGATAGGTGCTCCCCAAGGAGAAACACTTAGAAGAATAAAACCCTTATCCAAAAGTTCCTCCAACTGGATAAGAAGCTCTTCTAATTCTTGAGTAGTCATTTTGTATGGGGCTCGAGATATAGGCTCTACTCCAGGAACTAGGTCAACTCTAAAATCAATATCTCATTTTGGTGGCATACTAGGTATATCACTAGGATATACATCTAGGAATTCCCTGAGGATAGGGTGATCATCAAGTGATATCTATTGACTCTCCCCTACCTCCAAGTCATTAACTGTTGTTGCAAATAGTTGACAACCTTGACGAAGACATCTCTTCAATTGCATAGAAGAAATCATCTGCAATGAGATAGGTCTTTGAACACCTATAATTTCAACTTTTTCACCTGAATCACTAATGCAACTTATTGTCTTCATTCGATAGTCAATCACAGCATGATGAGATTCTAACCAATCCATACCTAAAACAATATCATACGAACCAAGATGTGTAACATGAAGATCTACTAAGGTAGATAATGAACCAATTCTTAGTTCACATTTGCGTACAAGGTTCTCGACAACTACCTTCACCCCAGAGGTGAATTCTACCTGCCACTTACCACCTTGCTCTACCGCCACCAGACCACATTGCTCAACAATAGTAGGTGATATAAATGAATCAGTAGCTCCAGAATAAAAAAGAATAGTAACATTAGTACCCTGTAACTGACCTAAAGTCTCAACCACTGTATTTTGATGACCAACTTGGTGGTTATTTACTGCAACATAAATTGTATGAGAATGACCTGCATCCCCAACTATAGGCTCAGAAGCTGTCGGTCACTACCCAAATCCTAATGAACCTCTCATAGGACACTGCCTAGCAATATGTTCTAGCTAACCGCAATAATAACAACCAGTACCTCTACCAAATCCTCTCCCACCCGAAGGTGCATTGGATTGCTAAAAGCTGCCTCTACTAACAATAAACTATGCACTCTGAGTTGGTTGATCCTACCCATCACACATATTGCGCCACTAGTTACGATTATTTCCTGACTGAGAACTATTACCCTGCTAGGCTGTGAATTATTATTCTTCTGTGGATTACACTGCTATTGTTGTCCACCCTTAGCAGGTGTCTGTTGGTTCCTAGAGGAACCTCCTGTCTATATCTAACCACCTTGTGGACCAAAAATTGCTATAAGTGCACTACCTATCTAGACACCTGTATGTCCACCCAATGCCACAGTCAGATTCTCTTCCATAATACATGCTTTCTCAACTGCAACCTCCATAGTCTTCAGTTTGAAGACTCTAACTCCTCCACTAATGGGGGCATTCAAACCCCTAATAAAATGTTGTACCAACATTGCCTTGTTGTCTCCAATACCTACATATTTTTTTATCTCATAAAATATGCATTCATACTGCTCAACCGATAAAGCCATCTTACACAAATCATGAAACTCATCAACTCATTGTTGTCTCCAATGCTCAGATAGGAAATGTGATCTAAATCTTTCTAAGAAAATTTCCCAAGAAACTGACCCAATCTCCAGATGAAGCTTCTGCTCCTCAAAACGCCACCAAGTTGAGGAAAAACCTCTCAGATGCATGATGGCGTATCTAGCTTGGGTATTTCTACCATATAGGTGCATAGCAAAACATCTTTCCAAGTCTAATAACCAGGTCTCTGCTTCCAGACCACCACCTGTACCATCAAATGTAGGAGGATGTTCCCTCACTAAATCTCTCATATGTCCTGCAACTATGGCATCCTACTCTGTAGTACTAACAACCCTCCTAAGAGATCTATCACATTCCCTAACCACCTTTTGATCAACTTCCTACCTCACAGCAAGTATGGCAAGTACCTCTTCTAGTAATGGACGCAATTGTGCTCCCTCAACCTCTGGCTGAATTGGATTCCGTTCCCCACTTGTTTGTTCCAACTGAGGACCCAATTGTTCAACATGCTCACTCACATGAGAGCTCTAAGGGGGAGTAACCTAGTGGTTTGGACCACGGCCTCGACGTCAACCTCGACCACGACCTCTACCATGGTGTCTAGGCATGATCCAACACAAAAAAAAAAACAAGTCTCAGATACAAAATAGAAAAGACCAATAGAAAATAATACTACATAGTCTAACATCTAGGACATCCTAATGGGCTCATAATTACCCAGAGCATCTAGTGTTAGAACCTTTGCTCTGATACCAATCTATAATTCCCCGTCTCGTAACCTAAAGAATGTTGCAATGACTACGAAAGTGTAATATTTTTTTATAAATAAAACTATAAACATGAACTTCATTAATGCAAACATTCCCTAAGATACGTGATGATGCACTACATGTAAAACCCATAGATCACGAAAGTAACTGACATAGCATGTGTTTCATTCTCATAAACTTAAGAGCATACATTCAATAATAATTAAATTACATCAATGAAGGTATAATGTACAAAAATGATTATTTCTTACATTGCAATTATAATAACATTTACAATACTCATTTCAAAATAAGGTAGGTCATTCAAAAGTGTACAATTACATGTTTTCAAAATTTTCCCCCATTTAGAATGAAGGAGTGATACATAAGTAAGGTTTCCACTGATACAAATGATAAATATGAGAAAGTACATTTTCACATACGAGCTCTCCATCCAAGAAGTACTCGTCGCCATGAACAAGAACTGGGGACCCAACGGTGTAAGGTGCATGTTTCACCCAACCAAGTGGTACCCATAGGGCCACCCCCCATGCTAGAAGATAGTGAAAGGGTTCCCTAGCAATAGCCTACAAACCCTAGACATAGGAAAAAACATAGAAAAAACTATAGAAGTACAAACTTAACTTAATGGTTACATTGCTTCTAGAACAGAAGGATCAAATACAGTAAGTTCAAAAGGATACTGTTATTATCAGTGGAGTGTCATCATAATGTTGCATAGGTTACCCAAGTGAATCTTACTAGGTTCCAGCCCCCATCTTGGGTTACCCTGGTAACCTCTTACGAAACTCGGCCCCAGATGCAATCTATTGTGGAATCGATTATCTTCATAATGACAAGATACTAATCTTTCCATTCCAGGCCTTCTTGACTCATCCCCAAGTCTGAACTAGCCCTTGAGTCCATGAGTGATGCATAATTAATCCCGTTAAATATTTTAGACTACCTAATGTATTGATTTAGTTTTCATTGATTAACTAAGTCTACATGAGTTACCCTGGCACCACTTTGTGTGTTGGACCTCATAAAGAGCCACTCCCCTAATAATAACACAATGAAACTAATTCCACTAACTAAGGGTAGATAAGGTGCACATAAACCAATCATCAAATACCAACCATATAACAACAGACATCACAACCTGTTCTTAGAACCAGGTGTCTAAAACTGAATAGAACCATGCGCACTACCCTAGTTTATTCGATATATGGAATCATCATAAATACAACTCCCTCATGAAGAAACTATATTTGGAAGACTTGTAATCCCATATAACCCCAATTTTCCCAATAAGAGTAGAAACAACTTAAAGCAACTCAGGAAAATAAGAAATATAATATTAGGATTTTCTAAATCCAATCAAATCAATAACATATAACATGAAATTAATCAACTAGAATATAATTCATTTTTCAATCAATATGAAAATTAAAACTAACAAATAACTCCAATTCTGCATTCATGCATTATAATGAAATTTTCAATTTCTTTACTTAATACATTTCATTATAAAAGAAATATCTATTCATAATTTTCTTGCACTAAACAATAGTATTTTATACATTTAAATAAATACACATTCAAATTATTATATTTCAATAATTATATATATATATATATATATATATTGTCAAAAATAAATTTATCAACATTATTATTTTAAACGAATTATAAATTTTATGAATATATATATATATACAATATATATATAATATACATATTATAAATATTATATATAACAAAAATAACATATAAATTAAAGAATTGTTAATAAAATATATACATAGGCAGGGGGTCGGCTGCCATACATAGTCGAACACCCTTAGTGGGGCGTGATTGTGAAGGCAGCGCCGACGCTGCCTGTGAAGGCAATGTTGGGTGTTTCCCTCACAGTTGGCTCCCCTATGGGGTCAGTCGTGGGGGTAGCCCTCCCTGCGCCTCCCATTATTTTTTATTTTTATTTAGAAACCAAAAACCTGCGAATATGAATCGCGTACAAAAACTTAAGAAAATTCTACACAATGATTTTACCATAATAAAATGTTATATATATATCATTTGTATACATATATATATATATATATATATGTATATATATATAATTTAATCAATAAAATAAAATACTATAATCGGGCAATTATTTTCAAGAGGGTTTTCTACAAAAAATTGAGAGATGTAGCAATTTGACAATTTTGTCAAAAATTAGCAATTTTCATAACAGAGAGTTTCATTTTCAATCCAGATTCTCAAAATATTTTCTATAGGAAATATATAGAAAATTTTATCATAGAACTTTTTGTTTCCTCAAATTAATCGGTGAGTTTCATTTACAAATCTAGAGAAGATTTTTCTTTTGTTTCCTTTTGAGAATTTTCTATTGTTTAACAATAACCTTCTATGTTGCTCTTTGATTTTACTATAAAGTTGTTTCGAAATTTTTCATAGAGAGGTAACAAGTTTTCTATGGAAATATTTTATCGAGAAGAAAAAAAGTTTCAATAAAATATTCTTCTACAGGAAATGTTTTAATTTTACAAATTTAACAAAACTTCTACAAAATTAAATCTTTATACAAACAAACTTTTCAAATCACAATACAACTAACTAAATAGCAAAGAACCTATTTTTTTGTAGTTTGAAGAATTGACAGTTGGAGAAAAGCTTTTCCTACTACGTACAATTTTCAAAGCCCTATTACAAAATCCACTTTCAAAAGGATGCAAATTACTGAACCAAAAAATAATCCTGAGAACCTGTTCTAGATTTCTTTTAAAACCAAAACCCCAAAAATAAAATAAAATTTTTTCCAACAATTCTCTGTTTCTTTTTTTCTTTCCTGTGAAGTGCCTTCTTGTTTTTCCCAATTTTGGCAATATTCTCTTCGAGAAAATCCTCAGCAAAAATTTGCATTTAATTTTACTAACACACATGGAAAATCAAAATATCTTCTAACAAACTCACAGATATTTTCTTTTAACAATTATAAAGAATTATTCTATTTTATAGAATTTAAAATTTGAAAAACTAATTTCATTTTTTATACATATTTAAAATTCCCATTCACACTAAAGCATTTAAACAATATTTAATCTATTCACTCAATAATAGGAAATTTAATCACAATGACTAAACTATCTTACCAAATAAACTAATTTAATTAATTAAATAAAATATGAAGTTTTTATCTACAATATTTAAAATTAATCAAATAAGCACTAAATTAAAAAAGAACATTATTCTAACATTAAATTCACAAAATAAACCTTGCATAACAAATAACAAGACAAACATAAACGTGATGACCAAACATACCAGACCTAAACTGACGACATACTGTGACTAGGTTTGAGGCTAGACTAGGAAAACCCTCGTTACTATCTCCCAATCAATGTAACCATTGAGTCTAGACATGCTCAGACCTATGAAACTAGGTGGAGTCCGTGTCATGTACCTGCATTCCTGCAATCAGACATATAACATACATACATATATCACCCATGATTCAAACACACCATGAAGAGAAAATTGTGGAAATAACAGGGCATTCAAAAACGAGTGATGCAATAGCATTCTCTTCACCAATACAATATCACATCGAACTGAAAAAATAAATATCAATTAATCTACGATAAGAAAATATAGCAATATCATCTCAAGTAAACATCTAAGCTAACATAAAGCATGTCAGAAATAATCACCACCAAATAGTGTATCATCACATCATAAAATAAATCCACCATCACTCTACTGTCATCAATCAAATACATCAAAACAAAGTATCAGAGTCTATCAAAGTGAAACATATTGTCAAAAATCATAAGCAAAATGGAGGGGTACTACAAAAACCCATGTTGGTCCCTTAGGGACCCCATCCTCTTGGCATAAAATATCATAACGAACTTTGGTATTTTCTGATTTTCTCACATATGAAAAGTTGGTAATAAAGTGGGTGATGTGCTTGTAAATTTGGGATCCTTCACACCAAAAATTATTATATGGGATGACCTTTCATTAATCCCAAAGTATGTGTGAGAGATTTTATCAAATGGTGAAAAAGTACTTTAATATTGAGTTTGATCTAAAATCTTTATTGGCTCAAACTGAAAACTAGCAAAAAATGCATTTAAGGAAATCATTAAATCCCATGCAATCTTTTCATAAGTTGCCTCTTACTCTACTCATTCATTTTTCGTGGGTTTTTCTACATAATTCCTAGTGTTGTTTGGTTTGAGGTGTATTTATTTATGGCTAGCAACCATTTCCACCTCCTATGAGGTTTGGAAGAATGATAAGGACATCTAGACTATCCTTCAAAGGGGAAGTTTAGCAATTTGTGTTGAATGCATGATGGGAATGATCCTAATATTTTGATGGAATTTTCCAATTCTTGTAAAGATGTCACTATTACTATCAGGGAGTACTCCTATGTTAATATGGAACCTATTACTAAAGTTACCAACCTCCCTTTGAAGGGACATGTCTCCCTAGGAAGATGAATAGTGTTGATTAGTTTGAGGTGAATATAGTTATGGATGGCAACCTTTTCCACCTCCTATGAGGTTTGGAAGAATGATAAGGACATCTAGACTATCCTTCTTTGGGGAAAGCTAGCCAATTATGTTGAAGGCGTGATGAGAATGATCCTAATATTTCCATGGAATTTTCTAGTTCTTAGAAATATGACACTATTACTATTAGGGACTATTCCTTTGCTAATATGGAACTTATTACTAAAGTTACCAACCTCCCATTGGAAGGGACATGTATCCCTAGGAAGCCAACAAGCAATTTTCAAAAGGAGATTGAAATATTTTTAAAGAAAGTGGTATAGGTCAATTGACTGTAGAATGAGTTTAAGAAAGATGACCTCTCGGGGGTTTGGAGTAGAACGGTAGAAGTTCTAATGCATTATGTAACCCTGGAAGGTAGGTTTAAGCACTTTCATGCCCACCTATTTCTAATGCTAAATATTTTTTGTTACAATGCTAAAATTAACTTGAATTTTGTATTATGTCTTCCTTGGAGCAATCTATTCAAGTTGTCCAAGATAAAGTGAATAATTCATCTCTTCAACAGGGGTTGATTTACAAATTGGTCCATTTTTAGGAAACCCTTTCCCCTTCTTTCACTTCTACTAAGAAAATATTTCTTGTGATTCATGACTCTATTAAACCCTTGGTAGGTCCCTCCTCTACCCCTTGTACAAATTTTCCATCATCCTCCTTTGAAAGAATTACTAGGGCTAAAGGTAAATGCTTTGCCACTAAGGCCCCCACTGTCGGTTGCTAAAAAGTGTTTCATTTTTGGACCCCACTCAAATTTCCATTTTTTATATAGACAATTCAGATGGTGAATCCTGGAAGCCCACCCTAGATGGCTCCTATACTAGTTCCCCTATTCATGAGGATTTCTCTAAAATCTCCAAATCCCCCTATTCAATAACCCTCCCAGCCCACTACATTCCCATACTCTTTGTGTGAATTAGGATAAGTCCCCCGAAGAACCCTAGTTGTATGAACATGATGGATGAAAAAAATTTACCCCCCTGAAGCTTGAAATTAATGACCTAACCAAGGCCATGAATTATGTCTAGAATAACACCCTTAAAAGGTTGCTTGCCAAAATTATCATGGCTAAGGATAAAATTCAAATTTTGGAAGAAAACTTTCTAAATCAAAAGGATACATGGGTAGGTGAGGTGGATGGTGAAGGTCACTTGGCACTTTTTTCTTCCCTCACGAAGTCCCTTAGTAAGTGGGCCAATTGGTATAATGAAGTTGATGAGCTCAGGGAAGTGGTTGGTACTAAGGAGGAGAGAGAGAAGTTGTAGGAGGATCTAGCTACCATACATAGCAATCAAGATAAAATACTCTTATGTGTTTGTAGGAAATTGCGGACTATAGCAACGAGATGATCAAGAACATTGCGATCAAAGAAGAAGGGTAAGAAAGAGAGTAGTTCAAATTTGCCCAATACTTAGGAGGATCAACTTGTGCAAAAGAAGTGTCTATTCTTTGAAGAAAAAAATTAGTTTTTGAAAAATGAATGGAAGGCCATTAATGGCCTTAAGGTGTTGGGTGACTAGTAGCTAGTCTAGTCCTTGGCTAGTTATCCCTTGTGTTTTTGTTTTTCCTTTCCTTTTCTAGTCTCTATGTAACTGTTATTTTTTTCTTTTCGGGTGCCTCATCTCTCATGAGTTTCATTTTTTGGCCTTGATGGCCATTTTTTAAATGGTGAAGGGACCTTCTCAACTTTAATCTAATCAAATTGATCTAGCATTAGAGATATTAAAGTGTTTTTCTTCATGTAGCATCACAAATTTTTACCATTGACAATTTCACACTAGGTTTTGCTCCCCCTATGTGCTTGGAACTAATCATGCACATAATTTCCTAATTTTGTGTGTAATTTCTTGTTTTAAAACATTTATTTAAAAATCAAACCTAAGGAAACAAAGCGGGAATTTAATATTTTTTCCCTGACACTTTGGATCCATCAAAAGAAAGAATTGAGTCTAGGGCACATGGCACCTTAGGCTTGCTATTTTTGTTCCAAATTAAATACATAAGTGTTAGTAATTTACTATTTGAATCAAATTTCAATTTTCAGCTATCAAGATGTAATTTTTAGAAAATTATATTAATTACATATAAATACATAGTTTTTTTCAAAATTTTAAAAGAACAAGCGATTTTGAAGGAAAATCCAATAGAGAAAATTAAGTGTCCCAAATCATTCAAGAGTAGTCAAGGGAAGAATTTTAAGAATTATTGTAGTATTTTTTCATTCAAGCATCATGTCAAGTTGTACCGTAGAAAAAAGTATTTCTTGCTTGATCATGTCTTGGATTGCTGCAACAACATGAAGAATCTACCCTTGAATGTATGAATCCAAGATCAATTTTCATGGAAATATTTAGACATCTTGAAGGCTTGGAAATAATTAAAGATTAATTTGTAAAGTTATTGAAGACATCTCTTTATTGAACAAGTCAAAATACCAACAAAAAGTCACTTTTGGGTTCGAAAATTAGACTTTCGAAGGCATACACCTATCAAGAACTAGAGGGCAGATCGAGGGCTTTAGTTTCCACCTTTGGATTTTCAGAAATTCAAAAGTGGACTGATTCAATATTGATGGAAAATGGGTCCCACTGCCAGGACTAATTTTTTTTTCTATAGTTTTCGATATGCATTTGTCCAAAACAGGCTCCGAAACAATTTCCCAAATTTGGGACTAATTCGCCCATAATGGTGAATGAGTCCCAATAGGCCAAAATTTTAGCATAAAAAACACTTCAAATGTCTATGGTTCACAAGTTTTATGTGAGTTTTTCTCCTTTTTTTTATGTATTTAATTTTGGAGTACTAACACTTGTACATCTTGAAATCAAAACAAGTCAACTGAAAATTGATTCTTGAAAGTGATGAGTGTCACTTCAATCCAGATCAAATCTAAGTGGTTGTAGATCTGAAGTGAATTTGAGGGATATTGAAGGTAATTTTCTCATTCATGCATCAAAAACCTACAAGTTGACAAGTCACAAAATCTGCATTTTATCAATAATCAATGAACTTCTGACAATCAAACCTAGAGGAAAAAAGCTATAGGTTGGTGTCCTAAGATCTACATTTTTAGACCTAAGGAAGGAAACACACATTCTAGGGTATCCTTACACCCTAGACCAACAAGAATCAACTAAAATTCACAAGTTAGGTGCATGTTTGTTTATCCTCGTTTTTGGACTTTGATTTTGTCTGCTTGTTTCTAGTTTGTCATTATTCGCAACATAATGCTACATTTTTCATAATTTACATAGTTACATCATTGCATCAAATAAAAAATCCAATCTCTAATTCCTTCAAAGAATTAGATTCAAGGTTGATTGACTCACCTTTTAAATTTCAATTCAATCCCATACAATTTTCAATCTTTATTCCAATGTTTCTAGAAAAGTTTTTCATTTCTAGTGATCTACCCATTAGACCTAGGATCTCCATTTCCAACGAAACATTTTGGTGAACCTGATGTATATTACACTTGCAATTTTGATCAAATTTGATTGCATAAAATATTAAAATTTATTGAAAACCTAGATTATTTGAAAATATCTTGATAATTTGTATTTATTTTCAAAAACCTATCCATTTTCACAAGTTTTTCATCATAGAAAATTGCAAAAAAATGAACTAAACTGCATAAATTTTCAAATTTGATTTTCGGCTTAGATCTAAGTTAGTTTCATTGGTAAAATTAATTATAATATTACTCTATTATTTATGCATGCATATTTTAGTGAAAAACATTAAAAAAATGAAAAAATCACACAATATTTTCATTGCAAAAGATCAAAAGTATTGCTCTTTTGTATTTTTTGGAGAACTAATTCAATTATTGTATTCAATTTATATAAATTATAATTTGAAAGTATTTAATTTCCATAAAAATATCCAAAATTGCATGCATACATTGCTTCATAGAGAAAAAATAGGTTTTCATGCATTTCCAAAAATCTATTCACTTCGATACCTAAACCTTTGAGACATGGGACCTTTAGATAGTATTAATGATTTCAAGAATTTAAATTTTTCAAAATTACCTACCTAGTCTAGGACGTGCTTGTGTGCATCTCTACTAGTGTCGTCTATCTAGATTTGGTTCTTGATTTGGCACTATGTTTTGTAAAGAGTCTAATTTTTTTTGTACATAAATAGTTTGATCCATAGGGAAAATATTAACATGTTTCCTTTGTTGCAAAGATGGTTGTTGTTATACCAAAATATTGACCTATTAATTTCTGATACAACTGCCAAAGTTAATAGGTCCACAAGAGGTGGTTAAGCCATGTCACAAACCTAACCATTGCACTCCACAATACAAGGAGACCAAGGTCACACACCTTGCAAAAATCCCCCCAATGAAAGTGAGGGGTTCATAACTTTCACCTAGGTTATGATACCAATTTTTGCAAAGATAGTTGTCATTGCACCAAAAGACTTGTCTCTTAATTCCTTATATAGCTACCTTAGTTAATGGATCCACAAGAGGTGGTTAAGTCATGTTACTAACCTGAGCATTATATTGCATAGCACAAGGAGACCAAGGGCACACACCTTGCAACATCCTTTTCAAAGACGTGGTTTTGATATGAAAAAATATGTCTTTTCTCCATATAGTTTTTCTACCTATGATAACATTGTGAAGGAACAAAATACAATCATTGACACATTTATTAATACCACTTTACCTAATCCTCGTTATGCTCCCATCATATCCCCTACTTGTGAGATTGTTTTGGTGAAAAAGGATGCAATCATTGATAATCATGAAAATGATGTTTGTTCTTGTCCCAATATCTCACCTACTTATGAATAAGGTATTTTGGTGGAAGATGATCCAATCATTGAGATTCATTATAATCATATTTGTTTCTCTCCCTTAACTTCTCCTACTTGGGAATATATTGTGGCATAAGAAGATGACATTATTTATACATCTATTTCAAAATATAGTAGGATGGATTGGATGGATGAAGATACTAAATTGACATTAGATCCCCCATCGACAGAAGATCATCAACAAGCAGTTAAATCAATTGAGATTATGAATGAATAATTGACTATTGGATCTTATTTAATTATGGGACATCGTAAAAATCCACTAATTATTTGACCTTAAAAATCACTTTTCATTACAAGACCTAATCCTCATAGACATATCTTCAACTTTTCAAAAAAAAATCACTAGTAATCATGCACAACACTATTGGTTGAAGCAACCATGTTATCATGCAGTTCCTCACACATATAACACTAGAAATAATAAGAAAAGAAAGTAAGCACCAATATCAATCCAATTACCTCAACCATATATTCAACCCCCACCTAGTATTCCTTATCATAGTGGTAAATAATATGATCTTTTTGATAAAATTTGTAATACTCTAGCAAAGATTTCCCTTTTGGAATTGACTCAAACATCACTACATAGCATAGGATGCTCCAAGAGGCTTTGTACAAGATTGATATCTCACCCTCAATCAAACCAAATGATGTAGTAGCCTTGTTTGAGTGTATGTTCAAAGGAAAAATGGTTGGATATTACATTCTCACATCATGAATTACCCTCACTTGAGATAAAAAAAAAAATGAAGCTTTAATGATAATGGTCGTCATTAATAAATTTAGGGTTAGACGTACTCTTATAAGTAATGGATCAACTCTTAATGTTTGTAGTATTGATATATTAGGTAAAATTAGCATGGATAAGAATCTCATGTAAACCCTTTAATGATGTTTATATTAGTGGATTTGACAATGTTAGTAGGTGACACATTAGGAATAATCATGCTACTCATCAAGGTAGGACCTATTATTTTTCCTACCCTCATCCATATCATTCTAGGACCTCTTTCATATAATCTTCTCCTTGGTAGATTGTGGCTTCATACAATGAAGGGAGTATCATGTAATTTTCACTATGAGATGAAGTATGAATATAGTAACAAAATATATAAGGTAAATTTAGATGAGCGATGTTATAATTCACATGCCCAAGTCAACCATAACACTTCCAACTCTCTGAATACTTTGATCCCAACTTCAAATTTAGAACCTATAAATATTGAAGCTAATCATGATTATATTTCACATATAACAAAACTCTTAGATGATAATTGGGGTTTGTTAAGTTTTGAAAGGAATAATTTTGTTTCTCTTCTATGCTAGGGAGATAAATAACCAAAATCAAACACTCTCATTCAAGAAAAAACCCTAGAGATCTCAACTTCAGGGTGATCCCACAAAGTTGGTTTACAATTTCTAGGAGATTTTGATTTTTGCTGAAATCACATATTTCTAGAAAAAATAATGAGTTAAGCCTTATAAAGTTCCATTTAAAGCATTCCAATTGAAGAGATTTTGATCAGAATACCTTAGATAAAACCCCCTTGGATAGAACCCTGCTAGTTTTAAACCATACATATAACAGAGTCTCCTTTACACCTATCAAAATACTGATAAAAAACCACTTTTGATTTACCTTTTCGGGGATCAAATGAATTCATTTAAAATTTATTTTTTGTCAGTATATAGTCCTTAGTATAAGCTTCCCAAAAAGTATAATTTTAAATAAATTTAATTTAATTATTATATTTATTTTGTATTTCTTGTGAATGTAGGTTTTTCACTAAAAATCAAGTTCTTTGTTATGTACATGTGGAAAAATAGAAGATTATTAAAAATAAAAATTGAAAAATATGAGTGCACCAGATATTGAAGTCCTTGATCCAAAAAAAAAAAAATTTCAATACATACAAAAAATGTTGTGTTATATAGTCCACCTATGTCTGAATTGTAATTGGTTTGAGTTCGATACTTGATTAAGGAAAGATTATTCAATAAAACACTATGAAAACAATTGGAAGCACTAGATATCATAGTTAAAAATCTAAATTCAAAAAAAATATAATTTTATCCTCCATGGAAAAAATGTTATGTATTATATGGTGAGCGTCACTCCTTAAAAATGGTGTTTACTGAAAAAAACTAGTTTTCGAAGGAGATGGAAAAAGATGTGCAATTTGATTCCAAAAATTTTGAAAAAATATATATTTAGAATCTATAGAAAAAATGGCACAAATCACTATTTTGCATCATCTTCAAATTCATCACGGTTTAGCCAATATAGTTGCTCGAAAGTGAAGATTTAGTTAGGAAAAATCAGTTCAGTGTCCAGTTTAGCCAAAAATTGTAAACCAATATTGTGGGATCACCCCTCAAGTGTGCAAAGGAGAAAGAGATCTTGCAATAGGGTTGTTTTGAAAACTAATTGTAAGCTAATGAGGGGTTCACAACTAGGATAGGGCTTGGAAAGACAAATGCAATGCAAGATGTAATGCTTAACCCTAATTTGATACAATATTTAATTAGATGACCTAGAAATGCATGTAAAATAGAATTTAGAAAGAAACAAGATGAAATGTGTGCACCTGGAAACTTGTAGAAGATTGAATGGAGGTCTGAATTGTTGAAAAAAATGATTTTAATGTTGATTAGTATTCGTACCCCAATTTGGGTGATTTCGCCCTAGATCTAAATTTTTGTATAGAAACTAGAATCTGGCAAATGGGTATCTGAAACTACAAAAACCTTAAACTTGACCTAAATTGGGACTCATATGCCAGAACTGGCGTATTAGTCCAATTAGGGTTTTTTGAAGCTTCAAAGTCTAAATCTGGTCTTTAAGGTCTACTTTGCACTTCCCAGTTGACTACTAGATTTGAAACCCTGATTTGCAACCTATAGAAGTCTTCCAAGTATCTCTAATGAAAGGTGAAAAATTTGACAACTTTGAACACTTTGACAACTTTCTCCAACTTTCTCTTCAATGTATCTTCAACCTAAACCTCCAAATCACACACTGAGGAGAGGGAAAAATGTTGTTTTGTTAGTGAGTAGGTGTTTTCCTTAGTCAAACCTTGTTTTGGTAATCAAACCTTGAAATGAAATTAAATAGGAATGGAGAATGATGAATGAAAAAAATGTGATGTTACAGCTCACCAAACCCTATCAATAAGGTGTTGTAAACATGTATGAAGTGGCTCAAATGGATGTAGATCTTAAATCTTGCTTGAATAGGATAAACATTGAATGAAATGATAGCTTGAATCATGAAACCCTACATCACAATTGCTAGTGCAAAAACAAACATGATGCATGAATAATTTTACATGATGCTTGATGCTTGAGTAATGCTCTAAAATGCTTGATAATTTTCCCTTGAATGTGTTGGTTGTTTTAAAGAAGCAAGTAAATCTCGTTGAGCATCTATGAATTTTCCAGATTCAATTCTTGAATACTTAGGAGGTGAGTGGACAATGAACGAGAGGAAGCTAGAATGCTTCCCTCGTGCACTTTGGGCTCCGCAAAACCTAGGAGGGTGATCCAAAAATGCATTTCCAACAATCTTCTAGACAATTATATCACACATTGTATATTAAATAGATATATTCTCACTGAAATGCTAAATAGATACAATCCTCAAAGAAACTAGCACTTTCTTTAACATGATTAAACATCTATAGCTGAGAATACCACATAATACCAACTACACACAATATAAATGAATTGTAAAATTGTTTATGAATATTCAACATTCTCAAATTGAAACATCATTTTAGTGTATTCATTAATGGCTTGCCTACACACAGGCTAACCTAAGCCTACTTAGGCATTGATTGATGCATGACTCATTGACATAGACTAGATATTTTCTAGATATTTACCTGATATTTTTTCCAGCTCTTGGATATTTCTCCTTTATAAGGAGACCCTTGACTCCTTTAATTACAGGTGGAGTTTTGCATTATTTGTGCTTGTTTTCTATCTTTGTGATATGTAGGTTCTTTCATGGTATCTAAAAGAACCTACATATCACAAAGATAGAAAACAAGCACAGATAATAAAAAAACTCCACCTATTATTAAAGGATTCAAGGGTCTCCTTATAAAGGAGAAATATCCAAGAGGTGGAAAAAATATTAGGAGGGCTAAATATTAGGTAAATATCTAGAAAATATATAGTCTATGTCAATGAGTCATACATCAATGAATTCCTAAGTAGGCTTAGGTCAACCTGTGTGTAGGCAAGCCATTAATGAATACACTGACACCCCCCCTTAAGCATAACTTAGGTGGGAATGGATAAAATGGGTCCTAACTAGTAGCCATGTTAGGTACCCATGTAGAAAGTAATCTCATCAAATGGAGAAAAGTAGAAAACCCAGTGGGAAAAAAACTACCCTCCAAAAGAGAGAAATGATGCATGAAAATTATACACGTGAAGAAGTACTACTTCTTTCACTAAGTACAATATATTATTTCCTCCACAAGAGAGAAAATAATAGAAGGTCTATAAGACCCCCCCATAATACATGTCCTACTACATTAAATTTGGATAGTGAAAAGAGGATGTAGATATGGATCCAAGAACGTGTCACAATGTTCCTTCCCTTTAGAAGAAATGAAACCAACTAAACTTGCAAGATATCTTCCCATGTGAGATGTATGTATGATCTTGAATAGAGTTGAAGCTCATCCAAGAATGATGACGATGGTGCCCATGATGTCTTTGAATGTTGCTCTAGAATCTCCAAGCCAATACTTGCATGTGATGAATACTGATGGAATGAATCAAGTATCATAGAATATTCTGTAATAGGGACCAAAAGAACCATAGATGTATGGGGATAACTAGAACCATAAGAATTTGATACTATCAATATAGAAGCTGATGTAGGTGAAGGAAGAGCAATCATTTCTAAAGAAGACAAGGCTGATGCAACTTTATTGAAGTTGTCATAAAAAAGAAGATTGATTTCCTCCATGTGTGCTTCCATGTCAGCAATGCGGGACTCTACGAAAAGACATGAAATGTCAGGTAGATATGCATCCCAATCAGCAATGCTAGGAAGACTAATATCCTATTGCAAAGAAGTGTTGGAATCTCTCGAAGAAATGACTCTAAAATCCGATGAAGCAACAGGAGGAGGTGGAGGAATGATGATTTCCTCTATATCAATTGGATGCTCTGTATCTAAATCATGATGTGGCATGTGAGTTGTGATCACAACAGGATCATGTGAGAAGGGAGAAACATTGAAGTCTCCATGCATTTCCCAAATTTTGATCCATAATGCATGTGGACATTTAATATCCATGACGACATACAAAGAGTCATCTAGAATATGTAAACCGATTAATCCATGAATATGATCACAAATATTAAACCATTTATCCTTTTGAGATTGTTTACCTAGTTCTGGGATAAGTCCATATAAATATGACATGAGATTATGGAACCTAAGATGTTTCAGGATTCTTTCACACCAAGACTTATATTTTCTCAGTTTTAGGTTGATTACAGAAGAGTGGGTTTCATATCCCATGATTACAAATAGGTCAATTCCTTAAGATAATAGAAAATAAAATATTAAGAACCCATCCAGATAAGATAACCCACCCTAGTTTTGGCACTTTATAAGTTAGTACGTTTTACAATGAGAACAAATTAAATTTTCTTTCACAAATTGTTAAAAAAGTCAAAATAAATTCCCTCCTTTTACAAAAGCCAATTTTTGATGATAATCAACAAATTTTAAAATTTGCAATAAAATTTGTTATCAAGTACAAACATTTAATGCTAATCATCACAATTTGACTTAAATAAAGGAAACCAGGTCAAGTTGATTGGATCTGTGGATATATTTGGAGTGCTCCCCAATGCAAATCAGTGACTAGATGAAAATCCCACCTTGGATCTCATCCCTTGTCCTCTAATTGCTATTTGGGTGTAGGATCTTCTACACAGTGATAGGGAGCCTCTCTAGTGATGCAGAATTTGCTGCCTGGTGCTCTCAGTCTACCCCTTCTTAGATGACCCTCTTTGATGCCAGAGGACAAAATGTTGGCCACAATTTTGAGCAGCAGAGGTCGATCATACAACTCCCAAATCAATCCACCTGTGTAGAATTCATTTGGTGCAATATAGACACCAATGATAGAGCACTCTGATCTTGAAGGCATGGCTCTTGGTAGCAAGTGCACAGGAAGAAGCTAATTGATAGACTATACTAAGAAAAAAAAATAAAAGAAAAATCACACCATGGAGAGGTAATCATGGCCTCCAAAATGCACCTAAGACAAATTAATGGCCTACACACAAAATTTTTTCACCACAGCAAAATCAAACAAACCAACATTCAACACATATTTCTCCTATCAAACACCTCAAATTATTACATTCACAATCAAAGTGCTTAGTAGCTTGCATTTGGACTTCAAGAAGGCCATGACACCAAGCACTAACTTGATCTCCCAGTTGATTTGAGATAAACAAGAGATATGAGCAGTTAGAGGAAGGTGCTATGTGAGCTGCAATTTGGCTATTGTGTGCTTGATGGAGTCTCCTCTTTGAAGATTACATGCCTTCAATAGTCCCTAGAGATTTTTTGATTTTCATGGTGCGTCCCTCATAACATGACCCTCTGATGCGCCTTAATGGTGGCTTTTTGTGCCTCTAACAACAGTGACCTCCTCCAAAAAATAGAGCAAAGTGTGGCATGTTTTACTATAGTGACTTCTCCAACCTCCAATCACCCCTCAAGCCTCAAGGAAATCAGCCCTAACAGAGGCCAAAAGAATGTAGAAAATAGAGGAATTGTTTCCAAACGCCAGAAAAAAAATCAAAGTGCGTGGCTCTTCAATGCATTCACCTATGGCCTAGAAACAAACATGCAAACCTACCAAGAAGTGTGCAAGTCACCTCTCCTCCAAACCACAAGAAACCACATCCCAAAACACGCAAGAAAAGGAACATAAATGAAGGTGAGAAAAATAGAGAAGGCATAGGATACAAAGGAATGCGTCAGCCTGAAAAATTCTTTGATAGCTCTGATACCATGAAAGAACCTACAGATCACAAAGATAGAAAACAAGCACAGATAATGAAAAAATCCACCTGTTATTAAAGGATTCAAGGGTCTCCTTATAAAGGAGAAATATCCAAGAGCTAGACAAAATATCAAGAGGGCTAAATATTAGGTAAATATCTAGAAAATATCTAGTTTATGTCAATGAGTCATGCATCAATGAATGCCTAAGTAGGCTTAGGTCAGCCTATGTGTAGGCAAGCCATTAATGAATACACTGACACATCAAAACCATAGGAAATGCGCTAACACCTATTAGATTAGTGTCTTGTTTTAGGGAAGGGAGTCAAATCACAATAAATTGAACTATAAGGTAAATTTTATTTGAAACATCCATGATCTATGTGAAATTACATTGCAACATACACATCAAATGCTTTGATTCTATTACTAGTTATCAAATCCACTAAATTCTCTTACGAAATCATGTTTTAATCAAGGTATTTTAACTGATTCATTAAATTAGATCCAAAATTAAAACATAATTCATTGCAAAGAACAATGAAAATTAATTAATGATCAATGTTGAAGTTTTCATTAATAATTTGTATGAAATGTTATAGATGGAGAGACAATAGACTCAAAGGTTTTCATTATTCATTCATACATGCTTGAAAAACCATACAATTGACGAAACTTATTCACTTCACTCAAAACCTACGATACAAACTCAAACTATATTTTCTCTGTGTTATCTCTTTACATTTTCAAATCTATAATTCAAAAAGAGACCCACAATTTTGGCCCTAAACTCCCTTTTATAAGAATTAAGGGAAAAAAACAAGCTTCAAGCTAAAAGTACAATTGTCACATTTTAATTTGACCACTATAACATATCTTACCTTTACAATTACATTTGCATTCTTAGATGGAGAGAAACATATATGAGAAAATTTATTCCCATTTGTTGAAGAAGTTATTCCTGTCTTCCAAAAGGCACTTTCATGTGTTGTAACAACTTTACAACATCTTCATGAGCCCAAAAGTCAACCAGATCCATGCCTAGTCAACAAATATTCATAAATCACACAAAGTAATAGAAATAAAGAAAACTAACTCATTCAAGTCATTATTTGTGTCATCAACCTTTATGATAGGGAGAGAAAAATATTATGCAATACTTCAACATTTGAGCAGTAGCTGCAGTCAATATTTCACCATGTATTGTTAATTGTGCAGTTGCAGTAGTAGTCATTTTTGTTTCCTTCTTGAAAATTACTGCTCCAATCTTCTTTTCCAAAGATTTTATGACACTAGGATTTCCTATTGGGAGCCATAGATCAAATGGAAAGTGTATTCAACTTGGGGCTAAAACCTAGGCCAAAGATCTTACTATCAAAAACCTTCTCAAAGATAGAGGCATCAAGATCCTTCCTAATTGCATCTAGTGCAATAGCAGATGATGTCACATCTAGGCAACAAGAGTGCTCCACTTCCTTTCATGAATGCCCTTCCTTCTTCTGGTGATATGCTAGCAATTTCTTGTATTATTTTATTTTCCTCCTTTTAGCTTCTTCTTGCAAGGAGGGGTCAACTTTCTCCTTCACTTATTCAATTCTTCTTTCAATGTTAGATCTTTTGAAATGGATGACAAAATCCTTGAATTCTATGGTCTTGAAAAAATCATCGTCACACATAAAATCAACACAGGATTTCATTTTGGCATCATAATCCTCATCCTCATTGTATACCCACTTTACAACCCTACTAGGGGGAACCACTATATTTAATGCATCATCCCTATCTTCAGGGAAATATTGATCCACTTCCTGCTCCATGGGAATGTGCTCTCTAGATTCCTCTAGGACTTGAGCCTCACCAATTTTATCACTCTCTAATTAATTCACTAATGGAGTGAATACAGGTTGTCCACTCATCTCTCTTGCTTTCATATGGATTCTTGGAGTAGAATATTGAGTCAAATAGCTCCTTATATGAACACCATGGTTCTCCTTCGCCACCTTGGCTTTAACCTCAACGTGCTTCACTTTCCCAAAGAGGATTATGTCACTAAAGTTACCAAGCATTAATTTCTCCTTCACAAACTTATCTTCCACTTTTGAATAATTACCAACATAGAAAGGGTTCTCCTTTAACATCTTCTCTTCAATTACATATATCTTTCTCCATCCATTCTTCCATGCATTAACTTCTTCATCAATAGATAAATTCCTGATCACATCCTCCTAAAAGAGGAACTGATGGGGCTTTCCTCCCAACCCCTTGGCTCTTCTTTAGTAGAGATCACCCCCTTAGGGTCATTGAATCTACTGACCTCTTGACTTAACCTATAGTTATTTAAAAGAGAGTGAAACCTCTCAATACCCTCCTTTGAGGTGCGACTAAAGTACATGAACTCCACATCAAGTTTCACAAGGGATTCCTTTCTTGTCTTTCTCAAGTGCTCCTTGTCTAGGGAATCCATCTACCACATTGCTTCCATAAATGCTTGTTTATCTGACACATAAATTGGAAATTTGTGAGGTGGGATTGGGGTTCCATAAACCTTGATTGTTTTTTAATTTGTATGAAGGCACCAATATCGCCAATTGAATTTGTGTTTAGTGTCCTCCTCATACTCTAATGGTCTCAACATCTCCTTGAAACCTTGTGAAATTCTTTGCGTGGGCTTCAAACCTAGCTGCTCAAGCACTAAGGATTTGAAAACATTGCAAAAAATATTGTAAAAAGAATCTATATAATGCACATCCCAAATATGTGTTCACATTTGCACCGATAATTCATTGTCCATGTCATATCTTTCTCTTAACCTTATATAATTTCTCATCACCTTTTTACTCTTCCATAGTAGTAAATTTATCAATAGAGAATATTTTCTGCTAGACAATGGATGAGTGACATCTTTCAACTTCACTAAGTTCTCATGCAAATGCTCAACAATGTAGGAAGCATAATTTGAAACCCTGTTCTCATACTTTTGCTGAATATTAATCGCTAAGGCCATTAGGCCTATATCCATATTAATATCACAATCCTTATTCAAGACTTGACATATTGCATAATCAGTGTTCTTGAAGTGGTTTTCAAAGTTAACACAATCAAATGGTTCCATTTCAAGGGGGTAAAAGTCACACCATTTTTCTTCAATTCTCACCTCCTATGTATTGGTAAAACACCCTTCATGTACCAAAATTTATTCTGTTCATACTCATTGTAAAGCTTGTAGAAATTAATGGACTCTAAGGTGGATGGATTCAATTGAAATGATTCCATTATCTAGCTTGTTGAGATTTCCAACATGGGGAAAAAGTAAGGGAATCTCTTAATTTTTTTTCCAATAGATCATAGCACCTATCCAATTCCAACATAAAGTCTACCTCCAAAAACACAATTGGGCACACGCCTATGTCACACACCCATATGTTGCAAGAAAGGCGATTAGCACTTCTTCTTTTGAAAGCATAGTAAAAAAATACCAACCACTTTGTGGCACTACAATACAACAAATCCTAGAGGTGGCATCCTCAAAATGGGTAGTCAAGAAACCCTCACAAGTCCTTCTCTTTCCCACCTTCTTCTTTGCCTCTTGAGCTGAGTCCTTAGGGGGTTTCTCAATAAACCTAGGATGATCCTTCTTTATAGTTATTTTATTTTTTGGTTCTCTTATTACCTCAGGCATTGGCTAGTCATCTCAAGGTTTGGGTCTGTTAACTCGTTTCTAAGTAGGTTTTCTTTCCTCTCTAGCTCTAGACCCACTAGGTTCACTCAATATTACTTCATAGTAAAAATAGGGTTTTCAAAATAATAAGATATTACACCTTAAGATCCTTAAATTCATAGGGTTCGAAATAAAAACAACATTTCTATCTTTTCTACCCCAAACCTTGTGAGTAACAATTTCAATTTCTTCTGAGCAAATGAAAATGATGAATTTCAACACAAACCCTAGCCAATTACCCCATCTCCTAAACTACTCAATACATAAACTACCATAGGGGCCAAGAGATTAACTTACCCGAGAGAATACCTAGTGATGGAACCTTAAAAATTTTCAAATTTGAAGTGTTTATGTTGAAGAAAGTTGATTTACACACTCAAAGGTGCCCTTGAAAAATCTGCTCAAGTGACCTACTTTGGAGGGTCACCATTCAAATCTAGTTGATTTTCATGTCAAAAGAATTGGTGCTTTCCATTCTCCCCACATCCATATGCTTCCTAGTCCTTTCTCAGAGTCTGAAGATCAAATTTGATACTTTTACCAGGTCAAAAGCAAATGCAGTTTGTTCACTTTTTGCTTCTACATTTTCAGAATGTTTCAAGGTGGTCAATTTTGACCCTCAATATCTTTTGATGAATTTGGATTGAAGGAAATCCCTCTTGCACACATACTTAATGTACCAAAATTACCTAGCATGTCTAGTGGCAGCTACCTAGGAGGTGATTTGATATTTTTCTGAGATAGCAACTTGGTGAGCCCTGATTGGTTTTGAACAGGTGCATTTGCAGAAAAGTCTAACTAAGCCACTTTGGATATTAATATCTTGCACCTTAGGATGAATTTTTCCAAGGAGTTTGCTGCATTTATTTTTTGGTTCAAATGGTAACATGCATGGTCAGTTTTAGGCACCCTGGATGAGTTCTAGTGGGTTATTTAATTGTCTTCTGACTGCAACATGGGAAAAAATGGTGTTCTAGAAAGTGTCAAATTTTGAAAATCTAAGGAGAATCCATTTCTTTTTTTGGCTTGAAATGTTTATATCTCCATTTTCATCAAAATCAGGGATCATATGATGCATTATTTTAATGCATATGAACTAGGACAAACACTTTTCGAGGGCCAGCTTATAAAGGAGGTACTTGAATTTTAAGGATTGGAAAAAATTTGATCAAATGGGTTTTCTCAAATAAATTACAAAGTCCATACACAAATTTCCGTGGCTCCAGGTGTCCCAATTTTCTCACAATGAATTTCCCCTATCTTGGTCATAGCTAAAATTGAAATTATCTAATGTTCAAATTGTAAATGCTTAAAATATTTATAGTGTTTTTAATACTTATAAAAGGAAAAATAGGTAAATTAGGGCATGTTTTAAATGTTTTATGTTCTATAAAGTTTAAAATTTATAATCTATTATATTCATGGCAGCCTTGCCAGTGAGCCTGAAGCATGGTAGTGTTGTCATGAGCAAGTCTCATGGGGAAGCGGGGACTCCTTTACTAGGTATCTTTGGCATTTGAGTGTTGTTTAAAAGCCTGTATTTAGATGAAGAAGGATGTTAATTTGATAGTGTAATGAAAATTTCTACACAGCAGGGACATCATGAGGGGTGGCATATAGACATGGAGATGTTTGCACCACTAATAAGTGGGCTTCCCTCATGCTTGCTAAGGGATTCATTATGAATTTGCAAAGATTTTTTTTTTACAAAGAATGGCTTGCTTTTGCAGAAGGAGATAGAGTTGCAAGTTGACTACTAAATACATTTTCCTGGCTACCATGATCCAATGAGAAGTTGCAGAGCATAAATGAAGGTTTTTCCTATGAGCCTGCAAGGAATAGGGCTGACATCAGAAAGAAGGCACGGGAAAACAGGGAGAAGAGATACAGTATTTTAATAAATCTAATCTTAACTATTGAAAAGCTTAAATTTTTGTTTGCCCGTGAGCTCAAGAAAAAAATATTGCCATCACCAAACAATAACGGGGGAATGAGGATTGGTTACTTCTTAGAAATATTTTAAACCTTAAAAATATTTCATATCCTTTTTTTATGTTTTTCCCATGAGCTCGAGTAGGTTATTGCTTCTGTCATCAAGTAGCAACAAGGAGGTAGGGATTGGCCATGGTAGGCCCAGTTGAATTTTTAAAAAAAAATTCTAAAATTTTAAAAAGCTACTGAAGGCGGTGATTAAATGTGGTAAATATTTTAATAAAGTATTTCAGTGTAAAACAAAGGGTAAAAGGTTGTTATGTTTTGCATTCATTTTAAAATGCAAAGTAAAAGTGAAATGAGGGCCATGGGTGAAAGTCTGTTTGTCCGATAGTATAAAATATTTGTAGCCTTCATATTTTTCTAATGGGGAAAATATTTTAATATGAGGTCAAAGTGAAAAGGGAATGGGAGATATTTTTATAAATTGAATAATATATTCACTATGTGAATATTTTTCTGGAGAAGAGTTTTACAGAGAGCACCATTTTCACATAGCAGGTGAAAAATGAACAAAGAGGTGAAATCTTTTGCATACAAAGTTATTTTTCAATAGGAGAATAAAGAGGAATGATGAATTTTCAAGCTAGGGAATATTTTTTTGTTGAAGAGTAGCATGTGCATGAAGCGTGAATCAGAGTATAGATTAGGGCTTTCTCTTCAGGTGGTGGGTAGTTATTCATCAACGATCTTGAGTCTTCCAATTGTCTTGTTCTAATGTGCATTTAGGGTTATCTTTCTCCTTAAGTGAAATTTTTTTATCCATTGTTAGAGTTAGATGTTCTGGAATTGTTCACAGTGAGCATTGTAATATAGAACATTTTAGACTTAAGTTTGAGTTTTCGTCAATATGTATGTATTTCTAATAGTAATATTAGGATAATAATATAGAATGGTGCATGTTTGAAACCATTTTCTCTCTTATGTACTAGTTTTATCAGCTATGAATAACGTATTCAAGAGTTATTTTATTTGTCTCCATTGACTTCCAGTGGATGTTTAGTTTTGTTCTTACTTATTGATTCAAAGAATTGATGTAAATGCTTGTGTGAAGCTACTGGTTTATGTTAAGCTGTGTTCTAGGATTCTGATAAGAAGTTATGGTTGGCATGTTATGTTGAAATACTGTAATATAGTATTTTCAAAGCTTAGATGATGATTTGTATTAAATTGTTATTAGGTTGCACATATATTGAAGTTGACTCCATTCCAATGGATGAAGCATTGATCTAGGTGTATTATTCTTGTTTCAAACTATTGATTAATTCAACATCAAATAAAAAATTTCATATCAGATAACTTATCAATCTCTATTTGTTTGTGTGTTGATTACATCTATAATGTTTGAATTAAACACTGCCATGAAGGTAAGCCAAACCTTTAAGGTACTGTCTTTCAAACAATTTAAGGAGAAACATTTGTTTATAGTGTATTTGGTACTTTAACATACAAGTATCTATAAATATATTGGTGGGATTACCCTCCTTGGTTTAACAAATCTAGAAGTGTAGGAGATTTTAGTCTTTTATTGAGTCTTGTTTGTTTTCCAAATCCACCCCTGAGTCTGAATATGAGAGAGTGGCTACACTTTAGGACTCATTGCATCTGTTGATTTGGGAGCCAATAGATTGGCGACTCTACTGGGGAGAACTCTAGAAATTTTTGATAGAAGATCATCTTCCCTTAAGAGTCATTGAAGTTTCAAAATAGTTTGTACCCATAGATTGGAAATTATTGATTATTATTTACCCATCTGAGTCACCAACATATTGGTGACTCTATTGGGGAGAACCCTAGTGTTATCCATTTGAAAAGAGTCATATTGTTTGTTGATCTGTAGTTTTGGGTTAGATGATCAAAGGACCTGCATACTTGAAGGAGATTGTTGTAATGTTTTTGATGTATTCTTGAAGTCTGGTGCTCAGCTGGTGGAGAGAACTCAGAAATACTTAGATCTTGAAAGAAGATTTCTACTACTTGAAGATATTTTCCTCTTTCAAAGAGGTAGCAACTACATAAATTTCTACATCATCAGAAGAGTTGGTTGCAACAATTATTAGCTATTCTTCTATTGTATTATTTATGTAAAAAGAGTTTCAACAAATGTTCTAGTTGATATTGTCCCTTATTCAATATTTTAAGATATTAGTAGAAAGGGAAATGAGAAAGTAGGATATTCTAAAAAGGATATTGAGAATAAATTAGTTGTAGAGGGAATAAGCTTTTATTTGAAAATATGTATTGTTGTCCTAGTTCTCCCTCTACAAGCTATAATCTCATTCCTAGAACACAACCATGTCCTCAAAAGAAGGTGTTCACTAGTGAGAGATATGACCCTCTAGGGTTACCCACATTTTGTCCCAAGAAGAATTAATGAATGTTTTCCTATGTTTAGAGGAGGTTTTAAAGAATCAACATCACAACATGTACAAGTTTTTCTTGATATAATGGAAGATTTTCATATTGAAGAAGAGGATGTTGTCATGAAGTTTTTTGTAAGAACTTTAGAAGATACTATTGAATATTGGTTTTCTAATCTACCAATGCATTCCATATGTTCATGGAAAGAGCTTGAGAAACTGTTCATGGATGAATTTGGTGAAGTGAATGATAACTACTTGTCTAAAGAAATAAATATGCATACCCAAGAAGAATATGAAGAGAAATCTAAAAAATGAGGTTGAACTTGTGTCATATATTGATGCATTGTGTGATATAGAAAGATTGGAGACGAATCCATCTTTGATTTTCATGATAGATTCATGAAATTTCAGCTTGATATACAAAAATCAGAATGGCTTGATGAATCATTTTGGATTGATTTGTTCTGTGAGAATTGTGAGACAGGTTTGAGTACTATGCCAACTCGCTTGAAGCCCCCTAATCTTCAATAAATATATCAATTACTTTCAATAATTGAGGAAATGATAGAAAAATATGGAAGTAATCACCTAACTCGATTATGCAATGACCTACTTTTTCAAGACTTAGTCCAATGGATACAGATGGTATAGAAAAAGACAATGATAATGCATCATGTAATGATAAGGATTTTTTTTTTTTAACAACCCATGGAGAAAATGTACCCTGATGAAGATTGCAGCCATAATGGTCATGATGAAATAGATAAAACATCTAAAGTTTCTTCTATTTTCTCTAAAAAATGAAAAAATTGAAAGCATATTTTTTGTATTAGATAAAGGCTGCAATGATGTAAATGATACATAAATTGTTTTCTCTTCTATGGAATTTGAATATACAGCTAAATATTATGTTGATTATAAAGTTTCATGTCTTCATGATGAGAACAATGGTGTTGTAGATGGATTTTTACAATTAGCTAGAAAGCATTCTTGTTTGGATAACATTTCTAAAGCCTCACTATTGCATGATGATGGATATGAATTAGATAAACTTTTTGAAGAGGAAATGTGTGATTAGCAGTGTTATGATGCAAATGACAAGGAGTGCACTAGATTTCATTTGGAGAAATCAGCCACAAGCATCTACAATGAAGAAACCATTGATGGTTATCAATTTGACAGTGAAGAAGGTATCCTTACTGATTGTTGCAACTGTATGAACGAAGAAGGATATATGTATGCAAGAGATTCAATGGATGAATCAATCCAAGTAGTTTCTTATGAGGAGCATGCATATGTTGGTAATGATGAACAAGGAACCCATTTCTTGTTTTATCCTTAACTTTCTTCTAATCCTTTTTCAAATTTTCAAGTTACCATTGAATGTCAGCATGAGGATAACATTGATTTAGTTGTACGTGAAAGTGAAAATATAGTGACAAATATTGGTACAACAAATGAATTTTTTTATGATGAGTTTTCACTTGAATAATGTGATTGTGTCAATCACATGGATGCATTATACTTTAGATTATACAACTCATAATTTTCCTCATGAGCATTATACTTCATATTTTCATGTTGATGCAACAGGAGGTAATACTGAGTATTATACTCCTAGAAACAATGTTTGTGTTGGTAATTCTCACTCTAAGGAATTTATTGTAGAGGTAAAATATGAGTCAGTAGATTGTGCATATGAGGTTTTCTTATGTGCTAATATGAAGAATGTAGATGACCTTGTCCATGAACATGAAGTGGAGAACACTGTTTGGGATTCTAACATTTCTTTTGAATCCTATGATTTGAATGTGGACAATGGATTTGTGGGTGTTAATGAGTCTTGTTTTCAAAACATTGAGGCATGTAATAATGTGACTAAGTTGTGTTGTTGGGATGGTGATACACTTGACCATGATGCAGTTCAAGTGAAGGATTTTCAAATGTGTGAGCACTCTTTTCTTGTCACACATAAGGATTGCACACTATTTCTAAAGGATGATGTCTTCTTTGTGTCTAATCATTGTGAGGGAATTGGTAAATATCATAAGGTTGTGTTTTTAGATAGTCTTGATCACTATCCTCACATTTTATCACTTTCCATAGAATTAGAAAATGAAATAAGTGGCAGTGATGCAACCTATGTCATTCGGTTGTCATGTGACAATAAAGCTAAATTCAAAGCTAGCTTGGCACTTGTGTTTGAAGGAATGCAATCAGTCGCGTTGCTGTGTTGTGACAGAGGCAAGTATGGAATAAAAGAGATAAGATATTTTAACATATTGGTGTTTGATAGATGTAAGAATTGACTACCCTTTTATCATTTGGTGGCCTGGGGCCATCAAGTGATGTTAAAAAAAACTCTGTTTCCCAATGTTTCTAGCACTTCGTCTGCTCTTCCAGAAGATTCTGAATTCTCACTTTGTTCACTGACAAACATATGTCCCTAGAAAAATCCACTAATGGAACCTTCAAAATTTTCAAATTTGAAGTGCCTATGTTGAAAAAACTTGATTTACACACTCAGAGGTGCCCCTGTAAAATATGCCCAAGTAGCCTACTTTGGAGGGTCACCATTCAGAGCCAGTTGATTTTAATGTCAAATGGATTGGTGCTTTCCATTCTTCCCACATTCATATGATCCCTGGTCCATTTTTAGAGTCTCTAGATCAGATTTGATATTTTTAATAGGTCAAAAGCAAATACAGATTGTTCACTTTTTCCTTCTATATTTTCAGAATGTTTCAAGGTGGTCAAGTTTGACCCTCAATATCTTTTGACGAATGTGGATTGAAGGAAATCCCTCTTGCACACATAATCAATGTACCCAAATGACCTAGTGTGTCTAGTGGTAGCTACCCAGGAGGTGATTTGATATTTTTCTGAGATGGCAACTTGGTGAGCCCTGATTGGTTTTGAACATATGCAAGTGCAGAAAAGTTTGACTCAACCACTTTGGATATTAATATCTTGCACCTCGGGATGAATTTTTCCAATCCATTTGTTTTATTAAATTTTAGGTTCAAATGGTAACATGCATGCTCAGTTTTAGGCCCCTTGGATGAGTTCTAATGGGCTATTTAATTATCTTCTAACTACAACATGGCCAAAAATGGTGTTCAAGAAAGTATAAAATTTTGCAAATCTAAGGAGAACCCATTTCATGTTTTGGCTTGAAATTTTTACAGCTCCATTTTCATCAAAATTGGAGATTAGATGATGCATTATTTGAATGCATATCAGTTGTGGCAAACACATCTGGAGGGCTAGTTTACAAAAGAGGTACTTGAATTTTAAGGGCTGGGAAAAATTTGAGGAAATGGGCTTTCTCTAAATAAATTACAAATTCCATATGCAAATTTTTGCAGCTCCAAGTATCCTAATTTTCCCGCAATTAATTTCCCCTATTTGGGTTGTTGGTGAAATTAAAATTTCACTATTTTCTAATCTTTAGATTGCAAATGTTTACAATATTTTAAGTATTCTAAATAAATATAAAATGAAAAAGATGGAAATTAAGGAATTTTTTAAATGTTTGACATTTTTATAAATTTTAAACTTTATAATCTATTTTATTCATGACAACCTTGCACATAAGCCCGAAGCATGGTAGTGTTGTCATGAGGAAGTCTCACAGGGAAGTGGGGACTCCTTTATTGGGTATCTCTGGGATTTGAATGTTCTTTAAAATCGTGTATTTAGATGAGGAGGAATTTTAATTTGATAGTACAATGGAAATTTCTACACACCAGGGACATCATGAGGCGTGGCGTATAGACTTGGAGATGTTTTCACTACTAATAAGTGGGCTGCTCACGTGCTTGCTAAGGGATTCAATTTGGATTTGCAAAGAATTTTTATTTTTACACAGAATGGTTTGATTTTGTAGTAGGAGATAGATTTGCAAGTTGACCACTGAATACATTTGCTTGGTTATCATGATCCAATGAGAAGCTGCATAGTAGAAATGAAGGTTTTTCCCATGAGCCACAAGGAACAGGGTTGACGTCGAAAAGAAGACACTGGCATACTGGGAGAAGAGATAGGGTATTTTAATAAATCCAATCTTAAATATTGAAATGCTTTATTTTAAAGCTTTAATTTTTGTTTGCCTATGAGCCCTAGCATACAAATTTTGTCATCACCAAACAATAATGGGGCCACGAGGATTGGTTTCTTCTCAGAAATATTTTAAACCTTAAAAATATTTCATATCCTTGTTTTATGTTTTCCCCATGAGCTTGAGCATGTTATTTCTTCCATCATCAAGCAACAACAAGGAGGCGGGGATTAGCCATGGTGGGCCTAGATGAAAGAATTTTAAAGTTTTCTAAACTTTTAAAAAGATACCAAAGGTGGTGATTAAATAGTATATTTATTTTAATAAAATATTTTCGTGTAAAACAAAGGGTAAAATGCTGTTATGTCAGGCATTAATTTTAAAATGCAAGGTAAAAGTAAAATGAGGGCCTTAGGTTACAATTTGTTTGCTTGATAGTATAAAATATTTGCATCCTTCATATTTTTATAATGAGACAACTATTTTAATATGAGGTGAAAGTGAAAAGGGTACGAGAGATATTTTTATAAACTAAATAATATATTCATTGTGTGAATGTTTTTTCTGGAGAAGAGTTTCAAGGAGAGCACTATTTTCACACAGCAAGTGAAAAATAAAGAAAGAGGTGAAATATTTTGCAGAAAAAAATATTTTTCAACAGGAGAATAAAGAGGAATGATGAATTTTTAAGTTGGAAAATATTTTTCTGTTGAAGAGTAGCAGGTGTATGAAGTGTGAATCAGAGTACAGATTAGGGCTTTCTCTTCAGGTGGTTGGTAGTTATTCATCAACGATCTTGAGTTTTCCAAGTGTCTCCTTCTGATGTGCATTTATGGTTTTCTTTCTTCTTAAGTGCAAACTTCTGATTCATTGTAAGAGTTAGTTGTTCTAGAATTTTTCACAGTGAACATTGTAATACAGAACATTTCAAAGTTAAGTCTTAGGTTTTCAGTTTTCGTGAAATATTTATGCATTTATGATAGCAATACTAGCATAATAATACAGAATGGTGCAAGTTTGAAACCATTTTCTCTCCTATGTACAGGTTTTATAAGCTATGAATAACATAATCAAGAGTTATTTTATTTGTCTCCATTGAATTCTAGTGGATGTTTAGTTGTGTTCTTACTTATTGATTCAAGGAATTGATGTAAATGCTTGAGTGAAGCTACTGGTTTATGTTAAGCTAAATTCTAGGATTCTGATAAGAAGTTATGGTTGACATGTTAAGTTGAAATACTATAATACAGATTAGGGCTTTCTCTTCAGACAGTGGGTAGTTATTCATCAACAATCTTGAGTTTTCCAAGTGTCTTGTTCTGATGTGCATTTAGGGTTTTTTTTCTCCTTAAGTGAAAACTTTTGATTCATTGTAAGAGTTAGATGTTCTGGAATTTTTCACAGTGAGCATTGTAATAGAGAACATTTTAGAGTTAAGTTTGAGTTTTTGTCAATATGTATCTATTTCTAATAGCAATACTAGGATAATAATATAGAATGGTGCAACTTTGAAACCATTTTCTCTCCCATGTACTAGTTTTATAAGCTATGGATAACATAATTAATAGTTATTTTATTTGTCTCCATTAAATTCCAGTTGATATTTAGTTTTTTTCTTGCTTATTGATTCATTGAATTGATGTAAATTCTTGAGTGAAGCTATCAATTTATGTTAAGTTGAGTGCTAGGATTCTGATAAGAAGTTATGGTTGAGATGTTATGTTGAAATACTATAATGTAGTATCTTCAAAGCTTAGATGATGTTATGTATTAAATTGTTATCAGGTTGCACAGATATTGAAGTTGACTCTATTCAAATGGATGAAGAACTTATCTAAGTGTGTTATTCTTGTTTCAATCTATTGATTAATTCAACAAAAAATCACAAATTTCAAATCAAATCACTTATCAATCTTAGTTTGTTTGTGTTTTGAGCTCAGTTTATTACATCATTCATGTTTGAATTAAACATTGCCATGAAGGTCATCCAAACCTTTAAGGTATTATGTCTTTTGAAAAATTGAAGGAGAAACATTTTTTTACAGTGTATTTGGTACTTTATCAAACAAGTATCTATAAATATACTATTGGGATTACCCTCCATGGTTTAACAGAGCTAGAAGTGTATTAGATTTTAGTCTTTGACTGAGTCTTGTTCGTTGGCCAAATCCACCTCTGAGTCTGAATATGAGAGAGTGGCTACTCTTTAGGACTCATTGCATGTGTTGATTTCAGAACCAACACCCTATTTTTCTTCAAAATTCACCTTATCAAGAGCCTTACTTTCACCACTTATCTAGCTATCATAATAGTGGTTTACAATTCTTAAGAGGAATGAATTTTAGCTGAAATCACATAGTTTTAGAAAATATAATTATTTAATCCTTAAAAAGTTCCATTTTAAGGATTCCAATTGAAGAGGGTTTGATCAAATCACCTTAGATCAAACCCCCTTGGATAGAACCTCGCTAGTTTTAAACCATACCTATAAATGCATCTCCTTTACACCTATCAAAATGTGATAAAAATCACTTTTGGTTTAGCTTTTGGGGATCAAATGAATTTATTTAAAATTTATTTGAAATGATTATGGTATTCCTCAGAACAAGCTATCCAATGAATATAATTTTAATATGTTTTGGTTTTGTTATGTATTTGTTTTTTAAGTTTTATTAAAGATAGGTTTTTCATCAAAAATGAATTTCTTTGTTCTTCACATGTGGAAAAATAGAAGATTATCAAAAAAAAATTGAAAAATATGACCGCATCAGATATTGAAGTCCTTGATCAAACAAAAAAATAAAATAAATTTTTTACATATACAAAAAAGTTACGCATTATACGGTCGTGTTGTGTTGAATTGTAATTCGTTTGATTTTGAAACTTGATTAAGGAAACAATATTCAATAAAAAACTATCTAACCAAGTGGAAGCACTAGATATCAGATTTAAAAATCTAAATTTGAAAGAATTAGAATTTAATCTTTCATGGAAAAAAAGTTATGCGTTATACGGTGTGCGTCACTTTTTAAAAATGTTGTTTTCTGAAAAAAATCAATTTTCGTGGGAGATGGAAAAACAAGTGCAATTTGATTCCAAAAATTTTGAAAAAAATATTTTTAGAATCTACAGACAAAATTTGATGAGACTCTAGTTTGCACCATCTTCAAATTCCTCACAGTTTAGCCGCTATAGGTGCCTAAATGTGAAGATTCAGTTAAAAATAATAATTTCAGTGTCCAGTTTGGCCAAAAATTGCAAACCACTATTATGGGATCACTAATTTCAGGTTCCTCGACTTGTGTTGACTACAATTATAAAAGAAATTACTCAACAAATTCCTTAATACCCCAAAATTGAAGTGTATTCACCATAAATATTTGATGAATTGTTCACCTAAGCGAGCTAAAAAGTAGTCGTTCCAATTTGAACCCTAGCCGTCGATCTTCTGGATTTAAAATATGACCAATGAACGTCCTTTACCATCACCTATATTTTTTACAATGATGCTTTAAAATAGTGATGAAATCCTAACTACTTGCCATGTAGCCATCCACTAACCCACGGTACAACATGGACCCCATTGCTCATCATTGAAAAGAGGTAAGAAGCTTGAAGAGTTTCAATGATAGGAAATGCAAAGAGAAGCAAGGACCCATCACTCATCAATGTAATGAGCCCAATAGTGAAATCAACTTCACCAATGGATGATCACTTAAGTGATTGAGAATTTGCATGTGCAAATAAAATATTTTAAGGGGGCCTACTAGGACAATGTATGATAAGGTCACAAAAGGATAAATGACGCTCACTTCAAATGATGTAAAGGCCCAAAAGTATAATAAATCAACCTTATAAAATAAAGAAAAATCAAGGACCAAGGCATAAGGGAAAAATCAGCGACTAGTGTAAGAAAACCTAACCATATGGGGCTAGATATTCAACAAAATTCAATGACTCAAGTTGTTTTTCATAGCTGGGATACAACTAGTAACATATCAATATCAATACATAAATAGACTGAGGAACCATGTTTAAAGACAAAGGCTAAAATCATTCAATGAAAAACAATGCTCGCATAGAACCCTAAACCCTAATCCAAGTCAATTCAATAGAGATTCAGGAAATTTCCTTCTCTTAGATCAGTGGAACATGAAAATTTTATGATGATTCCACTAGTGGCTCTGATTGGGGACACATGCCTCTTTAGATCTCGTGGTTGAAGTAGACCAAACATAAAGAAATTAAAACCAAGGAGATTTCCAGGACAAGGAAAGCAGACACAACTAGAAGAAAACACACCAAACATATATATAATAATTACAAGATTATATAGTGTATATGCAAGACAACCTATTTCAAGAGAAATAGGGCTTCAAGAATTGTCCATGTACAGGAAGCTCAAGAAGTTCACCTATTAATGATTTCAATAAGTATGAATCCTCTATGTGTGTATTTACAATTAGATATGGGCCCAACCATAGAGGGTCAAATTTTCCATGTTTTCCTTTATCATTTGACCTTGTGTTCCACATCAAGACCATGCTTCCCACTTCAAACTTCCTTTCAATGGATTGCTTACCATATAGATTTTTAACTTGAAGCTATAGCTTTTCATTTCTTTTATTAGCTTTTCTTCTAGTTTCATCAAGCTTAGTTAACTCCCCCATTTTGTGTTGTATCTCATCACAAATATCTATGTCATATTCTTGAACAAACTTGTACATTTTCAGCAAGTTGTTGTGCGGTATCTTGGATTTTCCATTCCAATTTCCTTGGGGATGATAAGGGGATGAGTAAGATATATGTATTCCATGCTTGTTGCAAAAATTAGTGAACTCCTCTGATCTAAAACACATGGCATTGTCATAAAAAATATTTTTTGGGACTCCAAATCTACTCAATATGTTTTTCATCAAAAATTCAATCACTACTTTACTTGTTTCCTTCCTTGTGGGGATTACTTCCATCCACTTTGTAAAATAGTATGTTGCAACAAGTATCCAAAGGTGCCCCCCACTAGACTTTTCTAACATTTCCCTAATAAAGTCAATGCCCCATTGTTGAAAAGGAGCCTGAACTGAAATCGGTATAAGTGGTAGATTACCTAGGAACTTCAACTTGCCAGTGAATCTTTGACATGCATCATATTTCATGAAAAATCTGTGAGTATCCTTAAACATAGCTCACCACCAAAATCCCTCCTTTAGTATTTTATGAGCAGTTTTCTTCACCATGTAATGAACTCCACATGCTCCATTGTGCATTTCATTTAGTCTAAGTTCTTATGCCTGATCAATACACCCTTTGGGATTCTCCACTAGAGTTCATTATCAATAATGTTGCATTTAATCGCCTACAAATTTAAGGTTCTTCTCTAGTTATTAGGAATGCTTTCAATTCATTGCATAGCTTGCAAGTATTCCACAATTCTCCTATACCACCGATAGGTTTGCATGTCCCACATAGGTGCAACATTTACATATTCTACTTGATTTATTTGGTTTGCTTCTAAGTTGGTTTCAACCATCAACTTAGCCAAACCTTGACCTCTTTTCATTTTTGTAATTTGAACATCAATATTAAACTCCCGGGTCCTGTGATCCATCTACATCTTTAGCCTGTGGTTTCTTGTTGGGTAAAAACATCCTTGACTACAACACTTGAAACATATGCCACCATAGTTTCTCCCATTAGATATGTTCTAAATTTTTTTATAGCCTTAACTAATGCATAGGCTTTCTTTTATGTCATTTCATATTTAAGCTTAACAATCTGCAAAGAGTTGCTAAAGAATGAAATAGGTTGCTTAAATCCTTCATTATTTTTCTGCAGTAGTACTCCTACCATAGTATGAAATGAAGAAAAAGTAAATAATTGAAATGGATTTGAGTAATCTGGAGAATTGAGAAAATAATCCTCCTTGATGGAATGCTTTATATCTTGAAAGGATTTGGTGGTCTCTTCTATCCATGCTATCTTTTCACCCTTTTTCAACATTTTGGAAATAATACTGACAATCTCAGCAAAGTTGGTGATAAATTTTCTTACAAAATTGATTTTCCCAAAGAAGGATTGGATTCCCTTTACATTTTTAGGTTCTGAAATTTTATATGTTAATGCCACACACTCATGATCAATCTTGACCCCATATTTAGAGATATTGCGGCCTAAAAACTTACCTTCCTTAACCCCAAAAATGTACTTCTTAGGATTCAAGGAAATTCCATACTCAAAAGCTCTAACAAATATCTTCTCCAAATGTGTACAATGATCCTCTTCCTTTTTTCTATGTGTTGTGAGGTCATCTTGGTATATGGCTAGGAATAAATCAATAAAGTCAACAAATGCCACATCCATAGGTCTTTGAAATGTAGGACCAACATTGATTAAACCATTTGAAGGGAATTCTTTTTATACACATAGGCTCCCCATAGTGTAGTGAATGTAGTCTTATATTGTTTAGAATCTCTTACCATAACTTCATTATATCTTAAGAAGCCATCCATCATTGATAACAACTCACACCTTATCACCTTCTACAACATAGCTTCCATATTAAGCAGTGGGTATTTGACTCTCAAAGATGGTACATTCGAGTTTTTGAAATCCACGCAGAGTCTTAGGTCACCATTCTTCTTCCTAATTGGAACCAAATTATAAAACCATGAAGAATGTCTTATATGCTTGATAATTCTAGCATCCCTTAACTTCATGAGTTCTTGCATTTTAGGCTACAATGTTGGATTTATTGGCCTCTGCTTCTACCTAAAAGGTTTTGAATTTTGTTTCAAGTGTATCTCATGCTGAAAAATATCTTCCCTATAATCTTTCAGGTCATCATATGACCAAGCAAACACATGTCTATATTTTCATAGTAGAGAAATCAACATGGTTCTGATATGTGGTTGAATTTTCTTCCCTATATATCTTCTTAGGAGTTTTCTCATTTACAATATTAATCTCTTCCAAATCTTCCTTGTGAGAATATGTTTGCTTAGCATTTGTCTTATCAAGGCCATCGAAAACCCTTTCCAATGTAACCAACCCATTAGGAATATATATTTTTTTAATTGTATAACTTCATTGCCAAAAAAATGTTTCTTTACCATCAAACTCCACCACTAGTGCCCCAAAATCTATTTTTTGACTTGCATACTAATCAATGCATTGCAAGAGTTTCAAAATATCCTTATCATCATCAAATACTTTCCAATTAAAAATATTATCAGGCACTGTAGGCTAAGTTTGCACCTCTACTTTTGAAATACCAGCAAAAGTGATATCACCTGGTCTAATAGCAATTTTTTCCAACAAATCGGTCATTACATTCCTTCCTCTCTCTATCCAATCAATGCTAAATGCATCAAAATCTTCAATGGTATCCCAAACTATGTTCCTATATTGCTTAAGTCTTTTATTTTTGGAAATAAACCTCAACCTAACTTGGGATATCACAAATTCAGAATCACCCAATACTTTTAGCATTTTCATGCCATACTTTGAAGCTAACCTTAAACCAAGTAGCAAAGCTTTGTATTCAACCACATTGTTTGTGTAGGTGAATTTCAACAAGAAAGATTATTTGAATGTCTTACCTTGTTGGGATATTAGGGTAACCCATGCACCTAAGCCCTCCTTGGAACAAGCTCCATCAAAATACATGGTCCAAAGAGCATCTTCTTGTGACACATCTATGAATTCTCTATCAAGTGGTGTAGACCAAAAATTTTCTTCATATTGTAGTTCTTCAACTCTTAAAGTATCCAAACTAGTATCCACAAAATGAATTCTTGTTAGTTCTCATGCATACTCAATCATATGGCGAGCTCCTCATTCTCTAACAAATTTGGCATACTTTTCATCAATAGAAAAGGTAGCATATGATAAATCACATTGCATGCTCCAACCCACGGATGCAATCTATTGTCTTGACAGTAACATTCCATAATTTGGTGGAATGTCAACTCAAGTAATGTTGCAAACTTGTATGGGACCCTATTAATTACTCGTATGACTGGTATTTCTCTTGAATCCATAGCATAACACTTTCCATAAGTGTTATCAATTTTCAAACCCATTTCCTTCATAATTTCCACTGGAATAACATTAGAAGAGGCTCCTAACTCAATCATGTAATTCTTGAGCAACTTCCCATCAATAATCAAACTCACGAAAAAATGGATTGACTTGGGCATGCAGTAATTGTAGTTCCCAAGTATATTTTGAGGGTTTTCACTAGTTACTCCTTCCACTTCATCAATATTTCTTGATGTTTGCTCACTTTGGGTGGATCAATCACCATCTTATCATTAGAGGCCATAGCTACACCATTAATGAGGGAAATTGTCTTGATTTTATGTTCATCAATCCTCATCATCTTCGAGAATGGGAATATAACCTTAACCTAAGACAACATTTGAAACATATCCAAAGTATCATACTTTGATAATTCAGGAGGTATTATATCCTTATCAATTATTTTATCATTTAATTTTTCACTCTTTTCTGCACTATGATTCTACTCTTTAGCCTTTACAATTGGGGAAATAACTTCCCCATCTACATTGACATTATCACATTTTAAGGCCAAATTCTAGCTCCTTTACCTTCTTTGGGTTTTTCCTCATCTTTCTTGGTTTATGTCTTGGTCCCTTTGTCATCTACCTTCTTTTCTTTTATGAACATGCTACAAGTTGATCACCATTCAAAACTTTTTTTCTCATATTATAAGTATTCCTTACTTGAGTAGCCAATGCAATTATCATATTTTAGATTTCTTCATTTGATGGTCTTCTCAAACAAATTTCATCTTCAATTCAAGATTGTAAATGTTTCACTCACTATCTATCTCTTCATATAAGAACACTTGCTGATGGTATACACTCACTTCCTACCTTTGGAAATCCACATCACCTCAACAAGGCTCATCGTCAAAATAATAATCATTGCAGGAAAAGTTTGATGTAGTCATGAGAACATTTACAATTTCATCTTGATCATGAGGGGGATCAAAACCTCCTCTATCATCTTGTGACTCCTCTATAGATCTTGCAACAACACATTGTTGTGATGAATGAGGTAATTGACATACTATGAACCGTGGAAAAACTTCAGTGACATTCATAGAATGTTCTACAATGGGTCAGGTGTGCCTTGAGATTGAATTTTTTTTTTATTATTCTAAATTGTCTTTCCATTGTGCCAATTAGTGTGAGAGGAATAATCTTGCAACCTAGGTGGCCTATCATTCCTTTGGAAATGAGGTTTCTCATTCTTTGCCACCTTCTACAAAAAGATAAAAATTTGATCCAAGTTTTGATCAGGAGCTACAACTTTTCTAGCTCTTTCATTCTGACTGAACTAGGATTCTTGAAATTTTTAAGGTCATCTCTTATCCCTGCCTTACTCGATGCTCTTTTGTTGTTTTCTATGTGGACTACCATTTTATAAGCATCTCTCAGATTATGTGGATCTTTTTTCACTAGGTAAGTAACATATCTTTGAATCAAATGCATTATAATACACCACTAAGCATCCATTCTCATCTAGCCTTAAATAAGAAAGAACTCTATTCATGGCCTTCTGAAACCTTGCATTAAATTCATTCACCATTTCATTTTGTCCTTTTTTTATAAGTTGAATCCATTTAGCATAAATCTAGGATCGGTCTTGTGTCCATATTTCTCTCTAAAAACTTTATAGAAGGCATCTTTTGAATCAATGATTGCATTAGGAAAGCTTTTGTACCAACCTATAGCATCTTCAGTCAATGATTCCATCAAATACTTAATTGTGACATCATCACCCGAAGCTCAAAATCTTCAACAAAACTCTTAAAAACTTTCAAATGATCTTCACCACTAAATGAATTGTTACTAGTGAACTTAGGTAAATGTTTTCTTGCATTATCAGGAACATGATTTGGATACCTTGGGATTCTATCAAAGCATAATTGCCTATATCTATCAATAGGCACTTGTCTTCTTGCAAAGGGTCCCTCCTGTTCACTTTGGTTGTCATGATTCCTTCTCCCATCATTGTTTTTAGGCCTTCCAATGTCAACTACTCTTGGTTGGGGATCATGTTGATCATTTTGTTGATTAGTCCTAGCCTTATTTTATGGCTATGAAGATGAAGTGGTATGGTTTGTATTTGAAAAAAGGGTTACCATTTGAATGGGGACTTGAAGATGATGCATGGGGATGAGGGATTTGGGTTTCAGGAACATAAGATTTTATGGTAGATTCCAAGAAACCTAGTTTCTTCTTCATCTCTGTGTTTGTAGCTAATAGTTCCATCTCCTTCACTCTTTTTTGCAACTCCTCATTTATTTTATTAACCTATCAACCATTGAAACAATATTATTTTCTGCTATGTCCCACTAAGAGGAAACTCCCTCATTTTTCTTTATACCCCTGACTGGTTTCTTTCCCTTATCAACAGTCTAGCAAACAACATTTGTATTACTAGGGATAGGATCAACTTTAATAGAAGCTTCCATAGAAAAATTGGTCCTTGCATTTACATAAGAATTGCCAACCGAGGTAGTTATAGGCTCCCTATGTACAACCTCTCTCACTATAGGACCATTTGTATGGGTAGATTGAGTTACTAATTGTTCTAGTTCTTTCATTTTCTCAACTTTTCTCCATAGAATATCTCTCTCAGCCATAGCTTCCCTTATCATTTATTCTTTCTCCTTACCCTCCTTCTCCTCGACTCGTCTAATATTAATTCTTCTCTTCTAAGTTGTTGAACATCATTGAATATTTCATCCTCTCCTAGTAAGGTGGTATCAAAATATGATGTCTCTACAATTCCTCCATAATTATGGGCATATTCATCAAACCCATTCAACAAGTCATGAGGAAGAGGAGTATTTGTGTTAAAACTTGAGGCCAAATGCACTTCATCCCTAGCATAGCTAGCATTTACATTATCTTGTTACATATCATTTCCCTCTCTCTTCTCTGTTTAGCTGTTAAGCCTTGTTTTGAATGTTGCTCACTCACAACATTTTTCATTGTAACTTTTCCTCTTTTGGGAGACACATCATCACTTAACTCTAACAAATTTATTTCAAGTTCATAACTATAATTAGTATGAATTTCATGCTTAGGAGTTGGATGAGGAGTAGACTCACTTGTTCCTATATCCCTTTCTTTCCATTTTTCATTAGTGTTCTTTGGAAATTCTCCCTCCAATATTTTCTCTAGATGTTTCTTCATATTGGCACGGGTTCCCTATATTTGTGCTTGTACTTTCTTTGCTCTTATCAAAAAATTTAGTTTTTTTATATTTTTAAAATTAATCTCTTTGATAACCTTTTGTATTGGCAAACATAGGTGCAAAAAATTCAGAGTGGCAACCCAAATTGATTGGGACAAATTTCTAGCTATGGTGCTCCAATTTTATGGAAAATTTTATAAGACCCTTCGCATTCACATGAGATTTAATATTAACCTTTACAAATTCAGACATGCTTTTGGAAATACGAGGCAATTTTGGTTGAACTTTGGGAAATGAATTTTAAACAAATAAATGATGGGAAATCTAGAAAAAATATGACCAATGGTTAATAGAAAATTCAAATAGATTGACTCTAAGGATAAACATCATGACAAATCATAGTGATCCTAGAGAACAAATATTTAATCAAACTTGAATCCCTAGGAGAGTCTACAATCTGTTGGTTGTTTTAAAGAACCAAGGAAATATCGTTGAACATCTACGAATTTTCTAGATTCAATTCTTGAATACTCAGAAGATGATTGGCCAATGAATGAGAGGAAGCTAGAATGCTTCCCTCCTACACTTTTGGCTTTGTAAAACCTACGAGGGTGGTCCCAGAATGTGTTTCTTGCAATCTGTTAGTTCCCAAATCAACAGATGCAATGATTCCTAAAGAGTAGCCACTCTCTCATATTTAGACTCAACGGGTTGATATGGCCAACAAATGTGAGATTGAATAAAATACACCTTTCTCCCCTACACTTCAGGCTCTATTAAACTTGGGAGGGTTATCCCAACAATATACTTATAGATACTTGTGTGCTGAAGTACCAAATACACTGTAAATAGATGTTTCTCCTTTAGATGCTAAATAGACATAATACTATAAAGGCTTGGCTGACCTCTATAGTAATGCTTAATTTAAACACAAGAGATGTAACTCATTAAACTCCTCACACAAAAAAACTAAGATAGATAAGTAAATTTTATGTAAAATATGATCAACTGCTGCATTAACAAAAAAATGTAACATAAATAACACACTTAGATCAATTCCTCACCCTTGGAACATATTCTACTAAAACACATACATGATGTGATAATAATTTTCACATCTGACAATATATGAAGCTCTGAAATGATGCATTACAACATTTCAGTATTGTGTCTTAACATTTACTTCTTACTAGCATCCGAGCACTCAATTCAATAAAAACTTATAGCCATATTCAAACACCTACATTAATTCTTTGAATTAATAAACAAGAATAGAACCACACATCTATCTAAAATTGGTAGAGAAAAATAAGAAAACCTTGATTGTATCATTTAGAATCTATAAAACCAATATATTGGAGAGTAAGTCTCAAACTTGATATATTCAACATTATTTTTCTAGTACGTAAATCAAAATTACATAAGTATTGATAGACTCAGACCCTAAAACTTGACTCTAAAATGCTCTGTATTCACACTACAATGTTCTTTGTGTTAAATTACAAAACAACCTCTCCTAGAATGAGGCAGAAAGACAACACTTAAGGAGAAACAAAAACCCTAAATGTTCATATGAAGAAGACACTTGGCACATTTAGGTTCGTTGATCTACCAATATCTTTACTTGTTGAAGACTCTTCAATATTATCTTTGTTTTCTTGCTCCTCACTCCACTGCCTTGCAACAAAAAAAATTCCATTTCTAGAAGACTCGTCATTCTTTCCATTCATTCTTTCACCCACGTTGAAAATGCCTTACTATATAGAATATTCTGCTAGATTGTAAAAGAAAAAACTACTTGATGTAAAGATCTCCATTTCACTTGGTCACTTACCCTTTTTCTCACCCAGCAATGAAAATCCCTTTATTTCATGTTTGTGAAAACTCTATGAAATATTTTCTCATTGCCCCATTCAAAGTTTTTATTTTAAAAAACTTTATGAAGACTTTACAAATTAGAATGACTATAAAAAACCATTTACCCATGAGTTCATATCTTAAATGCCCAACATTTAAATATTACTTTATTTACTCATAGGCTTTAATTTTTAAATTACCAGGCAATAAAATAATTTACTTGCCCTACAAATTTCATTGCTAGCAAAGAAAAATATTTAATTTTCACCTGTGAGAGCTTCAATTTATTTACTGGCTACATAAAATTATAATACCTGTTCCTTTTACATTATGAGTTTTACTCATCTTTTAATTTCTAGCCATTTTTCACTGCAAAGATAAAACCTTATTTTATTTGTGAAAAATTTACCTATCGCAACCACCATCACACTTCTTGGTGATGAGGAATAATTTACCTGCCCTACACATTTCATCTCCAGCAAATAAAACTATTTAATTTTCACTTATGAGATCTTCAATTTATTTACTAGGTACATAAAATTATAATACCAGCGCCTTTTACATTTTGATTTTTACTCATCTTTTAATTTCTAGCCATTTTTCACCGAAACAGATAAAACCTTATTTTATTTGTGAAAAACCCACCATTGCACTTCTTGGAGATGAGGAATAATTTACTTGCCCTACACATTTCATCTCCAGCAAAGAAAACTATTTAATTTTCACTTGTGAGAGATTCAATTTATTTGCTCGTACTTTTTACATTTTGATTTTTACTCATCTTTTAATTTCTAGCCATTTTTCAGTGTAACAGGGAAAACCTTATTTTATTTGTGAAAAATTTACTTACTGTAGCCACCATCACACTTCTTGGCGATGAGGAATATATGATATTGCCCATCACTGATAGAATATGGAAATTAAGAAGCAAATAGCGATGGGACATACATGTTCTGCAGCTTCTTAATGAACTTGGAGGATTTGATTAATTTTTATTGGCTCCATTTACCCTTGCACTAACTTTGCCAATATTTTAAACCAATATATACTTGCCCCAAATCCATTGCTGCATAAATACCATCACGGATTTGATTATGAAAAAAATCTCAAAAATAGTGATGAGTGATGGATTTAGTAGCCATCACTCATCACTAACTCAACATCTCCTATGAAAATAGAGATGAGCGATGATCGCCAATCTGATGAGGAACAAGACACTTCAATCTGCGATGGGTGATGAGAAATCACTATCATCGATGATCGCTAATAAAAATGGGAAGAAGAGCTTCAAATCATAAATGAGTGATGAGTTCTTCGGTGAAGCTATGTTGTCGTGCGCCACTTTTCAGCCAATCATAAGCAAGAATTAAACTTTCTTTTCTTATAAACATTTGAAATGCACTTTATAATTTCCCTAAATGTATTTTTCATATTTACATAATGTTTAAAGTATTCAAAAATATTTTAAACATAAGTGTTTGTAATTTTAGAAAAAATGCAAATTTTATTTATGCCTACGACCCAAACAAAGAAATTTCACTATGCACAAATGGTGACTCCTAGAGCCAAGATTTTTTGTGTGTGGACATAATAAATTATTTAGAGAAAACCCATTTTCTCAAAATTTTCCCAGCCATAAAAAATCAAGTACCTCTTTTCTAAACTAGCCCCTTGGGATGTGTTCGCCGCAACAAAAGTACATTAAAATAATTTATCAAATGACCTCCAATCTTGATCAAAATGGAGCTATAGAGGTTTCAGACCAAAAAAAGAAATGGGTTGTCCTTAGATTTTCAAAATTTGAAATTTTTCAGAACTACATTTTTGGCCATGTTGCAGTCAGAAAAGGATTAGTTAATTCATCAAAGCTCATCCAGGAAGCGCAAAAATGAGCATACATGTTACCATTTGAACCAAAAATTCAATTTAACAAATGAAATGGAAAAATCATTGCTGAGGTGAAAGATATTTAGTGTCAAAGTAGCCTACTTGGACTTTTCTACATTTATTCCTATTCAAAACCAATTGAAATTCACCAAGTTGTTGATTTGAAAAATTATCAAATCATCTTCTAAAGGGTTATGATTGGAAACATAAGGTCATTTACATAAACTGAGTATGTGTGCAAAAGGGTTTTCCTTGAATCATCATTCACCACAAGATATTAAAGGTCAAACTTGACCTCAAAAAAATTTGAAAATGTAGGTGCAAAATAGAGGAAAATGCATTTGTTTTTGGCCTGGTAAAAATAGAAAATCTAACCATGGGTCTTTGAAATCAGACCAAGGAATACATTAATGTGGGGAGAATGGAGAGAAACAATCCTTTTATCATTATAATCAACTGGCTCTGAATTGTGACCCTCCAAAGTAGGTCAATCGGATAGATTTTGCAGATGCACTTCTAAGTGTGAAAAATTTGAAGGTGTCATCACTCCTTCTTTCTGGGGATGTATGTCCCTTGTGGGCATAGCAAGAATTCAGATATCTAGGAGAGTAGACCAGGTTCCATAAACATTGGGGGACAGAGTCTTTATTTCTCAACTTTTAAAACTTCATTTGGCGGCCATAGGCCACCAAATGGAAAAGGGAAGCAAGTTCTTACCTCTGTCAAACACCAATATTTTAAAATAATTGATCTCTTTTAATCCATACTTGTCTCTTCCACACCATAGTAACATTAGTAACTTCATTCTTGCAAATACAAGTGTTAGGTTGCCTTTGAATTTAACTTTACTATCACAAGGAAACCAAATGAAATAGGTTGCATCACTAGCACTCATCCCGTTTTTTGATTCTATGGCAAGTGATAAAATCTGAGGATAGTGATCAACACAATCTGAACACACAACCTCATCACATTTACCAATTCCCTCACAATGATTAAGGTAAAAAAAGAAATCATGCCTTAGAAAAAATGTACAATCCTTCTGTGTGTCAAGCAAATGTTGCTCACACATTTGAAACTCATCAAAATGAATTGCATCACAGATGATTTTGTCATCATCCCAACAACACTGCCCAATCACATCATTGCATTCCTCAATGTTCTAAAAAAAAGATTCACCAACATTCATAATACCTTTATCCACATTCCAATCATGAGATTCAGAAGAAATGTCAGCATCCCAAACAATGTTTCCTACTACAAGCTCATAGACAAGGTCCTCTGCATTCTTCATATTATCACACAAGAAAACCTCAGATGCACACTCTAATGACTCAGAATCTTCATTTGTAACAAATTCATCATAATGAGTGTTCAAAATAGATTCACTATTGTAAAGAGTATTATATTCAACATTACCTCCTGCTTCACCAACTTGAAAATCTAAAGCATTTTTCCCATGAGAAAAACTATAAGTTGCAGATCTAGAAAAGAGGTCCTTATATGCATCCATGTGATTGACACAATCACATTCTTCAAGTGCAAACTCATCATAAAGATCATCATTAGTTGTACTAACATTTGTATCTACACTTTCACTTTCATGTACAACTATATCAATGCTATCATCATGCAAACATTCAGTGATAACTTCAAAGTCAACAAAAGAAGTAGGAGAAGGTAAAGAATCAAACAAAACAAGAGTTCCATGTTTATCATTATCAACATATGCATGCTCCTCATAACCAACCACTTGAACTGATTCATCCAATGAATCTCTCACATGCATATCTCCTTCTTTGTTTGTAATGTTGCTACAATCAGCAAGGTTACCTTCTTCACTGTCAAATTAAAAAACATCAATGGTTTCTTCATTGCAACTTCTTACACATAATTGCTTTGACTGAAAATCATTGCATACTTTGTCATTTTCATCTGATATGCTGATATTCACAAAAGTACTCTTCAAATCAGTAGGGTCCTCTATCTCATCATCATGAAAGCTTTCATCAATGATACACTAACTTGTAGAATTGGTATGACCAATTGTACCATTTCATTTTTTATCACACATGTCTTCTTCAAACAAAATATTCATTTCATATCCATCATCATGCAATAGTGAGTCTTTAGAAATGTTACCCAAACAAGAATGATTTCTAGCTAGTTGCAAAATTTCATCTACAACACCATTGTTCTCATCATGAAGACATGAAATTTCAGAATCGGCATAATCTTCAACTGTATACTCAAAGTCCATAGAAGATAAACTACTTTCAGTATCATCTACATCAGTGCAGCCTTCATCTAATATAGAAATTTTTTTTTCTATCTCTGTATTTTCAAAGCAAATAGAAGAAACTTTAGATGTTTCATCTATCTCTTCATCAACATTATGGTTGCAATCTTCATATGGGTACATATTCTCCATGGGTTGTTCAGAAACAAAACTCTCATCACTACAAGATGCATTATCATGGTCTTTTTCTATACCATCTACATTCATTGAACTAAATCTTGAAAAAGTACCATCACATAATTGAGTTAGGAGATTACTTCCATATTTATCTATCATTTCCTCATTTACTAAAAGCTACTGATATATGTATTTTATATTAGGGGGATTCAAGTGAGTTGGCATGGTACTTAGACCTGGCTCAAGTCTTTCAGAAAAAAAACATCAATACACATAGATTCATCAACTCTATTTAATGCTAGTATAACAAACAAAATCTTCATGAATCTATCATGAAAATCATAGGGGGATTCACCTTCAAATATTTTTACATCATATAATGCATCAATAGGTGACATAAGTTCAACCTTATTTTTAAATTTCTCTTCAAATAATTCTTGTCTATACAAACTTCTTTCTTCAGTCAAGCATTCATTGTCGATTGACTCTTCTTCAAAATAATCAATGAAATGCATTCTAAGCTCATGCCATGAATCTATGGAATGCATTGGTAAACTATAGAACCAGTATTCAACATCATTTTCTAAAGTTCTTACAAAAAAAATCATGATAGCATCTTCCTCTACTATTAGAAAATCTTCCATTACATCAAGAAAAACTTGTACATGTGATGTTGATTCTTGAAAATGTCCTCTAAACTTAGGAAAATATTCATTAATTATTTTGGTGATCGAATGTGGGTAACGTTGTATTTGACTGGAATCTAGAGGCTAATATCTTTCACTAATGAACACCTTTCTTTGAGGACATGGCTGTGTTCTAGGCATGATATTACAACTTGTAGAGGGAGAACTAGGACATCAATACATATTTGCAAATAAATTTGTGTTCCCTCTGCAACTAGTTTCTTCTCAATATCCTTTTTGGAATATCCTACTTTCTCATTTACCTTTCTACTAGTATCTTGAAATATTGAATAAGGGATAATATTAACTAGAGCTTTTTATTGAAAACCTTCAAACAAAGATATTACAATAGAAAAATACCTAAGAACTGTTGCAACCAACTCTTCTGATGATGTAGAAACTTATGTAGAGTTTCTGCCTCTTTGAAAGAGGAAAAGATATTCAAGTAGCAGAAAGATTCTTCCAAGATCTAAGTATTTCTAAGTTATCTCCACTAGTAGAGAACTAGAATTCAAGAATACATCAGAAAAATTGCAACAATATCCTTCATGTATGCAGGTCCTTGGATCATTTTTAAAAATTCAATGACTCTTTAACTGAATGGTCTAAAACCAAATATTTCTAGAATTCTCCCTAGTAGAGTCACCAATCTGTTGGTTCCCAAATCAACAGTTGCAATGAGTCCCAAAGAGTAGCCACTCTCTCATATTCAGACTCAATGGATTGATATGGCCAATGGATGGGAGAGTGAATAAAATACACCTTTCTCCATTGCACTTCAGGCTTTGTTAAACTTGGGAGGGTCATCCCAGCAGTTTATTTATAGATACTTGTGTGTTGAAGTACCAAATACACTGTAAACAGATGTTTCTCCTTTAGATGCTAAATAGACACAAAACCATAAAGGTGTGGCTGACCTCTACAGTAATTCCTATTTTAAACATGAGAGATGTAACTCATTAAACTCCTCACACAAACAAACTAAGATTGATAAGTAAATTTGACATAAAATATGATCAATTGCTACATTAACCAACAAATGTAACATAAATAACACACTTAGATCAGTGTATCATCCTTGGAATGGATTCTACTCAAACACATACATGATCTGATAAAAAATTTCACACCTGACAATATATGAAGCTCTAAAATGTTGCATTACAACATTTCAGCATTGTGTCTTAACATTTACTTCTTACTAGCATCCTAGCACCCAATTCAATACAAACTTACAACCATACTCAAGCACCTACATTAATTCTTTGAATTAATAAACAAGAATAGAGTCACGCATCTATCTGAAATTGGTAGAGATAAATAGGACAACCTTGAAATATTCAACATTATTTTTCTAGCATTGAAATAAAAATTACATAAGTATTGACAGACTCATACCCTAAAACTTGACTCTAAAATTCTCTATATTCACACTACAATGTTCTTTGTGTTAAATTACAAAACAAAATCTCCTAGAATGAGGTAGAAAGACAACACTTAAGGAAAAAAAAACCCCAAATGTTCATTTGAAGAAGACACTTGGCACATTTATGTTCAGTGATTTGCCACTATCTTTACTTGTTGAAGACACTTCAATCTTCTCTCTATTTTCTTTCTCCTCACTCCACTATCGTGCAATAGAAAAATATTCCATTTCTAGAAGACTCGTCATTCTTTCCTTTCAATCTTTTTCCCATGTTGAAAATGCTTTGTTGTAGAGAATATTCTGCTAGCTTGTAAAAAAAACTCTTTGCTATAAAGATCTCCATTTCACCTGTTCACTTACCCTTCATCTCACCCAACAATGAAAATGCATTTATTTCATGTTTGTGAAAACTCCGTGAAATATTTTCTCATTGCCACATTCAATGGTTTTTTTCAAAAAACTTTATGAATACTTTAAAAATTACAATGGTTGTAAACACCATTTACCCATGAATTCATATTTTAAATTCCCAACATTTAAATATTACTTTAATTACTCATAGGATTTAATTTTTAAATTACCAAGGAATAAAATAATTTACTTTCCCTACACATTTCATCTCCAACAAAGAAAACTATTTAATTTTCAGTTGTGAGAGATTCAATTTATTTACTGGTTGCATAAAATCACAATACCCATGCCTTTTACATTTTGATTTTTACTCATCTTTTAATTTTAAGCCATTTTTCACTGCAAGAGATAAAACTTTATTTTATTTGTGAAAAATTTACTTACAACAATCAAACTTCGCAGATGTAACTGGAAAGGATAAAATTGGTTAGCGATTGGCGATGAGGAATATATGATATCGCCCATCGCTGATAGAATATGGAAATTAAGAAACAAATAGTGATGGGAGATGTTGATGTGTTTTTTATGCACTTCTCAACACAGGCAGTGTGTAGGTGTACTACCTCTCTTGAAAGACAATCTTCCACAATCAGATTGCAGAACACTATCCCAAGGTCTCTAATGTTAGGTCTTGACACTGCTTGGAATATCTCAATTGTTTGATGTGATTTGCTGGAATAACAAGGTGGTCTTATGGATGAGTTACAAAGCATGGGAAGTTGGGTCTACAAATAGAGTTCTTCAGATGGGAGAGTTGTTGTGCATTTGCTACAGGTTCAAACAATAGTCTTAAACTCCATTTTTATCATTGGATTTAGCTTTACAATGTGCAATGAACGTTAGCATAGGTTACTTATTAAAAAAAAGGAAAAAGCGTAGGGAAGAGAGGAAGTTCCTAGACCTGAAACTACGAATGAACAATAATCATGGAGTCTACTACAATAAACAAACTCCCTAAATTGGGTTTTGCTTGGCCAAGAGAAACCTACAGTTACACAAAACCAGTGCAATCTTCTAAGGACTGCAGATTTTCAAATTGCACATGCACATCATGCACATGTGATTGAACTAAGTTGTAGCATTGAAATCAAGAAGCCCAGGCTAACTTTACACAGCAGTTTGTCATCAACAAGTGCTAAAAGTATGGGTTGAAAGTTCATCAAATACCATAACAGCAATTTCCATTATCACCTCCATTCAAGAATCTACAACTAAAACTACTATGGAAGTTGAACCATGCATACATAAAGAGAAAACTCAAAAGGAACACCAATAAATCATGCAATGTTGCTTTCTATTGCTGCAGAATATTTTTACATTAGTTCTACAACCCTTATAAATGAGGGGTAATCCCCTATTTATAGTTTTCCAAGGCCCGAATGAATGGCTAGGATTAATTCGCAATGAATGGCCCAAATTCAATTACATTAGGGTTTCACCTACACCTCATTATCCAAATTTTTTAAAATACATCATTTGTCATCTCCCTGTTTTGTCATCTAGTGCTAGTCACTGTAGCAATTTCATCATTTAGCTGATTGCACTTTTACTATAGCTAAAACTACCCAAAGTTTGTCCTTTGCTTGATGCATTTGCAGTGTGCTTCCTTGGATCAAACGAGCCTATCGACGATTGGAATCAATAGATTGGTTGCCCCAGATTAGGGCAGACGACTCCCTTTTGCCTTCTTCAAAACCACTCCCTTGCATTTTTATCATCGACTTCCTTGGCACATGCCTTCCTCTAACACCCACCCTATTGGTGGGTGCTAGTGGGAGAGGCGAACATGAAATGAATGGTGATAGGAGCTATGTGCATTCCTTGTTCAACTTTCTCGAAGGGTCTCTTGATGGACCTACAGTAGGCTCCTTGAATCCTACATACATGAAGTGTTGTAAGTGCTTTCATTCACAAATCAAGGAAAACGTTAGTCAAATCTTGCAAAATCCTTGTTAGATCCATCCATGCATCATAAAAAAATCATAATATCCATATTTGGGGCTCATTTGGATTGAAAACATCAATGCAGGCCCAAGGGCAGCGAACAAGGGCTAGCAAACCGGAAGGGAAGTTCCTGGACCTCACAAACCATAGAAAAACTAAGATTTTTCAATTATAGTACATGGGAAAAGGGGAAGGAAGAGTGCCTAGAAAAATTCCTTAAGATTGGACTCATTTTACAAAAACTAGAAGCTCAAAACTACTACACAAGGACAGAGTCCTGGAAACGGCAACAAAAGGGCCGGGCTCTAGAGGTCAGGTCGTTGGGGGCCAAGAGATATTCAAAACAACTGTGGAGGGACGAAGTCCTAGAAATGGCCACAAAGAGATGAAATCCTAGAAACGGCCACAGTGGGGCTGAGCTCCGAAGGCTGGGTTGCGCGGGCTTCATGGATGTTCAAGATAGCCAAAGGGGGATGAAGCTCCAAAACCATCGAAACTTAACGAAATGTTGAAAAAACCTTAGCAGTTCATTTAAGCACCTCAAACACATTCCAGATCCAAAAAAGGTTGCCCCCAAAGTAAAAAATGTGGAAACCAGAGCAATGGGGGTCCACGAATGTTTCCAAAACGACCACAGAGGGATGGAGTCCCAGAAATGACCACGAAGGGGCTGGGCTCTGGAGGCCGGGCCGCTGAGGCTCCATAGATGTTCAAAATAGCCAAAGAGGGATGGAGTCCTAGAAACGGCCACGGAGGGGCCGGGCTCTAGAGATCGGGCCGCCGGGGCTTCACGGATGTTCCAAAATAGCCAAAGGGGGATGAAGCTTCGAAACCACCGAAACTTAACCAAATGTTGACGAAACCTTGGAAGTTCATTTAAGCATATCAAACACATCCCAGATCTAAAAAACATTGGCCCCAAAGTCAAAAATGTGGAAACCGGAGCAACGGGTGTCCACAGATGTTTCCAAACCACCAAGGAGAAAGGGAATTCTAGAGGGAAAGTTCTGAAACCATCAAAACTTAACAGAATATTGACGAAACCTTGGCAGTTCATTTAAGCACTTCAAACACATCCCAAATCTAAAAAAGGTTTCACCCAAAGTCAAAAATGTGGAAACTGGAGCAACGGGGGTCCATAAATGTCTCCAAAATGACCACGGAGGGACGGAGTCCCAGAAACAGCCACAGAGGGGCCGAGCTCCGAAGGCTGAGAAGGAGGTATTTGTCAGATGTTCAAAACGGCCAAAGGGGAATGAACTTCCCAAAATGGCCACGGAGGACCTAGGTTCCGGAGGCTAGAAGGGAGGTGGCCGCCGGATGTTCCAAGCAGTCGGGAAGGAAGAAGGTTCCCGGATGTTTCCAAAATAGCCAAGAAGAAGGAAGGTTCCTGGATGTTTCCAAAACATCTGAGAAGGAAGAAGGTTCTTAGATGTTTCCAAAATAGCTGGGAAGGAAGAAGGTTCCTAGATGTTTCCAAAACAGTCGAGAAGGAGGAAGGTTCCTAAATGTTTCTGGAAGGAGAAATTTTGCAACTTCTTGAAACTTAATGAAAACTTGGCAGTTCTCTTAGGCACCACAAAAACATCCCAAATTATGGTAAACTTGTCCCCAAAACTCAAAATGACGAAAAATGTGAAGCGTGCGAGGAGGGGTTAAGTCAGTAGGAGCAAAATGAAGGGAAACTCACAGGGGCACTTTCGCGAAGGTAAAAGACTTGGCAAAACTTAGGTAGGTGAATTTGGTCAGGGGAATTTGATCATTTCAAGGCACATGACCAAATTAGATTAAAAAAGAGGGGGCACGCAAAATGAGACAGGAGTGAAATAGCCCACCGGGGCGAAACGAGGGGTTCCCTACCTACGGTGGGGTGTCTGTGCAAAACATGCACAACAAATGGCAACTTGCTGGGGAAATGCTCCCGAGCATTTTGATGACAAACTAGAATCAAAATCCTAGAATCTTTGGTTCTGACCTTCACGCTAGGGAAAACAAACTAGATGCCCAACCAAAGTATCAAAACCACTAGCCAACCCAACCTTCAATATGTTGAAAATCCGAGTGTGTGCAGTTGTGTTAATTTCCATCTTTTAGTTGCTACAGGAACCCAAGCTCCATCAAGTTAAGCTAGATAGTTTATTGTCACTCCAAAAGCATCTGGGACATTGCCTCACTGTTAGTCAGGCGTCCATAGCCCCCACGAGGTTGTCGTTGTGATTCTCCTGAATATTGCTCTATTGCCAGTCGGGCATCCATAGCCTCGCTAGAGTTTCTTAGATACCCTTGACAAGTAGAATTTTCTCTTTCTTTCAATTTTCAATGTTTTTTTTCTTTCTTTCTTTTCTCTTTTCAACTCTTTTATTTCAACCTGCAAGCATTGAAGCTCATGCTTAGGGCTAAGAATCATAGTGGCGCTGAAGCAAAATTTTAAAATTTTCACTTAACTAGACTTCACAAAAGGCCCTACAGTGACCGTCGAATTCTTAAGATGTGTAAGAGCTGTAAGATTTCAGAATACGTCAGAGTTAGACTAAACCAACAACTTATCCTCTTTGAATCAAACACCCAAATCACTTGACACTAACAGAAGACCTTCACCATCCACTCTGAAGACTTTATTAGAGTTTGACAAAGAAATATGTGGAACAACCCTAGGTGATAAGTATGGTTGTTGTGCGCACATATGTGCCTAGCTAAAATTAGATGGACCCCAAGCAAAGCAGCAACAAAGTGAAAGAAAACAAAAAGAAAACAACCAAAAAAGCAATCAACCTACATCAAACCACCTAACCTAAGGAAGGCAGGGAAGTGGAGTATTTATAGGAAACCTATACTACTCAAAACGGGCTATGTACAAAGATATTTACAAAGCACTATGTTCATGAAGGGTGAGCCAACATTAACGTTCATTGGATTTCGCAGTGCATGCACAAGCAAACAGATGATTGTTGTCATTCTTAACCATGCAAACTTGTCTTTATATTCTAAAAAAATAAATTCAACATTGCAACACTCAAATTCAATCACGTCATCATGAAAAATCAACAATTGAGGAGGCTCATTGAACCCATGGTTAATCCATAAACATGTTTTTTTTCTCATTCCCATAATCAAAATAATAAGTGTATTTATGAGAAATAATAGGGGCAAAGAAAGATAGAACCTGGATGTCATCACATGGATGTGGAAGCGTTGGACAGTCGAGAGCAAGCATAACATCCTTGATTGTTGCATTGGCAGCCTCAGGCGGGCGCGTTGGAGGGTGCAACACTTCAGACATTGAGCTGGCATAAGGCTGGGAGGATGGGGCAATAGACAACTCCTCCAATCCACCAATGGGACCTACAATCCCGGTTGGAAGTTCTTCAAAATGAAATACTTCTTCACATTGATCATCTGCAAACTTGGGACCCACTTGGTTGCTGTCCCCAAGGGGCAGCATGTTGTCTCGTCTCCTTCCCCAAGGGTTGTCCTTATTTATGTGGTGTTCAATGTCGTGGGACAATGACATGCACAAATCTTTCCTATTGTAGCCATCTGAATACGAAGGAGGATCAACAATGATCATGGTGGAAGGACTCCAAGTTGCATCTTGTAGTAGGTCGAGTGCTTCATCTCTGTTAGCAACTATCTTAGCACATTCGCCTTTGTCTCCTTCTTTTTGATGTTCATGCATCTCATCATGATGTTCACTCGTTTCCTCTTGCTCACTATCATTGTAAATGGAGAAGGAGCTCCTCTCCCAATCTGGAAACTCTAGTGCATCACTATTCAAGGGCTCAAGGAGTATGTATTCATCACTACCATCTTTTGGGATATGCTCTTCCTCGACATGAGCATACCTCCGTAGTGAAACTCCCAATTTAAAGAAGTCATCAATTGATGGCACCTCATCAAGGGGACCAAAGTCTAATGTACAATTTCCCTCCAAGGGCTCGACATAAAGCCTATCGTTCATGGTATGAAAATGCTCTTCAAGAGGAAGAACTTCTTGATGACTGGTGGATAGCATTCCCACTTGATCTACTTCATCACTCAAAAGTCTGAAACTATATTGTTGTCCTTCTTCTATTGCTGCCCCAACATCCTCTTGAGGCCTACCTTTAGCTGAGTCATCACTTGATTTAGGCTCTTGTTCTTCTACCTTGATCTGGGCAGTTAGTAGAGGAGGTCAAGTGCTTGGCTACTCCACTTGTCCTCTAACTTGTTTGATGGCTTTTTGGCATAGTTCACATGTGAACTCTGAGTGTGATGAATCATGAAGTCTACACTAATTTGGCAATAGTAGCACCTCCAAATCGTCTTGGTGTTTCAACTCCGACCAATCCTTTGCTAATCTAGAGGCTAGTTGGTCATATCTCTCCATGATCGGGTCCTCGTCACCACTTGGGAGAGATCTTGGATGGCAAATAGCTGTGGTGAGTGGTTGTTCCCACTCCTCCAAACTTTCATTTTCAGATTCTCGATTGATGTCGTTTATGAAGGAGAGGTCTTCCGACCTGATTTTACTTATGCTTTGACCATCTCCTTCTACTACCCCAAGGCTTTCAGCCTCCTCTTCTTCTTGATTTTTAGCATCCATGTTGGCTGTCCTAGCATATGCTGCTGCAAATTCTAGTAATGCATCTTCAATTGCCGTTCATTCCTCTTCTTGAGTGGAGGATTTCTCTTCTTCAATGGAGGGAAAGTCTATTAAATTGGTTACAATTAGATTTTCATCAATGCACTTTGTTGTCCCAAGACTTCCAGCTCCTCCCCCTTGGTTTTCATTTTTTATGTCTATTGTCCGAACACCAGCTTGTGTCCAACTAGTTGGTTTATCTTCAAGGTGCTATCCTACAAATGTTGACAACTCTTCTACCTCATGGGATGACTTCTCCTCATTGTGAGTTGGCTGCTCCAACTTGTTTGAACAACCCTTGGCTTGAGCGATGATGTTGTCACATGATGGGCATGTAAATTCTAAATGTGGTGCATTGTGAAATCTACACCAACTTACCATTAGTACTCCCTCCAATCTTGGTTCATCCTTGTTGCTCAAATGTTCTTGGATCAACTCCTTGAATGCTTTGGCTGCCATGGTTGTCAAATCTTCCTCTGGGTCTTCGGGAGCCAAGGGCTGGTATATTTCCCAAAAGGGAATTTCTCCCTGCAAGATCCTTTTGACTCTACTCAAAAAATTCAGACACCCTAACCCATTGTGCCTGTGAGTGCAATGGATCCGACATCTATCCACCAATGCAAAATGGCTTCTTCAGCCTCTTGTCCAAATTTGCATATAGCTGAGTGATGTCAATTTGTGCATGCTGCTCCATTTTGACTCAGCTTCCTTTTTCCTTCAATTTTTTTTTATTTTTAGCATTGAAAGAGATCTCCCTATCTCATATTTCTTCTTTGGAAGTGCTCTCTTCAATTTCCAACTTTCAACTTTATAGCCTCAACATGTCAAGCCCTCCCTCTAGCGCCAGCTCTGTTGATGTGTTTTTTATGCACTTCTCAACACAGACAGTGCGTAGGTGCACTACCTCTCTTGAAAGACAATCTTCTCAATCAGATTGCAGAATACTATCCCAAGGTCTCTAATGTCAGGTCTTGACAGTGCTTGGAATATCTCAATTGTTTGATGTTATTTGTTGGAATCACAAGGTGGTCTTATGAATGAGTTACAAAGCATGAGAAGTTGGGTCTGCAAATGAGGTTCTTAAGATGGGAGAGTTGTTGTGGATTTGCTACAGGTTCAAACAATAGTCTTAAACTCCTTTTTTATCATTGGATTTAGCTTTACAATGTGCAATGAACCTTAGCATATGTTACTTATATAAAAAAAGGAACAAGGGTAGGGAAGAGAGAAAGTTCCTAGATCTGAAACTACGAATGAACAATGATCATGGAGGCTGCTACAGTAGACAAACTCCCTAAACTGGGTTTTCCTTGGCCAAGAGAAACCTACAGTTACACAAAACCAGTCCAATCTTCTAAGGGTTGTAGATTTTCAATTTGCACATGCACATCATGCACATACCATAACAACAATTTCCATTATCACCTCCATTCAAAGTTCATCAAATACCATAACAACAATTTCCATTATCACCTCCATTCAAGAATCTACAACTAAAACTACTATGGAAGTTGAACCATGCATACATAAAGAGAAAACTCAAAAGGAACACCCATAAATCATGCAATGTTGCTTTCTATTAATGCAGAATATTTTTACATCAGTTCTCCAACCCTTACAAATGAGGGGAAATCTCGTATTTATAGTTTTCCAAGGCCCGAATAAATGGCTAGGATTAATTTGTAATGAATGGCACAGATTCAATTACATTAGGGTTTCACCTACCCCTCATTATCCAACAATTTTAAAATACATAATTTTTCATCTCCCTGTTTTGTTATCTAGTGCCAGTCACTGTAGCAATTTCGTCATTTAGCTGATTGCCCTTTTACTGTAGCTAAAATAGCCCAAAGGTTGTCATTTGCTTGATGCATTTGCAGTGTTCCTCATTGGATCAAATGACCCCGTCAATGATTGGAATCAATAGATTGGTTGCCCCTGATTCAGGTGGACAACTCCCTTTTTCCTTCTTCAAGACCACTCCCTTGCATTTTTGTCATTGACTTCCTTGGCACAGGCCTTCTTCTAACATTGACCCTATTGGTCGGTGCTAGCAAGAGAGGCGAACATGAAATGAATGGTGACAGGACCTATGTGCATTCCTTGTTCAACTTTCTCGATGGGTCTCCTAACGAACCTACAGTAGGCTCCTTGAATCCTACATACATGAAGTGTTGTAAGTATTTTCATTCACAAATCAAGGAAAACATTAGTCAAATCTTGCAAAATCCTTGTTAGATCCATCCATGCATCATCAAAAATCATAATATCCATATTTGGGGCTCATTTGGATTGAAAACATCAATGCAGGCCCAAGGGGGTGGGCAGTGAAGAAGGCATATTAAATTGGAAGGGAAGTTCCAGGACCTCACAAAACATAGCAAAACTAAGATTTTTCAATTATAGCACATGGGAAAAGGGGAAGGAAGAGTGCCTAGAAAACTTCCTTAAGATTGGACTCATTTTACAAAAACTGGAAGCTCAAAATGGCCACAGAGGGACGGAGTCCCAGAGACGGCCACGAAGGGGCCGGGCTCCGGAGGCCGGGTTGTCGGGGGCCGACGAATGTTCAAAACCGCCACAGAGGGATGGAGTCCCGAAAATGACCACAGAGAGATGAAATCCTGGAAATGGCCATGGAGGGGCCGGGCTCCAGAGGCCGGGCCGCCAGGGCTTCACAGATGTTCAAGACAGCCAAAGGGGGACGAAGCTCTGAAACCATCAAAACTTAATAGAATGTTGACGAAACCTTGGAAGTTCATTTAAGCACCTCAAACACATCCCAGATCCAAAAAAAGTGGCCCCCAAAGTCAAAAAAGTGGAAACCGGAGCGACGGGGGTCCACAGATGTTTCCAAAATGGCCACGGAGGGATGGAGTCCTGGAAACAGCCAGCGAGGGGCCGGGCTTCAAAGGCCAGGCTGTTGGGGCTCCACAGATGTTCAAAATGGCCAAAGAGGGAGAGAGTCCTGGAAATGACCATGGAGGGGTCAGGCTCTGAAGGTTGGGCTGCTAGGCTCCACAGATGTTCCAAAATAGCTAAAGGGGGACGAAGCTCTGGAACCACCGAAATTTAACCGAATATTAATGAAACCTTGGTAGTTCATTTAAGCACATCAAACACATCCCAGATGCAGAAAATGTTGGCCCCAAAGTCAAAAATGTTGAAAGCAGAGCGACAGGGGTCCACAGATGTTTCCAAATAGTAAATTAGGAAGGGAATTCCAGAGGGAAAGTTCTGAAACCATCGAAACTTAAAGGAACATTGACGAAACCTTGGCAGTTCATTTAAGCACTTCAAACACATCCCAAATCCAAAAAAGGTTGCCCCCAAAGTCAAAATTTTTGAAACCGAAGCGACGAGGGCCCACGAATGTTTCCAAAATGGCCAAAGAGGGACGGAGTCCCGGAAACGGCCACAGAGAGGCCGGGCTCTGGAGGCCGAGAAGGAGGTGGCTGCCAAATGTTCAAAACGAGCAAAGGGGAACAAACTTCCAGAAACGGCCATGGAGGACCAAGGTTCCAGAGGCCAGAAGGGAGGTGGCCGTCGGATGTTCCAAACATCCAGGAAGGAAGAAGGTTCCCGAATGTTTCCAAAATAGTCGGGAAGAAGGAAGGTTCCCAGATGTTTCCAAAATAGCCAAGAAGGAAGAACGTTCCTAGATGATTCCAAAACAGTCAGGAAGGAAGAAGGTTCCCAAATGGTTCCAAAATAGCCGAGAAGGAGGAAGGTTCTCGGATGTTTCCGAAAGGAGAAATTTCGTAACTTCTTGAAACTTAATGAAAACTTGGTAGTTCTCTTAGGCACCACGAAAACATCCCAAATTATGGGAAACTTGTCCCCAAAACCCAAAATGATGGAAAATGCGAAGCGTGCAAGGAGGGGTCAAGTCGGTAGTAGCAAAATGAAGGGAAACTCGCATTGGCACTTCCACGAAGGTAAAAGACTTGGAAAAACTTGGGTAGGTGAATTTGGTCAGGGGAATTTGATCGTTTCAATGCACATGACCAAATTATATTCAAAAAGAGGGGGCACATAAAATGAGAGGGGAGCGAAATAGCCCATCAGGGTGAAACGAGGGGGTCCCTGCCTACGGCGGGGCATGTGTGCAAAAAATGCACAACAAGAGATACATGTTCTCCAACTTCTCAATGAAATCTAGAGGATTTAATTAATTTTTACCAGCTCCATTTACCCGTGCACTCACTTTGCCATATTTTAAACCAATATATACTTGCCCCAAATCTATCACTGCATAAAGGCCATTGTGGATTTGATTATGAAAAACCTCTCAGAAATAGCAATGAGTGATGGATTCAACAACCATCGCTCATCATTGATTTGAACAACATCTCTCGTGAAAACAGAGATGAGCAATGATCGCCAATATAAAGAGGAACAAGACACTTAAATCTATGATGGGCGATGAGAAACCACCGCCATCGCTGATCATTGATACGAATGGGAAGAAAAGCTTCAAATTAGAGATGAGTGATGAGTTCTTCGCTGAAGCTATGCTTCGTTGTGCCACTTTTCACCAATCACAAACAAGAATTAAACTTGCTTTTCTTATAAATATTTTAAACGCACTTTATAATTTCCGTAAATTCATTTTTCATATTTACATAATGTTTAAAATATTCAAAAATATTTTTAACATAAGTATTTTTAACTTTAGAAAAAATGCAAATTTTAATTACGCCTGCGACCCAAACAGAGAAGTTTCACTACGCACAAATGGTGACCCCTAGAGCTAAGAATTTTTGCATGCGGCAATAATCAATTATTTATAGAAAATCCATTTCCTGAAATTTTTCCCAGCCATAAAAAATCAGGTACCTCCTTTGTAAATTGGCCCCTGGGACATGTTCGCCGCAACAAAAGTACATTAAAATAATTTATCAAATGACCTTTGATCTTGATGAAAAAGGAGTTGTAGAGGTTTTAGACCAAGAAAAGAAATGGGTTGTCCTTATATTTGCAAAATTTGAAACTTTTCATAACACCATTTTTGGCCATCTTATAATAAAAAAAGGATTAGTTAACCCATCAAAGCTCATCCAGAGGACATGAAACTAAGCATACATGTTACCATTTGAACCAAAAATTCAATGCAACAAATGACATGTAAAAATTATCACTGAGGTGAAAGATATTTAGTGTCAAAGTAGCCTACTTGGACTTTTCTGCATCTGTTCCTATTCTGAACCAATTAAAATTCACCAATTTGCTGATTTGAAAAAATATCAAATCATCTTCTGAGGGACTACCACAAGAAACATAAGGTCATTTAGGTACACTGAGTATGTGTGCAAAACGGTTTTTCTTGAATCATCATTCATCATAAGATATTAAAGGTCAAACTTGACATCCTTGAAACATTCTAAAAATGTAGATGCAAAATAGAGAAAAATGCATTTTCTTTTGGCCTGGTAAAAATAGAAAATATGACCATGGAGATTTGAAATCAGACCAGGGAGTACATTAATGTGGGGAGAATGTAGAGCAACAATCCTTTTATCATGAAAATCAACTGGCTCTGAATTGTGACCCTCCAAAGTAGGTCAATTGGGCAAATTTTGCAGGTGCACTTCTAAGTGTGCGAAGGAAAAATTTTCAACATGATCCTTGAAAATTTTGAAGGTTCCATCACAATATTCTAAACAATTATATCACATGTTATATATTAAATAGATATATTCTCCCTGAAATGCTAAATAGGTGAAATCCTCCAAGAAACTGACACTTCCTTTAACATGATTTAACATCTAAAGCTGAGAATACCACATAATACCAAATACACACAAGATAAATCAATTTTAAACTTGTTTATGAACATTGTTCTCAAATTGAAATATTAGAACCATAGGAAATGCAGTAACATGTATTAGAGCAATGCCATATCTTAGGGCAAGAGTCAAATCACAATAAATTGAATTATAAGGTAAATTTCATTTCAAACAACCATGACCTTTGTGCAATTTCATTACAAAACACATATCAAATGCTTAGATTCTATGACTACTTATAAAATTCACTAAATACTCATACGAACTCATTTTTTAATCAAGTTATTTTAATTGATTCATTAAATCAAATCTAGAATTAAAACATAATTCATTGCAAAGCACAATGAAAATTAATGAATGATCATTTATCAAGTTTTCATTAATAAGTTGTATGAAATGTTATAGATGGGGAGACAATAGACTCAAAGGTTTGCATTGTTCATTTAGACATGCTTGAAAAACCATAGAATTAACAAAATTTATTCATGTGACTCAAAACATATTTTATCTATGTTATCTCTTTGCATTTCTAGATCTAGAATTCAAAAAGAGACCCGCACTAATGGTCATAGATTCCCTTTTATAAGAAACAAGGGATAAAAAGAAGCTTCAGGCTGAAAGTACACTTGTCACATTTTCATTTGACTATTATAACATATATTCCCTCTAGATTTACATTTGCATTCTTAGATGGAGGGAAACATATATGAGACAAAAGTTATTCCCATTTGTTCAAGAAGATACACCTACCTCCCAATAGGCATTTTCACGTGTTGTAACAACTTTACAATGTCTTCTTCATGAGACAGAAAGTTAACCATCTCCATGCCCAATAAACAAATACTCAAAAAGCATGAAAAGAAACATAAAGAAAGAAAAATAACTCATCCAAGTCATCATTTCAGTCATCAACCTTTCTAATAGGGAGAGAACAATATTCTGCAATACTTCAACATTTGAGTAGTATCTACACTCAACATTGCAACATTCATTGTTCGTTGTGTAGCTACAGTAGTAGTCATTTTTTGTTGCCCTCCTGACAATTACTACTGCAATCTCCTTTTCCATAGATTTTATGACATTAGTATTTCTCGTGTTGTGAGCCATAGATCAAATGGAAAGTGTATGCAACTTGGGGCTAAAACCGGAGCCAAAGATCTTACTTTCAAAAATCTCCTCAAAGACAGAGGCATCAGGATCCTTCCTAATTTCATCTAGTGCAATAGCAGATGATATCTCACATTCGGGAAACAAGAGTGCTCCACTTCCTTTCACCAACACCCTTGCTTCTTCTAGTGACATTCTAGAAATTTCTTGTATTATTTTATTTTCCTTCTCCTTTTAAACTTCTTCTTGCAAGGAGAGGTCAAATTTCCCCTTCACTTCTTCAATTCTTCTTTTTAATGTCAGAGCTTTTGACATGGGTGACAAACTCCTTGAATTATTTGGTCTTGACAAAATCATCATCACACATAAAATCAACACAAGATTTTATTTTGGCATTGTCATCCTCAGCCTCATTGTATACCCACTTTACAATCCTACTAGGGGGAACTACTATATTCAATGTATCATCCCTCTCTTTAGTGAAATATTGATCACTTCCTATTCCATGCGAATGTTCTCTCCAGATTCCTCTGGGACTTCAACCTCACCAATATGCTCACTCTCTGAGTACGTCACTAATGGAGTGATTGCATGTTGCCCACCCATCTCTCTTGCTTGCATATGGATGCTTGGAGTAGAAGATTGAGATAGTTGGATCCTTAACCAAGCCTCATGGTTCTCATTGGCCTCCTTGGCTTTAACCTCAGGCTTACTTCACTTTCTCAAAGTTGTTTTTTGTCATTGAAGTCACCAAGCATTAATTTCTCCTTCACATACTTATCTTCCACTTATGAATAAGGACTGACATAGAAAGGGTTCTCCTTTTAGAATCTTCTCTTTAATTGCACATGTATTTATCCATGCATTCTTCCTTACATTAACTTCTTCATTAGTAGATAAATACCTGATCACATCCTACTGAAAGAGGAATTGATAGGGCTTTCCTCCCAATCCCTTGGCTCTTCTTTTAGTAGATATCACCCCCTCAAAGTCATTTAATCTACTGACCTTTTGACCTAACCTGTAGTTTTTTAGAAGAGAGCCAAACCTTTCAATATGCTCCTTTGAGGTGCAACTAGATTATGCAAACTCCACATCAAGGTTCACAAGGGATTTCTTTCTTGACTTTCTAAAGTGATCCATGTTCAGGCCATCCATTTTCCACATTGTTTCGATAAATTCTTGTCCATCTGACACATAAATTGGAAATTTGTGAGGTGGAATTAGGGTTCCATAAACCTTGATTATGTAATTGGTATGGAGGTACCAATCTCCCCAATTGAATTTGTGTTTAGTATCCTCCTCATACTCGAACGGCCTCAACATTTCCTTGACACATTTTAAAATTATTTACATGGGCTTCAAACCCAACTACCCAAGCACCAAGAATTTGAAAACATTACAAAAAATATTGTAATCAAAATCTAGACAATGCACATCTCAAATATGTGTTCACATCTACACCAACAATTCATTGTCCATGTCATCTATTTCTCTTAACCTTATATAACTTCTCATCAACTTTTACTCTTCCATTGTAGTAAATGCATCAATGGAGAATAGTGTTTGCAAGACAATGTACGAGTGACATCTTTCAACTTCACTAGGTCCTCATGCAAATGCTCAACAATGTAGGAAGCATAATTCCAAACCTTTTTCTGATACTTTTATTGAATATCAATCACTAAGGTCATCAGGGAAATATCCATATTAATGTCATAATCCTTATGAAAGACTTGACATATTGCATAATAAGTGTTCTCGAGGTAGTCTTCAAAGTCAACACAATGAAATGGTTCCATTTTAAGGGGGTAAAAGGTGCACCATTTTTCTTCAATTCACGCCTCCTATGTATAGGAAAAAGACCCTTCTTGTACCAAAATTTATTATGTTCATAATCATTGTACAACTTGTAGAAATTAAAGGATTTAGAGGCTAATGGATTCAGTTGAAATGCTTACATTATCTGGCTTGCTGAGATTTCCAACATGGGAAAAAAGTTATGGAATCTCTTAATTGTTCTATCTAGTGGGTCATAGCACCTAGCCAATTCCAACATCAAGTCTACCTCCACAAACACATTTGGGCACACAAAATTATCTATGTCACACACCCATATGTTGTAGGTAGGGCTATTAGCATTTATTCTTTTGAAACCATAATAAAACAAATCCCAGCCACTTTATGTAACTTCAATATCACAAATCCCAGAGGAAACATCCTCAAAATGGGTAGTCAGGACACCCTCACTAGTCTTTCTCTTCCCTGCCATGTTCTTTACCTCCTGAGTTGAGTCCTTAGGGGGTTCCTCCATGAACCTAGCATGATCCTTCTATATAGTTCTTTTCTTTTTTGATGCACTTATTACCTCAGGCTTGGGCTGGTCATCTTGGGGTTTGGATCTGTTAACCCATTTCTTAGTAGGTTTTCTTTCAGTTATAGCTCTAGACCCACTAGGTTCACTCATTATTACTTCACAGTAAAACTATTGTTTTCCAAATAATAAGAGATTACACCTTAAGCTCATTAAAGTCATAGGATTTGAAATAAAAATAACAATTATATCTTATCTACCCAAAATCCTATGAGTAAAAGCTTCAATTTATTCTGAGTTGATGAAAATGATGACTTTGAACACAAACCCTAGAAAATTACCCCATTTCCCAAACTACTCAATACACAAACTACCAAGGGGGACACGATATTAATGTACTTAGGAGAATAGTTGGTTGTTCTTTAGAATTCACCTTATCAAGAGCCTTTCTTTCATCACTTCTCTACTCAGCTGGTTCCTCTACTTACATCAACTGTAATTGTAAAAGAAAGTACTCAACAGCCCCTTAATACCCCAGAATTGAAGTTTATTCACCATTAGTGGTTATTGGATTGTTCACACAAGCGAGTTGAAAAGTAGTCATTCTGGTTTGAACCCTAGCCATGGATCTTCGGGATTTAAAACATGATCAACGATCCTCCTTTACCATCACCCATGCTATTTACAACGATGCTTTAAAATAGTGATGGAATCCTAAGCAATTGCCATGTAGCCATCCACTAACCCACAGTACAACATGGACCCTGTCGCTCATCATAGAAAAGAGGCAAGAAGCTTCTAAAGTTTCAGTGATAGGCTATGCAAAGGGAAACAAGGAGCCATCGCTCATTGCTATAATGAGCCCTTATAGTAAAAGAAACTTTAGCAATTGATGATCACTTATGTGATTGAGAATTTTCACGTGCAAATATTTTTTTTTAAGAAAGGGGGGGCCTACTAGGACAATGCATGATAAGGTCATAGAAGGCTAAACAACACTCACTTCGAAGGATGTAAGGGCCAAAAAGGCCAATAAATCAACCTTATAAAATTAAAAAAAATCAAGAACCAAGGAAAAAGGAAAAATTCAGTGACTAGTGTAAGTAAACCTAACCATATGGGGTCGATTATTCAATGAAATTGAATGACTCAAGTTGTTTTTCATAACCGAGATACAACTGGCAATAGATTAGTAGATAAATAGATTGAGGAGCTAAGTTTAAAGATAAAGGATAAAATCCTTCAATGAAAAACAATGCTTGCATATAACACTAAACTCTAATCCAAGTCAAATCAATAGGCATCTAGGAAATTTCCTTCTCGCAGATCAGTGGAACATGTAAATTTTATGAGGGTTCCACTAGAATTCTCTTGAATGCTCTTATAAACACTTGAGTTCTCTTGTGAACAAAAAATTTCTATATCAATTCTCATTCAACTTGCTATGTGTAAAATGAGTGAAAGAAACTTATATTTATACTTAATTATGCAAAAATTTCTGAAATTACAACACTACAAGCCAACAACAGATCTAGGAGGATCAAATCCCACCAAGAATTTGAATTAATTTTAATTTTGGGCCACATGGGGCTCATACGACCAAGGTGGTGTATGAGTCCCATGAGGCATATTTTATGGGATGAAATTGAAAAATACTTAGAAAGGTGTAAAATCAAGGTCGATACCCAAAACCGTAGGTGCAACTCCTACACCCAAGGTGGCGTATGAGTCCCAAACCACCAAATTTAGGTCATGCAACCTAAAAACACCCTAATTATGATTGGATTTTTATTTGTGTTGGTATTATCCTTTAAAAGATGCATTAAATGAGGCTTGTGGATGAAAAATAAGGCCAATTAAAGCATAAAGAAGCCCAATTATTAATGACAACCCTAGAAAAGTGTCAAAGTGTGTTACATCTCTTTACAGTAATCTAAATAAGGTAGGATTAGGTTTATTTAGTTTACAAGGGACCAAGACCTAATGTGGGTGTGTTAAACAGATTACAACACTAAGTCAAGGCGTCATTAAGCTCAATTTTATAAGGAGCACCCAAACAAGTGTTAAAATGTCATCGATGAAATTTTTCAACACTACATTTAGTCCCCACTTTAGTGAGAGGATGAACTTGCTTCACAATCACACTCAGTTAGATGAATTCACATCAAGAAGGGTCCAAATGCATCGATTCCTATAAGATAGGATGACAACAATCAAGACCCCAGGATCAAGATCTCATGACAAACTAACATAGGCACAAAAGAACAGAATTGAAAATGATATAAAGAGAATCATAAAGATACAAGCATACACTACCAAAGACAAGGAGAAAAGAAAAAAAATGGGGTGGATCAACCTTCGACCATTTTTCCATCGATATGTCGATTAGATATAGGTTGTTTACATCCAAAAAATGTATGCGAGCACTCTGACGCAACATAACTTCAGGTTGTCTGCTGGGTGAGGATCCAAAAGAGGTGAGACACATACACACATGGCTAGTATCCACTCACACTCACACACGAGTGGCTATGGGAATGTCATGCCTCAGTTGGGCTTCCAAACAAACCATACCAAATTTATACCTCCTAATAACTTTGATAAGGAAACACATAAACATGATCTTTGAGCTTCATGAGGTGGGAAAAACTTTATATTCTTGGAGCTCATGAATGAACAATAAAATTTGAGCTTCATGAAGCAAGCAAAGCTTCATATGCTTGGAACTCATGAACAAACAAGGTGGCTTTACATGCATGAAAAGTGTATTATGCAAGGTGGCAATATAACTAAAAATGAAAATGCAGTTCAATAAGGAATGTTCAAAGAATTCCTTCTTAGTTCATATAAGGTCTTTAACTTAGGGAACATTGTGCCTAATCTCTCTAATAGGGGAAAAATGAAGGAATAAAAGATTCAAAACTTAGGGGATGTAGTGTGTTGCATGAAGCCACTAAGAGGAATATAATATGCTAAGAGAGATCACACTCTTGAAGCACATCACATAGATTGTCACCACAAAGTGAAAGACACATCACATGCAGTAAGAAGATTACATCATGAAACATGAAAAATTCCAAATAGAATACTACAAAGTATGCCCCCACTTTAAAGAAATTGTTAAACACCATACTATGAGCAATTAATTTAAAGTAGCTAATGATAAATGATAACAATAAAAAGGACATGAGAGCTAACTTGGAAAGTACTATTCCAAGTCATATGTTTCCAAATAGAGCTATGTCATGCAAAAGAAAAGATAAAAGGGGGTTTCCCCCAAAACAAATAAGGGATCTATGGATTTGGGCTCAGTATGTTGTTGCTAGAATGTTTTTAAGAGAGCTCAGAACTTTCATCATTCCCAAATGCTCATAGAACTAGAAGAATGACACAAAGAGAGAAAAAACAAAGAAAAACCTTTCGGGTCAACATGGAGGAGACATTAATGTCTAAACATCTTGTGTCATCCCCATAAGGAAAACGCAAGACAAAGAAATAAAAAAAAGTAAAGGAAAATATTTTGGGTGAACATGGAAGAGAAATGAATGTATCGACACCTTATGTCATCCCCAAAACGAAAACATGCAATACAAGTGAAAGAGATAAATGAAAACCGAAAAGATGTATTTAACATAGAGAAGAATGAAGGTACAAATAGAGGAATGTCACAAAGAGAGAGAAAATCAAACAAAATGCCACGGGGGATCACATCACGCACATTCAATTACACAAAAGATGATGAAAACTAATGCAAAATACTAGTAAGGAGCATGCGAGTCAACCTAAAGAAAGTCATTTGCATCCAAATCATGTTCATTATATCCGAAAGGAAGAAAACTAGCTAAAGTGATAGTAGCAAGTGTCAAAGTAGGGTCATTACCAAGTTCAACACTCTTCCTAGGAGAATTTTCATGTAAGCTCATGGAAGAGGAAAATAATGTGTTCAATTCATTATGTAGCTCCTCATTGTCATCTAGATTAATCACAACAGGAGGTCGAATGATAATGTCCAAGGAAGGGTTTAACTCTTGTTGTGGTTGCATTATAGGATCATTTTGTTTTAAGGAGGGGGTAGACTCATCATGCATTGCTTCAGTCAAGTTTGGATCTTGATTTTCATTGTTTATTTCAACATTTAATCTATGAGTAAGGGTACAAAGTCTATGCCTAGCCTCTTTATCACCTCTGTTTCTTTTAGTTTTGTTTTCAAGTTGCATTTGTGTAGGAGTGGGTTGATCAACCATAGGTTTCTTTTCTTCCCCAAGGGGAGGAACAAAAGGAACCATGGGAGGTTGTGCGACCACTTTCTCTTTGACTTTGTAAACTTTTTTTATCCTAGGAGGTGTGATGGGATAGTTTTCATTATCTTTTGGTCTTTTGTAGGAAGGAGGTGAAAGTTTTGTCTTGGGTTGGTCTTGGTTCTTTGGAATGTCTTTAGTTTCAATCATGGTTTCATAAATGATGGTAGGCTCGGTGGTGGGTGGTGACATGTTTCAAAGGGATAATCCTACTATTTTCTTTGCTTTGAACTTTAAATAAGACTTGAAAAATAATTCTTCTCATGGTTTGATAGGTTTTATGGGCTCAGGCCAAAAGAAATCTAAAGAAAAATTTAGATGAGAAGAAAAAGGGTTGAACACACTATGATGGACAGTGAAAATTTCATTTTCAAAGGGAAAATTTAAGCATTTATGTACAACTGAAGGGACTACATTCATGGAGCGAAGCCATGGATAGCCTAGCTTCACATGAAATTTTTCTGATTGTGGGATGATAGAGAATGAGATATCTAATATTTTCAGTCCTATTTGCAAAGATAAGGTGATCGATCCCATCAGAGGGCTAGGAAAACCATTATGTGTCTTGATCCATGCTTTTGGTTTATGATATATATCTTCATAGAGTTCATGTAAAAGAATTCCCTGATGATCATGTTCTCTCCACAAATGAGATCTATTAATATCCCATTAGTGGACTTATCATAGATATGACCAACTATGTAAAGAGGACCATCGGGTGCATGTTTAATTATATCTTTAGAGGAGAAAGCAATTTCAAGAGGCTATTGAGTTTTTCTCTTACTATGTTGAGTTTCAACCAATGCAACCAAACCATCAATAGGATTGTGTTCTTGTTGATAAATATCTATAGGACTTTGTTGAATTTTATCTATGTTCTCATCATCTGTTTCAACATTCATCACATCAATCTTCATAGTTTCACTAGCTTCAACAAATGAAATATTATTTTTTGGCATGGGATTGGTAAAGATTTGAGAATTTTAGTTAGGAGGGGGAACAAACTTATTTCCTTGATCATTAACAACTCCAATGGAAAGTCCATCGGAATCAATGAGGTCTTGCACAAGATGTTTAATACTCTTACAATGTTCTACATTGTGTCCATTTTGTCAGTAATAATGGCAATAAGCATTTGATCTAAAGTTTGGAGGTAGAGGCTTGTTAGGATCAGGTGTCTTGATGGGAGGCAAGGTAATCATTTGTGTTCTAAAAATTGAGTCATAGTGTTATGAAGGGTATTGGGTAAGGGAATGAATTTCCTTTTTCGGGTCCCCATAGCTAAAGGGTATTGTTGCTTTAACATCGGCTACTTGGGTATTGGTATTTGACTTGTTTGTTGAGGGGGATTGAGTTGAAGGAAGTCTTTATTCTTTTTTCTAAAAGGTTGATAATTGTTTTGAATTATAGACTCAGACTTCTTAGTTTAGGTAGAATTGGATTTTGCATCATGACTACTAACTGAGTTTTGATAATCGTGGAGGGTAATGCATAAGTTCATGAAGGAGGGGAATTTCATCATGGTAATCTTGTATTGTATATTAATATGCCAATTCTCAATGAACATATTTTGAACATGAGGGTCAAGAACCTGGACATCTATTTGGGAAAAAATTGATTGATAGCACAAAATAAAGTCGGTAATATTTTCTCATTTTTTCTCGCATCTCATCAAATCAGCTAAGGTAATTTTAGGAGTCATATGCACTTTGAAATGGTTTAAAAATGCCTCAACAAGTTCATTGAATGAATGAATTGAGTTGTTTGGTACAATGAAGAGAACTATTCCAAGGAAATATATTTTGAGGACCTAGGAAAAAGCTTAGCCCAAAATTTATCATCAAGGAAAAAGTCACCACATAAAGAAGTATAGGTGGCAACATGGTTAGAAGGATCATCCTTCACCCCATATTTCTTGAATCTAGGCACCTCTACACCTTCCAGCATTGTTTTTTTCAATATCTCCAAGGAAAAGGGACTACTTTTGACATAATATGTAGGTGGACCATTTTGAATTAGATTGATGGTGGAAACTTGCTTTTGAAGTGATGAAATAGTTTGCAAAAGTTGGTTTATGAGAGGGTCATTTATTTTTTTATGAGATGGAGGTGAGAAAGGTGAAGGGGTGTATGTGCTTGAGGTACAAGTAAATGAAATTCTTATAAGTGGTAAGGTGGTAGGAGATATGACGTGTGATTCCACAAAGGTACTAGGGATGCTAGTAGAAATACCCAAGGAAGGAATTGCATTACTAGTTGGTTGCATTGTTGTTGTGACTTGAGGGTTGGTATAGGTAGGAATAGAGGCAATTGTTGTGGGAGGAGGTATTTTAATTCCTCCTTGGCTTGTGACATTTATTGTAGGTAAAAGACAACTAGTGGTTGAGGGAAAGTGTTTTCTAAATATTTGAACTATGTTCCTCACAAGGTAAAGTCCATATTCTCTTTCAAACATGTGATGAATGTTATCTATAGTAGGGATGGCAGTAGTTGAAATGTTGTCATTTTTCACTTGATATTGTAGGTATGCTAATTATTCATGGATTTGAATTATTTTTTCTTGCAGAAAACTAACAACCATTGAGTCAAGATGCACCACACTACTTGAAGGAAAAGAATTGGTAAGGGCATGGTCCATACCTAGTGTATTAGTATCAATAATAGGAGTGAAAGAGCTATACAACCCAAGATCCATGATGATTGTTCTACCATAGGGTGACATGAGTCTTGAACTTTTTCTCACTATATTATTCACAATAGGACACCAAATACTCATGCAAGGGCTTCTAAATGAAAAATAAATGCAAATGCAATATAAGATAAGAAAAATGAAATGACTATAACACAAATTTTGTAAACTGAAACAAAATGCTACAAACAACAAACATAAGCTCACATACAATATTTTAAATTCTGAAAAATGCAGTGCAAAATTTGCACCAGGACTAAATCCCCTAGAGGGGCGTATGAGTCCTAGTAAGGATTTTTCAGAAAAATATTCAAAATTTTTAAAATGTCTTTTATGCTTTTTATATTGTATCACCTGTAACCTAAGTGCAAATGTATATTGTATATGATTTGAGAAGATTTGAGATGAAAGAATGCAACCTATATGCACTTTCACTAATGTAAAATTTAGAAACCCTAGAATGCCAATTAACTAATGCAAACCCTAATGTAATGTTAATGAAAGCAAGATCTAGGATGATGATACACTCCAAATTAGAATTATGATGTTCTAAATGCAAGTTCACCAAAATGAGAAAGAGATCTTGCAATAGGGATATTCTAGGGACTAATTGTAAACTAATGAGGGGTTCACCACCAAGCTAGGGCTTGGAAAGACAAATGTAAAGCAATATGTAATGCTTAACCTAATTTGATGAAATCTTTAACTAGATGACATAAAAATGCATGTAAAACATAATAGAAAGTTGCAAGATGAAATGTGTGCAACTATAAAATTGTAGAAGATTGAATGGAGATCTGAATTGTTAAAAAGACTAATTTTAATGTTGACTAGGACTCATACACCAGTTTGGGTGATTTAGCCCTCGGTATGTGCGGGATCATCATGGAAAAAATAGGGCCTTAAGTGGCAAAAAATTTAGAAAAAATAGAGTTATGCAACTTGACATAAAAATTTGAATAAGTTATCTATATTATTCAAAAAATATGTGAGAATAGAATTTGTAGAAAATTGAATGTAGTTTCTAGAATACTATGTTTATTTAAAAAAAAATCTATTTGGTGAAAATTTCAAATTTCAATGCAATAGTACTTAAAATTCAGGGAAAAAATAAGAAGTAGGTGTATGTCTGACCACCCTAACCACAATAAAATGATAATATTTTTTTAGAATATTTTAGATATAAGTAGAGGACTCATGTCCCGATGTGATGCATATTTATTTGTAATTTTTTTCTAAGTAAATAACTAATAATAATTTTTTTATTACAATTTTTTAAAAATATAAAAAATCATATGTCTAATCACCTTAACGTGGTCAAAACTTCATGAAATTCAATTTTTTTAAAATATTATAGTATAAAAAGCATAGAATGTGACACATGTTTCAGATTCAAAAAATGTGATAACATTTGAAAGCTATAGTTGTTTTTCCATCAACCTATCAATTAGGACTTTAGTCGTAATTCAAATAGAAAATGAATAATAATTTTTTATTAAATTCAAAGTAAAAAATAATTTATATTGGTGGAAAGCTGAGAATCTCCTTTAAAACCCCTTTTCATTTCATCAATTTTGGGTGAAAAAAAATTCGTCAGCCACATACCCTACACATACCCATCATATCGCCACTTTTTTACCCATCATGATCTTGTACATACTCTCCTAGATATGGATTTCTATACAGAAACATGAATCTCACAAATGAGTATCTAAAACTGCAAAATCCTAAAAATTCACCTAAACTTCCACTCATATGCCTATACTGGTGTATTAGTCTAGTTAGGGTTTTCAAAAGCTTCAAAGTTTGAATCTAATCTTTAAGGTCTACTCTACACTTCCCAATTGATTTTGAGATCTAAACCCCTGTTTTGCAACCTACAAAATTCTTCCAAGTATCTCCAATGCAAGCTAAGAACTTTAACAACTTTGAGCACGTTGACAACTTTCTGCAACTTGCTCTTCAAAGTACCTTCAACCTAAACCCAAAAAAAAGATAATAAAGAGGAAAAATGTTGTTTTGTTAGTGAATAGGGGTTTTCCTTGGTCAAACCTCATTTTGGTAATCAAACCTTGAAATGAAATGAAATAGGAATGGAGAATTATGAATGAGAAAACTATGATGTTACAACTCACCAAACCCTAACAATAAGGTGTTGCAAACATGTATGAAGTGGCTGCAATAGATGTATATCTTGAATCTTGCTTGAATAGGTAGATCCTGAATGAAATGATATCTAGAATCATGAAATCCTGCATCATAATTTTCAGCTCAAAAACAAACATGATGCATGAAGACTTTGACATGATGCTTGATGCTTGAATAATGCTCTAAAATGCTTGATAATCTGACCTTGAATGCTCTTGAATGCTCTTGTAAACACTTGAGTTCTCTTGTGAATTCAAACTGGCTATAAGAATTCTCATTCAACTTGTTAGGCGTAAAATGAGTGAAAGAAACTTGTATTTATACTTAATTACACAAAAAAAAATTGAAATTACAACACTACAAGCCGACATCAGATCTAGGAGGATCAAATCCCACCAATAATTTGAATTAATTTTAATTCTTGGAAACATGGGAGTCATACACCCAAGGTGGCATATGAGTCCCATTAGGCATAACTAATGGGACCAAACTAAAAAATGATTAGAAAGGTGTAAAATTAGGAACGAGACCCAAAATTCTAGGTGGGACTCATATACCCAAGGTGGCGTATGAGTCCAAGACCACCAAATATGTGCCACACAACCTAAAAAAAACTGAATTATGATTGGATGTTGATTTTCGCCAAGATTATCCTTGAAAAGATGAATTAAATAAAGCTTGTTGATGCAAAATAAGGCCAATTAAAGCATAAAGAAGCTCAATTATTAATGGAAACCCTAGAAAAGTGTGAAAGTGTGTTACAACAGTTTACAAAACTCTAAAAGAGGTAGGATTAGGTTTATTTAGTTTACAAGGGCCCAATATGCAATGTGGGTGTGTTAAACACATTACAACATGTAGCATAAAAAAAATGTATCTTTCGGAATTTTTACGCTCATTTGGGTTTTTCGTATGGATGTTGGCCTAATTTTTCCTAGATTTAATATTGTAATGTTGTCAACACATTCACATTAGGTCTTGGACCCTTGTGAATCAATAAGAATTCTATGATGTATTGTAAAAGTGTTGTGAAGTGTTCTAACCCACTTTCACACTTTTCAAGGACATTTTTATTATAATTCACTTAAATAACCTCTTTTTATGACTTACCAAGCCTTATTTCAAAGTGTTGTAAAGAATTGTAACAAACGTTCACGCTTTTCTAGGCTTGTCATCAATAATTTGACCCTTTCTTATGTTTAAATGGCCTCTTACTACACTTACAGGCCCTACTTAAGTGTGTTTTGGAGAATAATCCCATTAAACATCATTAAATAAACTTTAATTCCTAAAACCCATTAAAATTTCCCTGATGGGACCAAGTTTCCACTAGGAGCAACTTAGTTCCACTTGGCACAAAAATCAAAATTATTTCAAAATTCTTGTAGGATATTATTTTCTAAACCTTAAGGTTGGCCTGTTAAACCCCAACCCACAACCTAGAAGACGATGCAACACTGTGGAAGCAAAACTAATTTTTTTTCCCTAAAAGAGTATAACAAGATGAGTAAAGTATCCTACTCTAACCACATACATTCTCTAGGCCATGCAACGCATCAACATGTGAATACCATTACGATCGAAGTTAAACCAACCATAGCATATGAACATTAAACTAAAGATACAACACAAAACAAAGCCTTAATCCATTGCAAGATAAATCTAACTCATAGAATGTAAAGAACATATTTCCATAGATACATTGAAACCACATAACCTTCAATACACCATAAAATCCAATAATGAATAGATCACAAATATTAGCACAATTACATCACAAAGGTTCACCTTGATACAAATGAGGTACTACAATTATAAATAATGATCCACAGTTACAATGAAGAAAGAGAAGAACAACTCCAGAGAACTACACGAACTCCTCAAACAAGATCATGCCATCACGAAAATGAAGAGAAACTCAATAGTGTAAGAAGCATGCCACCCGACCATATGGTACCCATAGGCCCAACCCCCATGCTAGGAGATAGTAAAAGGTAACCGACACAATCCTACTACCTCTAGACACAAGCCATAAACAAAATAATCATAGTACAAGTAACAAGGACAATGGTCATGTTGCTTCCAGAATCATAGAATCAAGTACAAATAGAATACAATAAATTGACTGTTGTCATAGGAGGAGTGTCATCAAAAAGGTTGCATTGTTTGTCCAAAGGAGATCTTCTTAGGTCTTGACCCCCCTCTATGGTTATCCTAGTAACCTCTCACGATTTCGGCCCCACATGCACACCAGTGCGAAATTGGTTATCTTTCGAGAAGACAAGATAACGATCGAGCCAGTCTAGGCCTTCTTGACTCATCTCAAGTCTCGTACAAGCCCTTGAGCCAATGAGTGACGCTAATTATCTTGTTAAATGCATTAAGCTAATAGATTATTTAATTCCCACTTGATTATAGTGACTTCCACATGAGTTGTCCTAGGACCACTTTGTGTCCCGGCCCTCGCTGAAAGCCACTCCCCTATCGACAACACATAACTCAAACTACATGCCAAGAGTACACAATGCACTAAGAACTGACAGCAATAACCAATACACCTCAAAAGGTAACACATCTCTACAAATGTCCAAAACTGAAACCCAATATGTGCACTACCCAAGAAATCTTGAAGGGTGAACTAAATTTACAACCCCTTTTCACAAAATACAACTCTGGAAGACTTAGATTCTCATAATAACAATTACTTTTCCCCTAGTACACAATTATAGAAAACATGTCCTTTAATAAACACAACACCAAGTAATTAACAAATGCTATCATTCAGATCTCCTAAATCCATTACAATAAATTTCACCTATTAAAATGCACCATTTAAATATCATTCCATTTAGTAAATGCATAACGATTTAAAACAAAAGTATAGTTTCCAAATGCACAAATATAGATAAAATAAATCCCAATCTTACTAATAAAATCACTTCATTATAAAATAAGAAATGGTGCTTGCATGTACTTACACATTTAATAATTCATTAAAATAAATCATTTAATATCTTAAAACAAAACAATCTAAATAACTATACATAAATATATATATATATATATATACAACTATACCTATACATATAAATATAATAAACATTTATTTATAAATAATATAAAATACATTTAACTTTAAATACATATATTCTATATAATAAATATAAATTATATATAAGATATATATCATATATAATATATATGATAAATCGAAATCCCTTAAGTAAAATAAAACACAACATAATAAACATGCACGCATAGGGCGCTGCCCTGGCCGCAACCTCCCCACGCAGGGGTTTGCTGCGTTTGGGAAGCACTTCACCCACACGGGTGTCGGGAACACTACACACACACAACGCACCCCTGTCTAGGTGTGGCTAGGGGTTTCAACCCTGGCCCCCAATCATTAACATATATATTTTTTTTAAATAATCTACAGTGACAATTTTCTGCCTTACGACGACTCTGGGAATTCGCTCTCCAATAAATTCAAAGTATTATTTAATTAACACAAAATATTTATATAATATATATATATATATATATAGATATATCCAATTAATCTAATCACAGGTTCAAGTTGAGCATTTAACTTTTTTTTTCACAAAGGAAATTTTCTATGGAAAGCTTAGAAATTTCATTTTTCTTAGATAACCAAAAAGAATAGGGAAAAAAAAAATAGAATGAAGGTTTTCTATAGAGATCTAAATTTTCTTTTGTATCAATTTATTTCGAATGAACAAACAACACAGAGGAATTTTAATTGTTTTCTACAAAGGCTCATCTTTCAAGCAATCTTTTTAAATAGAAAGAAACAAGAACTTCTACAGTATTGTAAATCCTTTCCTATCATTTTCCAAATTGTATTACAATAAAATAAACAACTTTTCAATTCTTAATTCTCAAAATGAGTAAAGGAACCTGTTCCAAAAGAATGTTGCCTCAAGAAATGCTACTGAGCATCTCTATAGCTTCAATTTTCCAAAGTAGCCTAAGCTTCCTCTAGTGCAATTTCCTCTTTCTAGAAAACACAACAATACATGGCCAAGAATTCTATAGCCAAAATTCTAAAAAAAATTCCTCAGAGAGATCCACTATGTCCTCTCCAATTTTCAACAACCCACACCAAAACACCCATGAAACAAATTTCTTCACTTTTTCCAATATTTTCCTCTAAGAATCAATTTTCAACAATAAGATAACAATTTACTAATTGCAACAAATTTAAATACTCTTATTTATTTAATTACCGTTTATTTTTAATAATAAAAATTACTCAACAACATAAATAAATTAAATTTATTTATTTATTTATTCTAAAGACTTCACAACAATAATTCAATTAATTAAATATATAAATCAATACACATTTAATCTACCAAATTAAATTTGCACAATAATAAAATACCTAGAACAACAATGATAAGGCTAAGACCAAAACTCAAACTAATGACACACTATACTAGGGTAAAGGTATTACTAGGTAACCCATTACTATTTCGCAATATTACTGTTGAGTAGTGGACACACTCAGACCTGTGAAACTAGGTGAAGCTAATGTCCTATACCTCTAATCCTACAAATAAGCAATTTTTTTACATCTATACAGATAGTAATTTCATACACAACATGAAGAGAGAAATGCAAAAATCACAGGGCACTCGCAAGCGAGTGATACAATATCATTCTCTTCACCAATACAATGTCACATCAACTGACAAGATAATATATCAATTAAACTACAATAAGCATATATAGCAATGTCATCACAACTAAGCATCTATGCAAACATAAAGCATTATAACATAATCACCATGCAAATAATGTGCCATCACATCAATATAGTCTATCTTCGCTTCACTATTAGTGATAGAATAACAATGGTGTATGTTAAAACCCAAGGTTGCTTGCACCACTCCAAGAAGATCTTCCACTCTGTCTCCTTCATGGAACCTGACTCCAATGGGTTCCTCTTGAGCTTGTAGGTTGACCAAAACCTGCTCCAACTCTTCACAAAGAGTTCTTACCTTGTGCTTTACCCTGGGTAGTTCAACACCTTCTTGAAACTTGATCAATCATGCTTGGATTTAGAAGGGTCTAAGTGCCAACTTCTTCAACTTCATGGAACTACTTGTAGGGGAATTAAGGATACTATCTACATTCTTTTTGCATCCAAATGAATGCATCTTGCTTGGTGTCATAACCTTAAACCACCTGATTTCATGAAACTGCCTAGGTGAGGCCTAAATCCTACTAGCCCTTACCAGTCCATTTTTGGCCTTTTACTCTCAAACTTGCCACATAGCCTATCAAATAAAATGCACTTTCAGACACCCTTTTCAGGGTTTTAAATCTTGCAACAAGTTTTTGGCCCCCTTCTATTCCGTACAGTGACTTCCAATGATCTTGGAGAAGAGGCCTAATTGCCCTAATAACTAGGGTTCCAACTCTCCTTCCTTCAAATCTGCCTCGCATGGATTGGTTGAGGTCCCAATCCTCCTAACTTGTTTAGCTATGACAAAAACTCACCTTAATCCGTACTATGGCCGTACGGTACTCCTTCCCCTGCCCAAATTCTTTAATCTTTACTCTACCAAACACCTAACTGGGTATCTTAGGCTCGCCTAGGGTTTGGAACTTACAATCATTGCTTCGCTCCTTAAAATCCCTAATTCTAAATACCTACACCTATGTGGCTTCCCTTCCATATCTGCTAATCATAGGAAAAATCCGTGGACAGAACTTAGAGGGAAGCCATTTCTTTATTAGACTGTTCAAAACTGCAAATAAAAAGTTCCCTAAACTCTACTCTATGAAGTTAAAACTTCAATACTATCCTAAGTAACCTGAACACTGAATGAAAATGGCTCAATACTATGCTAAGAACTCCAATACAATGACTAGACAGTATTTACAAGTTATTTGATTTCGCTGTCTCCAAAAACTCATGGGCAGACACAGAAAATGCAATCATATTTCATTCTTTGCTGTCTAAAACTTAAATATAATGCATGTAATCTTACTCCATGGACTATATACGAGGGAAAGATACTATTAAATGCTAAGGGAACTCTGATTCAATGTCCAACCCAATGCACTAACACATAAATATCACAGATCTGAAAACACACTGTGTTTTCTGTAAAACACAGAAAATGCAGAAAATTACCAACTGTCTTTCATTCACCGAAAATCTATCCTTACAAAGCATACTCCCTAACTCTTTTATGAGCCATCACTCCATTTGGGATGCTCTTTCCATGTTTCAAGGGAGATTGGTTGCTCCATATCCCTGATTCCAAGGGATTCCAAACTAATGGAATTGCATGCAACCTAACAATGTTGCCATGCAATTTGCAATATTCTTGCAACTCCTTCATCCCCCTACATTTTAGGATCACTAAATTCTTGAGTCTGACCTAACACCCCTTAACTAACCTTTAACATCTCCAAACAATGAGGATGTGGCGTTACAACATACTAAATGCTTTATAACTTAACATATGATGTCCAAAGTTTAATAAAACAAAATTTAACAACTTTGACAACCTAATGACAAAGATGATGTTAATCCTAGTGATTAACTCCTCACACACAATTGCAAGACCTTCTAAGGTCCAAAACAAATACACCAAAATCCCTGACTTGGCTAAAGTCCAAACAAGCCAAAATTGTGAACAAACTTGGTGGAGGTCAGCCTAGGTGCTCCTGCACCAAACAATAACATATAATAAATTCTAAAAAAGTATCTGAGCTATCAAGAAAACATAACAAATCAGAGGGGTGTCACATCCTCTCCCCCCTAGGATCAGGCTTACTCCCAGAAGCTTGCGAACAAGTAAGGGTAGAGCTCCGTCATCCTGGTAGCATCCTCCATGTAGCTGAAGTGTCATCTCTAGGATCCCACTGGACCCTCACCTGCTTAATATCTTGACCCCTTAGGGCAAGTCTTCTATGTTGGGTAACGGCCATAGGCTCCAAAGCTAGCTTCCTATCCTCTACCTATAAAGCAGTCCAATCAAGCATATGAGAAATGTTTGTATGATAAGGTTTAGGTACAAAAACATGGAACACATCATGGATACATGAGAGACTGGGCAGTAAAGAAAGGTGGTAAGCAATTGGCCCAATCTTCTCTAGAATCTCAAAAGGCCCGAAAAAATGAGGTGGAAGCTTAGAACCCTTTCTATGATGGATCAGACTTTTCCTTGGTCACACTCGCAAGAAAACTCGGTCACCTACAACAAACTGGTGTTCCACACAGTGTGCATTCGTGTATTTATTCTGTCTATTCTGTGCATCTACTAAATGCTCTATGATTTGAACCACCTGCTGCTTCATATCCTATAAATATTTGGACCCAACAGAATCCTATCCTCCAACCTGTCCCAACTCAATGGAGTCCAACACAGCCATCCATACAAAGCTAGAAAAGGTACCATGCCAATAGAACTCTGAAACCCATTGTTATAAGAAAACTCTACAAGATAGAGATAATCCTCCCATTGTGTCTGCTGGTCCATGACATACATGTGAAGCATATCTTCGAGGATTTGATTGAACCTCTCAATCTTTCCATCTATCTTTGGGTGATTTTCTCAACTAAAGTTCAACTATGTCCCCATAGCATGCTATAATGATGTCCAAAGAGCCGATGTAAACACAAGATCCCTATCAGAAATAATATGATGTGGAATACCATGCAACCTCACAATGTCCTCCATGAACATTCTAGCAACTGAAGAAGTGTACCACCTTCATCAACCTATCTACTGTCACCATAATCACATCATGTCATCGCAAAGAGTTGGGTAAACCAATAATGAAATCCAATGAAATGATGTTCCATTTCCACTCAGGAACCAAATGAGGCTGTAGAAGGCCAACCGCATGTTGGTGTTCAACCTTAACTCACTGACATTCTAAACACCATGATACATAATTAGCTATATCCCACTTCATACCTACCTAGAATTAAAATGGTCGTAGATCGACATACATCTTCTTCACTCTAGGGTGAGCTGAGTAAGGTGCTCAATGTGCCCCTATCAAAATCAAGGTACACAGCCCTTTTGAAAATGGAACAAATATACATTCCATGTATCTCAATAACCCATCTGTCTCCAAAGAATATTTTGAGTATATGCCATCCAAAGTCCTTCCTGACTCAATCTTAGACCTTACCTCTTGGTACCAGCTATCTGTAGGAAGTGGGGTAAGAATCTGACTCCTCAAATCCACAATAAGAGTCATCTCAAACAATCCATGTCTTCATTGACTAATAGCATTAGACACTATATTCTCCTTCCCCTGGATGTACTTTACCTCAAAATCGTACACACAGAGAAACTCCATCCATTGCCTTTGCCTAGCATTAAGATTAAGCTGTGTAAAGATATACTGTAGACTCTGATGATCACTGTGTCACTAAAAATGGTGCCCCAATAGAAAATGTCTCCATCGAGCAAAGCATTTACTACTACAACTAACTCAAGATCATGTGTAGGGTAGTTCAACTCATGATCTTTGATCTTGCGCGGTCCTCATATGCAATGACTCGTCCATCCTACATCAATACCACTCCTAGCCCCTCTAAAGAAGCATCGACACATATAACAAAATATCCTGTAGGATCAGTGTGCTAGTCAACCTCTCCTTCAATGTCTAAAATGCAGCCTCACTCTACTCTAACCAATCAAAACTCTTCCCTTTCCTTTGCAGATAAGTAATAGGGTGACCTACCCTAGAAAAGTCCTGAACAAACTGCCTGTAGTAACCTGCTAGCCCCATAAAGCTACATATCTGTACCATATTCGGGGGCATAGGCTAATCCATGATTGCCTGGATCTTTGCAGGATCCACTGCAATTCCCTCTCCTGATATAACATGACCAAGGTACTTGACCTCAGTTTTGAAGAACTCACACTTAGACAAGCTGGCATACAACTTATTATTCCTTAGACACTGCAATACCTATCTCAAGTGTTCTTCATGCTCCTCAACAGTTCTGGAATAAATCAAAATGTCATCGAGGAATACCACTACAAACCTATCTAGATACGTGTGAAAAACTTCCTGTATCAGGCTCATGAATACTAATGGTGCATTCATCAACCTGAATGGTACCACTATGAACTCATAGTGGTCGTATTGTGTGTGAAAAACTATCTTATGAATATTAACATCTACAAAGTTGGCCTTTTCTATCGCTGTCTCCATAGTCTTGAGTTTGAAAACCCGCACACCTCCACTAATCGTAGACAAAGAACTTTGCGTTGGTTGATAGAAATGATTACGATGAGCTTGTAGCGAACTACGATAACTCCTCTTCTGAAACCAAATACCACCATGTTGGGACTGAATATTCGTATGCTCTGACTATGAGGACTACTATTGCTCACCCTTAATGAGTACCTGAAGTCCCTTGGGAACACCCGCAGTCTGAGATTGACCACCCTAAGATCCAATAGCAATGGAAGGTGCACTGCCAATCTGAACCCCCGTCTATCCACCTATGACCATAGATAGATTCTATTCAACCATCTGAGCCTTGTCCATGGTTACCACCATGCTCATCGGCTCATGGACAACATCAGAAGGTGAATCCCACTTACTACCTCTATGATTGCCTCCACTGCCACAACCACAACCTCTCCCACGACCTTGCCTAGGTGACATAATCTTACATAGACACACCAAGGGATAAGACAAGGTACACAAACTTAAACCTATGCACTAACACCTAATAGGTTCAACATTACTCTGGAGCTCCCATTGTTTAAACCTAGGCTCTCATACCAAGTGTAAAATCCCATTCCGCAACATAGAGGATGATGCAACACTGCGGAAGCACAACTAATTTTTTTTCCCTAAAAAAGTATAACAAGATGAGTAAAGTATCCTACTCTAACCACATACATCCTCTAGGCCACGCAATGCGTTTACATGTGAATACCATTACGAACAAAGTTAAACCAACCATAGTATATAAACATTAAACTCAAGATACAACATACATCAAAGTCTTAATCCATTGCAAGGTAATTCTAACTCATAGAATGTAAAGAACATGTTTCCATAGATACAACACCACATAACATTCAATACACCATAAAATCCAATAATGAATAGAGCACAAATATTATTACAATTACATCACAAAGGTTCACCTCCATACAAATGAGGTACTACAATTATACATAATGATCCATAGTTACATTGAAGAAAGAGAAGAATAAATCCAGATAACTACACAAGCTCCTCAAACAAGAAGATCCCGCCATCACGAACAGGAAGAGAAACTCAATAGTGTAAGAAGCACGCCACCCACCCATATGGTACCCGTAGGCCTAGCCCCTATTCTAGGAGATAGTAAAAGGTAACTGAGACAATCCTACTACCTCTAGACATGGGCCATAAACAAAATAATCACAATACAAGTAACAAGGACAATGGTCACGTTGCTTCCAGAATCATAGAATCAAGTACAAGCACAATACAATAAAAAGACTATTGTCATAGGAAGAGTGTCATCACAAAGGTTGCATTGGTTGTCCAAAGGAGATCTTCTTAGGTCTCGGCCCCCCTCTAGGGTTATCCTGGTAACCTCTCACGATTTTGGCCCCACATGCACACCAGTGCAGAATCGCTTATCTTTTGAGAATACAAGATAACGATCTATCCATTCCAAGCCTTCCCGACTCATCTCAAGTCTCATACAATCCCTTGATCCAATGAGGGAGGCTAATTATCTTGTTAAATGTGTTAATCTAATAGACTATTTAATTCCCACTTGATTATACTAACTTCCACATGAGTTGTCCTAGGACCACTTTGTGTGTTGGCCCTCGTTGAAAGCCACTCCCCTATTGACAACACAACTCAAACTAAATTCCAAGAGTAGAGAATGCACTAAGAACTAACAACAATAACCAATACACCTCACAAGGTAACACATCTTTATGGATGTCCAATACTGAAACCCAATATGTGCACTACCCAAAAAATCTCAAAGGGTGAACTAAAGTTACAACAACCCTTTTTCACAAAGTACAACTCTGGAAGACTTAGATTCTCATAATAACAATTACTTTTCCTCCAGTACACAATTATAGAAAACACGTCCTTTAATAAACACAACACCAAGCAATTAACAAATGCTATCATTCGGATCTCCTAAATCCATTACAATAAATTTTGCCTATTAAAATGCACCATTTAAATATAATTATATTTAGTAAATCCATAACAATTTAAAACAAAAGTACAATTTCTAAATCCACAAATATAGATAAAACAAATCCCAATCTTACTAATAAAATCACTTCATTATAAAATAACGACTGGTGCTTGCATGCACTTACACATTTAATATTTCATTAAAATAAATAATTTAATAAATTAAAACAAAACAATCTAAATATCTATATTTAAATATATCTATATATATAATTATATATATTTATATAAATACATATATATAAAACTATACAACTATACATATAAATATAATAAACATATTATTTATAAATAATATAAAATACATTTAACTTTAAATACATATATTATATATAATAAATATATATTATATATAACATATATATCATATATAATATAAATGATAAATCGAAATCCCAACAGTAAAACAAAACACAACATAATAAACACGCACACACAGGGCGTTGCCCTGGTGGCCTTCCCACACAGGGGTTCGCTACATGTGGGAAGAGCTTCCCCCAAACGGTTGTGGGGAACGCTGCACACAGCAGCACACTCTTGTATGGGTGTAGCTAGGGGTTTCAACCCCTAGCCCCCAATGACTAACATTTTTTTTTTTAAATCTACTGTGACAATTTTTTGTCATACATCGACTTTTTGATTTCAATCTCAAATAAGTTTGAAGTGTTATTTAATTAACACAAAATATTTATATAAAATATATATATATATATATATATGTATGTATGCATATATATATATATATTAATATATATATATATATATGTATATATAGATATATTGTAATGCCCAAAAAACACTATTTTTTTTTTTTTTTGAATCATCATGCATAAACACTACCATTATCAACCGTTCCCCACATGGACACAAACTATATGCATTAGGTGACCCCATGAATGTGCATCACCACCCATACATCACTCGAGTGCGGGGAGTGGGGAAGGGAGCGAGTGTAGTTATGTAGAGTTATCCAATAAGAGTCTTAGGTGGGAAAAACTATCCCTTCAAGGAGTAGCTCGATGGAATAAAAGAAAATAAAATAGACTAACTCAAGGGAAAAGTCGCTAGGTGGGAGGACACGAATATATGATGTCTTCACTTAACTAGAAACAAAATCTCTAACCTTCTAACATTACACTTCAAAGTTCACCTTCAACTGACTATCATTGAATTAAAGAAAACCTTTATGATTAATAAGGTTGATCAAGCCAACCAAAACGTTTTAGAAGATTAATCTCCAAGGGAGGAAATATGGTAGTCTTATCCATTGAATCTTTAACATAATATTTATATACATTATTCGATTGTTATACTAACTTGCCTTGAACTCATTTTCACAATGTTAGGTTTTGACCCTACTTACTATTCTAATAGAGATGTGAAAAGCAAGAGTAGATGGATTAATGACAAATGAATTTAATCAATGGTCTCATTGTTGATGTGGAGCCCTAGTTACCTACCCACTTGGATAGTAAGTGACTGAGTCCTACACTGTATTCCTAAACATAAATATAAACAAATGCACATCTACTAGCTCTTTTCTTTCTTTTTAATTCCTAACCTATATGCTATTACAATCAATATATATTTTTGTGTAAATATTAAGCGCTTTTGTATACATACTAATTTATTAGGTCTTTTATCCTCAAACAATAATAATTTACTATTTAAATATAAATAAATAAGTATTTATAAAAGAATAAATACTTTATTCACTACAATTTACTTTTATTATAAAAATATATATATAAATAATCTAAATTTCTTATTTTATTTATTTATTTATTTCATTCACTAAAAGAGAAACATAATTAAACTTCACATTTTATCTCATTTATATAAAATCTAAATCTACATTCCTTTACTTTTAAAGAAACTTTTATAAGAACAAAAGTAGACATATAAAAAGAAATGCCCAAGCAATCTATATAAATAGAGTTAAAGACTCTCTTTTACCATTCTCCCCTCTTTATAAGATAATTATTTATATGTATACTTTTAGAACCTTAGTTTTTTTTCTCTGCAACACCATATGCATGGGCATGAGAGGATAGTAAAATTTTATACTTAATATAGGTACCAAATAATATTTTGAATAACAAATTGATATATACACATTTGTATTTCTTAGCTAAGATTTGCATTCATATCAATGTTATGTTGTTCTGATTGTAGATATTATTAATATTGACCCATATCCCCTTGATACAACCTTCTTGCATTAAGCTCACTCTTAATGATGACCAATAGAAGGTTTTCCACTATAAGTACAATCCTTACAACTGTATACATAGCCTTTGCATTGTTTACTTTACTATTTGATATAATAACATCACAATTTCTAAAAATTAGCTTAATAAGGGCGTAATAAACCAATGTTTATACAAAATATTAAAGGCATGAAGGCTTTTGCGTACACATAGAATCTGCAATTCTTCCAGCTCATGCTATTCACTATCAGAAGTGTGAGTGATGTTATTATCTGAGATATCCTCTGACAATTTATGATTTGCTGACCAATACAAGGATTACTTGGGTGATGCATACTCATAGAGGCATAAATTTATTTTGGCAATGTATAAATTTGGTTTGATATGCAACCATCTCCATCTAATACCTGTCAGTTATTTTGATGTCTTCTTATCACAACATCCATGCCTACCTGTATTAACTTCCACTATATCCTATGGCTGAAAGGACACTTGATAAAATTTGAATTTTATTTATTTACTTATTTTTGTTGGGATAGTATCGAGACTCTGCTACAAAATGAATTTCACAACCAGCTAACGTGCCAAGCCTTCAACTCATAGTTTATGCATAGAGCCCAAGGAAAATTATATTTAACTTTCATGCTAGGTAGCTTCATTCACTCGAGGATTTCATCCATTGTATAGTGACGGATTAACACTCCACCCTATTAAATGAGGTCCATGCTTCGCCAAATATTACTAAATATGTACAATCGTTGTATGCCCTATCATTGGTCCTCTCTTTCTCCTAAATTGCAGAGGAGGGTGAGGCATGTAGGCAACATGTATAGAGAGTATGGTGGCAGAAAATTTTATAGATCTACACCATATTATCTTCTAGACTTATGAGTATGGCCTCCACAGTCTTCCTAAAATAGACACGAGTTGCTCCAACTTCTACTATTGACCGACCATTGTCATGAGGCTGTCTCAAGGTGATATATTCACTCATTCCTCACCATTGTAGGAGTCTTAAGGAATGCAATAATCTTATTAGATGCTGAAATATTAATTTTCCCATGGCAGCCACCCCCAAAACCTGAAAGGTATGATTTAAAGTTGAGGACGTATGTGAAAGTGATGACAGCATGGATACCAAGGATATCTTGCTCCATTGGAATATATTTCCACATCCAAGGCTCTTCTAGCTAACAATTGACTCGAAACCTAAGGGGTGCGATGGAAGGAGATGAGAGAAAGAGCTTAGAAATTAATTAGGGAGGACTTGATCCTTCTATGATAGGTCACAGCCCACCCCTTCCTATGGTACTCATGACCACCCGAGAATGGTAAGAAAAGGAGATTTTATATAATTAGATTCAACTAAAATTGCTCATAGTTGTAGTTATGATCCTTTATTGCATTCTTTTCTTTTATTCCTTGCATAGGGAATAGGTTGTTTCGAGAGATATTTAGTAGTAGAGGAATTGCAGGAATTGCAACCAGGGGGAGTGATTAAGTGCTAAAAGTGGGCTTATTAAAAAAGAGGATGCTTATACTATCTTACAACATTATATTTTCAGTCATCTTTACCTTATTTTATTCATGAGATATCGTAACTATTTTTTTTTTGTTTTGCTTTTGTAATGCTACCAATTCATCTGCTTCAAAGTATTTGTTTATTTACACAGATTTATCTAATGCAATGGTGAAACTTGGATTACATGAATATATTTGCTTCATACAGATTACGTTCTACAACCCTAAATCTTGTATATATTTTTCTAGAGGAAAACAATATTCATGCTTCCATAAATAAATAAAGATAAAGCAATATATTTTATTGTACATTCATTTAGAAATTAATAATGCTAATATTATACATGTTGCTACTTTCTTTTCTTTTCTTTCCTTACATATTTTACAATAGATACTGATTTTATCTCCTTCTCCTTAACACTCTAATCAGTCATGACAATACATAGAAAAGAAAAAACTATATTTATTTCTTTAAAAGAAAATGATTCTTACATTGATACTTCATTCAGTCATACTAAGGGTATACAAGGAATTGAATACACATTCATGTACATAAAAATTTATACCATATTTCTTTTCATAAGATAGTATAATGCAATTCATTAAAACTTAGAATACCCACTATTTTTTTTTACCATGTAAGCATAGATATTCTTAGAAAATAAAGGGTGTACCTAATTGCATTCAACAACACGGAAACTATAACTAGACACTTATATTATTACAAGAGAATATATATATTATCCTTCCTTAAACAAATAAAAACGAAGGTAGGAACTTTATTTTCAGATCTCAAATTCATTTCTTCAAAATGAAACACATACTTTCTTAAGTAAAAGAATAAGGGAAAATGAATTTAACAAGTAATAGTTTCACTCCCACTATAGAGTTACAAGCTCATAAAAAATATACACCATTTCCATACATATACACTTTTATCCCATCTCTACCAATATAGGTAGCTATATTTTTGTGAGGTTATCTGAACCTCGTAGACATAATGATGACACAATAGGTGACCCTCCCAGGCTTGAAGTGTCTTCATAACTTTCTCCAACCTACAAAAAATATATATATTCTCCATAGCCATGGTAGTTCTCACCTCCCAACCTTTGGTTGGAAAACCAACCACCCCCGAGCTAGGAGGAAACCGAGGGAACCGGGTAGAAAAAAAACCAAGTAAAACAATATTTACACACACATGATACACACAAGATTATTTTCACACCAACCAAAGGGATTTTCACATAAATTTAGGATTCCATCAAGAATCCAAAGTGGGGGATGTAGGGTGGACTACGCATTCCATATGGGGACTTCTAATAATAGCAAAAAGAACAAGTCAATATCATACTCCCATCATTTCACATGCAACCCTTCTTTAATATCTTCTCTTTCTCCAAAACCCATACCACCAAAAGCATTTCTACCATTTCACAATTACATATGGGTACTCATACCCTTTTTCAGCCTCTCCTTTCAAGGAGGGATTAAACTTCCCCATGGAGGCTCCTACTCCATTCCATCCCCAACAAGGGATGCTCTTCCCAACTTGGGTGAGCCTATCCCTACGCAACCCTTTTTCCCATAACACATTATACATAAAAAAACACAAGAAGATATGCTCCAAGAGCAATTTGAAATAAACATATGAATCAAACACAATAGATAAAGTTTCAAGCACATATTTTCACCTACACATATAATCTTTGAAATAGAAATATGAAGAAGTAGAAAACAAAAGTGGTGAATCTACCTTAAAACCAAGCTCAAGGAAAGATGGGTTGAGTATCCACACAACTCCTCTTCTTCCAAGATTTTTCTTCAAACTCCTCACTCCCCCAAAATTCAACCAAAATCAAGAATGCAAAAGAATCCCCTAACCCTTGTTTTGAGTTTGCTTAATAGAAACTCAAGTTTTAATTCCTTTGAATAGGGAGCTAACATTTGTCAACCTTCCATTCACCCTCCTTGGAAAACTCACCCATGTGTTCTCACACATGTGTGAGGACTTGGGATACTTCCAAGACAACATGGAGAAGTGGGATTGGAAAGGGACTAGTCCCCATCCCACTTCCCAGCCTTATTTTCGTCAAACCTCATTAAGGCCTCAAAAAGAGTGCCCTATCTTGAGACTGACCCATGATTTTGAGCTAAAAAGGTACCTAACCCATAGGTACCTACCCTAGGGACCTTAAACCCATAAAATCACTTTAAAAATATAACTTTTCAATCCCTAAAAAGTGCCTAAAAGTTCAAATCCGAGTTTGTCCACTTGGATAGACAACTCACCTCCTGGATGGACTAACGTGGCAATAAAAACAAAATTAAAAACATTCACAAATAACATCAATAATTACATGATGGAACTATAGTCCCTTCATATGGACTTTAGCTTGGTTTCACTGGTTAATTTACATAGGGTTCCCAAGAGTTTCCTCCAATTTCCATTGGCCATGGAAAATGTACCTACACACTCAATACACGCGTTAATCCATCCAAGTAAATCATATTCATATAATAATCAAATCATTTGAATCACAATTGTATTCACACAAGTTTCATAATTTGTATAGCATAGAGATCCTATAACATAATTGAAAAATCATTAGCCACCTATCTTATCTTATTTTCATGAACATTAGTTTCCATACTCATCTAATTGCAACATGATAGGTTCATGCCACTGGTTTCATTCCTTCATCATTAAGTTTTCATATTCAAATTGAACAAACTCAAAAACCAACATAAAATTAGATCAATCATTATAGTTAGCTAGCATGTCGCATAATCAAAATCAAATAATCATATTAAATTAAACATTCAAATATCATGTCATCTATGATATCACTAGGGATACACAATAACCAAACTCAAAATAATTCGAGTACTAGTTATAGCATAGAGGTGGCCCTCACACACACACACACACACACACATATATATGCAATTAATCCAATCACAGGTTCAAGTTGAGCAATTAACCTTTTTTTTTCACAGAGGAAATTTTCTACAAAAAGCTTAGAAATTTCATTTTTCTCAGATAACCAAAAAGAATAGGGAGAGAAAAATAGAATGAAGGTTTTCTACAGAGATCTAAATTTTCTTTTGTATCAATTTACTTCGAATGAACAAACAACAGAGAGGATTTTTAATTATTTTCTACAGAGGTTCCTCTTTCAGGTAATCTTTTTAAACAGAAAGAAAATAACTTCTACAATATTGTAAATCCTTTCCTATAATTTTCCAAATTGGATTACAATAAAATAAACAACTTTTCAATTCTTAATTCACAAAAACAGTAAAGGAACTTGTTCGAGAAGAATGTTTCCTCAAGAAATGTTGTCGAGCTTCTCCATACCTTCAATTTTCCAAAGTAGCCAAAGCGTCCTCCAGTGCAATTGCCTCTTTCCAGAAAACACAATAGTACACAGCCAAGAATTCTATAGCCAAATTCTAAAAAAAATTCCTCAGAGAGATCCACAATTTCCTCTCCAATTTTCAACAACCCACACCAAAACTCCCATGAAACAACTTTCTTCACTTTTTCCAATATTTTCCTCCGAGAATCAATTTTCAACAATAAGATAACAATTTTCTAACTCATAGTTATCCCAACAAAATATATTTTCCCTCAACAACCAAAGATATTTTCCAACCACATGCATTTAAATAAAATAAAACAATTTACTAATTGCAACCAATTTAAATACTCTTATTTATTTAATTACCATTTATTTTTAATAATAAAAATTACTCAACAACATAAATAAATTAAATTTATTTATTTATTTATTCTAAATCCTTCACAACAATAATTCAATTAACTAAATATATAAATCAATACACATTTAATCTACCAAATTAAACTTGCACAATAATAAAATACCCAGAACAACAATGATAAGGCTAAGAACAAAACTCAAACTGATGACACACTGTGCTAGGGTAAATGTATGACTAGGTAACCTGATACTATCTCCCAATATTATTGTTGAGTAGTGGACACATTCAAACCTATGAAACTAGGTGAAGCTAATGTCCTATACCTGCATTCCTACAAACAAGAAAATGTCGTACATGTATACAAATATTAATTTCATACACATCGTGAAGAGAGAATTGCGGAAATCACAAGGCACTTGCAAGTGAGTGATGCAATACCATTCTCTTCACCAATACAATGTCACATGAACTGGCGAGATAATATATCAATTAAACTACAATAATCATATATACCAATTTCATCACAACTAAGAATCTATGCAAACATAAAACATAATAACATAATCACCATGCAAATAATGTGCCATCACATCAATGTAGTCTATCTTCGCTTCACTATCAGCGATAGAATAACAATAACATATAATAAAGTCTAGCAAAGTATTTGATCTGTCAAGAAAACATAACAAATTGGAGGGGTGTCACATGGCCTATGATGTGGTATTTTCAAGAAATTTTGTATAATCATGTATAAATATAGGGATTTCTATCTTATTTCAACCCCATTCATTTTCAAGCAATTATCAAGCACTTTGGCATTATCAAGTCTACATCCATTGGAGCATCTACTTGCATATCTTTAGATTTTTACTTCAAGTGTTTCATGAGTTGTAGCATTACATGTTGTTCATTCATCATTCTCTTTCCATTTCATTTCATTTTCAAGGGTTTGATTACCTAACTGAGGTTTGACCAAGGAAAAACCCTATTCTCTAACCCTTAACCCTTCTCCCCCTCTTTGCATGTGTGTTTTGCAAGTCTTGTATGTAGCTTTGTCAAAGAGAAAGGTGTTAAAAGGTGTCATTAATTCATAAAATTCATTCAAAGTCAACAAAACCCTACGAGAAGGGTGGAGATCACCTACAGACCAAATTCTACATATTCAGATTCAGAAACTTGTTAGGAACTAAAGTGTAGAACGAGAGCCACAAATTGCATCTTCAAAATTTTTGAAAGCTGAAGGTGGGATAATTCACCATCAGTGGCGAATTAGTCCCACTTCCAAGCTTGAAAAGTGTTTTCTACATTTCTGGATACCCTTTTGGCTGAAACTTGTTCCAACAGAATCTCCCTGAAACACGACTAAGTCGTCCAACTTGGCGTAAGTGTCCTAGTTGGCCTCAATAGTAAATTCTACAAGTTTCCATAGCCCCTCTACATCACATTCCAGTTTCCAGGTGCACCTCTTCAATCTTATTCATTTTTGCTATAGTTTACTTGCATATTTAGGACATTTGGCATATCACATTGTGTTTTCAAACATCTTGCATTTCATTATTTTTCCATTAATAATTCATTACTTTTATAAAAATTTTGTATTTAGGTAATTCCGTTTAGACATATTTAAATCATAGTATCCTTAGTCTTGAGTGAACACCCAAGTTTTTGTGGGATACCTTTTCTACTTTTAGGTGCAAAACCCTAGAAGTGCAAGAGAGTGTCCATCCCCCAAAATTTGGGGTTCACAACACTAAGTTAGGGCATCATTAAGCTCAATTTTATAATGAGGGACCAAACAAGTGTGAAAATTTCACCAGCGACATTTTTTGACACTACATATTTTACTCCCTCCTTTGTAGGAGAGTACAAAATCTCACAATCTCAGCCTAAGGAGTCTTGTGTTTCATTTTCTCAATCTTGTTCTACATCAAAAAATCCAAAAACATCACCCCAAGATGGTGATGTGGGATCTTTAGCTTTCATCTCTCATGTTTCAATGATCTGTAACTTAAAATATAAAATATAAAAGGATTTGTGTTCTTACGAAAGAACCGATTCTTCCCATTAGGATTTAGATAAAACTTCTTCATCTAAGTTGGAAGGGTGTTATGGGCTTGGATACAAAATTATTTCTAAAAATGGATAGATGAAAATATGGAACAAAAAAATAAGGATCAAGTGAAATCTATATCGTAATTTTCTGAAAATGGTTTAGGTTTCAAACCTTTTTCCCCATCTTCATGTCATGCTCCATAATCTATTGTATTCATGACCTATTATGGTAAGAGAGATAGATTTTATTTTCAAGAGAATGTAATGTTTTCTACTAAATATCCAATATCTAAGAAAGAGAATATTTTATCAAGGCTACTCAAAGCCCACTTGATTACTCTTTCCCCCTTTAACACGAAAGAAATTTTATAGCAATAACTCATTTTGTGCATATCATCTAGTGCATGGCCATTATAGTAATGAATATTAGGCCTTGAATAGGAAACTATAACATATTTATTATGGTGCCCTCCCATGTGTTGATGGACCTAATCCTTCTAACCAATAATGATCTTTATCTTCTATCGTGTTACTCCTCACTATGTGGAATTTATAGCTTTATATGTTTGCTCATTGTCATTTATGGTGGTACAATCATGCATGCAACCCTATTTCTTCTATGGTAGCAACATGCTAGTATCTGGGTATGTGCAGGATCATCATGGAAAAAATAGGCCCTTAAGTGGCAAAAAATTCAGAAAAAAATTAGTGTTAGGCAACTTGACGTAAAAATTTGAATAAGTTATCTATATTATTTAAAAAATATATAACAATAGAATCTGTAGAAAATTAAGTGTAGATTCTAAAATAATAGGTTTATTTAAAAATAAATAAAATCTATTTGGTGAAAATTTGAAATTTCAACGTAGTAGTACTTACATTTCAGGGAAAAAATAAGAAGTAGGTGTCTGTTTGACCACCCTAACCATAATAAAATGATAATATTTTTTTATAATATTTTATATATAAGTAGAGGACTCATGTGTGGATGTGATGCATATTATTTTGTAATTTTTTTCCATGTAAATAATTAATTATGAATTTTTTATTACAAGGTTTAAAAAATATAAAAAATCGTATGTCTGACCACCTTAACTTGGTGAAAAATTCATGAAATTTATTTTTTCTTTTTTTAATCCTATAATATGTGAAGCATAGAATGTGAGGCATTTTTTGGATTCAAAAAATGTGATACCATTTGAAAGTTATAGATTTTTTTCAATCAGCTTAACAATAAGGACTTTAGTCGTAGTTCTAATAGAAAATGAATAACAATTATTTATTAAATTAAAATTAAAGCATAATTTATATTGGTGGAAAGTTGAGAATCTCCTCTAAAAACCCTTTTCATTTCAACAATTTTGGGTAAAAAAAAAGTCGCCAGCCACATACCCTACAAATACCCATAATATTGCCACTTTTTGGCCCATCATGATCCTGCACATACCCATCTTGAGGTGTGTATTCATTTCAAGGATCCCCTCTTAGTCTTGTTTCCTTAAAACACCAACATAGCTAAAGTATGTTGACATTGTAAGGGGGCGCATATCCCTTATCCATTTCATAAACGTCTTGTGAAATTTAACTTATTGACATACCTTTTTAGTGGTGATGCTCTTATAATTCCCCTTGATGCATGGTTATTTATTTGTCTCTTGTGATTTTGAGCATTTATTCATCCCCTAAGACATTATACTTTTATGTTCTCCCTAAGGTGTGATTTACAAAATAGTCCATATAAACTTGAGAATTTTTATATGGCCACCTAGCACAACACACCTTTCATTCGAGTGGATCCATGTGTTTCGTGGGTGATTTTGCAACCTTATGAGAATACCATTTTGTTTAAACAACACATTCGATGGATGACATTTGTTATTTGAGAAAAAAAATTAGACTAAGGTATCTTTTCTTTATCGACTCAAATCCTTTTAGTAATGACCCTTTTTTTATATTTTATGTGTCTTCCTTTGTGTTATTATATTTTTTGCATTATGTTTGCATCGTGTTTGTTTGCATTTTTTTCATTATCTTTATGTTATGTTTATGTTGTGTGACTTCATGATGTATGCTTCATGTTTTCTGTAAGATTTGATGAAAAAAAAATCTATTAAGCCCAAGAAACCTACATGCAAAAACCTGTCACAAGGAAGAAATATGTAGGAAACAAAACAAGGGTTTTTCTCTCACAATATGCAAGAATGTATTATCGGACTAAAAAAAAAACATCAAGAAGTGAATACAATACAAGAGATCAATCCTTATAAAAGGAGATCAAAATAGAAAGGAAAACCTAACCCTAAGGTGATTGCATTTAATAATTAATATTAATTATTAAATGACTAATATATGTGCATAAAGTGAAGTCTTAAGAGGAGAGTATAGTTAATTAATTACTTTACTCTAACACCCCCCCTTAAGATGAGCTACAATGCAGCTACAAACAATGCAAAAGAAAGCAAAGGAACTACAATGCAATAGAGGGTCCCAGCAACATGGCCTGATCAGGTACCCAAATACAACAAAATCTCTATAAAGCGGAGTAAAGGAGAAAACCCAGTGGTAAAAAACTCCTCTCCAAAAAGAGATAAAGAAACATGCTAAAAAAAACATGAAGGAAGGAAGGCCTCACTGAGACCCCCCAAGGACAACTTCCTTCACCCCAAGCATGGAGCGCAACTAAAGATAGTGCGGAGATGCCAAAGGTTTAGTGAGGATGTCTGCAACCTACTCCTCTGTAGGAATGTACTCCAAGATGAGAGAACCATCCTGAATCAACTGCTTGATGAAGTGCATGTGGATTTCAATGTGCTTTGTCTGCTGATGCTCCACTGGGTTGCGTGAAATGTGAATGGCACTCTAATTGTCACACCAAAGAATAGTGGGACTATCTAAAGGAAACCCAAACTCTGTCATCAACTGTCGAAGCCATAAAACCTCTTGACTGGCTAACACTGCTACACAGTACTCAACCTCTGTATATGATAATGCAATAGCAAACTGCTTCTTGCAAGACAATGTGATTGGACTAGAATCAAGGCAAAAAACAAGGCCAGAAGTAGACTTTCGATTGTTGACATCACCAGCCCAATCGGAGTCAGTGAAGCCAATGATGTGAGGGGATCCTGAAGTGTAGTGAATGCCATAATGAGTGGTGCCTAGAATGTACCTCAAAATAAATTTGGCTGCTTACCAATGGCTCTCATGAGGGTCATGGGAAAATCGAGAGAGAAGGCCAACTGCAAAGGAAAGATCAGGATGAGAATGTGTCAGGTACAACAAACTGCCAATCAACTGCCTATATAAAGTGGGGTCTACTGAAGGAGTAGAGCAAGTGGAAGGCAAAACAACACTTGACTGAAATGGAATGGGGGTAGACTTGCAATCAAGCATGCCAAATCGATGAAGCATATCAAGAGCATACTTCTCCTGAAATATGGAAATCCCATTCGAAGACTAAATAACTTGAAGACCCAGAAAGAAGTGTAGGAGACCAAGATCTGGCATCTCAAACTACTCCATCAAAGCTCTCTGAACACTCTGAATCATGGAGGAGCTACCTATAAGGATGAGATCATCTACATATAGCACAAGAATCAAAAGATCACCCTCCTAACACTGAATATACACTGTGTGATCAGAATGACAGTGTGTGAAGTGAGAGGAAAGCAAGAAAGAGTCCATCTTCTCATACCAAGCCCGAGGGGCTTGTTTGAGACCATACAATGAATGCCGAAGTCTACAAACCAAAGAAGTGTCTTGCACAAATCCCTGAGGCTACTCTGTATAGATCTCCTCATGTAGGTCTCCATGCAAGAAGGCACTCTTCACATCCATCTGAAACACTGTCCATCCCTGTGAAGCTACAAGTGAAAGTACTAGGCATAAAGAATTCATCTTGGCAATAGGAGCAAAGGTCTTAGAGTAGTCAATACCCTCTACCTGAGAAAACCCCTTCGCAACAAGACGTGCCTTATACTTATCAATAGAACCATCTGCAACATATTTGGTACGGTACACCCACTTGCACCGAACCAACTTTCTTCCCTTAGGAAGAGGAAAAAGATCCCAAGTATGATTCTTCATCAAAGAAGAATACTCCTCATCCATGGCCCTATCCCACTCAAGGTGACCTATCGCCTCTAAAAACTTTTGAGAATAATATGAAATGGCATGACTCAAAAGAGTAGAACCAGATGTCTGAGCATGAGTACGATGAGTATATGAAGGATCACCTGCCAAAGAACCAACTGCATCAACAGTGACACATGCCCACCTAGGCAAGGACAAAGCAACTGGTGGTGGTGGAGATGGTGGATCATCATCTACATCATCCTCAAGAGATAAGTAATCCTCAAGAGATGAAGAGGGAGGAGTAGGCAATGAGGGAGAAGCTGGTGATGGAGAATCCATCTGAGGATAGCGCTCATCAAACTGGACATCCCATTGAAACAAGACCTCTTTGGAATTAGGATCAAATAATGTGTACGCCTTAACATCCTCATAGTAGCCAACAAATATGAGTGATCTACTCTTCCTCTCCATGGCTTTCCGCTGAGCATCAGGAATAAATTCCCAAGCCTCACTACCAAAAACTCACAATGTAGAAACATCAGGCTTGACATGGGTCCAAGCCTCCTCAGGAGTCATATGTCGCAATGCCTTATGAGGCATCTGATTCTGAATATAATTGGCACAATTGACTGCCTCAGCCTAGAATGAAGAACTCATAGCTTGAGACTGTATCATACAATTTTCCATCTCCCGTAAGGTTCTGTTCTTTCTCTCAGTGACACCATTTTGCTGAGGGGTGTAAGGGATTGTAAACTGATGCTATAAACCATGCTTAGTGCAAAAATCTATAAAAGCCTGATTATCATATTCCCCCCCATTATCTGTGTGTATCCTCCTAATAGAAAGTCCATAGTGCTTCTCCACAAATGTCTTAAAAATATTGAATGAGTCAAAGACATCAGACTTGTACTTAAGAAAGTACACCCATGTACATCTAGAGAAGTCATCAATAAAAGTGAGCACATAGTGGGCCCCTGAAAAAGGAGTCAAAAAGGACATAAGATCATTGTGTACCAACTCTAGGGGTACCCTAGCATGAGTGGCACAACCCTTAGGAAAAGGACCTCAATGATGTTTTCCAAGAACACAACCTCAACATACACCATCAGTACAAGAAATTTGTGGGAGCCCAATCACAATTTCCTGAGTACTCATCTGCTGTAGATATCTGTAATTAACATGGCCAAAATGCTCATGCCAAAGCCTGCTCACTGAATCTGCATGTGCTATAAGAGAGGAACCAACAGTGTGTGAACTCTCAAAGCCATCAAATCTATATAAATGTGATGCAGAATCTACACTCCCAATAGCCACAACCAAGTTAGGATCATGAAGGTCTTGAATAACCACATCATGTGGTGAGAACTCAACTGTCTTATCAAAGCCAGAGTGGAAAATCTGATAAACAGATAGAAGGTTTGTCAAAATGTCAGGAACCAGAAGCACATCCTGTACACAACCACCATCCAATGAAACAGTACCTGAACCCTGAACTAAAATTTGTACTACGTCACCAACTACAATATGTTTAGTGCCTGTAGGGGCAAGAGCGATGACCAAATCCTATGTGTGTGTCATATGGTGAGAGGCACCAAAATCTAGAATCCAAGTGGATTCTGAGGACAATGCTCATGTAGAAAGAGCATGACCTTTCCCTGTGGGTTGTGAAGGAGGCTGAGGTGCACTGATATTATGCTGTTGCATGGCTTCCTCCAAAGCCTCTAAATGTTTATAACACCTAGAAACTGGATGTCCTTCCTTGCCACAAAAACTGCAAGGATATCTGATTTTCTTCTTAGTCTTGGAGGAAGACTCACCAGACTTGGAAGATTTTCCCTGTGTATAATTCAACTGTGGTTTTGAATCAGACTTAGGTGGTGGCTTGGAGGGATTATCAATAGCCCCTAAACCTTTCTTAGGCTTCAGTTTTTGCTTCTATTTTTCTTTGGAGGACTGGGCTACTAATGCTTGGTTCTGTGAGCCTGAAAGTGAATCCAACTGCTTGAGCTTGGCTTGCTCATGATTCAGATGATCATAAAAGACCTCAAAAGAAGGCATGACATGTCAAGCACCCAAGGCATCCATGGTGGAATAGAAGGTTAAAGAGAAGATCTGAAATGGACCCCAAAGCTTGGAGAGAATTGGGAAGATGCACTATGTATCAGTCTTAACTTTTCCACAACCCTGCAAGATAGATCTTTGTTGTTTGAACTTCATTAGAAAGTCCTCAATGGAGGGAAACGAATCAGGTACCAAAGAAGTTAACTCAGCCTCAAGCTGCAAAGCTCTGAACTGATTGATAGTACCAAAAAGTCCATCAAACTTGGTCCACATGGCTTGAGGAGTGAGACAACCATCAAGATGAAACAGGAGACTGTCAGAAATGTGTAAAGCCATCAATCCCATAGCCTAATCCATATTGTTCATGTGCTACATAACCTCAAAGGCATGAGTCAACTAAGGCTGAACCTCATCCAAACAGGACCATAACCCTTGAGACTAGAGAAGAGTCATCATGCGACCCTTCCAAGTGTGATAGTTATGTGGTGTGAGAGGTTCAATAGATATGTCGGCCATCCTGTGAACTATGCCTCAACTGCTCTAAATTTTTTAATTATTATTTAGTCATCTTTCAGAAGTAGACTTAAGATGCAGAAGGGGTTTGTTTGTTTTGTTTTGGTATTTTTAGATTCTAGTTTTCTAATGGAAATGACAAAAAGCAAGATAAAACACCCCCCCACAATGCAAAAATCCAATCCCTAGTACAAACTAAAAGCCATAAAGCAATAGAAAGTAGTAATTGGTTGAGACAAATCTCTATGTACCTAAAGAATTTACTGATGAAATAGACTGCAGATCTGGATAGCAATCATCGGTAAAAAAAAATTCAAGTCGAAGTTCGGCGCTCACGGGGTTTTGAAGTTTTTCCTTTTTAGATCTGCCAATGCAGACATCAGCTCATGCACGGTGTTCAGAGGAATAAGGTGCAAGTCTGGTAAACGATACCAAGAAGGACACCACTATGAACAACACAGAAGGACACCCAAAAAAAATGCCAGATCTGATGCATGCGCTTGTAAAAAATGCTAAAAAAATGCCAGAAATACTAAAAAAAATGCTAGAAATAACAAAAAAAGTCTTTGGGCAAGGAATACCAGATCTCTCTCAAATTAGCCAAAGAATCCCAAATTTCTTTTGTCAAACCCTTGCTCCCTTTTTTCTTCAAACATGAACAAACTACAACAGATCCAACTTTGATACCATGTAAGATTTGATGAAAAACAAATCTATTAAGCCCAAGAAACCTACATTCATAAAAATGTCATAAGGAAGAAATCTGTAGGAAACAAAACAAGGGTTTTGCTTTGACAATATGCAAGAATGTATTATCGGACTGAAAAAATAACATCAAGAAGTGAATACAATACAAGAGATCAATCTTTATAAAAAGAGATCAAAATGGAAAGGAAAACCTAACCCTAAGGTGAGTGCATTTAATAATTAATATTAATTATTAAATGACTAATATATGTGCATAAAGTGAAGTCTTAAGAGGAGAGTAAAGTTAATTAATTACTTTGCTCTAACATTTTCCATGTTGTATTGCACATTATACAAGTGTGTTCCTTTGTCGTTATGTTTTCTTGCCATAGGATCTTGAATCTTGGGGGCTTGCATGCTTCCCCTAGATTCATTGTCATCCTATCTCTTCAATATTTGGATAACTAAACCCCTCTTGACATATTCTTACTTTAGTGTGAGTCGGAGCCTAAGTTCATACTCTCACTAAAGTGGGGGATAAATGTAGTTTTATAAATTGTCACCCTTGACAATTTCACACTAGGATTTGCTCACCCCATGTGCTTGGACCTAATCATGCTCCTAATTTCCTGATTATGTGTGTAATTTCTTATTTTTAAACATTTATAAGAAAATCAAATTTCAATTGTCAATTATTGAGATTTAGTTTCCAAGAAATTAGATTAATTGAAGATAAATACATAATATTTTTATAATTTTAAAAGAACAAGTAATTTTGAATGAAAATGAAGAGTATTCAAGAGTGGAATTTTCAAAATTATTGTAGCATTTTTTCATTCAAGCATTATGTCAAGTTTCATGTGAGTTTTTCTCATGTTTTGCATGCATTTGATATTTTGATTTGGAGTACTAACACTTCTAGGTCTTAAAATAAAATCAAGTCAAGCAACAATTGATCCTTGAAGGTGATGAGTATGATTTCAACCCATCAAGGATATTAGATCTAAGTGTTTATATATTTGAAGTGAATTGGATGAAGATTGAAGATAATTTTCCCATTCATGCATTAAAACCCTACAAGTTGGCAAGTCACGAAATCTGTATTTTCTCAATAATAGAAAAAGTTTTGACAATCAAACTTGAAGGAAAGAAGCTATAGGGGTATGTGCAGGATCATCATGGAAAAAATAGGCCCTTAAGTGGCAAAAAATTTAGAAAAAATAAAGTTAGGAAACTTGACATAAAAATTTGAATAAATTATCTATATTATTTCAAAAATATGTAAGAATGGAATCTGTAGCAAATTGAATGTAGTTTCTAAATTACTAGGTTTGTTTAAAAAAAAAATCTATTTGGTAAAAATTTGAAATTTCAATCCAGTGGTACTTAAATTTTAGGAAAAAATAAGAAGTAGGTGTTTGTCTGACCACCCTAACCATAATAAAATGATAATATTTTTTATAAGATTTTAGATATAAGTAGAGGACTCATGGCCCGATGTGATGCATATTCTTTTGTAAATTTTTTCCAAGTGAATAATTAGTTAGGAATTTTTTATTACATTTTTTTAAAAAATATAAAAACTCTTAAGTCTGAAAACCTTAACTTGGTCAAAACTTCATAAAATTCAATTTTTCTTTTTTTAATCCTATAGTATATGAATCATAGAATGTGACACATGTTTTGGATTCAAAAAATGTGATACCGTTTGAAAGCTATAGATGTTTTTCAATCAGCCTATCAATTAGTACTTTAGTCCTAATTTGAATAGAAAATGAATAATAATTACTTATTAAATTTAAAGTAAATCATAATTTATATTGAGGGAAAGCTGAGAATCTCCTTTAAAAACCCTTTTCATTTCATCAATTTTGGGTAAAAAAATAGTCATCATCCACATACCCATCATATTACCACTTTTTGGCCCATCATGATCCTGCACATACCCATAGGTTGTTGTCTTGAGATCTACATTTTTAGACTCAATGAAGGAACCACACATTCTAGGGAGTCCTTGCACCCTAGACCACAAAAATCAAGTAAAATTCACAAGACATGTGCATGTGTTTGTGTCCTCATTTCTAGACTCTAATTTTTTATTTCTATTTCCAATTTGTCATAATTTAAAAAAAAACACTACATTTTTCATAGTTTACATAGATACAAAACACTACATTATGCATGGTTTACATAGATATATCATTGCATTACATCAAAAATCCAATCTATGAGGCCTTCAAAGAGTCAGATTTAAGGTGGATTGATTCAACTTTTAAGTTGCAAGTCAATCTGATCTTGATTCCAATGCTTTTGGAAAATGTTTGATTTCTAGTGATCTACCCATTAGACATAGGATCTCCTTTTCTAGCCAAACACTTTATATACTATTCACAATATTTTACAAAAAAGATAATTGGCATGCAGATGGAATCAAGAGTGCCACCTTCCTTATGTCTTTTGATGATTCATTTATGGATTTTTAGTTTACTGTTGATAATATCACATCACCATCAATATCAAAAAAAGATCAAGATGAGATAGCTTGTTTAAATAATTAGAGGGATGATACTCCCATTTATTTTAATATTTGTGTGATGGTGCTTTTATTGATCCTACTACAAAAATACTTGAGATCACATCTCTAAACTCACAACACAAACATAATTTTAGCAAATGTGTTGTACGAAAGGGTGTATAATGGTTTCGTTATGCATTATCTTAGTAAATCAGAGATCTCTGTTGCTCTTGAAGAAGCCCATTCAAGTGCATGTGGAAAAAAATTTGGTGAATCTTTGGTTCATAAGTTACTTTGCATCGATTATTATTGAAAAAATATGGATCAAGATTCTTTTTGCTTCATGAAGAAATGTCCTAAGTGTCAACAACATATTAATTTGATTCATGTTCCTTCTTAGGAAATGTAATGTCCCAATTTTTTTTTTCACGAAGGGAAAAAACACACCCATCAATTTTTTTTTTTGAAAATCATTATAAGACATTAACAAGGTTAATGATGCATACACATGGTATCGTTCTATACGTATCGCTTGGTGATGAATTACCATCATTAGATTGTCTATCATTTTGGTGACAATGTTATTATTTCTAACCCAAATGAATTAGCATTATTTTTTCATAGTATTAATGATATAATCAATTATGTGTTCATATTAATAATAATACAAATGTCATTCACATGAGATTCTCAAATCAGATTTATTTAACCTAAACAATTTTTTTATTGATAAATAATTATTTTATTTATAATACCATTAAAATTAACCCAATATATATCCCTTTTAAAATGTACACTTAAAAATTAATAAATAAGATATATATAAATATATATAGAGAAAGAAATAGAACAAATATAGCAATTAAAATCTATTATTACATATATGAGAAAGCTATATATAATTATTTTCCATTATACTTTATAAATGTCATATAAAATAATAAGTTTAAACCTAAGTCTTTGAAAAAAAAAATACCATGATTCCTTTCCTTTCTTAGACTTAAGAGTTTCCTCTTTCTATTATTTTAAAGGATGTATTTTAATGCGTATGACTTTTTAAGATTATGAAATACCTCTTTTTAAAATTTTAAACACCAAAGACATACATAAAGTGGAATTTATTAAGGCTTGTTTTTAGAGTAAGCTAGTTGCCCAACGTACTGTGGCAAAATAAATGAAACAAGGAAGCACCGTATTTATTTGTTTCGATCGAATTAAATGGGAGCCCTAGAATTAACAATTCTACGCTTAAAAAAAATATAATCGTTATGATAAAAGTTAAAATTTTTATATCACAACTTCTATACCTGTTATTAAAATATTGCCGTAGGAGTGGTGGGAAGCTGCACAACAGCTTGGAAAACTCTAGATTTTAAACCACAGAAGTAGATAACGTTAAAATTCTTGTCACCATGCAAGTTGGGCACCCTACGTCTGGCACGAGAGCCAACAGAAAGTTTGCAGGTAATGGATCAAAGTATATTATTTTGATGGATGGACAGTAACTAAAATTTAAATGAAGGTCGGCACCGAAGTGCTAGCATTTATACTTTATTAATAAAATTGTTATAATTGCAAGAGATGACAGGTATAAAGTAACTTATTACACCGACTTTAGCTCTGAAGGAAAGCCACGACCATTGTGCCATACTATGGAATGTATTCACTATTTTAATATTAATTGATGTGAAAATATTACTCGCAATATTAATCTTAGTATTATTGATATTTCGTTGTCTACAAGAATTGAAGATAAGAAATAGTGCAGATTGCTAAAATGTCAAATTAGAATTGAGAGATCACAGATAAATAGTTAGTTGAAGATCATATTACGTATAATGAATTCATTATGGAAATATGGGTATAGAACACTGCACAGAGCCTAATGAAATGTTTATTTTGAACTAATATTAATTATACAGAAGTAAGTTTGAAATCAACAGATCTCTCATTAATAGCCGATGAAACATCATAACAGGATTAGCAACTGTGCATAAATTGACCGAAAGATCACATGTGAAAAACTACTCCTACTTAGACAATTAAAAGAGAGGTGAAAGCTCATTTATTCTTGCAGTTAAGGAATGACAGAAGGGCAAGCACTGCAGAAAGTATAAAATTTAATGATTATTGTGTTCTCTCTTCAACTTTTACATCCAGATGAACCTGCCACAAATTTTTAGTAGATCCTTTGTTTCACTTGGGCAATGAAATTTATGACAATCAAGTTATAAATTCTCGTCGCATCTTCCCAACTACTCGCTCAGACAAGCTATTACCTACGCAGCTGATTGGGAATAGAATTAAATACCAACTTGAGGCATGAGCTGCGATGGTACTAACTTAAGAACATGATCTGTCTTCCTTCAATGACATCTCAGGAAATGTCAGTTTATTAATTAATGGCAAGGCCACAAATTCCTTCATTATTTAAGGACACTGCAGATGAAATCGTCTGGAACACATCACATTGTGATGACTTTCCTACAAGTTTTCACTTCAATAACTTCTAAGGTGCACAAGGCTTACACCATCATGGCCTACCATGGCCCTGGCTGGAATATATTTGTATTTATGAGTGGCAGTGTAAACCCCACTAAATCGTAGTAGAGGTGAAGGGTACAAGGCCAAAATTTCCCACACAACCAAAAGTCATTATCTACCAAGTACCACAATTTATAATTGAAATCACTGGTTAAATTTGGTGTCAAATTTTGAACACAGACTTAGCGTTTCTATCTCAACAGGGGATTTTCTTTAGTCGATCGAGTTAACATTTCAAAACTGAGAGTAGTAGCTCCATTCTAACAAGGATAAGAGATGCTCGCCTAAACAAGGAGATCGATACAAGGTGAGGTATTACAGAGACCCCATCTAATACTACATGTGTATAAATATATTCGGGCACTATCTACAGGCTCATCCTACCGATTCAAATGCGACTAAGAATCTATGTTATCGCCCAGTCTCTTCCCTACCCAAAGATAGTATATTCATTTGATCTAGTAAATGTTTCTTTTCTTTGTTTTTTTTCTTTTGTTAATATGATTTTAATGATGCAGAGTGAAAGGAATTAATAAGCATCTATGCACTATGACATCGACAGCAAAATGAACCTCTACAACACTGGATATATATACTAAAGAGAATAGTCCTACTTAAGTTTCTTTATTTTATTTTATCTTTTTTTTTTTTTTGTTTTCTTTCAAACAAGGATTGCATTACACTACATATTCAAAATAGACTAAAGCTTCTATTTCCTTACTGTATATCCATACACTTTTTATGTCTGAATCAAAATGCATACTCAAACTACCAAGATGATTCAACATGCGCTCATTTACTTGTATGGCCCATAACATACGTCCATTCTTATCTTAGTTGTATCCAACCATAAACAATGCCATACAATCAGTTTCTCACAGAGATTAAATGCATAATGAATTCCTTCCCAGCACTGTTACAAAAGATAGATACAAGATAAGAAAATAGACTCTTTTTAAACAAAGTTTTGTCATATAGAAAAAATGAAGAGAGAGGTAGTATAACCCATGTTTTCATAACGTATATATATATTTTTCACATATAATAAGGCTTTCGTCCTTTGTACATGTCTTCAGAATGAATTCAACTACAGCCAATAAGAAGGAAGGATTACATTAATTTATTCTTACAAAATTGTAATTTTATAAGCGAGAAAGGGAACATCTTTTGGTTACAATACTACAATAGACTAAAGTACATAATTTATATTTTCATATTCTTCACAAGGAATACATATTTGTAGTAGGCTACATATTTTATTTTCATTGCAAATACAAAGAAGCTTTCTTTTCCTTTTCTCACAAAATGCAGAATGCTAATATACGTGTTGAAACATAGAGGATAGTCACAACAGATTTTATTTTCATAACCTTCTTACAACTATGAAATTTGAATACAAGTTAAAACTAAATGCAAGCAAGGTTAGAAATTGTAACAGAGACAACCAACAAATCTAAACATATCGTTGTTTCCAATAATTTTCTCTACTCAGCATAGACTAATAATTCTTTCTCCTTTTTGAAAATGAACTGATTAGTTACATGATTTTTATGACAGCCTTTCAAACTTTTAACATTTCACCCAAATAGGATAGAGCTCTCTTGGAATAATTGCACCATTATTATCTATCAATATCATAGATGCTTCCAATATTGCAAGTTTTCTTTCAAATCTGCAACCCTACATAATACACAAAACTTTTTCTATAGGCCAATGGGTGCTCACCTCCCAACCTTTGGTTGGAAAACCAACCACCCCCAAGCTAGGAGGTAACCAAGCTACCAGGTACACCCAACAATAGAACAAGTGAGCCCTTCCAACCACAACACTCAAACAAAATACTCCCAACCAAGATTCACATATTTACATAGTGATTCTTTATGAACCCAAACATGGGGATAGAGGTGGACATCACTTCTATATGGGGAGAGTTGCTAGCAAATAAAAAAAAACCCAACATCACCCATTTTCTTCTCCAATCCACCCATTAATAAAAATTCTTCATATCATACACCCTCCATACAACACTCTTCCAATACACCATACTAAAATGGAACAAATATGGGTACTCATACCTTTTTGTGCCTCTCCTTCTCAAAGGAGGAATAATCTCCCCATAGAGGTTCCTACACATTCCTATCCCCCACAAGGATTCTCTTCCCACATTGGGTGATTTTATCCTATACAACCCAAAACCAACATAAGGAAATGCAAAGGCACATAAATCGAAAAACAACCCATATAACACATCTTCTCATACTTCCATACAAAGAGAAAAGAAAAGAGAAACATACATAAAGATAGAGTAAAACCTACCTCAAATCCAAGCCAACAAGGAGGGAAGATTGAAGATGAGCTCCAAATCTCTATTCCTCTAAGACCAAGCAAGATCTCCCTTCTCCCAAGCAAAAACAAAAACAAAAAGAAGAACCCCTTCTTTTGCTTTCCAAAGGATTCAAATAGGAGTCAAGGGTTGGAAACCCTTGGAGGAGAGTGTGACACATTTCAACCTCCTATTCACTCCTATGGACACACCTCCCCACAAATTCTCACACATGTGTGAGAAATTTTGGGGGAGTGAAAGGCAAAAGAGTGTTCAACACTCAACAAGGCTTTTAAATCTCATAAATGAGATTTTGGATCCAACACTCCAATTCCATCCCCAAAAACCCGTCACCCTTCTTAATGGCTAATTAAGAAGGGTCACAACTTGCAATTTTCACAAGTTATGGGTTTGATTTGACCCCTAACCCATAGGTGACCATCCTAGGGGTTAATTAAGGGTCAATTAACCCAATTTAAGGACTAATTCAACCTTTAAAAATCATCAAAAAGAAATTGAAACTTAATCATAATAAAAGAATTTCCAACATGCCCCAAAACCCTCATCACAGGTTTGGTTGACCTTAGAACATAATCACAAGATTCAACATTAAATATTTTAATCACAAAATAAAATACAACATAAAGGCTATGGTCCATTCTCCAAATGGACTATAGTGGGTTTCACTTGGCTAACAGAAATCGGGTACCCTTGGTTACCTCCAATCCCATTGGCCATGGGTGTGTACCTACACACTCAATTTCCATGTGTCAATATATCCAATGCATTATAATCAATAATTAACTCAAAAAATCCATATATACCTTATTATCACATTCAAATCTTGAAATCAATAATTTTAAATATCAATATGCACAATTATTATTCCTCAAGCGATAACATATTCTGTAAATTCATATCTAGTCATGACATTGTTATAAAGAAATCACATATTCATCTAATCCAATTTTAACATCTTATCAATTATATATCATAACAGCTTATCCATTCTTAAAATAATAATCAAATCACCATGAGCATATCAAATAAGAAAGGATAATGTGCATATAATCATCATAAGCATCATAAGCAGGAAACCAACATAAAACCCAATGTCCATGATTATCCAAAATAGCCTAAACCACATAAGAGTACCAACATGGTTGAATCAAAAGACAATCAAATGGGTGAATCAAATAGTAGGCCTCATAGCCTCCCCCTCTAGGGATTAACTTGCTCCTAGAAGTTTCTCAAGGAAAGGCAAGTAACTCAATCTTAGAATTAGGGAATATGATTCACACAAGGAGTTCTATGATTTATAACAATCCAACTTAGCAGTACTCAATGCTTCATCTATTATAGGAAGCAAAGACATCATAAGATCACACCCAACAAAATGACTACTACTTTAATTCTATTATATGACATAGTGAACAAGTCGTCTAAGGGAACGATTTCTAACAACACATTTCAAACACCCTTTGAACTATGGGGCTACCATGGAAAGTTTAACAAAATTTTCAAGTATTCTTTAGTTAGAAAGCATATAGGCCTTCAAGATCCCCTAAGAAATCAAGGAAATACTATTTTTAAGCAACAAGACACAACACAATTCTCTTCTCTTAAAGGTTTCAAAATAAACTTCTTATCACTTGATTTATATTACTTATCCAATCTTATAGACCTTCTATGTTAAATTAAAGGGCTTCTCATACTCCATCACATTCAAGAAGATAATTCATCAAGGGTTTTAAAAATTGCATGAGTGTAAGGATTCATCTAACGATTAGTAGGGTGCATGGTTATAGAGTTAACTCACAACCATAAGGTTGATCGCTTAAGTTCTTCGAATAATAAGGAAGTTTTAGCTTCTTGGAGACATTACCACAACTTCCACATATTAAAGAATTAATATGATAAGATTTAAATATTTTTTGTGTAAGGGAATCCATTTTCTACTCCTAACCACTAATTATGAATACCACAATGCCCAATACAAATCCCCCCAACCACCTTTTCCTCCTTTTATGAAAACTATTGAGGTGCTTCTCATAATCACAATTATAAAAAAACCTTCAAATATCAATGAGATTGAGAGTATAAGGCCTAAAAAATAAACTATAACTCTTAACAAAATAATAGATCATAGATAAGTTTTCAAAAGAATTCATAAATGAAACAAAATATAAAAGTGGCCACCAATACAACAAATTTTAAATAATTTAACTAAAAGTCCACTGAAAAAGTCCTTGAGGCAAGGGACCATACAAAAACTAATTGGGAAGGCAGCCCAAATAAATAAATATTAAAATTGTTCATTGATAGTCTAATTTCCAAAAAGAAAATTGTAATCCTAAAAGAACCAAAATTTCAGTCAATAAAGTTCGTAATTAATGAAATTAAACAAATTGAGATTATAAAGAGTTGCACCTCAACATCTCATTATAGATTGATCAACTGCTAGGAAGGGGAGACGATAATTGGTAGGTCCCTGTTAAGGATACAATCTAAGATCTACCCAAAGCTAAAAAGGTCATTTATAATATAAGATCTAAAGTGGTGTTAAGACCTAGGAATGATAGTCTTAAAACTAATTATTAATTATGACTAATTTTAATTTGTAACATCTTAATTGCATGAAAAGTAAATTAATGAGTTCGTCTAGGGTTCCATAATGTTATCTTCAATTCCCACATTTCTACCTTGACAAGAATCATTTACACAACCCAAGTTTTCCCTATATTGGTGTTACTAAAGGATCATTTTTCACACCTGATATGCTAAGTTTCATTGTTCATTTATACCACATTATAAAATGTTTAAGATGTTTATATGTGTTTCATGTCTTGCTAGATTACATATCCATCCCTAAGATGCATGTACATAACTATATAAACAAATAAATCTTGCTTTGGTAGAGATTAAACCTCGAGGATGACAATCACCTCATAAGCATAACTCTCCTAGAAGTAACAATGAGTAACAAATTTAATCTACCACACAAAATTTACCTTCCAACAATCATACTTTTTCAAAATAAACATGTAAGCAAAGGAATAGCATATAGATATATATTTTTTTTTGTAAAGTGACTATTTTATCCTGTATTTGGAGAAAAGTGTGAAATAACATCCATGTCCCAAAACTTGATTACAGTTTTAAGGAAAGGTCTTACTACCATATTGATCAAAAGGAAGATTCGCCATTGGATGCTAGAATCTATAGGAAGGGCACACTTTCTCTGCATCACATGGAGTGGATGGAGATTTAGTTAGCGTTATTTTATGCCCTCACCTATGTTTGATCTTTTCTTCTTTCAGTCGTTTTAAAGCCATTGCCAAGGTCTCATTATCCAAAAGCCAGAGTTTGGGCATTTGCATCTTCTTCTTAATCAATATTTTGGGTACGTCATTAATCTTTGTTTTCTTGGCTTGTTTCCATGTTCGTCCTGCTAATATATCTCCCCACATTTCTGAACCAATAAAACAATAATTTTCAATTAGGTGTGAAAATTCCACTTCTAGGGTTGAAACCTCTCACTTAAGGCACTAACCACTAATTAATGGCTAAATGTCCCCTTCAAATTTATTTAACAAGATGTATGCAAATAATTACACAATAAAATATTTATATTAACTAGTTCCATCCTTGCACCAACTTAGATATTGAGGTTATTTACTTTGCTCTTTATACAAAACAAAATAATTAACTACACCAATATGACAAATCTAGGATACCTTTAGTTGATCAATATATTACTTTATTAGAAAAAGGGGGAGACTTGGAGATCAAAGTGACTCACCAACTTTGGTTGTAGGGAAAGGAAACTTCTCTTTATGAAAATAAATAAATAAAATAACATAAAGTAAGACAATGCTTCTATCTCCCTAGTGGTGTCTTGAACACCCTCATCATTAACCCTTTTAAGTTCACCATCCTTACATTAAAACTCAAGAATTGTTAATTGAAGGTTTATTTGAAGGTTGTGCACAATTAGAGCATATAAATATAAGGAAGAGAATTATAGCAACATTTTCATTAGACAAAGGGGCAAGGCAATCCTTCTTTGGTTAGGTGTGCCAATTCCTTATTAACCCAAAACCTGTGGTTTAATTTCAACAACATGGTGGACTCATTTCACCATGATCACCTTATTATTTGTACTAAGGGCCAAGTTTAAAATTGATTAGAGGTAACTAAACTTACTTGCTCATAATTATTTATGAAGTAGATACAAAAAAATAAAAAATAAAAATAAAAATAAAAAATAAAAATATGGAATTGGATGATATTACAATTACATATACCTCCTTGACCATTTACTAACTAATTAAGATCGTTTGGAAACCTTTGGTCTATTAAGACCTCAAGCATAACTCACTAGGTACAACCACTTCCCATCCTCTGAAATTGGGAAAAGACTTCAAAGTTTCTTAATGCTATGAATAAAGCAATGACCAAATTGTACTGCTCTAGGTTGAGTTCTTCCTTGTTATCCTAGTTTACTTGAGGAGCCTAAAGAGGAAAGGAAAGGACGGTGTAGGATGTTATCAAGTGTCTCATTTTCAAAAAGGTGATTCATAAAAGTAGGATTATTCAATGGTAACAGAATTAAAGTTATCTTCTAACAAGGAATTAGCATTTTCACCATCGACTAATGCAACCCAATGTACAAAACATTAATTTGAGTATGCAAAACAAAACCATACAAGTTTACACACAACCATTTCCAAGAGTTCCCAACATTAGAGCCTAGGCTCTAATACCAAATGTAATGCCCAAATTTTTTTTTCCACGAACGGAAAAAACACACCCATCAATTTTTTTTGTTTGAAAATCATTATAAGACATTAACAAGGTTAATGATGCATACACATGGTATTGTTCTATACGTATCACTTGCTGATGAATGACCATCATTAGATCATCTATCATTTTGGTGGCAATGTTATTATTTCTAACCCAAATGAATGAGCATTATTTTTCCATAGTATTAATGATATAATCAATTACGTGTTCATATTAATAATAATACAAATGTGATTCACATGAGATTCTCAAATCAGATTTATTTAACCTAAACAATTTTTTTATTGATAAATAATTATTTTATTTATAATACCATTAAAATTATCCCAATATATATCCCTTTTAAAGTGTACAATTAAAAATTAATAAATAAGATATATATAAATATATATAGAGAAAGAAGTAGAACAAATATAACAATTAAAATCTATTATTACATATATGAGAAAGCTATATATAATTCTTTTCCATTATACTTTATAAATGTCATATAAAATAATAAGTTTAAACCTAAGTCTTTGAAAAAAAGAATACCATGATTCCTTTCCTTTCTTAGACTTAAGAGTTTCCTCTTTCTATTATTTTAAAGGATGTATTTTAATGTGTATGACTTTTTAAGATTATGAAATACCTCTTTTTAAAATTTTAAGCACCAAAGACATACATAAAGTGGAATTTATTAAGGCTTGTTTTTAGAGTAAGCTAGCTGCCCAACGTACTGTGGCAAAATAAATGAAACAAGGCAGCACCGTATTTATTTGTTTTGATCAAATTAAATGGGAGCCCTAGCATTAACAATTCTACGCTAAAAAAAATATAATCGTTACAATAAAAGTTAAAATTTTTATATCACAACTTCTATACCTGTTATTAAAATATTGCCATAGGAGTGGTGGGAAGTTGTACGACAGCTTGGAAAACTTGAGATTTGAAACCACAGAAGTAGATAACGTTAAAATTATTGTCACCATGCAAGTTGGGCACCCTACGTCTAGCACGAGAGCCAACAGAAAGTTTGCAGGCAATGGATCAAAGTACATTATTTTGATGGATGGACAGTAACCAAAATTTAAGTGAAGGCGGGCAGTGAAGTGCCAGCATTGATACTTTATTAATAAAATTATTATAATTGCAAGAGATGACAGGTATAAAGTAACTTATTGCACCGACTTCAACTCTGAAGGCAAGCCACGACCATTGTACCGTACTATGGCATGTATTCACTATTTTAATAGTAATTGATGTGAAAATATTACTTGCAATATTAATCTTAGTATTATTGATATTCTGTTGTTTGCAAGAATTGAAGATAAGAAATAGTGCAGATTGCTAAAATGTCAAATTAGAATTGAGAGATCACAGATAAATAGTTAGTTGAATATCATGTTACGTATAATGAATTCACTATGGAAGTATGGGTATAGCACACTGCACAGAGCCTAATGAAATGTTTATTTTTAACTAATATTAATTATATGGAAGTAAGTTTGAAATCAACAGATCTCTCATTGATAGCCGATGAACCACCATAACAGGATTAGCAATTGTGCATAAATTGACCAAAAGATCACATGTGAAAAGCTACTCCTTCTTAGACAATTAAAAGAGAGGTGAAAGCTCATTTATTCTTGTAGTTAAGGAATGACAGAAGGGCCAGCACTGCAGAAAGTATAAAATAAATATGCAATGTGGATCATGAAGAAAATATGGTCACTAGTATTGAGCACACATCTTGGTACACTGATATTATGTACTATCTTAAACATTTGAAATGTCAAGAAGCATTTGATGACAATGGAAAGAGAAAACTCAAGTTACAAGCCTCAAAATATGTATTCATCAAATGAGACCTCTACTGGAAGAATAGTGATGGTATTCTTTTCTTGTTCTTAGATGAGCATCAAGGAAAATATGTCTTGAAGGAGATGCATGAAGGAGTATGTGGGGGGGATTTTTCAACAAAAAACACTACTCATAAGATATTAAGGGCAGTGTACTATTGGCTTGAGGTTTTCAATGATGCACACGACTATACTAGAAAATGTGAGGCATGCCAAAAAAATTCCAAAAAATTGAAGTATTAAGGGGAATTTCCTCTAAGACCTATGTAGGTTGAAGCTCCATTTCACCAATAGGGAATTGATTTCATAGGGGAAATTATAGAAAATTCTAGTGGAAGACACAAATAGTTATTAGAAGCCACAGATTACTTCACAAAATGGGTGGAAGCCATACCCACCAAGCAGGCAACCAATAAAGTTGTAACAAATTTCTTATTGTATAACATCATCAAAAGATTCAAAGCTCCAACAAGGATTGTGACTAATAATGGAATGTGTTTTAGGTTAGATGAATTCAAGGGGATTTTCCAATCATTTCATATAGTAATCTCATACTCTTCACCATACCATCCATAGGAAAATGGGTGCGATGAATCCAACAACAAGAGTATCTTGAAGATCATAAGAAGAATGTTGGATAATAGCGAAAGGCCTAGGATTCTATGTTGAGGCTTTATTTATGGGTGGTTAGAATCACTGTGAAAAAGGCTATTGGTAAATCATCTTTTGAGCTTGTGTATGAAACTCAAGCCAGACTCCCTCTGCATAATCTAATACCAATATGCAAGTTCATTTTGCAAGAAGATTTGGACATTACTAAACCCATGGAGGAGAGGATGGAGGAATTAATGGAGCTCGATGAAATCAGAAACCAAGCTTAGCAACATAATAGGAATAAAAAAATTACAAATGAAATACTTGCATTACAGGAAGGCTAAAAATAGGAAGTTTGAAGTAGATGACATAGTTCTCATGTGGAATGCCAGGAGTTGGGATAAAGGAAAGCATGGAAAATTTGAGGCCTTATGGTTAGGACCCTTTGTTATTGTTGGGAAGGGAGGTGAGGATTCATAATATCTCCAAAACATATTAGGAGAAGAACAAGAATTGCTAATACATGGGTAGTTCCTAAAAAAATTCCTTTCTTGAAGAACATAGAGAGGATTAAGGATTTCCAGTGCATAGAAAATTCTTGAAAAACCTCTTAAAATAATTTTTTCCATGCACAGTAGTCTAGGTGAAGGTTAGGAATTTCTAGTGCATGGAAAATTTTCTGAGATACCTTCTGAAATTTATAACTTCCATGCACAGTAGCTTTAGGTTCTCATGATATTCCATTTCCATCCATGGTCTGCTCCCAAAAAAAATTTTGGATTCTTACAATAATCTTACAATCATTCATCCCTAGAAAGAGCCACTACTAGGACTAAAAAATTCCACATATTTTCATCAACCTCTATCAAATTATTTCCCAGTCCTTACAAAATTTCACAACACTTAATTTTATGATTTAGAAAAATCACATAGATTTGTGTGGAAAAATCCATTTTGTAGCTAGCATACCCAAACAATTGCATTCATAAAATAATTTGAAGTCCCATTAACATTATCATCCAAACAATTCCTCATCAGTGGAACTCCCATCACCACCCCATCGATAGCCTCATGAGGACAATTCATAACTTTACATCAGTGTAACCTCAAATTCCATCAGGCTAACATCTAAGGTGGTCTCCTCAATAGATTGATAGAGGCAATAAAGATGATCAAATCCCCATAGCTCTAATACATCGTTGGAATGAATGATTGTGGTCTTCCAATAGCCCAATAAAATCACAAATTATCAAAATTATAACACTCAATGGTGAAGATGGAGTGCATTAGAGTAGTATTGTTTGGTGTCCTACCAATAGACCAAAAGAAAGACATTCATCGGTGGAGAAGGTGGCCATCAGTGGAAAATGAACCAAGGCCCCAATGATACATTGATGAATAATTACTACTAGTTGATGTGATGTCCAAGAGCATTGTCAAGATATTAAACATAAATTCTCTCCCCGATGACAAGACTAAAACAAGTGGTATATTAATGAGCCAAAGTAGAAGTAAATGCACCACGATTTAAACATACAATTACATAAACTAGGAGGGCTATGCAAATAGTAGAGGGAGAAAAGATGAAACTTATAGCTCTTACGCAACAAGACCAGGGGAGGAAAAAATTCACATAAGTACATCACTCTTAGCTAGAAAGTTGCATTTTTTTAGAGATTTTAATGGAATTAAATCTAGAAAAACCTAAGGAAAAGAAACAAAAAACCAAAAAGAGGAATTTCACCCAAGATTTGATAGACCAGTGTCTGAGATAGGGGCTGAGACCCAAGAGAAGTGTTCAAAAAAGTAAATTGTTAGAAAAACATAAGGGTCTAGGGAATGTTTGGATGCCACACCGAGGATATGAGCTTTTCATGTATCACTACAAAAAGAAATTCAGATTTCAACCAGTCTGTAACCCATGGAGGCTAAAATTAGGAAGACTTGTGGTGCCAAACATATTCATTAATGTAGAATTAATGAAAGCTCTTGCTAATCAGTATAACACCAAGAAGAGAACTATCCAGTCACTAAGTATCTCTAATGTATTTCAGTTAGAATGTCCCATGAAATTTCCATTCAAAATTAGAGATCTCTTGACATAATATTATTTCCTGGATACTAGCTACAAGAGATGGAAATTTCCTTTGCATAGACCTAAAAATGAGGAAGGCCAGCTCAGGAGGTTTTTGAGCAATTAAAACCCTCCTTTTCATTTATATTTGTTTGAAGAATACATTCAGTATACCTATTACTCATTTGTTAAAGTCTTGGGAGTAAAGGTTCCTTGCCTTATGTCTATTGTACTAATGGTTGTAGCTGCAGATATATAGAGCAACGATGATAGGTCATTCGACTATGCAAGCTACTTGGCTAATTGTCTAAATCAAGGGCTTGAAAGGATCAAAAATAAAAATCATTGCATAGATTTCAGACACTATTTCTTGCTAGTGCATTTACTTTTGTATGAGGCACATTCCAGAAATGTGTGGAGTAAAGAACCGAGGATCAAAGATACATATGAAAATGGAAACTTCAAACCTATACAGATGTGGACTACACTACGGTACAGTCGATGTGAAAGGTCCCATTATTTATATTTTGAATATTTTTTTGTTAAAATAATAATGAATCTACTGGGATATTTATATGATCAAAATCTATCCCCTGAGGTACAAATATTTATGAGACCAAAGGAGAATGACCCAAAAGGAAAAGTGAACCATAATTGGGGAGACTGGTATGATTTCTCTAATTGCATAGTAATAAGAGTCTATCGGTTTCAAGGGATTCCACACTTGCTACCCAGAATAGTTCCTAATAGATTTGATTATCTGGAGATTGTATGACAATTAGCCAAATCTGATGCTAAGTACCTAAAGAGTCACAATAAGCAATCACTCATTCCTATCACTCTTTGTTTTGGAGATTTTATAGTGGCTGCAAATGAGGGATATGAAGAAATTGATGCTAAATTAGCACATTACAACCCTCCTCTTGGGTACAAAAGAGATAAATTTGATGTAGAGGGGTTTATTCATCAAGCAAGATTAACACAAGGGCTATCAGGGTATGAGCATTGGTTTGTAGTTGATGATGTGATCAAGATTTTAGATGAAGCTTCCACTAGTGATAGAATGGGCTCATATAACAAATGTATGCTCGAAGAGCAGTGGAAGAGAAAGAATTTCAGATCATATTCAAAAGAATTTGGTGATATAGAAAATCTCTTGGTCAGGATTGAGCAACTTATTCGTCATATGAATGAAATAGTAATAGATGTGACTTCATATGTTTTGGATACATCTGATATAAATTATATAGGAGTATAGGATGAAGATGTGGAGCCTCTAGATAACATACCCTCTCAACCCACTCCTGATGTATGTTTTTCTAATGACAAGAGTGAAGAAGAGGAAAGTAAAAAAGAAAGTGTTAGTGAAGAGGAGAAACAAGTAGAAAAATAAAAGCCCATGTGATTACACAATATGAACCCCCTCAGGAACAAAATGTTGTAATATTTGAAGCATCAGATGAATTATTTGATGACATTAGGGTCAAGGTTGGTCAAGAATTCATTTTTGATGATGAATTTGTTAAAAATTCTAAATTGACATAATTTGTCTAGGGTTATGAGGGAATGAAATGAAGACAAAAGGAGCAAGATATTACTCATGAAATAGAAGTTGTTTCTTTAGAGGAATTGAAAAGGGAGATTGATAAGGAGATGCAATCTATCACCCTCAAGAGAGGTAGGGAATTACTTCAAGAAGCTAGGGTAAATTACTTCTACCAGGTGGGGACATTAGCTCTACAATTGCGTTTGATAGTTGCACAAAAAGAGGGCATAAAACAATGAACCTAATGGAGGAGGCTAGTGACAAGATGTATTCAGGGTTTGAGCATAATCCAAATGAGGCTACCTTGCTTATTTGGTCACTATACCCCCATGAAAAGAGGTTAGAAGTGATTGATAATATGAATTAAGTGTTTGGACATCTTTTGGTCCAAAGAGTTGGGGACACTAATCCCTTGGAAACTACAGAACTAAATGTCAATGTGGCAAAATTCACTAGAGGACAAATTGAAAAGGGGGCTATCAAATCAAAATGAAAAATCATATTCCTCTTCTGCTTCAAAATTGTACTCCCCATGGCTCAAATAGGAAAAGAGTGTATTAGATGCATTGGTTGTTGTGTCTTGTTGGAAAGAATCCCACTTAGAAGCCCAGGAGAGGTGCAAAGCACTAGAAAAGGAAATAAAAGTCATTAAGTACAATACTATGTCCAAAATAATCAATGAAAGGTTCAATAAGATGATGAAACAAGCTGATGATTATTGGAGCATGTTCAAGTAGATACAATTAGCACTAGAGGAGAATGTCTGATTGCAAAGAAGAATGATTCATAAAATGAGGGAACTTTTGAATAAACAAATTCAGAAAGAACAAACACTGCAAAGATATAACAACTTGGTGGAGTCTCACAAACAATATCAATGTAGACTCGTAGAGGATCTTGGTTTCTTTAATTTGATTCCTTCACTTCATGATGATACAGGGAATCTTTGAGATAGGGAAGATTAGAAGGAAGAATTTATAGGGTTTCTAACAATTGCATTGGAAGAAATAAATGATGAGGATATGGTCCTGCAAAATATTCATAAATAAATTGAGAAATTCATGTACATGGAGTATGATATGAAAGAAGTAATATCTAGTGTAGACACTCATACAAAACAAGAATACATTCATCACCTCACAACATTCAATCTGTTTATCAATCAGGCAGTAGACATTCTTGGAACAACTAAGCAACAATCAGAATCAGTTAGTTGTGATGATGTGGACCCTATTATATAGTAATGGCTATGAATAGGTCTTAGATGATAATGAGCTTATACTCAAAGATTAATGGATTGGTGCACACATCTATGATTATATTAATTTCTTAATTATACTTAGTCTTAAAATCATGTTTTTTTATCAAAGGACATGTATTTTGATCTAAAGCTTGTTGCCTCTTGTATATATAGGAGAGACAAAGACCAAAAATAAAAGATATATAAAGGTGAATAGTGAAATAGATAGATAGTAGTTGATTGTCATAATGTTTACATTACAAAAGAATATGATGCAGGCATAAAATTTGAGGAAATCAATGAAAGATATTTGATTCTATGGCTTCATATTGGTGTCAATTATTTTCTATTTTAAACAATCATTTGGCTATCTCCATTGTGTTATTTCTTAGTTATTTGAATTTTTCTATCCAAGTTGGTATTTAGATTCATCAGACACATTTTTTGTTCTTGTGTGATTGGGTTAATTGGTTTCTATTAATGAATTAAATCCTTTTGATTAATCATAGTAACTTGGAAGTATCACTTGTATGATTAAGAAGAGTCTTATAATTAGGATTGTCATTCTATCTCCAATTTGATGTTATTTGTTGTCTTGTGTGATTTATTCAATTGGTTCCTTGAAAGAAGGATTAAAATCCTTTTAATAATTTATAAGTAACCTAGTTGTATTAGTTGGATCAATAAGTAGATTTTTTCAATCACTTTCTTGCACATTTATATAAGATATAAACCAACATATATGTTCCAAATAGTTTGAGTTACATCCAATACAAGTCATTCATCCTAGATCTTCATTTGACTCCATTTACCCAATAAGGCATTGGTCTTATCCATTTCATCAACTAATTTTATCAAATATATTTTCAAAACCTTACATTTGTTAAATAAACATATTAATAAACTTCACCTTGATATTTCTTATACAATTTATACCAAATTAGTCTTGCTTCTCTCCACTCCCAATTTCCATTGTGGATAGATTTCTCAAGTAGGAAACACATAGTTTAAGTATCCTTCATTTGCATAGGTACACCCACCTAGGTCTGGAAAATATTGAACAAAAGAACATTCAAATACACCAATTGGCCTTGTTCATTAGCCTAAAATGTACCAAGAGCTTGGCAACCTCTTCAGGTTTTCCAATGAGCATTTTTGAGACCTAACACATTGATGGCTACAATGCAATAAATTAGTTAATATTATACATTTTTTCTTCTTTTCAACAAGGAATTGGTGTTTATTGTCCTCTAGCCTTGTCTATATTGTTTCATTATCGACAAGTTGTGGTACAAGGAAAAGAATTTATGATTCATGCACCTTGTTTTGTCACAGTTGTTACAATGCTAAAAAATAGTGAATGTTATATATTTTATGTTGATTTCCATAATGAATTATTGATTGTTATACTCTATCCTAGTCTACATAATATCATTTTCAACAAGGTACTACTAAGAAGGCTATATTGTTTCAATTTCAAATAAGGTGTTGTTTAGAAAAGGCTCTATTAATATGAATATTTTTTGATCTATGGATTGCATGTACTGATTTTACAACCATCACTACATGCAAAGAAACCAAAATAACCTCCAATCAACTTCACATAAGCTTTTTAGTTATTATTTCTCCCAAGCTCAAGAAGGACTTGTTGGAATGATAGGCTATATCTTAAGTGTGATAAGTGTGTCGTAAAAAAATGGGCCCTTTGCTTGACATGGGATTAATTCATGATAAAATGGACTGAATGAGGTCTTAATATAATGTTTTGAGTCATTTTATGCATCCACATTAGGTATCGGACCTTTGCAAATTGAATAACATTATTTTAACAATGTCTTGTAAAGGACTTTCATGCTTTTCTAGACTTAATTAACCTATTTCTCCCTAATTCAACATTAAAATATGTTCAATAACATTATTACATCAATATAGAAGGTTCTTAATGTAAACTTAATGATAAATTAGTGTTGTAGTGTGATTTACACATTCACATTGGTTCTTGTGCCCTTCTAGGCTATGTGGACCTCATTTTAGTGTCGTAAAGTGTATTTAATCACACTTTCACATTGAATTGTGTGTCCCAAGCCCTATTGAACATTTACATCATCACTAATAGGTGTTAATCAACCCATATTATGCATCCCAAGGCTTTAATTGATCAAATACCTAACAAGATGACACTTTGGACCTTATTTCTTGATTTCTTGGCTTCTTAGGTGTCAGAATGGCCCCTGTGGGACCCATTCGCCATGAATGGTGAATCAATATGATCCAAGTGGGACCCATTCACCATGTGTGGTGAATGAGTCCTATCTGGCCCCCATTTTGACCTTTGAGTGGGAAAATGTGAAATTTAAAGTTTATTTTCACATGTCAACTTATGATGAGGCATAATCAGGTACTAAGGCACAATTGTCTATAAATAAGTGTTTTTATCCTCATTTTACATATAAGAACATCTAACATCTCATTATTACATCTTTCATCATTTTTTTATCATCTATCTTTCACCTCAAGTCAAGAAAGCTAGGGTTTGTTCATTAGAAGTCATCAAGTTAGATTTCTAAAGAATTCAAAAGTTGAATCTTCATGTATTGTTGTGAAACTTCAAGATCAATCATCATTGCAAGGTAATTTATTCCATTATTGCATGTTTCATTCTATGATTTTATCATTTTGGTTTAATTACCTAAACAGGGTTTGACTAAAGAAAACCCCCATACCTTAAGAATCAATAATTTCTCTTTCTTGACTTGTTTGTATGCATATTTAGGACTCTTGGAGGCTTAAGAATCATTGAATATTACATTTCAAAGTAATTCAAGTCTTCTTCTCTTCATTCAAGTCAAAGTATCAAGAAAAAAGAATTTTTACACCCGATTCTGACAATTTTTGAAGCAGACACCTGTAGAAGACAGAAAGGAAGATTTGAAGCTACATAATCAAAATCTAACTTTTCAAATCCCTGAAGGAGGACTTATTTTCCAAGTATGGTGAATTAGTCCCATTTGGGGGCATGAAAACTATTTTTATTAGAATCCAGCTCACAGTAGACAAAAACCTATTTCTAGAAGTTTTCACCAGAACAAGGATTCATTCACCCTAGGTGGTGAATGGTTCATGTTAGGATTGAGAAACATAATAAATCATCATTATAGACTTTACAGATTCATCACATTTTTTCCAAGTGCACTTTGATTTTATCCATCTCTTTATGTTCTGCATATTTCATCCACTTAGTACATCTTAGTAATACATAATGTGCTTTCAAACATTTCATACTTCATTAGTTTTGCATGTTTAATAATTCAATTTTTTAGCTTAGTTGAATTCATATAATTTGATTTAGTCTTCATCCCATCATACATATCTTAGATTGAATGTACCCCTAGATCTTTGATGTTTATCTCTCTCCTTTTAGGTGAAAAATCCTAAGAGTGCAAGAGAAGTACACAGACCCCAAAAATTGACAGTTCATTTTGGTGAACCTGCCTTTTAGAATACTTTCTAATCTTAGTTTGGAGTCATTTCTGATTGAATATAGTCTTTCATTCATTTTTCATTTGGATTTGCATTAGTTTTATGCTAGGATTTAAAAATTGCATTCATAAAAATTCTATATAGGTTGCATTTGTTGCATCTAAATTCATTTAGATTTATTGAAATTCTACTTTTTTCATTTAGGTCTGTGTATTGGCTCTTAGAATTCATAAAAATCAGCCTAAAATTTCTAATTTTTTTGAAAAAGGTTCATACTGGGACTCATTCGCCACCTTTGGCGAATCAGTCCCTTCTGGCACCTGGATAGCATTTTCTAGATCTCAGACATTGGTTTTTAGGCTTCTGATTGGTGCCTTAACCTATACATATCAGTTAGTTGCATTTCTATAGCATCCATTTTATAAAATCTAGATTAAATTGGTCCATTTGATGTATAGTTTAAATTTCATATTTTACATTCTCATTATTCCATATCATGATCAGTCATTTGTTCTTCAAAAATTGCAATTTATTCTAGCCTTTTTATTTTGCATTTTTAGTTGGTATAGATTGTTATTTCAAAATTTTAGTTAATACACATGATTTCTTCACTACATGTCAATATTATGAGAGTCTCTTAGCACGAGAGAATGAAAGTGTTAGTGATTTCCATAAACTTACTTTCCCTCCTATCTCTCCTATTTATGCGGTTGATGTCTTAGAAGAGTATACAAACATAGACACTCATGATGATCATGATTGTAATTCTCCCAATACCTCTCCTTTTAGTAACAAAGGTATCTTGGTGAAAGAATATAAAATCATCGAGAATCATGCGACACTTGTTTTTCCTTCTCCTCATCCCCTTTGGGAAGATACTATAGTTCGCATGAGACTGAGATTATAAATTATGAGGATGATAGATTGGTCTTAAATAATCAAATCTTTAAATTCTATAACAACCCTCTTTATGATCTTTCCCTAGATAATAAAACTTGTTCTTCTCCTAGTATCTCTCCTAGTTGTGATAAAGATACCTTGCTAGAAACCATAATCAATTCGATTCATGAGAATTTTAATTGTCTCCTTTCACTTACATAAAACTTTATTGAGCAAATCAATTCAATCCTTGATCTTCCTCATACTTGTGATGAAGCTACTTTGAAAATTTCAACCTTACATGAACATATTACAAGCTCTCCTAGTATGCTAGACACCATATAATGAGACAATGTAACCTTAGAAACACCCAACAATCAAATACAATCTTCCCCTAACCTCTCCACTATCAATAATCAAACAATTTCAACCATTAATACTCCCCTTAGTTGTGATGAAGTTATTTTGGATGAACCAAACCTTACTTGTCATGAATATGTGGTTTGTTGTTCTCCTACCCATTCTCCTTCTAAGGAGGACATTATAATGCAAGACAAAGATAATATCCCCTTCACAGACAATGAACAATTGTACTTGCTAAGGGATGTTAACCATATTCAACCTCAACTCATCCTTTATCCTCCTTAACATAAACCTTCACTAAAACCCAAACATACCCTTTATCCACCTTCACATCTGATTCATCCTTCCAATAAACCTAAACTTACCCTTTACCCAGCTTTGCATCCCCTTCATCCCCCTAGTGTATCATAACAATCTAGTACTAATATTGTTGCTCATACATATAACACTCGAAATAATCCACAACCACCGCAACCAAACCCACCCTCGTTACCTTTACCCAGCCTACCTAGTGCTTCTTGTTATAAGCCAACTATAAAGGAGTATGATCTTGTTGAACAATTAAAGAATAATCTTGCTAAAATATCCCTTTGGAATTTACTTTAGACCTCACCACATTACAAAAATATTCTTCAAATAGCCTTACAACACATTGCAGCTCCTCATGAAACAACTCCAAATGATGTGGCAACTTTAATTCATAAACCAAATCACACTAATCTTGAGATTACTTTTCATCAACATGAGTTCCCTTCTTTGGAGTTTTGAAAACAACGTGATGCCTTTATGATAATTGCTCAATTCCATCGTACATGTATCAAATGCACTCTCATAGATAATGGTTCCACCCTTATTGTGTTTGGTGTGAGTCTCCTTGATTGATTAAATGTTGACAAATCCCAAATCATTCCTAATTCCATCTCTATCCGTAGATTTGATAATTCAACCAAGCAACCACTCAGTGTAATCACTTTACCTATTATAGTTGGGGTGGTTACTTTTCAAACTCCTATTCATGTCATGCCTTATGATCTATCATATAACCTTCTTCTAGGCAGACCATGGATTCATGAGATGAATGCAGTATCTTCCACCCTTCACCGTATAATGAAATATGTCTATAACAATAAATTTTATCAAGTTGAAGCATATCTCGAGCCTAAAAGTTGCTTGTGTAGACATTCAAAATTAGCAACATGCATTTAATTAGGTCCATTCATCAAGAAAACCAAGTTCACGTTCACCCACTCATTAAATTAATCAAGCTTATCAAATCCATTCACCAAGTAAATTGGGACTTTTTAATTCATTCCTAAGGTTATTCATTAAATAAATCAAAGTCTCACATCAACCTTTTAATCAAATAAACCAAATTTTATTTAATTAAATCTCAAAATTTATATTTCTCCCTCTTGATTTAAATAAATCCAAATATTCAAGTCAAAGGGGTCAAAATCACCTAATCATCACCTAAGCTAATCTAATCCTGATTAACCTAACCTACCCACCCATCACATCCTCTATCTTTTCCCACATGCACCAATAAATCATTTTAACTCATTTATAAATTCATCATTTTCACTCAACATGGCATCTTTGAGGAATATTCCCTCAGGTTTGAATTAAAAAAAATTGGACATGTACACCCAACAAAGAATTTATGAGCTCTTACATGGCTCTTACATGTCCCTTGCAAAGGTCAAACTCAAAATTTAATTCACAAATTCAAATTTGAATCTTCCTCTCTTGGGCACATTGGCCAAAACTTGCACATTCCTCAACTACTCACAAGTTGACAAGTGGCTTCATCTCATTGGCTAAATATTTGTCCCACATTCATCCATTTGGCTATTTCTCTCAGCAAAATATTCTATAAATGGAAGGCTTCATTCATCATCAAATCCTCCACAACTTGATCCAAAAATCTCATACAAATTCACTCTCTTCAATTGAGAACTAATTTTGTCCACCTCATATCATCTTCAAAGTAGTTTCATATCAGCATATCATGGAATTTAGCAAGGATTGGAAAAGGGCTTCTTTCCATAGAAGCACCAATCCAATATGAGATATGATTTACTTCATGTTTTTCTATAGATGCTTTAGTTAACCTATTCTTGTATTGCATTGTAAAAGCATGTTAGATTATCTCATATGGATGTTAAAATTTTGTTTTGTTTTAACAACTAACCATGCTAATGTGTGTGTTAGATTATAAGCCATTTGCAGATTTGACATCCACATAATGGCGCTGGAAGGAGGGCCCAAGCTTTTCCTACACATTTATCATTTTGTGCATACGAGTTATCTTCTTAATGGGCATTTGGTTTATTAGAAAACTATCACTAATGATTAATGTGTAGAATTTTATACATCCACATTTTGTTTATTAGAGGAAGCATTAATTTTTACATAGACTACTATTTCCTCTACGTACTTTATTTTTTACTGCAATATGAAAATCTTACTTTTTTTAATAAAGAAGTAACAAACTCCATTTTTCTAGAACGTAATATTATTCTCTGTCAGCAAAGATATCCACGCACCCACTTGTATATGTCATATCTGCTCATTGCACATAAATTTTGAGAATGCTATGAAGCCTGCGCAATAATGGGATGAAGCCTTGTTGACAAACTTGGCTTTTGTATCACCAATAACATTTACCTAAATTTTTCTAAAGCCTAGTCAACAAATCCATTTAAATATTGTTTTTATGTTTGAATCTGTTGTTATCTTTAAATATGCTTTTATTGAATTTGTTGTTATCTTTAAATATGCTTTTATTGAATCTGTTGTTATCTTATTGCTTTTATGTTTGAATCTGTTGTTATCTTTAAATATGCTTTTATTGACTCTACCCACTATTTATCACCTACGCCCCATTCGTTAAGTTTGAAGTTTACAGATTGGACACTGGCTCTGAACTCTTGAAATCTATGAAGCATTTCGTTGTAATTTATGGTAGATGATAGAACCAGGAAAAGACTGGCATCTCTGAGTTCTTGTGCTCCAATAAGAATGTTTTGTCTCCTTTTTCAGTGCCATTCCAAACCTTTAGCTGTGATACCTGATTATTCATGAGCTTCTAAGTCTTGTTAATAGAACTTGTCTGCCAACTAGTTTGTTGTCCCAGCTTAAGACACCATAGTCTTGTCCCCCACAGAATGCTCTAGCCCGCTTGGCAATCCTGGGGTTATGGCCAACTTAAGGTATGAAGAATTTCCTGTGGCATAATACAACCATGCACCCCACCAGACATACTCATCATAGTATCGAGAGGAATTGTAGAAGATGGCAACATCATTTCTACTAGCACTATATCGACCTCTTTGGGTTCTTGAGAACTTGAAAAGTGTCTTTCCACCCTTCACAAGCTTGTTATCTCTACACCCAAGTCTAGAGATAGCTTGAAAATTTTATGTTGCTACCAAGGCAACATCCATCTCTACACCCAAGTCTGAACCAGAGGAGCATTGGGTTACAAGGTGTGGATAGTCAATGGCTTCAAGTCTCATCCAACAATAATGATCTTTTAGATGGTTCATCCCACCTGAGGTATCTTCCTTTCCAACTGTATAATAGATCACATTTATACATGGAGATATACATGATCTATCCATACTAGCCTTCAGTGGACCCATACTGGCCTAGTTTCTAAGATATTGCTAGTAAGCATTTGCACTATCTTCCATTGCTAGAGGACAACCCCGCCTCATAAGAATTTTTAATACATTGCACTGGACTGTCTTCTAGTGAGATATTTCCATTGAGCTTTCATTGCGCGACTTACAGGTCACACTTAGTAAATAACATTGTCATTATCAGGCATAACCTTTTACAGATACTACGTCGCTATAGATCCTTTGCTGGATGTTTTCAAAACATTTATTTTATTATGAATCTGTTTGGGGCATTTAGTGTGATCTTGACACTATAGCAAAACGTGTCAGAGGGATTTTTTTATTTATATCATTGAAGGTTTTTGCTTGCCAGATTGGAGAAGTAAAAGGTCATAAATCATTCTGCAAAGATATCCATTGTGTTTGGTAACTTTGAAATACACAAAAGGAGATCTCAGTTTGCTATCTTTTGCATGTGATTGAGATCTTTTTTTGTTGGTTTTGTAGAGAAACAAGATTTGCAAATCTATATTGTTGACTTTTGCATAAATTTCTAGGTTCTACTTTCTTTTGTAGGGGTGATAAGACGCGTAGTTCCGCTGGTGGACCCACCACAAGAAAGCAGCTACAGCTAGAGACGTGGAGGAGGTCCAATATCCAAGATTTGAGAGCTCTTTGAATTAGGGAATATTATGTTTGTTATTATATCTATTGAAAATTATTAGGTGAGCCTCTCTCCCAATAATTCCCTTTCACTGTATTTAATTTTGTTGTTCTCATTTGATGACTAGTTACGCAAAGTGGACAAATAGCCAAAGAGTAGACATCGATATTGCTTTGGATTGGAATGAATTTTTGAATCCCACTCATTGGATCATAACTCATGTTCGCTTTGTAGTTACTTTAAATTCCTTGTAGCCATGCACAATTTAGGCTAATTATGTCCACTTACCAAAGAGGAGGAAAGAAATTGACAGACAGTTCAAATCTAAACATCATAACCATTAATAGTTGAGCACATAAATAGTGTCAGGAATTTCCATTAAGTTGGATATTTAAATGCATGGAGGAGTACGTATTCGCATGGCACAGAATGTTTGAAAATGTATACTCAAACATGAAATTTCTTATTCAATAAATGTGTATCTTTATGGAATTTACTTGATGTATTTAGTAAATGCATAGTCAGGCACAACGCTTATCTACATTTAGTTTTTGATAGAAAATCTGAAATGGTGGCATGTGGAGACCAAACTAGAATTTAAATTTTTCTTTTTTTCCATCATGAAGATTTTGTCAACTCTTTAGCTACATACATTAAATATCTCTTCCACTATACACATTAAATATCTGTCAAAAAAAAAAGAAAAGAATATCAAGTGTCAAATTTTCTAAAAGAAAAATTCAATTATTTGGTAATATGAATATCAAGTGTCAAAATTTTCTTCTCTTATTAAAAAAAATCTTATTTTTAACATGAAAATCAAGAAGGAGGGATTTTTGTTCACTCAAGGTTTTTTTTGCATCAAGAAAGAAACGGTGGTTTTGCTCAAGTGTTGGAATAAGGCAAAAGCTAGATTGGAGTAAAACGAAATTGAACATGGAAATTTGGAGTGATAAAGCATTTTTTAATGCTTGGAGATTCCACCTTATGCCTTAATTTTCTGTTTTAGACTAACTCACTTGTTTTTGGGCTTTAAAATGAACGTTACCTAGGCTTTCAGTTTTCATTGTGAAAGGGGTTAAAACGAACTTTAGGAAAACTGACTAGATTTGGTTTAAGGTTAAAAATTTGAACAAGGAAAATTATCACATTTCTTTTGGTTTTAGAAAAAAAGTCATTATTTTTTTGAGGGATTTAAAATGAACATGTGTCTTTTATTCTTTGTAATCTTTTTTGCAAAATAATCTCATCTAAAAAGGTGTATGCACTTCTCTCACACTTCCTGGAAATCTTGAGAATCAAAATCCTTTTTGATGACACTAAGTTGCATAAAAGATTGCCTCCACACTTCATTTTGGGTTTAAAATTTGAACATTTGAAACACTTTGCGAGTGTGAGTAAACCTATTGCATGTGTTCTCCCTTTGTTTCTAAATGAAGGTTGATCGAACTATGAATATGTTTACTCACTTTTGTCTATCTTAGAGGGCCTACCTTGGGGAAAAAGTACTCACCCAAGGGAACAACTCAACTGGTAACACTCTAAAGCAAAGAGTATTTCCTGCCGGGATATAAATGTGGGTATTGGAAGAAATGACAATATCACACGGTTGATTCTGATGAGATGGATCTGAAAGGGGACTCTCATTGTATGGGTCAATCTCCATGAACAAAAAGTCCTTATTAAAACCCATGTTCTAGAATTACCAAAATCCTTAATCTATTTGTTGGTGCAAGAACGGTTGTTCTGAAGCCACCCCACACTTTTACGGTCTTTTAGTAGAAATGGAAAGAATTCCATGGGAGTTTCATGGGTGTTGATGCTTGGCTTCCCGGATTGACGATAATGAGCCGTGGAGGGGAGCCAGTGGGGTCAAGCATCTAAACATTTGCTAAAGATAAGTGTAGCTAGACTTTTCCAAGTGGGAATCCAAAAAATATTGTCTTACACATCCATACGGTTGTACTTATTCTTGGGTTTGAAAACACAGTTCTTTGATCGAAAACATTAGAAAACCAAAATTTAACATGAGCATCAAATCTCAAACCCTTTAGGGGAAGCAAATATCCTTGAAAAAATTCACATGTTATTGCTTCCCCTTGGGATTCGTATCCTTAGAGGCTTCTAAACATTTGGATTTCATCTCAATTTTCTCCTACTAAAGTCAACTTTAGGTAAGCTTTGTCTTGATTTCCTTGATTTCCACATAATGCACTTTGTGGGATGAAAGAAAATTAGGACATTGGACATTTAGTTTGAAATCTAATCAAGAAATTTTTTTGGTAAAAAGAATCCATTAAGCAAAGATTGAATCAATTGGACTCCACACATGAGCTTGGCATCTTTTGGTCATATGGTTTTCATGTGAACATTGGTCTTTTGATTTTGAATTACTCTTAGACAAAGGCATGTTCTTCACTATCTTTGTCTTGTAAACAAGTCCTTATTAGGTTTTTTTAGTACCAAATCAAACACTTCATCCACACCAAATATTTGTCATCCTCATCCCCCAAACAACTTTAGAGCTTTTGGAAACATCATTCTAGACTTAGGTAAATCATCAAAATCAGAATAACCTTGTTTAGTTAGCTGTATGGGAATGCATCCATTCTCATACATTTAATTGAATTATCACTTCCTTTGAACAAGTTAATCCTAAGATAACATCTTACATCTTATTTTTTACAAGTTCATTACCCAAATCAAAGAAAAAAAAATCAAACCCTAAGTCAAGCATTGATCCAAAGTCCCGAAATGTTCAACACTCATATCATTTCCCCTTTTCATCCTTCATCTCATCATTGGTCCTAAGAACCTTAGAGGTCACTTTTGCAACAAGGTCAAAACATAAGAGGAACATGGAATATAAACTTGATGCATACATCATGCGTAATCCAAGTCAACTAAGCTATCAAATCCTTACAACACCAATTGATTATCAACACTCACATCTATACAAACCGTACATGGGATCATTACCTTCGACAAATGTCAATAGTACAAAAAATGTGAGTATGCCCAAATAAAATTTTGGGACACCTTTCCCAATGGTAGATCTAAATTCAAACCTACAAATCCATCAACCAAACACCCAATGCATGAGCCTTCAAACAAACAAAGTCATGTCATCAAATCGCTACATACCAAATGTGAATGTACCAAGTACAAGATTACCAAACATGAATCCGAAAAACTTTAGGATGGATTTTTTTTGAATCATACAAATGTTGTTCAAAATCCAAACAAGACGTTAACAACTCCATGTATTAATCCAAGTCACGATAACACCATGCAAAATCAAAGTTACCTAAATCAGGACAATGTGATTCCCAACACCAACAATGTTCAAATTCATCCTATCATGCCAAATTTGAAGATCATCCCTTATCAAAACATTGTTCAAAATCAATTTGTCAATGATCCCATTCAAAAACCACAAGTATGCATTCAAAATCTGCTTGAACAAAAACCAAATCAGCTATATCAAGGGAGTCAAGATCAAAATCAAGATCAAATTTGGCGAGATCAAATTGCTACACTTACCAAAATAGTTGAGTCATTGCGCCAAGAGACATCTCCATCATCATTACCCATATCAACATCATTCCTTGGTTTAGGGATTCCCCCTTTACCTAGCACTAATCACTCCATCCAAATTAGTCCACCTAACACCAATCAATCCATCACATCAAATCCTTTGAATATACCATTGACATCGCACCAAAAGATGGTATCTAATCAAATGACAACATCAATCCCCAAAAATCAAAATATGGTCTCCCAAGGACCTATCACCTCAGTCAATCCAACCATCCCTATCACCTCAATTATTCTAACCACCACTAGTATCATGCCCATCACATCTCAAACCCTCATGATCACTCCAAGCATATCTCAACCACTTGTCGCTGCATCCAATACAATTCCAAATCCACCACAACTACCACCAAAACCAAATGCAGCAAGACAATATAACATTACGCTAAAATCTCACTATGCCTACCGAAAGGCCATCCAACAATATGTAGCCATGCAACAAGCAACACAAGCTCAACAAGTGCAACAAGCCTATCAAGGTGCCCAACCCTCTCAAGTTTCCCAAAAAACACAAGCACAAACATGAAAAATGATAACCATTGGGAACAATGATCAAATCTATCAATCAATGGGTACCTTGAAGTTGTCTCTACTTCATCCAATGATCAAATCAACATAGTTCAAGAGTCACTTTTCAATCAAGATCAAAATCCACCAACAATACTCGACAATGATCCAATTCAATAAATGTCAACATCACTTGACCCTATGGTTGAAGACATTCACAATCTCTTTGCCACAATTGCTGAGAACAATGATGAAGACCTATTCATCAATAAGCACATTGAAGATGTTTCTACCCCATCCAATGATCAACTCACCATACGTCAAGAGCCACTTTTTAGTGATCTATTTCAAGGAGTGTTAGAATTATTTGATCCCATTGACATAATTTACAATCCATCGACCAATGATCTTATTGAAAATGTCTCTACATCATCTTATGATTTAGAGGACATATCTCAAGAATTTATTCCAAAGCAAGCTCAAAATATTTCACCAAGGTCTAGCAATGGTTCTTTCCAAAACATGTTGACACCCTTTGACCTCATAGTTACAGATGTTGAAAGAATCCTCAACTCAACACTTGATCTAATTCCACTCAAAGATCAAAAGGATATTGAGCAATTCCCCATGCCTAATGATGACATCCAAGAACCCTTTATAAGCAATTCATCCTTTGAAATTGACCTATGTCAAGAACTTGATCCAAAGCATGTTGAAAGCAAATTTGAAATCATTCAAGATCAGGAATATGTATCTTCAAGATACTACAATAAAATAATGGACACTCTCCTATCTATGCAAGATGATCATATCCATGTAACACATACTCCTCCATCTACCCATGAGATGCTTTATGTGGATGGACATGTAGATGATCTTCATTCATAACAAGATTCCTTTACTCCTGATATTATTACATAAAAAGAGCAGGTTATTGATTCCTACAGCCAAATAGAGTTGTAAACAAAAATATCAGATATATCACAAATTCAGACTAAGGACATCATGAATAAAGATATCCAACATTATCCACTCAAGGAAACAAGTCAGACAAAATAGTATAATCCAGAGTTAGCAGAGCAACAAATGGAAATAACGTCATCTACAGTGGTCATTTATTAGAGAATGCATTCTAAACAAGAGCTCTCAGAACAGGCGGAATCAAAGCATGAAGGTACTACTTCCACAATACTGGGGGAAACTATGTCTCAAGCAAACATCAACATAGGGATCATGAAGAGTCCTTGTGATGAAACCAATGCCAATACTACTACCAGCCATGTCATGAATCTTCATCCACTCATCACCTCATCCATGAATTGGGACCAACATCAAAAGAAAGAATTGAATCAAATTACGAAGAACATTATCAAAGAAAAAGAAGCTGAGAAGCATAGTGGACAAATCAAATACATATGGATACCAAAGAATACAAAGAAAGATTATCGCTATCAAACTCCATTAGTCAAAGAAACTATGGGGAAAAAAAAAAAGGGAAAAGTATCCATCAAAGATGTCCAAAAAATAAAAAGCATGCTTTTCAAGTGACATACAAAGTGTATCAAGCAGTTGGTCCTAATTCCATGCACACTTTTGTATCCACCCATCATTGGTCATCTTCCCAAGTTTGGAGAGTCAAAGGTTCCAAATTGTCAAACAATCCATATTTTATCCCTAAACACACTCCATCCACGCCTCCATGCATGATATCTAGTTCTTACATTGACAATGTATTGGTAATGACCCTTCATCATAAGGATTTTGAAGGCACTCTATTGCGATGTACGCATAGAGATAGAGTTAACCCTAGTATCAATAAAGTAGATCAAGAATCCCAAAAGTTGCATTCAAGTGCACGTATCTTAGCAAAGCAACTCCTTCAGGAAGGATATCGATGGCACATTATGACAGGGGTATCTACATCAGCAACACCTTGTGATTTAGCATGAGCTTAAAATCTTTCAAAAAACTAAAAAAAAGGATTGAAAACAGTAAAGAAAAAAAATTGTCCTCTAGTGAAAACTACTACGGTGGCGCTTTGGGCATGAACCATGATGAAAACCTAGAAAACAGGTGTCATGTGTAGAATTGAGCATCTACGTGCACCAATTCAGGTGAAAGCGTCACATCCCATCCATAATAAAATCCAACATTCCATCCCATCCATAATTCCATCCATCTTAGCCATCATAAATCCATTCATCCATAAACCATTTATCCAATCCATTTTCATCCATCTACATCCATCATCCAAGTTATCTTGATATTGATGAAAGTTTGGGGCACACTTTATGCTTGCTTATGGTAAAACATCTTGACATGGGTCATTTTCATTGATCCTATCCTATCCAACGTTATCTGAGCCATGAAGCATTAACCAAATGAGAATTCTTTATCTAATCACCTTATCTTATCGCAAGATAATCCATATTCATCCATGCACATGCTTATCCAAGCATCCATCCATGACATTCCATACATTGCTAGACATTAGGGGAAGATATTTAAATCTTTCTTGGGGAATAAATCTTGATCGATATCCTCCAACTTATGTAGTGATATGAACATTGGTAAACGAGAAATCAAATTGGTCAAGCGTTTGTAAGTCAGAATCTGAATCACTAGCCCATGGCATATTTTGACGAGAAGAAATTCCTTATCAGTATTCATCTTTCATCGAACATCAATCCAAAAAATCCTTATACATCTAATTTGCACGTCAACATCACATCAAATCATTCAAAACAAATTTGTTCCAAACCAAGCTTCAACAATCCTGATCAATCGAATCCAATCAATCCATAATATTGGGATATCCTTCTTGATCATTGTGTTGCTTAACACTATCCTTGCATTTTTGGGCATCCTCAACAATGTTATCATTATCAATCCTAATCAATAAATCATTGCATTGTTATGCATCCTTAACAATGTTATCATCATCAATCCCGATCAATCAAATCCTTGCATTGTTGTGTATCCTCAACAATGTTATCATCATCATCAATTCATCGATCTGATCAATCAACCTTAGCTTGGTTTTTAGAAAAATATCCAAATAGAGCATTGATATCATCATACATATCCATATCCAAATCATCAAAATCATGCAAAAAATCCAAAAACATCCAAAACATATCAAAATCCAAAAAACACTCAAAAAGTCAGGAAAACATCAAAAACATGGAATCTGAACTACGTCATGTCTGAGCTTAAATATAGGCAAGGCTCATCTTTGATCAGCCCCCGAGACACAAAATCCAAAAACATCAAAAATATGAAAATCAAAAAACATCCAAAACATCAAAATCCAAAAACATTCAAAAAACATAAAATCCTAAAACATTTGAAAAACACAAAAATTCAACTAACATCCGAAACATCAAAATCAAAAAACATTCAAAAAAATCAAAATCCAAAAAATTAAAAGAAAAACACAAAACCCCAAAACATCGCAAAAATCAAAAATCAAAACATTTGTAAAAATCTCGAAAAATACCAAAAAATAGCCTCAAAACATTTCAAAACGTCAAAAACATCCAAATATTTGAAAAAACCCATTTGTCTCCTCTCGCTTGCACCTGCAATAATCAATCATCCATAATAAACTGATTGTCACCTTCATCCTTTGACAACATAAACAAAAATAACCACAAAAATCAACAAAAGGAAGCTTCAATCATAAAATCAAAATCAAAACAACAAACTGTTAAACACAAAATCAAACTCTTGATCATTCGCAAACATGTCAATCAACTATTCAAACCATCATCATCCTATACAATGCATGTCCTAGGATATATCGTTCTAACAATGGGCATCATTTTGGATATCACTTTGGATTCTTATCCTATCAAAACACATCCCTTTGGCTCAAGGTATGAAGAACATTGGATTGTTTGTGTACTTGATCTTTTCTTTTGATTTATCTTATTGCACTCATTCGAAGGACCTCTCGATGATATCCGAATGAAGGATTTAGAGAGATAGGAATGGGGCAACGATCATTATCCTTTTGTCTACTATGCTTTTTGGAAGTTCTTGTAATATAACTTGGAAAATACTTGCTTTGTTAGGTACGTCCTAGTAAGGTTTCCGTATGTCAAGTTTGAACAAGAATACTCCTATATGTTTGTCGATTCAAAGTCCATCACACTAGGTACAATGCAATTCTAGTTCTTTATACCTTGATGAATCGTACCTATGTGTGTTATCAAACATAAGGTAAGTAGCCCTTTTAAAATCCCAATCCTTGATAAACAAATCATCCATCTATCACCATCATTTCTCATCATCATCTCTCATAAATTTGGCTTGTTGGATCCTCTTGTCATCATCTAATTTTATCTTTTCTGCACTAACATCACGTCATGAATAATTAATCATCATCACTAGTGCATCCATCTTGCATCCATGAACCATTAGTATTCTACATATCATCCCACATGCATGTTCATCATCCTAATATAGATCTATTAGTCTAAGCATCTCATAAATCATATATTTACATGAATCATACATTTTCATAAATCATACATTTGTGTAATCATAGCATATCACATAATTCATCTCATCCATCTCACATCATATTATCATTTAAGTTGTTTAAGATAATATAAATTTTCTATTCTAAGCATCTTAAAATCATCTCATTTGCATCATCATCCATGATAACCATCCATTTTGAACCTCTTTATCATGAGGTCGACCCTCAAATAGAATCTTTTCACTCAATCTCTCGAGGGGGCAATATACTAGTGTACTTCTTTCCACAAGGCATCCGAAAAAATTAGAAAAATTTTCAATTTTGTTTGCAACAAGTTTATTCTTTGAACCAATGCAGCAAGTACATTGCTTCAAAGAGGGGAAAAATGTAGACATGCAAAATTAGCATCATGCATTTCGTTAGGTCCATTCATCAAGAAAACCAAGGTCACGTTCACCCACTCATTAAATTAATCAAGCTCATCAAATCCATTCACCAAGTAAATCCAGACTATTTAATTCATTCCTAAGGTTATTCACTAAATAAATCAAAGTCTCACATCAACCTTTTAATTAAATAAACCAAAATTTATTTAATTAAATCTAAAAAGTCATATTTCTTCCTCTTGATTTAAATAAATCCAAATATTCAAGTCAAAGGGGTCAAAATCACCTAATCATCACCTAATCTAATCTAATGCTAATTAACCTAACCTAACCACCCACCACATCCTCTAGCTTTTCCCACTTGCACCAATAAATCATTTTAACTCGTTTATAAATTCATCATTTTCACTCAACATGGCATCTTTGAGGAATATCCCCTCAAGTTTGAATTCAAAAACAAGTGGACATGTACACCCAACAAAGCATTTATGAGCTCTTACATGGCTCTTACATGTCCCTTGCAAAAGTCAAACTCAACATTTAATTCACAAATTCAAATTTGAATCTCCCTCTCTTGGGCACATTGGCCAAAACTTGCACATTCCTCAACCACTCACAAGTTGACAAGTGGCTTCATCTCATTGGCTAAATCTTTGTCCCACATTCATCCATTTGGCTATTTCTCTCAGCAAAATATTCTATAAATGGAAGGTTTCATTCATCATCAAATCCTCAAGAACTTGATCCACAAATCTCATGCAAAGTCACTCTCTTCAATTGAGAACTGATTTTGTCCACCTCATATCATCTTCAAAGTAGTTTCATATCAGCATATCATGGAATTTAGGAAGGATTCAGAAAGGGCTTCTTTCCATAGAAGCACCAATCCAATATGAGATATGATTTACTTCATATTTTTCTATAGATGCTTTAGTTAACTTGTTATTGTATTGCATTTTAGATTGTCTCATATGGATGTTAAAATTTTGTTTTGTTTTAACAACTAACCATGCTAATGTGTGTGTTAGATTATAAGCCATTTGCAGATTTGGCATCCATAGCTTTAACCTTGCAAAATGCGTTATAAGTCCTCTCACAACATTGATTCCCACTTCCAACATATAAATTGAACATAATGATAAGGAATCACAATCTAAATTCTTTGGTGATGATTGGGGATCCTTAGAATTCACACCATCAATTATGGGTGTATACATATTCACATAAAATAAAAATGAGAAACAAGAACAACCAACTATCTTGTCAACACAACATTTGGATAACCTTTCAAAAGTATCCACCTCAACCACTTTAGAAAATTCCACAAACTCTACAATCACCCCTGACGAACACAACAACAAACAACCATCCAATTGCAAAGCACTAAAAAATCTTTATGGAAAAGATTATGATTTCATGAAACAATTTGGGTATAATGGAAAAGGTTATGGTGCTCGAGAACAAGGTATCTCCAACCCTATAGAGCTTAACACACAACAAACAACTCACAGTCTTGGTTATTCTCCTTCATTCAACATCAATAATATCACACAAGACTCTTTCAAGACTCTTTCATATCCACATCAATAACCTTGGTTGTTGCTCCTTGTCATGTAATAGTTAAAGGATAATCACATTTTCACCATTGTATGTCTTGCATCCATTGCAAAGAGCAACATACCATCATCCACTTTAGGCTCACCTTTGTCTTGCACTAAGTAGGGGGGAAAGGGTTAGACAACCTTATCCCTTGTATGTCACGTTTTCTTGTCTCTTTCGACTACTCATTAACTTTTCATGAACATATAAGAGCAACCTTGGGATGTCGACAACATGTCTTAAGATTGACTCACATGAGAAATACAACCTTTATTTGATTTTTATTTTCCTTGAAATGACGTAGCTTAACTTTGAAACATAAGACTTGGCATAGGGCTTTCTAGTTTGGCTCTCATTCTCATTTTTTTCTCTTTTCTTCTCTACTTTCAAGTAATTTCTCATAGAAAAATGTGTAGCAATTCCATTAAACTGGATGGAATACATTACCATTATTTCATTGTGCATTCATGCTTCTTAGTGTAGCCTTGTCATTTATGTAATGTGTTTGTCACTTTGTGGATGGCATTGTGCGTGATTTCCTTCATAAGTGTGATCTATCTAAGCATATTGCATTCCTCTTGGTGGCTTGATGTGACACACTGCATCTTGTAAGTTGTGAATATACTATTATTTGATTGGTCCTCTCTTCAAGACATTAGACACAATGTTCCCTTACTGACTAGCCTTGCATAAACTAAACAACACTCCTTCAAACATTTTACATATAAAAAACTTTACATTTTACATTTTTTCATTTTTTCCACCTTTCATAAAGCAATTTTCATGATTGTGGTACCTTTCCTTTTTGTTCATTAGCATTTTTCTTGTGGAACCTTGTTAAAATTATCAAGCGGTATAACTTTGGCATGGTTGAGCGGGAAACCCAACTGGTGGCATGAATTTTCCCCATAGTCACCTTTGTGTTTGTGAGTGCATACCAACTAGTGTATGTATCTTACCTTTTGGGCTTTCTCACCCCACAGACAACTAGTTTTGTGGCCCTAGAGTGAATATACAGTTTGTCCTTTCTCACCCGGTAGACAACCAAGAAGTCTTGTTGGCCTAGAGTGAGTACATCTTTTCCACCCCATCTTTCATTATTTTCATTGCATGATTTTGTATCTTGGGGGTTTGGCATACATGTGTATTTCTCTTGAATGGCTACTTTAGTGTGAGTTTGAAGTAGGTTCATCCTCTCACTAAAGTGGGGGCTAAATGTGTTGTAGAAAAATGGACCCTTTGCTTGGCATGGGATTAATTCATGATAAAATAGACTTATTAAGGTCTTAATCTAGTGTCGTTGGGCATTTTATGGATCAGCATTAGGTCTTGGACCTTTGCAAATTGAATAACATGATTTTAACGACATCTTGTACATACAGGTGTTGTAAAGTCTTGTAAAGGACTTTCATGCTTTTATAGACTTAATTAACCTATTTCTCCCTAATTAAACATTATAAAATATGTTCAATAACATTATTACATCAATCTAGAAGGTTCTTATTGTAAACTTAATGATAAACTAGTGTTTTAGTGTGATTTACACATTCACATTAGTTCTTGTGCCCTTCTAGGCTGTGGACCTAATTTTAGTGTCGTAAAGTGTATTTCATCACACTTTCACATTGAATTATGTGTCCCAAGCCCTATTCAACATTTACATCATCACTAATAGGTCTTAATGAACCCATATTGTGCATCCTGAGGCTTTAATTGATCAAATACCTGACAAGAAGGCATTTTAGACGTTATTTCCTAATTCCTTGGTTTCTTAGGTGTCAGGATGGCCCCTGTGAGACCCATTTTCCATGCATGGAAAATTAGTCCCATCCAGGTGGGACCTATTTTCCATGTGTGTTAAATGATTCCTATCTAGCCCCCATTTTGGCCTTTGAGCGGGAAAAAGTAAAATTTAAAGTTTATTTGCACTACATGTCAGCCTGTGATGAGGTATAATCAGGTACTAAGGTACAATTTTCTATAAATAAGTGTTTCTATCCACATTTTACATATAACAACATCTAAAAACTCATTATTGCATCTCTCATCTTTGTTTTATCATCTATATTTCACATCAAATCAAACAAGCTAGTGTTTCTTCATTAGAAGTCATCAAGTTAGCTTTCTAAAGCATTCAAAGGTTGAATCTTCATGTATTGCTGCATACTTTCAAGATAAATCATCATTTCAAGGTAATTCATTCTATTATTTCATGTTTCATTCTATGATTTCATCATTTTGGTTTAATTACCTAAACGGGGTTTGACTAAGGCAAACCCCATACCTTAACAATCAATAATTTATCTTTCTTGTCTTGTTTGTATGTAGATTTAGGACTCTTGGAGGCTTGAGAATCATTTAATATTATATTTAAAATTAATTCAAGTATTCTTCTCTTCATTGAAGTCAAAGTATCAAGAAAAAGGCATTTTTAGACCCGATTCTGACAATTTCTGAAGCAGACACCTATAGAAGACAGAAAGGCAGATCTGAAGCTACAAAATCAACCTCTAAATTTTGAGATATTTGAAGGAGGACTGATTTTCAAAGCATGGAAAATTAGTCCCATTTGCGGGCCTAAAAACTATTTTTATGAGAATCTAGCTCTTGACAAATAGAAACCTGTTTCTAAATTTTTTCACCAGAATAGGGATTGATTCACCCTAGGTGGCAAATGAGTCCTGTTTGGCTTAAGAGACATCATCAATCAACATTCCATACATTCTAGATTCATCACATTTTCCCAGGTGCAATCTGATTTTATCCATCTCTTTATGTTCTGCATATTGTATCAACTTAGTACATCTTAGTAATACATAATGTGTTTTCAAACATTTCATACGTTATTAGTTTTGTATGCTTAATCATTCAAATTTTTAGCTTAGTTACATTCATATCATTTCATTTAGTCTTCATCCCATCATACATATCTTAGATTGAATGAACCTCGTAGATCTTTGAGGTTTATCTTTCCTTTTAGGTGAAAAATCCTAAGAGTGCAAGAGAAGTACATAGACCCTAAAAATTGATGGTTCAATAAGAAAGATCAATTTCACCATTGATCAAAGTGGTGGAAAATGTATGTTCTTGCTCAAGGGTTTGGTGAGAGCCCTATGTTCTTGCTCAAGGGTTTGGTGAGAGCCCTTGGGGCTTGATGACCCAATATGGTAGGGTGGAGACCAGGCCTTGTTTTGTATATACAACAATTAATGTTTATGCCATTTCATTGACCTTCTCTATCGGTGCACCAAATTATTTTCATTTAAAAATTAAAAAAACAATCCACCACCTTTTCCCCAACCATGCTAAATGGAAGCAATAAATTAAACAATATAGCCTAAGGTAGACAACAACAATGAACAATGTCTTATGCAAAACAATATGAGTTGTATAACATTAACTATTTTATTGCATTAAAACCATCACCACAAAATGAAAGCCATAAATGAAACAATATTGCTATCAATAGTCACCCATATGGGGAAATTCATGGTTTATATGATTCTTAATTAGCATAACAAGGTCGTCAAAGTCAAAGATTTAGTTGTGGAATCTCAGAATAAAGACGTTAAGGTTCAATGAAGATGATATTGGTAGTTTTCCTTATAATAATATGTTTTGAATTAAATTATTGGAAAATAGAATGGCTCAAAGGTGCAATATTTAATACTTGTTGAAGTAATTAAACACTTTATGCTATTTTGTATAGGGCATTGTTGATTGTTCTTTTGTGGACTTGAATAAATTATTTTATTTATGGTTTATGTGTGGTGCCAATGGTTGCAAAGTAATAAACTAGTTCATGTTCTTCTTGATAAGGAATTCTTAGCTATTTTCTTTTGTGCTTAAGGATGGTTCTTATTTGTCTAGGCCTTGTAGACATGCAAAATTGGCATAATGCATTTGATTAGGTCATATTCATCCATTTATCAAATAAATCAAGTTTATTTGGTCAATCTCCTAAAGTCGTCAATTTAAATTAAATAAATCAACTTGATCCTAACAATATCCTCTTTGACTAAATAAATCAAACCTTTATTTAATTAATTCTGAAATCACCTTCTATCCATTTTTTATTTAAATAAATCAAAGAAATCAAGTCAAATAGGTCAAAGAATATAATCATCATCTAAGGTAAGCTAATCCTGATTAACCTAATCTAACCACCCATCACATCCTCTAGATTTTCCCACTTGCACCAATAAAAGAATTTTAATTCATTTATAAATTCATCATTTTCTTTCAACTTGGCATAAAAATGGAATATTCCCTCAATTTTGAATATGAAGACAAGTTGACTTGTCCCTTCCAACATAGCAATAACTTCTCTCTTACATGTCCCCCGCCCAAAATTTAACTCTCAATTTCAAATTTGAATCTCCCCCTCTTGGGAACATTGGCCAAAACTTGCACATTCCTCAACCTATCATAATGTGACAAGTGGCCTCATCTCATTGGTCCAATCTTTATCCTGCATTGCTCTCTTATGAGCATTCTTTCAACTTGAGAATCTATAAGTAGAGGGCTTATTCTTCATCAAATCATCTACAATCTCATGCAAAGTCACTCTCTTCACATTGAGAGCTTATTTTTTCCATTGCATCCTCATCATTGGCATTATCAAGGGTTGGGAAAGGGCTTCTTTCCACATCAAAGAAGCACCAATCCACTATGGGATAGATATGTATCTTTCTTTTATGCTCTCAATTAGTTTGTGTTATCTTGTTTATGAAGGCATGATGCATTATTTCATAGAAGCATTTAAAAGGTTTGCATATCACTAATCCATGTTTGAGATTTTAGAGTGTTTGGAGATTTTGAAGGGTGCTCACAGGCCTTAACAAGATTTTGTTAGACTGGCAATTTGTATATTAAGTGTGAGATGAAACATGCATCTTACTTTTTATTATACTTTATGTAGATGTTGATGTGCATATAAATGTTGTTTGCATCTTATTTTGCATAGACACATAAAAATACAATCCAGTATCATGCATTGGATGCATATTTGGGAATTTGTTGTTTGGAAATATAAAAACATGAGAGCCCCATAAATTTATTATAAAAAAATATTAATTTACAATATTTTGAAAGGTATAATTAGTTAATAGACTATATATAATGTGAGATTTGACCCTGAAACAAGTCTCATGCTTGCAAAAACTCACACTTAACAAGATTCAAATTATGAAAAAAGAAATAAAATTAATTGTTGTATGGTATCCATATTGTGATGATGGTTGTAATTACACCTGTTATTCTACACCCTAGGAAACATAGCGAAAATAGGTGCAAGAAAACATTGAAAAGTGGCAGAGGTGATTTTTGGCATGCCTTGGGAATAGGGTGGTGGATTTCCTGCCATGTGGATAGAGAATGTTGCCAGAAATAAACACTAGCTCACATCAACATTAATTTTTGCAATGTTTTCCATGTACTAGCGATTTTTCTAACAACACCTTCCATTTAAAACCTTGGGAAACATAGAAAATGCTTGCAAAATTTTCAATAAGGCCTTGTTGGGTCTCATTATGTTGCTATATGTAATTGTGATTTTTTTTGTGTTTTTGTGGGTTTTCCCACCTGGGTCACTACTGCAACCAATTTTTTTTTTTATGGCCTCCATTTTACATACATTGTGCAACAATATTAGCTTGTTGTGAGCGCATGGTCAAAATTTATTCTTGGACACTGACAAACTATGATTGGAATTTGGATAACTAATACTGCATATTACACCTGTGGACTCATATATAGGATCTTATATCCTCACACTTTTCATTGAGAGGCTAGTGTATCTTCAAATGAGATTGACTAGTGTAGACAGTTCGGATATCATTCTACCCACCTCAACTAACATGCGGCCTCTTACCAATTGTCCCTCACTTCACAAATGTGTCTACAACGATAAAAAATAAGAGAATGCATATAGTAATGGAGGAGATCCCAGTTGCCAAAGTTGTAGGTTGTTGTTTCATCATATTGTTTCTATGATGATATACTTACTTTCTTCACCTTTTCTTGAATGCAATACAAAGAGAAGATCAACGTTGAGGTAATATTGTAAGAAAACTAGCTTTGTATTCTTATGTTTGGTTAGTTTGGAAAGCATCGAAGTTTTCTTGTTTCATGGGTGAGAACCATGCAAAGGAGCCGATGGCATGGAAATCTCTACATTCGGCATAATAATGAAAGAGGAAAATAAATGGATGATACAAGATGCCACTGTGCCAATATTTTTTGGTTAGCTAAATGTTGCTCACTAAATCGGAGAAGTGAAAGGTTAGTATGCGTTGGTAGTAAACAAACGCTGGTACATAAGATACAAGATGTCGATGTGCTAATATTTTTCGGTTAGCTGAATGTTGCTCGCTAAATCAAAGAAGTGAAAGGTTGGTATGCATTGGCAGTAAACAAATGCTGGTACACGCAATCCTCACTGTTGGTAAAAACTATTATATTTAAAGAATTTAGTAGTTGTTCATATCTAACATGTGATTTTCTTATAGGCATTCATTAAGAGATGTGACAGTACGTGTTCATTCATTAACTAAGCTTTCATGCCAGCCATAAATGCTCATTACCATTGGGAGTACCGCCAGTCCTAGGCAAGAGTAGTTGAAACCAGTTGACATTGATCCTTACTAGGGAAGGTTCTCATAACCCCAGGTAAGACAGTAATGGTAATCCCAACATAGAGAAGGAGATGGGCTAGCGGAGGAGATTGTTTATCTAGCTTTGTGTTGCTAAACAAACTACTAACCGACTGTGGCCAGAGGGTAGGGCACCCCCAGGAAAGAATGAACTACTTTCCTCGAAGCACGAGGTAATGCCATCAATGCCTTATTATAGTTAGCTCCCTGCTTTTATCCATGATGAAGGAGTCGGTCAACTATGAACTGTTCCAAGTATAATTCTCCAACCTACACCCCTACATGGTTTTCTCGGTAGATGAATGATAAATAGTCTAGATGATAAGTGAATGAAGCCCATGTAGGAAAAGGTATCCACGCATGGCGATGGTATAATTCCTTGTCTTCTTATACTCACATTGATCTGCCTTTTTTGGAGTATTCGTCAAAAGAAGCTTTGTTTTGTTCGATGGTGTATGGATGGAAATTTAGAAAATATATCTTAGAAAATATTTAAATTTCTAGCATATTTAGTTTTGTTCTAAAATCCAAGCACAAGATCTTGTAGACAACATTTTCTATAGTGGTCATTTTGTTTTATACAAGCTTCTACAACTTGCGTGCTTTGACTACTATATATCTATGACAAAAACTTTTAAAAATATGAACATGTTTTGGCTACCTAATCGCTTAACTTTTATTGCTATGCGCATCTCTAGGTGTTCACCATACTCAAGGTTATACTTTTAGCATATATTTACACTGCAACTAGTGATCAGTGTTCCCGTCATTAATATTTTTGTTTTTATCATTAATGAATGGGCTACATGGGTAAAAAAGTGAAGGAGTTTTAATCATTTCAAAAGTGCAAGTGATCCATTAAAGGTTAATCCACCCAAGTCAAAGACCAGATAAGAAATTAATCTAACCATCATTTATGCATGACTGTGGTATTTAATGTGACCTGCAAAGGTCTGATTCAGAGTGTTCTTTCTACATATTTTTTCAATATTGATCATTACGCATAATTTGCTAACATCAACTGCGTGCTCTATGATCTAATTTATTGTTTGGTGTGTAGGCCATCTTTAGAGCAGCAGTAAATGCCATTATTCATTTTTTGAATGTTCAAATCTCAAAGTTGACTTCTATTGCTATTTATTTAAATTTTATTGCATGCATTGAATAGCTGATACAAGTACTTTAGCATTAGATTTAATCACAATTGCAACTTCATTATCCAACTGGATTTAGCATACTATGCTTAAGGCTGATGAATATGAAGGTGTAAAGTGACTCTTTTATAGATTAAACAAAAAGGGGTTTATTGTCATTCATTTGGTTATCGTTCTTTGCTCACTGTTATAAGTGGTTCTACAATATGGTGGTATAAAGCTCTAACATATGATTGTTTTTTTTTTATTATTATCTTGCAAAATTTGAAATAAATTTAATTTTTTGATAGCTTTGTAAGGTTTTCAGGATTGCATCAAGAAGCAATGTCCATCTCTCTTACATGATAAAAAAATCCAAAAGAACAACAAGCAAATTTAAATTGGAGAATCGATAATTAAACTTGAAAAAGCATTTTTAAATGCTTATTGCAATGGTCTCGAGCATTCACTACTACTTTTTTTTTCTCATTTATGCCAACTAACTTCTGATTTGGGTGTAAAATTAATCATTGTTTTGATTTTTTCAAAGTTGGACTAAAACTGAACCCTAGAAACTCACTAACTTTTGGATTTTCCTAAAATTGAACAAGCAACTTCACACTTCATTTTTTGATGCTTAAAATGAATTCATCATTGCTTTGAGGCTTAAAATGAACATGTGTTTTTTGTGTTTCGTAATCTCTTATGCAAAGTAATCTCATCTAAACAGGCGTATGAACTTCTCTCATGCTTCACGGCGATCTTGAGAATCAAAAGTATTTTTGATGACATTAAGTTGCATAAATTATTTCCTCCACACTTCATTTTTTTGGTTTAAAATTGAAAAAAATCTTGTGCAAGTGTGAATGAATTTATTGCATGTGTTCTCCCTTTTGTTTCTAAACAAGGGTTGATCAAACTATGAATAAATTTAATCACTTTTGTCTATCTTAGAGGGCCTACCTTGGGGGAAAAGTACTCACCCAAGGGAATGACTCAACCGGTAACACTCAGAACTAGAGAGTATTTCCAGCCAGGATATAAATGTGGGTATTGGAAGAAACACCAATATCACGTAGTTGATTCTGATGAGATGGATCTAAAAGGGGACTCTTGCCATATGGTTCAATCTCCACGAATGGTTCAATCTCCACAAATGGAAAGTCTAAACTAAAACCCTTGTTTGTAGTAGCCAACCAGTCCATCCAACGAGTTTATAAGAGTGGTGCATTGGAACTTAGATTTGAAGAAGTTAATTGCCATGTCCGATCTTGGATAAAATATAGAGGTTAAGACTTCATTCTTAACATACCTTTATATTTTTTCCTTGGTTGCATGTAAAATAATCTCTTCTACTACGAAGGACATGAGGCAAGCTCACCAAGAAAAACATACCAATTAAGTTGGGATGTTATATTGCTTGTGAGTTAGTTTGAAAACACAATGATTTGATTGAAAACATTGGAAAACCAACATTCAACATGAGCATCAAATCTCAAACCCTTTAGGAGAAGCAAATATCCTTGAAAAAATTCACATGTTATTGTTTTCCCTTGAGATTTTTATCCTTAGAGGCTTCTAAACATTTGTATTTCATCTCAATTTGCTCCAACTAAGGTCAACATTAGGAAACCTTAGCCTTGTTTTCCTCAATTTTTGCATAATGCATTTTGTGGGATGAAATAAAATGAGGACATTAGACATTCAATTGAAAACCTAATCAAGAAGTTTTTGTGATAAAAAGAATCCATTAAGAAAAAATTGAATCAATTGGACCCCACACATGTGCTTGGCATCTTTTGGTCATATGGTTTTCATGCAAACATTGGTCTTTTGATTTTGAATTACTCTTAGAGAAAGGCATGTTCTTCACTATCTTGTTCTCATAAACAAGTCCTTCCTAGGTTCATTTAGGACCAAATCAAACACCTCATTCATCCAAAAATTTATCATATCCATCCCATAAAAAAATTTAGAGCTTTGGAAACATCATTCTAGACTTAGGTAAATCATCAAAATCAAAATTACCTTGTTTAGTTAGGAGTATGGGAATGCATCCTTTCTCATACCTCTAGTTAAAATAGCACCCCTTTGAACAAGTTCATCCTAAGATAACACCTAACATCTTAGGGTTTATAAGTTCATTATCCAAATCAAACAATCAAAATCAAGTCCTAAGTCTAGCAGTGATACAAAGTCCCTAAATGTTCAACACCCATATCATTTACCCCTTTTATCCTTCATCTCGTCATTAGTCCTAAGAACCTTAGAGGTCACTTTTACAACAAGATCAAAACACAATAGGAAAATGGAGTATAAATTTGATCCATACATCATGAGTAATCCAAGTCAACTAAGCTATCAAAGCCTTAGAACGTCGATTTATTATCAACACTCACATCTATATAATTCATACATGGGATCATTACCTTCTACAAATGTCAATGGTACAAATGTGAGTATGCCCATTCAAAAGTTTGGAACACCTTTCTCGATGGTGTATTTAAATCCAAGTCCAAACTTACAATTCTATCCACCAAACAATCAATGCATGAGACTTCAAACGACCAACATCATCCCACCAAATCCATACATACCAAAAGTGAATATATCAAGTACATGTTTTCCAAACATGAATCCAGAAAACTTTGGGATAAATATGTTTGTGAATCATACAAATTTTTTTCAAAGTCCAAACAAGATGTTAATGACTCCATGTATTAGTCCAAGTCAAGGTAACACCATGTGAAATCAAAGTTACCTAAATCAAGGCAATGTGATTCCCAACATCAACAATGTTCAATTTCAACCTATCATGCCAAATCTAAACATCATCCTAAATCATAACATTGTCCAAAATCAAGTTGTCCATGATCCCATTCAAAAACCACAAGTATGCATCCCAAATTTTCTTGAACAAAAACCAAATAAACTATATCAAGGGACTCAAGATCGAAATGAAGATCAAATTTGGCGAGATCAAATTGCTACACTTACCAAAATAGTTGAGTCATTGCACCAAGAGACATCTCCACCACCATTACCCATATCAACTACATTCCTTGGTTTAGGGCTTCCCCCTTTACCTAGCACCAATCACTCCATCAAAATCAATCAACCTAACACCAATAAAGCCATCACATCAAATCCTTTGAAAATACCATCAACATCGCACCAACAAATGGCATCTAATCAAATTACACCATCAATCCTGACAAATCAAAATATGGTCTCCCAAGGACCTATCACCTTGGTCTTTCCTACCATTCCTATCACCTTGATCACTCCAACCACCCCTATCACAACCATCACATCTCAACCCCTCACTACCATGATCACTCCAAGTGTATCTCAACCACTTGTCACTACATCCAACACAATTCTGAATCCACCACCACTACCACCAAAACCAAATGTAGCAAGACAATATAACATTGCTCTAAAAGCTCACCAGGCCTACCAAAAGGCCATCCAACAATATCTAGCCACAACAATAAACACAAGCTCAACAAGTGTAACAATCCTCTCAAGCTGCTCAAGGCTCTCAAGCCACCCAAAAAACACAAGCACAAACATGAAAAATGATAACTATTGGGGATAATGATGAACATTCAACCACTGGTGATAACAATTACAATTTCCCCACCAAAATTTTTGAAAACAATGATCAGGATCTATCCATCAAAGATCAAATTGAAGATGTTTCTATCTTGTCCGAAGATCAAATCAACATAGGTCAAGAGTCACTTTTCAATCATGATCAAAACCCACCAACAATACTCGACAATGATCTAATTCAAGAAATTTCAACATCATTTGACCTTATGGTTGAGGACATCATAAATCCCTCCACCACAATTGTTGAAAACAATGATCAAGATCTCTCCATCAATGAGCACCTTGAAGATTTTTCTACCCCATCCAATGACCAATTCACCATACATCAAGAGCCACTTTTTAGTGATCTATTTCAAGGAGTGTTAGGATTATTTGATCCTATTAACATAATGCATGATCCATCGACCAATGATCATGAAAAAAATGTCTCTACATCACCTGATGAATTAGAGGACATATCTCAAGAATTTATTCCAAAGCAAGATCAAAATATTCCACTAAGTTCTAGCAATGGTCCTTTCCAAGACATGTTGACCCCCTTTGACCTCATGGTTATAGATACTGAAGGAAATCAAAACTCGACACTTGATCAAAGTACACTAAAAAATCAAGGGGATGTTGAACCACTTACAATGACTAATGATCATGAACAAGAACCCTTTGTAAGTAATACACCCTTTGAAATTAACCCATTTCAAGAACTTGATCCAAAGCATGTTGAAAGCAACTCTGAAATCATTCAAGATCAAGAATTTGTATCTTCAAGATACTACAATAATATAATGGACACTCTCCTACCTATGCAAGATTATCATAACCACATGTAGTACATACTCCTCCATCTACCCATGAGATGCTTTTTTGTGGATGGACACATAGATGATCTTCATTCAGAATAGGATTCCTTTATTCCTGACATTATTACACAAAAGGAACAGGTTATTGGTTCCTATGTCAAACAGAGTTGTCAACATCAGGATCAGATATATCCCAAATTCATATTTAGGAAATCATATATGAAGACATCTAGTATTATCCACTCAAGGAAACAAGTCTGACAAAACAGTATAATCTAAGTTAGCAGAGCAGAAAGTTGAAACAATGTCACCTACAGTGGTCATTTGTCAGAGCATGTTTACTGAACAAGACATCTCAGAATAGGAAAAATCAAAGCATGAAGGTACTACTTCCAAAATACTGAGGGTAATTATGTCTCAAGCAAGCACCAATATAGGGAGCATGGAGAATTCTTGTGATGAAACCGATGTCGATAATACAACCAACCATGTCATGAATCTTCATCCACCCATCACCCCATCCATGAATTGGGACCAAATTCGAAAGAAAGATTTGAATCAAAGTATGAAGAAAATTAGCAAGGAAAAAGAAGCTGAGAAGCATAATACACATGGATACCAAAGAATACAAAGATAGATCATCCCTATCAAACTCCATCAATCAAAGAAACTATGGGGAAAAATAAAAAAGGGAAAAGTATCCATCAAAGATGTCCACAAAAGAAAAAGCAGGCCTTTCAAGCGACGTACAAAGCATATCAAGCAGTTGGTCCTAATTCCATGCACACTTTCGTGTCCACCCATCATTGCTCATCTTTCCAAGTTTGGAGAGTCAAAGGTTTCAAACTGTCAACCAATCCATATCTTATCCCTAAACACACTTCATCCACACCTCCACGCATGATATCCAATTCTAAAATTGACCATGTATTGGAAACGACCCTTCATCATAAGGATTCTGAAGGCACTCTATTGCGATGTATGCACAGAGATAGAGTTAACCCCGATATCAATAAAGTAGATCAAGAATCCCAAAATTTGCATTCAAGTGCACATATCTTAGCAAAGCAGCTTCTTCAAGTAGGATATCGATGGCACATTATGACAAGGGTATCTACATCAACAACACCTAGTGATTCAACATGAGCTTAAAATCTTTCAAAAAAAAACAAAAAATATCAAAAAATATGAAAATCCAAAAAAAAAGAAAAAGGATTGAAAACAGTAAAGAGAAAAAAAATCCTCTAGTAAAAACCACTATGGTGGTACTTTGGGCAAGACCATGATGAAAACCTAGAAAATAGGCGTCATGTGTAGAATCGAGCATCTACATGCACCACTTCAGGGGAAAGCACCTCATCCTATCCATAATAAATCCATCATTCCTTATCCATAATAAATCCATTCATCCATAAACCAGTTATCCAATCCATTTTCATCCATCTACATCCATCATCCAATTTATCTTGATCTTGATGAAATTTTGGGGCACAATTTATGCTTACTTATGGTAAACATCTTGACATGGGTCATTTTCATTGATCCTATCCTACCCCAACATTATCTGAGCCATGGAGCATTATCCAAATGAGCATGCTATTTATTTGAATACCTTATCTTATCGCAAGACAATCCTTGCATCCTTTGAGTGCTTACCATATCCATCCATTCGTACACCTATCCAGTAATTCATCCATCACATTCCATACATTGCTAGACATTGGGGTAGATATGTACATCTTTCTTTGAGAATAAATCTTGATCTATATCCTCCAAGTTATGTGGCAATCCAAACATTGGAAAATTTGAAATCAAATTGGTCAAACCACTCGTGAGAAAAATTCCAAATTAGTAGCCAATGGCATATTTTGATGAGAAAACATTCCTTATCAGTATTCATCTTTCATCGAACATCAATCCAAGTAATCACTATCAGTTGCATCTAAGTTACACTTCAAACGTTACATCAAATCATCCAAACATCTTTTGTTCCAAACGAAGCTTCAACAATCCTGATCAATCAATCCTTGCATTGTTGTGCATCCTCAACAATGTTATCGCCATCAATCTTGATCAATCAATCCTTGCATTGTTGTGCATCCTCAATAATATTATCACCATCAATCCTGATCAATCAATCCTTGCATTGTTGTGCATCCTCAACAATGTTATCATCATCAATCCTGATCAATAAAATCCTTGCATTGTTGTGTATCCTCAACAATGTTATCATCATCATTAATCCATCAATCAGATCAATCAACCATAGCTTGTTTTTGAACAAAATCCCAAAATAGAGCACTGATATCATCACACATATCTATATCCAAATGGTCAAAATCATGCGAAAAATCCAAAAACATCATAAAAACAGAAAAATCCAAAAAACATCCATAAAATAGAAAACATCAAAAACATTGGAATCTAAACTACATCGTCTTTGAGCTTAAATGTAGGAAAGGCTAATATTTGATCAACGCCCGAGACACAAAAACACAAAAACATTTGAAAAGCATAAAAATCCAAAAACATCCAAAAACATCCAAAAAACACAAAAACAGAAAAACATTCATAAAATCTCGAAAAACCTCAAAACAATTGAAAAATCAAAAATACAAAAAACAGCCTCAAAACATTCCAAAAACATCAAAAACATCCAAATATTTGAAAAAATCCCTCCATCTCATTTCACTTTCACCTGCAATAATCAATCAGCCATAATAAATTGATCATCACCATCATCCTTTGGCAACACAAATAGAAATAATCACAACAATCAACAAAAGAAAACTTCAAACACAAGATCAAAATTGAAGCAACAAACCTTTAAATGCAAAAATCAAACTCTTGATCATTTTCAAACATGTCAGTCAACCTTATATCAATAGCCTATCAATCAACTTATCAAACCATCATCCTATACAATGTATCTCCTAGGATATATCGTTCCAACAATGGGCATCATTTTGGATATCACTTTGGATTCTTATCCGATCAAAAGAAATCCCTTTGGTTGGAGATATGAAGAACATTGACTTGTTTGTGTACTTGACCTTTTCTTTTGATTTATCTTATTCTACTCATTCCAAGGACATCTCGATGATATCCGAATGAAGGAATTAGAAAGATAGGCATGGGGCAACGATCATTATCCTTTTGTCTGCTGTGCTTGTTGGACGTTTTTGTAAAATAACTTGGTGAATACTTGCTTTGTTAGGTACGTCCTAGCAAGGTTTCCATATGTTTAGTGTGAACAAGAATACTCCTATCTGCTTGTTGAGTAAAATTCTATCGCACTAGGTACAATGCCATCCTGGTTCTTTATACCTTGATGCATTGTATCTATGTGTGTTATCAAACATAACGTAAGTAGCCCTTTTAAAATCCCAATCCTTGATAAGAAAATCAAACATCATCTATCATCATCATCATCATCTCTAATAAAGTCTCATCAGATCATGGACTTTTTGGATCCTCTTGTCATCATCTCATTTCTTCTTTCTTGTCTTCATGCTAACATAACGTCACCAATGCATCCATCATGCATCCATCCTGCATCCACAAACTGCCAGCATACCACATATCATTCATATCATACATAATAGGAAACACTAATCATTTCACATGCATTTCATTTGCATCATCACCATATAGATATGTTATTATAAGCATCTCATAAACTCATACATTGGTATACTAATAGCATATCACATCATCCATTTCATCCATCTCACATCGTATCATCATTAAAGTTGTTTAGGATAATATAGATTGGTTATTCTAAGCATCTTAAAACCATCTCATTTGCATCATCATCCATAACCATCCATTTTGAACCTCTTTATCATGAGATCAAACTTCAAATAGAATCTTTTCACTCAATCTCTCGTGGGGGAAATGTACTAGTGTATTTCTTTCTGCTAGGGCATCCAAAAAAATTAGAAAATTTTTCAATTTTGATCACGACAAGTTTATTCTTTGAACCAACGCAGCAAGTACATTGCTTCAAAGAGGGGAAAAATGTAGACATGCAAAATTGACATAATGCATTTGATTAGGTCATATTCATCCATTTATCAAATAAATCAAGTTTATTTGGTCAATCTCCTAAAGTCATCAATTTAAATTAAATAAATCAACTTGATCCTAACAACATCCTCTTTGATAAAATAAATCAAACCTTTATTTAATTAAGCCTGAAATCACCTTCTATCCATTTTTTATTTAAATAAATCAAATAAATCAAGTCAAATGGGTCAAAGTATCTAATCATCATCTAAGCTAAGCTAATCCTGATTAACCTAATCTAACCACCCATCACATCCTCTATATTTTCTCACTTGAAACACTAAAGCATTTTAATTCATTTATAAATTCATCATTTTCTTTCAACTTGGCATAAAAATGGAATATTCCCTAAAGTTTGAACATGAAAACAAGTTGACTTGTCCCTTCAAACATAGCAATAACTTCTCTCTTACATGTCCCCCTCTCAACATTTAACTCTCAATTTCAAATTTGAATCTCCCCCTCTTAGGAACATTGGCCAAAACTTTCACATTCCTCAACCTATCGTAATGTGACAAGTGGCCTCATCTCATTGGTCTAATCTTTATCCCGCATTGCTCTCTTATGAGCATTCTTTCAACTTGAGAATCTATAAGTAGAGGGTTGATTCTTCATCAAATCATCTACAATCTCATGCAAAGTCACTCTCCTCACATTGAGAGCTTATTTTTTCCATTGCATCCTCATCATTGGCATTATCAAGGGTTGGGAAAGGGCTTCTTTCCACATCAAAGAAGCACCAATCCACTATGGGATAGATATCTATCTTGCTTTTATGCTCTTAATTAGTTTGTGTTATCTTGTTTATGAAGGCATGATGCATTATTTCATAGGAGCATTTAAAAGGTTTGCTTATCACTAATCCATGTTTGAGATTTTAGAGTGTTTGGAGATTTTGAAGGATGCTCACAGGCCTTAGCAAGAATTTGTTAGACTGGCAGTTTATATTTTAAGCGTGAGATGAAACATGCGTCTTACTTTTTATTATACTTTATGTAGATGTTGACGTGCGTATAAATGATGTTTGTATCTTATTTTGCACAGACACATAAAAATACAATCCAACATCATGCATTGGATGCATATTTGGGAATTTGTTGTTTGGAAATATAAAAACATGAGAGCCCCATAAATTTATTATAAAAAAATATTAATTTACAATATTTTGAAAGGTATAATTAGTTAATAGACTATATATAATGTAAGATTTGACCCTAAAACAAGTCTCATGCTTGTAAAAACTCACACTTAACAAGATTCAAATTATGAAAAAAGAAATAAAATTAATTGTTGTATGGTATCCATATTGTCGTGATGGTTGTAATTACACCTGTTATTCTACACCCTAGGAAACATTGAAAAGTGGCAGAGGTGGTTTTTGGCATGCCTTGGGAATAGGGTGGTGGATTTCCTGCCATGTGGATAGAGAATGTTGCCAGAAATAAGCACTAGCTCACATCAACATTAATTGCTGCAATGTTTTCCATGTACTAGCGATATTTCTAACAACACCTTCCATTTAAAACATTGGGAAACATAGAAAATGCTCATGAAATTTTCAATAAGGCCTTGTTGGGTCTCATTATGTTGCTATATGTAATTGTGATTTGTTTTTTTTTTTGTGGGTTTTCCCACCTGGGCCACTACTGCAACCAATGTTGTTTTTTTATGGCCTCAATTTTGTGATGATGGGTTGCAAAAAATCAAAATACTTAATATTATATAACATATTATTGATTCGATCAGGCATTTTTCATTATTGTTCTCTAGCCTAGTGTTGTGCCCTTAACGCACACGCCCCATTCGAAATGGGGACCCTCTTTTCTTTCACCTTCTCAGGTCATTTTTTGTCGCTGCTTCATTTTGTGTGGCTCCCTTTTTGATGTCTCAGATGGTCAATGTTTCTTTAAGGACCCACCATAAGTTGACCATGCCATCCCCTTTTGGTTTTTGCTACATTCTGGCGTCTTGCGGAGTCCCTTGGCAGTTTGACCCTGCCAACGGCCCCGAGCCCTGCCAGGCCCGGTCGTTCGAGATTCCCTCGCCAGGTTTCCCCGCTGAACCCGTCGTTCCCGGCGGCGTCCATCCGTGTCCTCCTGGACCAAGGGGTCTAATTCCTTGTTCACTGTTTACTGAAGTTTGTGAAATCTTCGATGGTCGTTTTGCCCTCCGAACCCTGAGCCCCAGAGTTCCACTTTTGGGGTTCCAGCCATGCTTCGCCGTCATTTGACAGTGAACCTTTGGCTGCGCCCCGCCTCCCAGGTCCTGCCACCATTTTCACTGACCAATATCTATGGGGGTCCTTGACTACCATCGGGTGTTTCGAGCCCGACCATCTGGAATTCTGAGTCTAGAATTCCATGATGATTCCACCATCCATGACTGTGGATCTTTGTAGGAACTCCGCCCTCTGGGCCTCGACTCGCTCCTCGCCGCCACTGTCATGACCAACCCAAAATATCCACAGTGGCTACCATCCTATGTCTCCCCACCCTTCGGGCCCCGAGTCTCCCACCGCCGTCAGCGATTTTCAAACTCACCAACATTTTTTGTTGCCGTACCTACATTAAATACGAGCATTAATGGTGGTTAGGGGTATAAAATACCCACTCTAACCCGTCATTATCATTTCACAGAATTGCAAAGTGATTAGAGAAGTTCATTGAGGAGCCCACCGTCTTCGACATTATTTCATCGACCATAGGTGGATCCCATGTCTCCCCGCATCACGTGTTCAAGGTAGGCCATCTATTCGCCCTCCTGAGAGTTGTTTTCGTGATGTCTAGGTATTTCAATGAATAACAATTGTTAAGAAGGTGTGAAAATGATAAAACATGGCATCGCCCACAAAACCCACGTGTTAAAAACTCGAGGAACCTTCTACAATGCCCTCCTCACCAATCTGGAGTTTCTCCTTGCTGTAGCTATTCTTCGCATAGGGAAAACCTCCTCGTCAGCCGCAGAGTCTGCCTTCACCGTCTGTGTTAAAAATTTGAACAAACCTGCCGACGACAGTATCACCTTTCGGGCCCGGCCCGTCAGACTTCCCCATTTGAAAGTCACCCTTGATGCCACCATTTGAAACAACAATCTAACCCCTGCCTCCTGACTGGTGGAGGCCAATCTTCTCCTCGCCGTAAGAACTTCAAACTAAGTAAATGTCCTTTGGGTCTTTCAGACTCGGGACCCCAGAGGTCCACCTGCGGGGTTCCGCGGGTGTGTCACCATCCTCCATGGTGAATCTCGTGCGATGTCCCACCCTGCGAACTCTGCCTTCCTATTTGCTGCTTCAGGCAATTTAACTCATTGCATCCTTATCGGATCTGGGCTCTGGTCATCGGGTTTTCGTATCTCATTATCTGCCATCCCCATGGCAAACTCGTTCAGCCCTTCCATGCTCCGGACCTCACCCTTCTCCCCGCTGTCGAATTTTCTATTTGCACTGGCGTCCTTCGGATTTCTTGAGCCTTGGTGTCTGGACGTCCGTCCCTGGAAGTCCGCCATCGGGGAGATATTCGCCCACCACCAGAACCTCACACGACACCCTTTCCCTCGCGATTTCACCCTGTCATTTTGATCTCCAGGCTCCAAACTCTCATCCACCACTAGATACCACATGAATGACCGATACCCTCCTCCTTGCCGGGCTCCGGAAATTAGGACTCCTTCCCTCACCTGCCATTCCAAGCAGAATTCTCACCCCGCCCCTCTGATCTTCAGTCTCTATCCTACCGATCGCCGTCGAACTCAAAGCGAAAACACATAATGTTAGGCCCTTATTAATGGACTTCCATCTGATGTTTTCTGTCCCTAATGGTGAAGGGTAGACGCCTTCCCGGTGCCGCCAGTCTAAACCCTCTGAAGTAAAATGACAAACCATTGACCGCCCTTTGCACTGTTAGGCCCCGAACCCCAGAGTTCTGTCTCTAGATTTTCATTTGCTATTTGCCATTCCAAACTGCTATCTCCTGACAGCTTTCCAACCTATGACTTCCGAGTTCTCTTAAATCAATCTAAACAGGCCCAAATCTAAAATCTAACTTCAACCCACATGCTTAATTTCAGCCCTCTTCATTACGGACCCATTGAAACACTAAAATTTGACCAAAGGGAGTCTCTCGGAGCCTTTTGCCGTGTTTTCCCTTCCAAACAACATTCCTGCTAGGGAAGTCCGGCCCTCTGGGTCCGAATTGTCCAAATGCCTTTAATCAAAATATCAATAACATATGGCGATAAAGGTCATGTTATGCTTAATTGACTATTTGAAATAAATATTATTTTTAGGATATTGGCTAACATGAATGCTTTTGTGATCTATTGTGCTAACTTTTCCCTTGCTTGCAGAATATATGGAATTGGGTGTAGGAACTTCAGGGGCATCCGTCGAAAGGGACAAGGGGAAGAAGTCAGGAAGGACCCCTTGAGGGAAAGAAGACAAGCACCAAATGAAGTACCAATTCTAGGGTGAGCCTCTCCACTCAAAAGTGATCACAGACACCAACATAGACCAAGTTGATATCGATAAATTCACCCAAAGGGTCAGGGTCAACCCGACAACAAAGAATGCAAGATTGATAAGACAGAGTGGAATAGCTAAAGCTGTTGGATTCCCTCCATCTCTTATGGCCCCCAAATTGGTCATGGCTTGTCAGGAAGCATATCAAACCGACACAAGAACAATCTTTGATAAAGAGGGCAACATTCTTGCTGACATGTTGCCTGAAGGGATAAAAAATACCTTCCATATTCCCACATTCCAATGGATGGAGGTCCCCACCTTGGAAGAATGCCAATGGCATCGTATGATAATTCGGGTGGCTGTAAGAAGTCAATAAATCTACATTGGCTGAAGGAAAGAAGGGGCAGCGCTACGAATGTTCCCCAGGAACTCTTCTACAGTGATTTCCATGAAGTTTACCATGACTTGGTAACCATGTTGAGCAGGATTATGGGTCTCCCCGCGGCTGCCTACTTTCAGGAATGGATGGCATACTTTATTGAGAAGATCCTGCATGGAAACGAGAACGTAACAACAAAGGTTTCGTTCTACTGGGGAGGAATCATAAGCAACTGCTTCCACGAGTAGTTTGTCAACATAAAAAAGAGCTCCAAATTCTATATGACTTCCTATCTCATCTTTTCCTTGGTGGATTGGAGATAGTACAATGGGTTATTTGTGGCACCCGATCAGGGGCAGAAGCGAGGACTCAAAGACTTTGATAAATATCTGCAACTCCAGTACCAAAACTTCAAAAGGTATTACTGTAGAGTAAATGATGCCTTCATTGGCCACATTATCAGGTTGATTGCTGGAGACTTCGAGAGGAGGGTCTCCCATAGTGCCAGATTGCTTTTGAAACAATATGCCTTTCTCTACATCCAATATCTGAAGTTTACATACATCTATGCCCAGGCCTTCACTGAAAGGCCGAATAGGTTGCCTCGATACCCCAATGACTGAATCATCCTCTTGGAGCTTTCTCGGCAACTCTAGCACCTGCAGGTAATCTTCAGCAACAAACACATAGCGGGAATCTCCTATCCCATGACCCTTGGCCAGGGCATGTATCGACTGCAAACTTCCTAGTGTGCTGGTAACTCTGAGAAAGAACTAAAGGATTACCATTTCTACCTACACACTGTTCGCCCATGGATGGACCCGCATGGCCACATCAGGAAGGCGTTGGGGCCGGCATATGCCCATCTCCACCACATTGAGGATTTCTGGGCCGATTGCTAGGATGATAAGGAAGTGCACACAAGGCACTACATGCGAATGACTATATAGTTCCTAAGGAGGGTACAGCCATTCCCCGTACCGGACCAAGTGGAGGAGGATGAGTTCACCATAATGCATCCCAGGTACCCTCCAGTCACCAACCTGCCAATACCATCAATTGACTGAGATGAATAGGAGGTCGATGACCTAGATATCATAACCCAGTCAATCTTAACTCATACCAAGGAGTGAATCGAGCAGTAGGTGGCTCATTTAAAGCAACAAGGAGTAATCTTTACTTATGAAGAGCTCAAAAGTGAGCCTAGTGCCACAAAGGATGTTGTTGCCACCACTTCAACTAGTGGGATTTTGAAGTCTCCTCCAGTCACCAGGTCCAAGAAGAGAAAAGGAGTAGAAACCGAGCAGTCCCCAGACTCCAAGGCTTATGCAAACAAAGAAATGGGAGGCTCACCTCCCAAAAGGCTCAAACAGGCAGGGAGTACTGTGGAACAACCTTCAACCCAAAAGAAAGAAGCAGAGCACACAGATCAATTGTAGCCTTCCTTGGCTCTCTCTGCCCCTCCTGTTGCACCACCCACCTCCTTGGCTATGGTCGCTGCATCCTTGCCGGCAGTGGACATTTTTGTCCATCTTTCCCCTTCACCTCCGGCCGAGTCTATGATAGCTATTGAATCCTCTTCCGCAGTGACTTCTCCCCCTTCCTCTACTGCTATGTCACCAATCACATCACTCCCTTTGGCAACAATAACAGCACCTGTTCCCACCACCACTATGCCCGAGGCTCTTTCAAGGCACATGTAGAACCTTCCCATAGAGCTCTCCTAGATTTTAATGGATCTGACTCTCCAAGCAGCCCTCACGCAAGTCCTTGCCACTCATTAACCCTCACAACCACCGACAGGGCCACCGATTATGGAGGCCACCATGCTAATCTCTAAGGAGTGGGAGGAATGAGAGCGGGAGGCCTTGAAGCCTGTTGAGGAGGAGGCCAATGAATACCACGAGCACCCAGAGTACTAACACTGAACCATCGATAGGGTGGCTTATGAGGAGGAAGAAATAGGCTCTTTCAAGAGTGGGGATGAGGAAGATGGCTCAGGTGCTAAGAAAATCATTCAAACCTTTGATGATGACCTTGAGGAGGAAATGGTGCAGCTGCTGAAGGACATTGGGGTAGAGGCAGAGGGGTCACCCCATGATGAAGGGCAGCCACCAAAAGAGCAACAGCAAAAGGATTTAACTGAGGGTGAAACACATGTCATCAGAAGCCCCGAAGCTGAGTGTACTAAAGAAAAGAAGGAAGGAGAAACATCAGGAAAAGAAAGTACCATTCAGAAACCCTCCACCTGGATGCCTATCAAATGCCTCATATTTGTCTACGACTCCGATGAAGAGGAGGAAGATGCTGCCTAAGACAAAGAAAAATCCCCAGAGGGAAAAGGAGTGAAAAACTTGGCCTTGGATGAGATGGACGAGGGTGACCATGATTCAACCAAGGGGAAATCTATTGTGCCCAAATGGTTGGAGAAGCAGCTCAAAAGAGAAACCCTTGTGCTGAAGGACCCAAGGGCAAGGTTAGAGGCCATCTTGGCTTGAGCCCAAATCATGATGAAGAAGGAGAAGAAGCCCAAGGTCTGATCCAGAGTAACAATGGATGCTTCCAGCTCTCAAGCAACACAAATTACAATGCCCACAATTGGCCAAGCTAGGGTAAGTTATAACATCTCCACCATCAACTTGGGGACCATCACCAAAGAGGAGAAAGTCGAGCACCTTGAGGAGTCAGTGGCTATAGTGGTGCATCTAATAAATCAAGATAAAATCTCAAAGGATGAGCTCAAGGCACAGGTTGCAGCCTTAACAGATTACATACAACAATGGTCTTCAGTAGATGACTAGCCTACTACATCCATGGCCACACATCAACTACTTTCTAAGGAACAGATCGAAAAGATGGAAAGAAGAAAGAACTTGGAGAATACCACAAAGGACTGGCTCTGACAAGTCTCATACGTCGGAAGCATGGGAATTAGTCAGGCTGTGCGAACACCCAACAAGTTCTTCGACCTAATGCAGTCTTTGGAGAGCACAAAGAAGCTCTACACTAATTTCTTCGTGACCTACGACTCCACCTTTCCATGGACCAAGGCTATCCTTGAGTTTCCTGAAGCCACCTAGGAGAAGAAGCTTTTGTTTAAGAAAGAAGATCACTGGCTGATGGATGTGTGGCACCGAGACTTTGACAACCGGAAGGAGAGGCTAGAACAAATCATGAGCAAGGCAGATCTGGACATTGAATCAATCAAAGAAATCTGGGCAGAATGTGCTTGATACCTTTAGATGATGATAGACTATGATATTCCCACTGTGCAAATGGATCTAGAAAAGATAAAAACCTACTTTCAGGAGAAGATGAAGGACGTGATGGCTAGGGATATCACAACGGAATTCCTGAGTTTTGCTGCCTGCGCCTTCAATCAATTAGAGTTGTTTAGAGACTAAGGCTCAAAGTATGATGAGGATTGGAAAAGGCTGGAGGATAATGTAAAGGAATGGAGCTACCAGGCGCTATAGTGTGAAATTAGCAAAATAGACAAACTCCAAGTGGTCATCCTCAGGTTCATAGAGTACACAGCTTCCAAGGGGCGGGAGGAAAGCCCTGCTAAAGATGAAGAACTTCCTAAAGAGTAGCTATAGTCAAAGCAACAATTGACTAAAGGTCAAAAGAGCTATAGTGCCATTAGAAAAATGACGAAATAGGGAAGAGACAAAATGTAGTTTTAAATTGTGATATATTGGGGGTAGGTGAAACCCTATTTTGTAATAAATCTTGGCCACACAATAAGGATTAATCTTGGCCATTCATTGAATCTTTTGGACACTATAAATAGGGATCTCCTCTCATTTGCAAAGGGAGTTGAGTTGTTGCAAAGACATGCTGCAAAAATTTATAAAGAAAAGGCATTGGCTTGGTGTATTTTCTTAGTTTCTCTCATGTTACTTGATTCAATCTCTAATTTTAGATGTTTGACTTAAGTTTTACTGTTGTTTTAGTTAACTATCTTCTTTCTTTAGATAAATTTTAGGAATGTTGTTATGTGATTATAAAAATTCCTGCCATGTTGATGATTTCTTTGTCCATACTTTTTGTTGTTTGTTGATGGTAAATAGTTGTGCAAAGTTAGCCTAGACCTAAATTCAAAGCTACTCTAAAACATTTGTCTTTGATTCATGCATGTCTTTAGTGAATGAAGGACAAAGTATCTGCAAACCTTAGAAGATAGCACAATTTCTATGATATTATGAAATCTTGGTTAAGTGGGATATTATTTTCAGAAATTGTCCATTGTAGGAACTCCATTTCACTATTCGTAGTTGTTGCAAACTTAGCAACTTTCCCTCTTCCTTTCCTTCTTTTCATCTTTTTTAATAACTGACCTATCTAAGGTTCATTGCACATTGTAAATTCCAACAACAAAATGGAGTCCAAGATTGTCTATTTGAACCTATAGCCAATGCATAACAAATTTCCATCTCAAGAACTCAATTTCAAGATCCAACTTCCATTTTTTACCACCCATAGGTAACACCACACTTGTGATTCCAAAAAGTCATCAAACAACTAAGATATTCCAAGCATTGTCATGACATAACATCCGAGAGACCTTGGAATAGTGTTCTGCAATCTGATTTTGGAATTATCTTTAAGAGAGGTAGTTGTATGCACTACTTGTGTTGAGTGCATAAAAAAACACATCAACAGAACTGGCGCTAGAAGGAGGGCCGACGATGGAAATACAAGTAAGGGTCAAATGCGGAGCTAGATCAAATTCATTCTCCCCAAAAATATTTCATTTCATTTGACCTCCTACTAGGGCAAAGCGAGCTAAAGGAAGTATGTTTCCTTTTCCTCTTCCTCCAGCCATCACCTTCATTTGGCTATGCTTTGAATCTCTGGCATTTTCTCCTCTCTTGAAGCCCATTCAGCCACAGCTTTACAATCCCAAATTGCTATAGTACTGCCCCACCATTCAACAACAGACACCACCTACCACCCTCCATTTGGTTAGCACATTTCGCCGATACATTTCACTACCTACAATGTATGCCCAAGAATTCAGAAGGCTTTTGTTCAAAGTTCTATCATCAAAGAACAGCTGACATATCTATTTGAGATAGCGATTACCGAAATGCAAGTTGACCACGAGGACGTTGTATGCGCTTCTTTCTGCATTCATTGATTTCTATTAGTACATCAATCTGCAAGGAGATCCATTACCTCATGCACTCTAATGAAGAATGTCTTCCTACAAAAATTCCCCATCAGGGAACTTTACCAGTAGTTCATGTCTGTCAAATCAACTATTGGCTCCTTCAACGATTGCTTTCATCAGGCAACAAGGCTTTAGGACTCAGATGTCGCGGCTCTCCCAGTCATTATGAAGCCCCTCAAAAATGCCACTGCCTCCTATCATTGGTTCAAAAGAGGTCATTGTTGCCAGTAGACTTGGGGCAGAATCAAGGGCCAGTAGCTCACCTGATGTACACCAGCTACCTATGGTACCACATCAAGCCACTAAATTACGCACCTCCCGGTAGCCCCAGAAGTAATATTATCAGTACAACAGTAGCCCCAGGTGCCATTGTACTATTAGGACCGAAGTTTCAATTAGAATCAACTGGTAGCCATGCCTGGACGTCATTGCCTAGGAACGGAGTTGAGAGAAACAAGCCTGACTAAAATGATTCCACATAAATGACACACCTCAGAATAACCAGTTATAGGCCTTAATTTCTAGGCTAATCTTAACTGGGACAACCAAGATAATAGGGATAGTAGGGATAATTGAGAAGTAGGCCTTTCTTATGATAGGGCCAATCAAAATGCATGACCTTCTCAGAGGCAGAATCATGGAACACTAGGCCCAATAATGGAGGAGTGGCAAACAATGAAAAAATGACTAGTAGAGTATACCTTGCCGAGGCCTTGTCCGGATGGCGTCGAATTCATAAAACCAACAAACATTTTGAGTTGGATTGTCTCGAGTTCCAGACAGCCGCTAAAATATTCTAGGTGGACCTGCAGAATCAGTAGACCAATGTCGGTTGTAGGGACATTTCCCATCCAGCCATATGATTCCTCCCCATCTCGTGCTTAATCAAGCACCATTCCCGCAAATGACCCAATGAGCCCGAACAACAAGCCTGCCCTTCTTGATGGTGAAGAAGCGTAAGAGGTAACAATGAACAAACTTTGGCATCAGCTCTTTGATTTACAAGATGAATAGCCCAGTAGATGAAGAAAAGCCATTTGTAGTGAGGTCCACATGTTTCATCAAAGGTCGACTCCCTACTTCCTTAGGAATAACAGGCGGGTGGACCCTTTACAACTTTTACTCTACAAACAATTTTGCCACTCCACCTGATCCTAATGCCAGCAATAATCCTAGACTTCCTCATGTACCTACCTAAACCTCAACAAGAACGGATATCAAAATCAGTCACAAAATCAGCCTCAAGGCCAATCCCAAAATCTGTCTAGTCAAATGAAGGTTCAACCTTTAGTTCTGCCATAGGCCAAGCTTTTAATTCAAAATTGAGCAAATGGTGAATATGTAGCAGAAGAGTTCAAGAAGGTAAAAACTAGCTTTTAGCCTTCAAATTACTCAAAGTCCCTTTATAAGGCATGCCTTCTTTAGGGTTCTTAATGGGACTGTAGACATCTAGTATGACTCAGGAAATGTCAGCCAGGTCAGTTTCCTTTGGAGAGCAAAGAAATCAAATTTAGAAACAGGATCTGCTAGGAAAAGGAAGGATATTAAATAAAATCAACTTGCGAGTAACAAAATTGAAAGGGAACCAGAAAGGCTAATAGGACCTTTTCTAAGGACCAGCTATCAGGCAGACTAGGGATTTTTTCTGATAAGAACAAAGGTCAAATAGCTCACATGGACCACGCCTACGGGCATAGAATTCCAGGGGAGGGAAATCCCCCTTTCTGCACCCTCAGGATATTTAATGGAAAGTCCATCCTTGATCAAATCTGCAATTCATCTTAGAGCATATTTCCTCTTGGCATACCCCCATGCCTTCAATTCATCAAACCACAACAATAGAAATCACATTATTCACAGAGAGCCATTCCTTCCATTGATCCTATAGACCCACAATACAAGGGTTCATTGAGCATGTTCCTGACCAGAAGCCAATGGAAGGGTGGAAGGATCCATGCTGAATAATTACACTGTGATACTTGTTTCTCAATGTGGCTGCATTATTTCTAGGGTTAAAAGGTTTGCAATGTGAATCCTTGAAACATTGATGTTTGTAGATAATGTCCAGTTCACCAAACTTTGTAGAATTATCGCCCTATCAAAGGTAGATGACAGCATCACTTTGTAATAGTTATGGTGTCATCAAATGGATTCTACAATTTGCCCGAGACACATAAATATACAAGAAGTAATGATTAGCCATAATAAGAACAACTGGGGAAAAACTACTCGATTCAAATTACTCAAGGAATTTATGGAGAAGGATACGCAAGGAAGATCAACAAGTCAGCTTAGGGACTCGGGAATAGAATTTAAATAGGATCTCTTGTTACCGAACTAGCTGCATGGGTTCAAACCATATGTTGCCCACCCACGAGTTTACAACAAGTCATGATATTCAAGTGGCTGAAAAAATAGCATCTTGGAATAATTCTACCAAAGGAATAACAGCAGACCTTTCCATTGTGGCTACCCAGAAGGGGCCCCAAATCACAAATAAAGAACCCGTATGAAGGGACAGATCTTAGAGTACAATAGATGAGGTGTTGTTTCACAAGACTGATGGGGAATTATCGCCCTTTCACCTACCAAAGATGAGATCAGCCTTCAGGAAGTTTATGAAAAGTGTTTGTTTCGTATCTTTGAATGTTCTACACGAATTCCCCTTAGTATTGGTCCATGATGAGCCTAATGCATGGAATGCTCACTTCGGGGATCTGCTTAGGAAAATTGGAGAAGTTGGATCCTCATGAATAGTGCAGGTTCTAAATGTTGCCCACTCTGAGTTGATTATTTCTTGTAGTCAAGCATCTCTGTACATGATCACAACTAGCTGCTCTCAATAGAAATACTTTAAAGGAGGCCTCGCAAACCACCTAAGAAATGTATCAACAGAAAAATGCACATAAACCCAAAAAACTTAATGACAAAGAAAAATTCATCATGCTAACATCCGATTTGACAGATAATTGAAGAAGGCAGTAGGTTCAAACAGAACTAAGCTTTCTAGCTGCCACAAACTCTATTACCAGGTATGGCCAGTCCTAAATGCATTTTGAAACCGGAAATTGATCCTTTGGGAAGTTTCCTCCAGGTTAAAAGTTGTATCCAACATGGAAGACTGGCTATAGGAGGAGTTGATCTCTTGTGGCTAAACAAATACAAGACGTGTGCCAGAAGGACACAGGGAATGCCTTTCCTCAAGCATAACTTCAACCTTCTTTGTTACTCTTCAGTTGATGCAGCGGTCCCAGATGTTCCAACTTGCTTCTCCAATTGACACCTAGATGGGGCTCTGATGCCTTAGCTAAATAATTGATGAAGCCCACAGGAAGCCAACATGGGATTTATTCCCTCAACTAATTGATCCCTAGGATATTCGTTGAAAAGATATTTGTCCGGAGGTTAGATAAATCAAATCTCAATGCAATAAAGTGTTTTCCATTGTCAAGCACAACCCAGCAGTAAAAACACTGCGCCATGTTCACCCTATCAAGAATGAATATGGTGTGAAAGAATTAATGGGGACTGGGTAAAAAAGGAAAGATTATCATTTCAAAACGTGATTTTACTCGACCAGAGAAATATGATGACATGGTCATCTCTCAACTGGCCGTGAAGCGTTAAACCTCTCAATGCTGCATAATCCAACCCACCAAAGATTGAGGACACCCAATCAACAATCTTTCAAAGAATTCAAATTTCCCATCACTGGGCACCTGTGTTAGCAAAGCCTGGATTAACTCTGCTTTTGAACCATGCCCACCTTACACAAGCAGAAAAATACTGGTTGTGCGGCTTAAAATGCACACTAAAACCTCACTCACAGACCAAGAATCTATGAAGTATTTGCTGAACCATAAATATTTTTAGGCCAAAAAGGCGAGGAAGAAGAATCATCAGGAAGAAGCAGATTTCATGGGCCATTGCCCAGATCCCGTCGGCTGCGGACTTTTGCGCAATGGGGTCTTTTATCGGGGGTAGTCTCCGCCCCAATAGTATGAGCAATGCAAACTAAAGTAGTTACTAATTTCCTAGAAAAATTAAATCGCTTTGATGCTTTTTATGTTAATGGACCTACATTTGCTTCATTGAAATTTGCTAGTTGGGCGGAATTGCCCTTAAATTCTCATCTAATTATTACCCCTAGGGAAATGGCCTCACTGAATCTACAAATAAAAACCTAATTATTGTGATAAAAAAGATCCCGGTATTCCCCATCTCTCGTTCGGCTCTTTTTAGAAGAAATCTCAAGGGCTCTGGTCCTTGGCTCGGTGATTCCCCATGTTTATGGCCTAGAACCTGTATTCCCCATTTCTGCCCTGTCGTTCATCAATGTGGGGAGGAGATCGTAGGGAAGCTCGGTTAGCTGAGCCTTGCGGAAGAAATGCCTGTGCAGCCCAAACATTCCATGCTCCGAACCCCGCCCTTCTTCCCTCTGTCAGCTTTCTACTGAATGATTTGCAAACTGGGCCTTGTCGGGCCCCCCATTTGGGATTCCCTTGCCGGGTTTCCCTGCTGGGTCCTCCTATTCCCAAACTAAAGTTTGTGAAATCTCCAATGGCCATTTTTCCCCAGTGGCTTCGCCGGACCAATATCTGTGAGAGTCCCTGACCCGTTGGGTGTTTCGGGCCCAACCATCTGTCCATGATGGCAGATCTTTTACCCATTCGCTGCCGTCATCCGGTCTCCCACCGCCGTTGTGAGATTTAACCACCGTACCTCGCATTAATGGTGATTAGGGGTATACAATACCCACTCTAACCCTCATTATCATTTCACAGAATTGCAGAGTGATTAGAGAACTTCATTGTTGTGTTTGACACTGTCATGCTCATCGATGTCTCCCCGCATCGCGTGCCCCCTTCCCGAGAGTTGTTTTCATGTGAAATAGGAATTGTTAAGAAGGTGTGAAAATGATAAAACATGGCATTGCTCAAAACCCACGTGTTAAAAACTCGAGGAACATACGATGCCCTCCGGCTTGCCGCGGCTATTCTTCGCACAGGGAAAACCTCCTCTTCGGCCCTAGACGACGATGACAGTATCACCTTTCGGGCCCGACCCGTCGGACTTCCCCATTTGGAAGTCACCCTTGATGTCGCCGTTTGAAATTGCAATCTCCCGACCGGCCGTAAGAACTTCAAACTAGACCTTTATCCTACCCCAGAGTTCGTCGCCATCCTCCACAGAAATATCACATGGCATCCAGCCCTGCGGACTCTCCTTCCTGTTCAGCCCTTCCATGCTCCGAACCCCGCCCTTCTTCCCTCTGTCAGCTTTTCTATTTTCACTAGCGTCCTTTGGACCCCCGGTGTTCGGAATCCATCCCCAGAATTCTGCCTTTCTTCCATCGTCGATATCCGTCACCACCGGAACCTCACACGACACCTTTTCCCTGGTGATTTTGCCCCGTCATTTTGATCTCCGGGCTCCAAACTCTCATCCACTGCTGGATACCACATGAACGACTGATGCCCTCCTCCTTGCTTGGCTCCAGCAATCGAGACTCCTTCCCTCGCGTGCCGTTCAAAGCGGAATTCTCACCTCGCCCCTCGGATCTCCGGGCTCTGTCCTGCCGATTGTCGTCAAACTCAAAGCGAAAACACATAACGTTGGGCCCTTACTGCCAGACTTTCGTCTAACGTTTTCTGTCCCTAATGGCGAAGGGCGAATGCCTTCCTAGTGCTGCCGGTCCAAACCCTCTAAAGTAAAATGACAAACCATTGACCACCCTTTGCACCGTCGGGCCCCAGACCCTGGAGTTTTGTCTTCGAATTTCTATTTGCTATTTGCCATTCCAAACTGCTATCTCCCGACAGTTTTCTGGCCTGTGACTTTTGAGTTCTCTTAAATCGATCCAAACAGGCCCAAATCTGAAATCTAACTTCAACCCACATGCTTAATTTTGACCCTCTTCATTATGAACCCCTTGAAACACTAAAATTTGACCGAAGGGAGTCTCCGGGAGCCTTCTGCCATGTTTTCCCTTCCAAATAGCATTCCTGCTAAGGAAGTCTGGCCCTCCGGGCCTAAATTGTCTAAATGCCTTTAATCAAAATATCAATAACATCTGGAGATAAAGGTCATGTTATGCTTAATTCACTATTTGAAATAAATATTATTTTCAGGGTATTGGCTAACATGAATGCTTTTGTGATCCATTGTGCTAACTTTGCACTTGCTTGCAGAATATATGGAATCTGGTGCAGGAACTTTAGGGGCATCCGTCGAAAGGGACAAGGGGAAGAAGTCAGGAAGGACCCCTCGAGGGAAAGAAGACAAAGACCAGATGAAGTACCAATTCCATGGTGAGCCTCTGCACTCAAAAATCATAACAGATTGGAAGGAGATCACAGACACCAACATAAACTAAGTTGATATTGATGAATTCACACAAAGGGTTAGGGTCAACTTGACAACAAAGAATGCAAGATTGATAAACAATGTGAAATAGCTAAAGCTGCTGGATTCCCTCCATCTCTCGTGGCCCCCGAATTGGTCATGGCTTGTCGAGAAGCATATCAAACTGACACAAGGACAATCGTTGATACATAGGGAAACATTCTCACTGACATGTCACCTAAAGGGATCGTAAAGACCTTCCATATTTCCACATTCCAATAGATGAAGGTCCCCACCTTAGAAGAATGCCAGGCAGCATGGGATGATAATTCAGGTGGTTGTAAGAAGTCAATAAATCTACATTGGCTCAAGGAAAGACGGGGCAACGTTGTGAAAGTTCCTCAAGAACTCTTCCACGGTGATTTCCATGAAGATTACCACGACCTGGTAACCATGTTGAGTAGGATTATGGGTCTCCCCATGACCGCCTACTTTCAGGAATGGATGGCATACTTTATTGAGCAGATCCTGTGTGGAAACGAGGACGTAACAACAAAGGTTTCATTCTACTGGGGAGGAATCATAAGCAACTACTTCCACGAGCAGTTTGTCAACATAAAAAAGAGCTCCAAATTCTATATGACTTTCTATCTCGTCTATTCCTTGGTGGATCAGAGATAGTACAGCGCGTTGTTTGTGGAAAACTATCAGGGGCAGAAGCGAGGACTCAAAGCCTTTGATAAATATCTGAAACTCCAGTACCGAAACTTCAAAAGGGATTACTGCAAAGTAAACGACGCCTTCATTGGCCACATTATTAGGTTGATTGCCAGAGACTTCGAGAGGAGGGTCTCCTACAGTGCCAGAGCGCTTTTAAAACAATATGCCTTTCTCTACATCTAATATTTGAAGTTAACATACATTCATGCCCAAGGCTTCACTAAAAGGCCTAATAGGCTGCCCCGATACCCCAACAACTAAATCATCCTCCTAGAGCTTTCTCGGCAACTCCAGCACCTGCAGGAAATCTTCAGCAATAAAGACATAGTGGGGATCTCCTATCCCATGACCCTTGGCTAGGGCATGTACTGACTGCAAACTTCCTAGTGTGCTGGTAACTCTAAGAAAGAACTGAAGGATTACCATTTCTACCTATACACTGCTCACCCATGGATCGACCCACATGGCCGCGTTCGGAAGGCACTAGGGCCGGCATATGCCCATCTCCACCACATTGAGGATGTTTGGGCCGACTACTAGGATGATAAGGAAGTGCGCGCAAGGCACTACATATGAATGACTGTACAGTTCCTAAGGAGGGTGTAGCCATTCCCCATACCGAACCAAGTCGAGGAGGACAAGTCCACCATAATGCATCCTAGGTACCCTGTAATCACCAACCTGCCAATACCATCAATTGACTAGGATGAATAGGAGGTTGATGACCTAGCTATCATAACCCAACCAATCTTAACTCATACCAAGGAGTGGATCGAGGGGCAGGTGGCTCATTTAAAGCAACAAGGAGTAATTTTGACTTATGAAGAGCTCAAAAGTGAGCCGACTGCCACAGAGGATGTTGATACCACCACTTTAACTAGCAGGACTTCCAAGTCTCCTCCCGTCACCAGGTCCAAGAAGATAAAAGGAGTAGAAACTGAGTAGTCCCCGGACCCCAAGGCTCATGCAAAGAAGAAACGAGAGGCTCACCTCCCAAAAGGATCAAATATGTAGGGAGTACTACGGAACAACCTTCAACCCAAGAGAAAGAAGCAGAGCATACGGATCAATTACAACCTCCCTTAGCTATCTCCACCCCTCCTATTGCACCACCCACCTCCCTGGCTATGGTCGCCGCATCCCTGCCAGCAGTGTACATTTATGTCCATCTTTCCCCTTCACCTTCGGCCAAGTCTGTGATAGCTATTGACTCCTCTTCCACTGTGACTTCTCCCCCTTCCTCTGCTGCTATGTCACCAATCACATAACTCCCTCTGGCAATAATAATTGCACATGTTCCCACCGCCACTATGCCTGTGGCTCTTTCAAGGCACATGCAGAACCTTCCCCCAGAGCTCTCCCAGATTTTAATGGATCTGACTCTCCAAGCAGCCCTCACACAAGTCCTTGCCACTGCTCAACCCTCACAACCATTGACAGGGCCACCGACTATGGAGGCCACCATGCTAATCTCTAAGGAGTGGGAGGAATGAGAGTGGGAGGCCTCAAAGCTTGTTGAGGAGGAGGCTTATGAATACCATGAGCACCCAGAGTACGAACACTGAACCATCGATAGGGTGGCTTATGAGGAGGAAGAAACTGGCTCTTCCAAGAGTGGGGATGAGGAAGATGGCTTGAGTGCTAAGGAAATCATTCAAACCTTTGATGATGACCTTGAGGAGGAAATGGTGTAGCCGCTGAAGGACATTGGGGCAGAGGCAGAGGGGTCACCCCATGATGAAGAAGGGCAGCCACCAAAAGAGCAGCAGTAAAAGGATTTAACTGAGGGTGAAACACGTGTCGTCAGAAGCCCCGAAGCTGAGTGTACTGAGGAAAAGAAGGAAGGAGAAACAACAGGAAAAGAAAGTCCCATTCAGCAACCCTCCACCAGGCTACCTATCAAACACCTCATATTTGTCCACGACTCTGATGAAGAGGAGGAAGATGCTGCCCAAGAGAAAGAAAAATCCCCAAAGGGAAAAGAAGCAAAAATCTTGGCCTTGGCTGAGAGGGGCGAGGGTGACCATGATTCACCCAAGGGGAAATCTGCTGTGCCCAAATGGTTAGAGAAGCAGCTCGAAAGAAAAACCCCTATGCTGAAGGACCCAAGGGCAAGGTTAGAGGCCATCTTGGCTCGAGCCCAAATCACGATGAAGAAGGAGAAGAAGCTCAAGGTCTGATCTAGGGTAACAATGGATGCTTCCGGCTCTCGAGCGGCACAAATTGCAATGCCCATAATTGGCCAAGCTAGGGTAAGTTATAGCATCTCCACCAGAGAGCAGAAAGTTGAGCACTTTGAGGAGTCAGTGGCTACAATGGTGCATCTGATAAAGCAAGATAAAATCTCAAAGGATGAGCTCAAGGCATAGGTTGGAGCCTTAACAAATTACATACAGCAATGGTCTTTAGTAGATGACCTGCCTACTACATCCACAACCACACCTCAGCTGCTTTCCAATGAACAAATCGACAAGATGGAAAGAAGAAAGAACTTGGAGAAGACTACAGAGGACTGGCTCCGACAAGTCTCATACGTCAGAAGCATGGGAATTAGTCGGGCTGTGCGAACAGCCAACAAGTTCTTGGACCTAATGCAATCTCTAGAGAGCACAAAGAAGCTCTGCACTGATTTCCCTGCGACCTATGACTTGACCTTTCTAAGGATGAAGGCTATCCTTGAGTTTCCTGAAGCCACGTGGGAGAAGAAGGTTGCATTTAAGAAAGAAGATCACTGGCTGATGGATGTGTGGCACCGAGACTTTGACAACCGGAAGGAGAGGCTAGAACAAATCATGAGCAAGGTAGATTCGGACATTGAATGAATCAAAGAAATCTGGGTAGAATGTGCTTGATACCTTAAGATGATGATGGACTATGATATGCCCACTGTGCAAATAGATCCAGAAAAGATAAAACCCTACTTCTATGAGAAGATGAAGGACGGGATGGCTAGGGATATCACAACATAATTTCTGAGTTTTGCTGCCCGCACCTTCGATCAATCGGAGCTGTTTAGAGACCAAGGCTCAAAGTATGATGAGGATTGGAAAAGGCTGGAGGATAATGCAAAGGAATGGAGCTACCAGGTGCTGCGGTGTGAAATCATTGAAATAGACAAACTCCAGGCGGTCGTCTTTAGGTTTATAGAGTACACAGCTTCCAAGGGGTAGGAGGATAGCCTTGCCAAAGATGAAGAGCTTCCTGAAGAGTAGCTATAATGAAAGAAGCAATTGACTAAAGGATAAAAGAGCTATAGTGTCATCAGCAAAAGGACGAAATAGGGAAGAGACAAAATGTAGTTTTAAATTATGATATATTGGGGGGTTGGTGAAACCCTATTTTGTAATAAATCTTGGCCACACAATAAGGATTAATCTTGGCCATTCGTTGAATCTTTTGGACACTATAAATAGGGCTCTCCTCTCATTTGCAAAGGGAGTTGAGTTGTTTTAAAGACATGCTGCAGAAATTTATAAAGAAAAGGCATTGGCTTGGTGTATTTTCTTAGTTTCTCTCATGTTACTTGATTCAATCTCTAATGTTAGATGTTTGACTTGGGTTTTACTGCTGTTTTAGTTAACTATCTTCTTTCTTTGGATAGATTTTAGGAATGCTATTCTATGATTATGAAAATTCCTGGCATGTTGATGATTTCTTTGTCCATACTTTTTGTTGTTTGCTAATGGTAGATAGTTGTGCAAAGTTATCCTGGACCTGAATTCAAAGTTGCTCCAAAATATTTGTCTTTGATTCATGCATGTACATGGTGAATGAAGGACAAAGTATCTGCAGACCTTAGAAGATAGCACAATTTCCATGATACTGTGAAATCTCTGGTTAAGTGGGATATTGTTTTGAGAAATTGTCCATTGCAGGAACTCCATTGTCACTACTCATAGTTAGTTGCAGACTTAGCAACTTTTCCTCTTCCTTGCCTTCTTTTCTTTTTTTAATAACTGACCTATGCTAAGGTTCATTGCACATTATAAAGCCAAATTCAACAACAAAATAGAGTCCAAGACTGCTATTTGAACCTACAACCAATGCATAACAACTTTCCATCTCAAGAACTCCATTTCAAGATCCAACTTCCATGCTTTATAACCCATCCGTAAGACCGCCTTGTGATTCCAACAAATCACATCAAACAACTAAGATATTCCAAGCATTGTCATGACCTAACATCCAAGAAACCTTGGGATAGTGTTCTGCAATCTGATTGTGGAAGATTGTCTTTCAAGAGAGGTAGTGCACCTACGCACTGCTTGTGTTGAAAAGTGCATAAAAAACACATCAACACCTAGGCTATATTGTTTTAATTTTCGATAACGTGTTGTTTAGAAGCCTATATTGTTTTGAATTTTTCTTAAGTTTTTGTTGAAAAAAGAGTATATATATTCATGTATACATATATACACATACATACATACATACATACATACACACACACACACACACACACATATATATACTATACATATATATATATACACACATACATATACATACATATATATATATATATATATATATATATATATATATATATATATATATATATATATATATATATATATATATATATATATATATATATATATATATATCTAATGTGGGGTACACATATACACACATTGTTGATTGTTGTTGAATAGCTTTGAACATATTATTTCATTTATGATTTCCATATAGTGGTGATAGCTGAAAAGCAATGAAACAGTCCACATAAACACACAACAACAATGTAATGTAGAAACAAACAATATTGGTTACAACAGTGACCTGAATGGAAAAGCCCACCAAAAACACATGAATTCACAATAACAAACCAACAAAAAAACAAACAATATTACCTTCCATCCAACGTGACTACATGAAAACCATAAATGACACAATATATATATATATATATACATATATACATATTTATATATACATATATACATATTTATATATACATATATATATATATATAATATACATATATAGATATATATATATATGTCTGAAGTTAGATGCACATACAGGAGTATATTTTTGGATGGGTTTGTCTTTATTAATTTTTGAGAGTGTGCTACTGAGAAGGCTATTTTGTCTCAATTTTATATAAGCTTTTGTTGAGAAATGAGTATAATTTTACTTTGGTTTGTTACTGTGAATATTTGTGGGTTTCTCTTTATGGCTTCTATTTTGTGGCTATGTTTGGAATGGGATAAAATTGTTAACGTTATGTAGTTTTTTTTGGTTGTTGTTGTGTATCTTGGGCTATATTGTCTCACTCTCAAAAAGGTGATGTTGAGAAGTGTTTCAATTCTCATTAAGGTGCTATTGAGAAAAGACTATGCTAGCTTCAGTTATATTTTTGCATTGGTTTGTTATTGTGCATGTTTTTGTGCTTTGTGAAATCAATAATGCATTGATGTTATACAATCTATGTTTGATTCCATTATGCGTTGTTGATTATTGTTCTCTAGCTTAGGCTTTATTGTTTCAATTTTTGATAGGGTGTTGTTGAATGTCTAGATTCTTTAAATTTTTAATAAGGTTCCATTCAAAAAAGAGTATATTTGAATATTAATATAAATGTGTATATATATATATGTATATATATATATACATATATTTATATATATGTCAATTTTCTGTGGGTTTCTCTTTATGGCTTGCATTTTCTGGCTATGTTGGCAATGAAAAGAAATTTGTTGATGTTATGTAGTTTTTGTCAATTGTTGTTGTCTAGCTCAGCCTATATTGTCTCATTTTTTGATAAGGTTTTGTTCAAAAGGCTATATTGTTTTAATTTTCGATAAGGTGTTGATGAGAGAAGACAATATTGTTTGTTAAAAGAAATATCATTTTGTTAATGGTTGTGTTATGTGGCTATCATTCTACATGGATTATGTGGCCACAGTTTAGTGGCTTCCCCCATCTAGGTCACTGTTGAAACCAATGTTGTTTGATTTATGGCTTTCATTTTGTGGTTATGGATGGAATGGAATAAAATTGTTAATGTTGTACACTTTATGTTTTGTTACATTAGCTATTGTTGATTATTGTTCTCTCGCTTAGGCTATATTGTTTCATTTTTGATAAGGTGTTGTTGAAAAGGCTATATTGTTTCAATTTTCAATAAGATTATGTTCAGAAAGGACTATAGTTTTTGAGTGGGTTTATCAATATATATATACACACACACATATATATACATATATATACACATATACATATATATACATATGTATATACATATATATACACGTATATATAGATATATATTTTTGAAGTTAGATGCACATATATATGCATTATTGATTACACTCTATAGAAGAGTATATATCCATATTGCATTGATGTTAAATAGTCTATGTTTGATTCGATTATGCATTGTTGGTTATTGTTCTCTAGCTTAGGCTATAGTGTTTTATTTTTGATAAGGTACTACTAAAGAGGCTATATTATTTCAATTTTTGATAGGGTATTGTTGAAAGCCTAGATTCTTTCAATTTTTTATAAGGTTCCATTCAGAAAAGAGTATATTTTAATATTAATATATAAGCATATATATTTGTATATATAGATATATATTTGTATATATATGTGTGTGTGTGTGTGTGTGTATGTATATATGTATATATATATGTATATATATATATACATATATTTATATATATGTCAATTTTCTGTGGGTTTCTCTTTATGGCTTGCATTTTGTGGCTATGTTGGCAACAGAGAACAATAATCAACAATGCATAATGGAATCAAATATAGAATGTATAACATCAATGCATTGTTGATTGCACAAAGCACAAAAGAATGCATAGTAACAAACCAATGCAAAAATATAACTGAAGCTAGCATAGTCTTTTCTCAATAGCTTAGGCTATATTGTTTTATTTTTGATAAGGTACTGCTGAAGAGGCTATATTATTTAAATTTTTTATAGGGTGTTGTTGAACGCCTAGATTCTTTCAATTTTCAATAAGGTTCCATTTAGAAAAGAGTATATTATAATATTAATATTTTCGTATATATATATATGTCAATTTTTTGTGGGTTTCTCTTTATGGCTTGCATTTTTTGGCTATGTTGGCAATGGAAAAAAATCATTGACATTATGCACTTTTTGTCGATTGTTGTTGTCTAGCTTGACCTATATTGTATCATTTTTAAGAAAGTTTTGTTTAAAAGGCTATATTGTTTCAATTTTCGATAAGGTGTTGTTGAGAAAAGACAATATTGTTTGGTAAAAGAAATATTGTTTCATTTATGGTAGTGTTATGTGGCGACGGTTTAGTAGGTTCCCCCATTTGGGTCGCTATTGAAACCAATGTTGCTTGATTTATGGCTTCCACTTTGTGGTTATGGCTGGAACGAAATAAAATAGTTAATGTTATAAACTTTATGTTTGGTTACATTAGCTATTGTTGATTATTGTTTTCTGGCTTAGGCTATATTGTTTCATTTTTGATAAGGTGTTGTTAAAAATGCTATATTGTTTAAATTTTTGATAAGGTTCTATTAAAAAAGGAGTATATTTTAGGATGGGTTTGTCTATATATATATACACACACACACATTTATATATATATATATATATATATATATATATTTATATATTTATGAAGTTAGATGCACATATATACACATTATTGATTGTACTCTACAAAAGAGTATATATCCATATCGTGTTCATGCTATACATTCTATGTTTGATTCCATTATGCATTGTTGATTATTGTTCTCTAGCATAGGCTATATTGTTTTGTTTCTGATAAGGTACCGCTGAAGAGGCTATATTATTTCAATTTTTGACAGGGTGTTGTTGAATGCCTACATTCTTTCAATTTTTGATAAGGTTCCATTCATAAAAGAGTATATACACACAATTATGTGTATATATATACTCATACTTTATAATTAACATGACAAAATTAATAATATACTCACTGTATATTTCATAAACATATACACATGTCTATATATACATATATATTAAATTATATATATATATATACATATATATAGATAGATATATACATGTGAGTGTGCTTTTGAAATCTGCAAACACTAACTTCAAACAAGGGTTAGTATCTACAAATCCCTCAAGAACACTCCTATGAAATACCTTGCAAAATGCTTAAAAAAATGCAACAAAGGATGAAAGAAAGCTACAAGCATTATGAAAGCAACCACAAGTTACCTATTCCATAGTGGATTGGTGTCACATGTGATAGTGACCCTTTCCCAACCCTTGCTAAGAATCCAAAATGATGAGATGCAAATGGAGATGATGAGCAAGATGAGTTCTCAAATCAAGAGAGTAACCTTGCAAAAAAGTTGTGGATGGATGAATAAGGATGAAGGCCTTCTTTTATAGATTTTCTTGATGAGAGATTGGCCAAGATGGTGAATGTGGGACTAAAGATCCACCAATGAGAAGATGACACTTGTCAAGTAGTGATAGGCCAATGGTTGTGCAAGATTTGGGAAGAGTGCCCATGAGAGGGATAATTTGAATTCAAATTTTGCAATAAATTTAGAGAGGGGGACAAGAAAAAGGGCAATAAATGCCATGTTGGAGGGACAAATCAACTTGTCATGTTGAGTGAAAATGAGGGTTTTTAATAAATCAATAAATTGATTTATTTGTGCAAGTGGAGATATCTAGAGAATGCAAGTGGGTAAGATTAGTATTTAATCATGGTTAATTATCTAGGATGATTAGGATGTTTTGACCTTTTTGAGATAAATATTTGATTTATTTAAATCAGAAAGGATGGAAATGCATTATGATGGATGTTTGATTTATTTGATTAAAAAGGTTGATGATAATGTTTATTTGATTTTAAATAAATGACCTTAGGAGATTAATGAGATTACCCAATGAATGGATGAAGGTGAACCTGATTAACTGAATGAGTGGATGCATGTGAAGCCTAATTTACTTGATGAATGCATAATGCTAATTTTGCATGTCTACATTTTTCCCCTCTTTGAAGCAATGTACTTGTTGCGTTGGTTCAAAGAATAAACTTTCTACGATCGAAATTTAAATTTTTCTTAACTTTTTGAATGCCCCAACAGAAAGTACACTGGTACATTGCCCCCTTGAGAGATTGAGCGAAAAGATTCAATTTGAGGGTCAATCTCGCGATAAAGAGGTTCAAAATGGATGGTTATGGATGATGATGCAAATGAGATGGTTTTAAGATGCTTAGAATAACAAATATATATTATCCTAAACAACTTAAATGATTATATGATGTGATATGGATGAGATGGATGATGTGATATGCTATGACTATGCAATGGATGATTTATGGGATGCTTAGACCAACATATCTATATTATGATGATGATATGTTGTATGAGATGATATGCAGAATACTAATGGTTTGTAGATGCATGATGGATGCATTGGTGGATGCATGATGGATTTATTGGTGATGATGATTAACTATTCATGCTGTGATGTTAGTGCGGAAGACATTAGATGATGACAAGAGGGTCCAACAAGCCAACATTATGAGAGATGATGATGAGAAATGATGATGAGAAATGAATGATTTTCTTATCAAGGATTGGGATTTTAAAAGGGTCACTTACTTTATGTTTGATAACACACGTAGGTATGATGCATCAAGGTATAAAGGACCAGGATGGCGTTGTACTTAGTGTGATGGAATTTGACTCAAAAAATAGATAGGAGTATTCTTGTTCACACCTGACATACGAAAACCTTGCTAGGATGCACTTTAGAAGTTTTAAACACCTCAGACCAAAACATGGAAAGGTATAACTAATCAATGCAATAGTCAACAAGCTGTTCAAAACATCCTCCATTCATATCTAACAAAGCAAGTATTCGCCAAGTTATTTTACAAGAACGTCCAACAAGCATAGCAGACAAAAGGATAATGATCATTGCCCCATTCCTATCTCTCTAAATCCTTCATTTGGATATCATCGAGAGGCCCATGGACTGAGCGCAATAAGATAAGTCAAAAGAAAAAGATAAAGCACACAAACAAGTTGATGTTCTTCAATACCGCTAACCATAAGGGAATGTGTTTTTAAAGATAAGGACCAAAACTATTGCCAAAAGATAATGCCCATTGTAGGAAGAATACATCCTAGGACATGTTAGTGGATGGCGACATGTAATTTCGTTTATCCAAAGTGCTATTTCTGATAAATAATGCCCCATGTAGGAAGGATTCATCCTAGGACATGCTGTTATCAGGTGATTGATATGGGACTATTTGGATGATGGACTATCAACACAAAGACTTGACCAAATTGTTTTTGTATTATCTTAGACTTGAGGCTTAACATTTGGAGTTTTCACTTTTAATCTGCTAGACTTGTTTCTAACTGTTTCACCAAAGATTGAGGGTAACTATCAGTTTATTATGAGCGATGTTTATTGCGGGTGCAAGCGAGATGAGGTGGATGGATTTTTTTAAATATTTGGATGTTTTTTGACATTTTTGAAATGTTTTGAGGCTGTTTTTTGGTGTTTTTCGAGGTTTTACAAATGTTTTGATTTTTGATTTTTCAAATGTTTTTGGGGATTTTCTGAGATTTTGATCGAGAGACTAACCTAAAGAGCTATCCTAGGGGTCTTGGGGGCTGATCTACAGATTAGCCTTGCCTATGTTATAAACGCAAAGACCATGTAGTTTGACTGACAACTTGACCAATTTACATATGAAGATATACATGATGCAATGTCAGTTTATTATGACGGACTCCTATAGGACTTACCTAAATGTCTCGGGGGATGATCAAAGATCAATCATGCCTACGTTCAAGGTCAGAATGATGTAGTTCGACAAGACGACCCCATTTTTAGTTTTTTTTAATAACTTTTTGACTTGTTTGTGGATTTTCTAACTTTCTGATGTTTTTGGATATTTTTAATTTTCTGATGTTTTTGGATTTTCTAGTTTTTGAGAACTTTAAGACCATACATGAATCTGATCTGATGAGAACATGCTCCCAGCATGATGTAATAGACTACTCTGATAAAGGCAGGACAAGTTGAGCTTGAGGATGGGCCGAGTAGTACCAGGAAAGATCATGATACGAACACAGGACCAAGCTATGGTGCGGAAGCGAGTGGATGTGTGATGGATGAAGACATGAATGTGATGAATGATGGAAGTGAAATGGAGGGATGATGTCGAATAAGCCATAAAGATCCTGGTGGATGGAAAGTGCTTATTTACACAAGGTGCCTGTTTGCCAGGTTTTCACCAAGGTACTTTCCCAAAGTGCCAGCAAAGTGGTTTTCACTAGAGGACGATTTTTTTGATCCCTTTTCTGATTTTTTATATTTTTTTCTTTTTTGATTTTTTTGTTGTTACCAAGACGCCTGTTTGCCAGGTTTTCACCAAAGTAACCATTTTTTCAGGACTTTTTTTTTTTTTTTTTGGATTTTTAGTTTTATACTTGAATTAGGCATAAAACTTTTTGAGATGGGAGCTATTCATGGGCTCCTACAGAGGTTCCCTTTTGGGTGTTGATAGTTGATATGCCCCTGATTTATAGCTTGCTGTTATGATGAAAGGCCCTAACCAATTGGGTTTGAACTTGCCTTTTCCTGCTAGGATTTGGGACATTCTTTTGATTTTCTTTTAAGACCAATTCTCTGACTTGGAAAGTCCTGGTTTTGATCTTCCTATTATAGCTTTGTTTGAGTCTATTTTGATAGACTTGTAGATGATTCAAAGAATCTATGCATCTCTCATCTATTAACTCCAACTCGTTTAATCTTGATACCCGATAGTCCTCATCAGTGATGAGATTTTGCAATGATATTCTAAGGGATGGGAGCTCAATCTCAATTGGGAGTATAGCCTCTGATCCATAGACCAAGGAGAATGGGGTGGCGCCCGTGGGTGTGTAGATGCTGGTTCAATAAGCCCAGAGGGAAGGATTAAGCTACAAGGGAGGGATGATGTTTTCTTGAATATTTTGAGGATGGTTTTGTTTGTGGCTTCTGCTTGGCCATTGCCTTGGGGATAGTACGGAGTGGAGAAGCAATGCTGGATTTTGAATTTCTCACACAAGTCGCGAACCTCCTGGTTCTTGAATGGTGTCCCATTATCTGAGATAATGGCTTGTGGAACATCGTAACGACAAATGAGATAGTTCAGGATGAATTTTGAGATTTGCTTCCCAGTGATATATGTCATGGGTATGGCTTCCACCCACTTTGTGAAGTACTTAGTTGTAGTTATGATGAATTTATGGACATTGGATGAGGTGGGTGAGATTTTCCCAATGAGATCGAGTTACCACTGCGAAAAGGGCCATGGTTTGATAATCGGGTAAAGCTCTTGAGCTAGAGCATGGATGAGGTCCCCATGCTACTAACATTGTAAACACCTTTTTGCATGATCATGTGCTTCTCGTTCCATTATGGGCCAATAGTACCCTAGCCTCAGCAGTTTCTTGGCTATGGTTATTCTGCTCGAGTGTGAGCCACATATACCATTATGAACCTCGGTTAGAGCGGTTAATGCCTCCTCAGCATTTAGACAGCACAGTAAAGTATCCTCTATACTTCTACGGTATAAGGTATCACCTAGGATGACAAATCTGGATGCCTTTTTGATAAAGGTTCATTTTAGGCTCGATGGTAGGTTAGTGGGTATGACTCATATGCAAAGATATGTGTACATATCCTGATACCAAGGATCGCCAGGACCAATGATTTGACACACATATTCTGATTCTGGTACCTCAAACGTGGGAACGAGAAGCTGCTTGATTAGAAATTCGTATTTCGGCACATTGTGAGGAATGTCTACTAGAGACCCAATTGTAGCCATGGTGTCAGCGGCTCTGTTGTTGGTTCTTGGAATCTGCTCAAATGTTATGTCGATGAAAGATTTCTTTAGAGTCTCCACCAATTTTTTGTATGGGGTTAGCTTGTCATCCTTTGTTTGATATTCATTATTGACCTGATTTATGATCAACTAAGAGTCTCCATAGACCTTGAGAGCTATGATATTCCATTGCACTGCTATCTTGAGACCTATAGTCAAAGCCTCATATTTTGCTATGTTGCTAGTGCAAGGAAATGTTAGTTTGTATGATCTTGGTATGCAGTCCCCCTGTGGGGTGATGAAGAAGACACTAGCTCCTGATCCATGTTGTGTATATGACCCGTCGAAGTATAGTTTCTAGTGATCAATAATGTTGAGGTTAAAAATAGACTCATCTAGAAACTCTGAGACAAGGGGATTCTCAGAATACATAGGTGCTTCTGCTAATTGGTCTACAATAATCTAACCCTTGATGGCTTTTCTTTCAACATACTCAATGTCATATTATGATAATATCATGACCCATTTTGCCATTCTGGGAGTTAACATTTCCTTTGATAAGAGATATTTAAGGGGGTCAATTTTGGCAATAAGCTTGATCTTGTGTGCCAACATGTAGTGCCTGAATATTTGGGATGCAAACACTACTATGAGGCATGCTTTCTCAATGAATGAGTAATTTAGCTCATGACCCACCATTGTCCTACTGATATAGTAGATGGCCCTCTCCATTTCGTTTTCATCATGCTAAGCTAGGAGAGCTCCAAGGGTTGTTGTTGTTGCTGATACATATAAGATCAATGGCTTCTTGGGGATGGGTGGCATTAATACTAGCGGTGTCAATAGATATTCCTCTATTTTTTTGAATGCCTCTTCGCATTTTGTATCCCATTTGTATGATACCCCTTTATGGAGTAGGTGGGAAAATGGGTTCTGCTTGTCTGCCAATTGTGCTATGAATCTTCTAATGGATTGGAGCCTACCTTGGAGGCCTCTTAGTTGTTTTAAGTTCCTTGGTGCTTCCATCTCAAGGATTGCTTTTACTTTTCTAGGATCCACCTTGATACCCCTCATGGAGACTATGTATCCGAGCAGTTTACCTGATTGTACACCGAAGACATACTTCTTGGGATTTAGTCTAACTTTGTATTCCTCCAATCTGTCAAAGATAGCACTTAAGGTTGCTATATGATCTTTTCTTTTTTTTGATTTAACTAGGATGTCATCAACATAGTCTTCAACTGTTTTGTGAATCATATCATGAAATATCAGCGTCATGGCCCTTTGATAGGTTGCTCCTGCATTCTTTAGGGCGAATGGCATCATGTTCCAACAATAGGTCCCCCACGGACAAGTAAAAGTTGTCTTGTGTTGATCTTCTTTTGCTATCATAATCTGGTTGTATCCTAAAAATCCATCCATTAGTGATAGCATCTCATGCCTTGCTGTCATGTCCACTATCATATCAATATTGGGAAGTGGAAAGTCATCCTTGGGACATACTTTGTTCAAATTTCTAAAATCTGTACAAATTATGATAGCTCCATCACGTTTTGAAACAGGTACCAAGTTGGATACCCATTCTAGATAATCAATTGGTCAGATGAATCCAGCATCTAATAGCTTTTTGAGCTCCATTTTGACTAACAAAGCAATTTGAGGATGCATTTTTTGAACCTTTTGTCTAAAAGGTTTTGCATCTGGATACACTGCTAGGTGGTGGACCACAGTATTTGGATCAAGTTCTGGCATATCAGCATAACTCCATGCAAAGTTTATTTTTCTTTCCCTTAGGAATGCTGCTAGGAGTTCTTGCTCTTCTAATAATAGTGATTCCACATAGAATGTGATATGCGGGTCTCCTTCGTTCCTAGGTTTACTGGGTTGCATTTTTCGGATAAGACTACTGACTTCTCTTAATGAATAGCTCTTAGGGGAAGATTGAATCCTTCATCCTCAAGGTGCCTCATAGAGGTTTCAACCTTTGGATATGTCCTTTCTTTTTACTATTTTCTTGTTAGAGAGTGCCACAGTGTGGTTTTCACTCAAGGACTTCGATATGATTCTTAGTTTCTCACTTTTGCGACTAAAGGATTCAATTGTTTCCCCATAATAGGTGTGTGTGTCCAACTCCATTATGAATCCTACCTTGTGATCTCCATCTAGAATGCAATCCCTCAACCCCATAATTTCTGAGAGTGCCTCATCATTTTCGAATGTATCGAGAACTAGTGGTTCCCATTGGTCATAGTCGATCAGTTGGGGGTAGACTAAGCGGATCTCATGATTTTGACTATCTAGTTCAAAGGATATGGTACTAATCATACACAAGGTGGTATCTTCGAATAGCCTCAGTAGGTTGGATAAGGTATCTTCGTCATCGCTACTAATGTAATGCTCGGTTATAAAATTATGTGTGTCCCTACCTATGACTATTAGTGAGTGTACTTATACTAGTACTGGCTGAGGAGAAACATTAGCGGCTCTAACCAGAGGAATTTGGCCACGCATGGTTATTCTCAGAGTGGCACATCCAAGACCAAGATTTGTTATGGGTCACGTCTCTGGCATGATAGGTATTATGAGCCCATTGTCATTTTGTCCCAATCTCTAGTTTCTGTTGTAACCCATTGCAAACATCATTTGTAGGCCCCTGCTTCTTTCATCCATTGGTAATTCAGGTGTCGGTCTTTCATCTCGATACAAAATGTTTGATGGATCTACTTTAATTACCTCATGGCCAAGGTCTCCCCATCTTGGGAATTCAGGATAATTTTGAGGATAGGTTTGTGATGTGGGAGCTTGATTTTCTTGTGGGTGTCCTCATGATCTTGGAGATTGTGGTAACTCTCCTATCACAAAAGAATTGTTAGGGAGCCTATAACTTCCACAACCATCCTCTTGGATGATGAGCTTGATATCAAATATGGTGGGAATGGTAGGTGTCTCTGTCACAGAAGTGGATGTGAGAGTGGCAGGATCGATGTATGATGTGGATGGGCCCTCATCATTTTTTGGCACTTGGTGGATTTTGTAATATTTGGCTTCAAGGTTCTTGCAGTATGAAAACGGCTCAGGATCTCCATGGATGGTAACCTCTTCTCCATTATGTGTGAATTTTACACATTGGTGGAAGGTTGATGCTACAGCTTTCATCGCATGAATCCATGGGCATCCCAAGAGGATATTGTATGGCAATTCGAGGTCCAAGACCTGACATGTGGTTTCCATGAGTGTTGGCCCTACTTGGATAGGGAGCTTAATTGTGCCCTGAGACACTCTTTCTTGGTCATCGTATGCTCTTATTGTGATTCCCTTTCCTTTGTCGATGGAATCTTCTAATATTTTCAACTGCTTGATGAGGCTAAGAGAACAGATGTTCAAACCTGCACCTCCATCCACCAAGGCCCTTTCAATTTTTCTCTTGTGCACAATGACCTCCAAGTGAAGTGCGCAATTGTGAGATGGTTGGGTGGGAAAATCTTGGTCAAAAAATGTAAGGAGATTAGGTGTTATGATGTTTCCGATCATAGCTTGGAATTGTTCCACATCGAGGTCTGCGGGGACAGTGGATGAGGCTAATGCTTCCTCAAAGATCTTTTTATGCGCTGATGAGATTTTTAACAACTCCATGATGGAGATGTGTGCTGGTGTTCTTTTGAGTTGGTCTACAACATTGTAGCTATATGGAATGACTCTTTATGTAGGGACTCTATTTGGTTGGGATGATACCGCAATGGTGACTTTGCCGCCTCTTGTGGTGACTCCACAATCTTCGACATGGGCGTCCTTGATGGTGATGACCATGTAGTCTTCATTTAGGGAGGCAACAACTATTTCGTATACATGATTTACATTCCCCTTTCCTTTATCCTTGTTATTCCCTTTGTTGCCATGATTTAGCATCAGATTCGTGTAGATTTTAAGATCCTGATTCCTAGTAGGTGTTTCCACATTTATGATGCTTTTGTCGATGAGATCTTGGATGATGTTTTTGAGTCTCATACAATTGTTTGTGGTGTGGCCTTTGATTTTATGGAACTCGCATAGTTTATTTTCATTGTACCAAGGAGGTTTGACATCAGGTTCTTGATAATTCTCAAATGTAGGAGCTTGGATGAGTTTTTCGTTGATTAGCTTTTTCATGACATCCTCAAGTGGTTCCCCCAAAGTAGTGTATTTTCATTTTGGGTATGTTTTTCATTGAGGTGGTCCTCTTTGGTCATTGAGGTTATTGATTGTGGAATTATTGTTGGGTTCATGTGTTGTGTGATGAGTGTTTTGATGTGGTTTTTGGATTTGTTGTGTAGGTGTGGTTTGACGCGGACCACTAATGACCACCTTGGCATCGACAATGCCATCATTAGTGATGTTCTTGTTTCTCACCCATGTACGAGGTTTATCATTGTAATTAGATGATGGGCGGTTGTTTTTTGGTTTGTGATATGATGTTGGTTTAGTGAGTTGAGTCGCAAGGGCTCTTTCAATGCTGAGCGCCTTGGAGATCAATTGTTCATATGTAGTGATACCCTGAACTTTGAGATGGAATGATAGGTGACTTTCAAGGTTGGCTATGATTGTGTAGACTTGTTGTTCTTCTGGCATGGTCCATTTGCTCTAATTGGCCTTGGATCACCATCATTGAAGGAATGAAGTGAAAGATTCATTCTTTCCTTGTTTCAGAGCGTATAGTTCTTCGAGACTAACACCCATTGCAATGTTACATGCATAATTCTTAATGAATGCATCTCTAATTTCTTTGAATGTCCTAATTCCTGAAGGTAAGCGAGAGAACCATTCTATAGCATTATCTACTAAGCTCCTAGGGAATAGCCACATCAGATAAGTATCATCATATGTGACCTCCATACAATGAACCTAGAATTCCCTGATGTGATCTTCAGGGTTTCCCATCCCTCGATACTTGTCAAATTTGGGGATTTCAAATCCCTGAGGGAGTGGTTTCATGTCTAGGCTCCTATCAAATGGATAGGGACACAAGTTGCTTTGTATTTTGGTTGTCCTCCCCAATTGAAGGTCAAGCACTTGTTACGAGAGCAACCTGAGTTGTGTCGTCACATCATTCTAGGGATCAGGGGGTGGGATGAATGTGTTTTGAGGTGTTGCAATCATTGTTTGGATGGATGGGTTGGTTGGTGCATTGTTCAATGGTATTAGTATGTTGTGGCAGGTGAAGTAGGCTTCTACTTGCTTTTGGATGAACAATTCTTGTTGTTGCTCTTATTGTTGTTGCACTAGGATTTGTGCATGTTGTTGCGCTTGTTGTTGTTCCAACAATGCTTGTTGTTGTGCTTGCTGTTGTGCTTGCTGTTGGGCTGCCAATTTTTCTGCTTCTTGCTGCTCTTGGTATTGCTTTAGTGCTTGCTGATATGCTTCCATTTGCACTGCTTGTGCAAGAATTTGTGCTTGAGCTTGCGCTTGTTGTGCTTGAGCTTGTACTTGTACTTGCACTTGCACTGCTTGTTGTTGTAATAAAAGTTGTGCTTGAGTGACCCTTTGTGCTTGTAATGCTTGTGCGGCTTGGGAAGCTTGTTTTTGTTGCTGTTGCAATAAAGCTTGGGCTTGTTGTGCTTGTTGTGCTTGTAATGCAGCTTGTACAGCTTTGGTAGCTTGCATAGCTTGAGCGACTTGTTGCACGACTTTTTGTTTCTGCACTTGTTGGTATCCTCTTTGGAAAGTGGCTTGTAATGCTACGTCGAATTGGTTTGATGGGGTGAATGTTGGTGGTGATGGGGATGGTGGTGGATTTGGAATGGTGTTCATGGTGAGTGATAATGTTGTGTTGATTATTTGGTTGGTGGATGGTGTTGTCGTGTTGATTACGTGATTGGTGGATAGTGTTCTTGATGTGGTAAGTGGCATTGTTGATGTGATTGACCCTTGAGAGACCATGCTTTGTAATGTTGTGGGGGTGTTTTGATGTTGCCATTGCTTGTGTGTTTGTCGTTTGTTATTGTGATGTGAACAATAAGTTTTGAGCATTTGGAAAAATGTTTTGATTGATGGTTGGGATGTTGGTTTGATTGATACTCGGTAGAGGAGGAATCCCTAAACCAAGGAGTGGTGTAGATGACAATGGTGATCGTGGGAGAGGTGGAAATGTAAGGGGGGTGAATCCTTGTGAGAGTGTTGTGGTGTTGAAAATGCCCCCTGGTCCGAACATGTCTCCCTCCTCTTGTGAATTTGTGAGGGGGATTTGAGGTGCTCCGTGAAAAGATGTTGATGATGGGTCATAATGTAGAGTGAGAGGAACATTTTTTTGTAATGGATTATGGGGGATGTTTTGTTCCAATGTGGTGTTTACATCCAAGTTTTGATTATTAACAAGGGGATGTGATTGAAGATCATTGAGAAATGTGTTTCCCTTGTTAACGTTGGGTTGAGTTGGAGCAAATGATGTTGTGATTTGTGGGAAATTTTCCGTGACGTTTTGAGATGGTGGTGTAGATGAAATGGGGATGGTGGATGAGATTGGTGGAAAAGATGTCTCTACTATAGTGATCACATCCAAATCCGAAGGCAACTTGGCCCCTTGTTTTGCTAGTTCAAGCATGTACAATGAAGGGTTACGTCTCATCACGACGTTGATGATTCTATGGTTGTCTGGATTTTGGAGCATTTCAGCTATTTCTTCATGAGACATTCCAAAGGTAAGATCCTCCCCTTGGGTTTCCTCTTGTGGGTTTTGCGATGATGTTGGAAGGCTAATTGAGAGATTTCCATCCCCAAAGGGATTCATTTCAGGAGTGGTTTGGCTAAGATCACTTGAAGCGGGTGTTTATTTGTTGGCTTCCATACTCTTCTTATATTGAGATCTAGTTAGAACCATAAAATGGGGATCAATCTTCAAGAATATGGGAGATGAATCCCTTGATTCTTTGGATTAATCTCTATTTTATGTCCCAAAGTGAAAGTTTTAGGATGCTTTTTGGGGATCAAAGGTGATGATATGATGATGAATGATATGAATGTTTTGGCTTTTGATAAGTCTTGAATGAGACACTAGGCTTTAGGACTTGAATTTGATTGGATTTCGGATTTGGGATTTTGTCCTTGACTTTGATTTTGATTTTGTTTTGGATTTTGAAAAAAAGGACCCTAAGATGTTTGATAATGATCTAAGGGATAGTTTTGTTCAAAGGATGATGATTTTGGATATGTGTGAGGAGAAGGATGCATTTACCCACACCTATCCAAATAAAATGATAGTTTCACTAAGTATATGAAGAAGAATTCATCCACATACACTAAGTTAGACAAGATGATTTTGATAACTTTGACTAAGTATATGCAAAAGGATTCATCTACACATGCATAACCAAAGGTGTTTTGATAAATGTTTTCAAGCACTTGGTCACAATGTTTTTGGATGAGGGTGCTATCATAATAGTTGTTTACAATTCGTGAGAGGAACAAATTTTAGCTGAAATCACATATTTTTAGAAAATATAATGATCTACGCCTTAAAAAATTCTATTTTAAGGATTCCAATTGAAGAGGGTTTGATCAAATCACCTTAGATCAAACCCCTTGGATAGAACCTTGCTAGTTTTAAACCATACCTATAAATGCCTCTCCTTTACACCTATCAAAATGATGATAAAAAATCACTTTTGATTTAGATTTTGGGGAATCAAATGATTTCATGTAAAATTTATTTGAAATGATTATGGTATTACTCAGAACAAACTATCCAATGAATATAATTTTAATATGTTTTGGTTTTGTTATGTATTTGTTTTTTAAGTTTTATTAAACATAGGTTTTTCATCAAAAATGAATTTCTTTGTTCTTTACATGTGGAAAAATAGAAGATTATCAAAAAAAAAAATTGAAAAATATGAGTGCACCAGATATTGAAGTCCTTGATCCAACAAAAAAATTAAATTAAATTTTGACATATACAAAAAAGTTACGCATTATACGGTTGTTTGAATTATAATTTGTTTGACTTTGAAACTTGATTAAGGAAACAATATTCAATTAAAACTATCTAACCAAGTGGAAGCACTAGATATTAGAGTTACAAATCTAAATTTGAAAGAATTAGAATTTTATCCTTCATGGAAAAAAAGTTATGCGTTATACGGTGTGCGTCACTTTTTAAAAATGTTGTTTTCTGAAAAAAAATCTATTTTTGTTGGAAGTAGAAAAAGAAGTGCAATTTGATTCCAAAGAAATTGAAAAAAAAAAAATTTAGAATCTACAGACAAAATCTGATGAGACTCTAGTTTGCACTATCTTCAAATTCCTCACAGTTTAGCCGCTATAGGTGCCCGAATGTGAAGATTTAGTTAAAAATAATAATTTCAGTGTCCAGTTTGGCCAAAAATTGTAAACCACTATTATGGGATCACCCATGATTTTGATTTTTTTGCCACAAAGCCTAGTATCAAGGATAATTTCAAGATTTTCTGAAAGATGATTTGTGAGATGGATTTTATGTTTTGAAAGATGGATGAAAGAGGTTTGATTTGTTTTGATCCTTAGGCGAACCTAAAAAGACACTTTGTTTTCCTAGACCTAGGTATTGAAGAGCATACAAATGCTTCCTAAAGACCTTTGTAACCAAGAAATGATTTCATTTGAACATTCATTTTTGGATTTCCAATGATTTTTGCCTTGGGATTTGTGGTGTCCTCAACACATATGAAAGTTCATTTTGTTTTAGCTTTGGTTAATGTCTTTATTTTACCAAAAACACTCTCTTTGATTAAAGTTTCAAACTAAGATGTCCAATGCCTTAATTTCTTCAAACCCAACAAGATATGCTATGTGGAAATTTAATGAACTTAAGACAAGGGTTTTCCTATTGTTTACTCAAGGAGATGAATTGAGATGCAACCCAACGTTTAGAAACCTCTAAGGACATGAGTCCCAAGGGAAAGCAATAACATATGGATTGAGTTAGTGATATTTATCTCCAAGAGGGTTTGAAATTTGGATGATGTTAAATATATATATTTTTTAATTTGTTTTCAATCAAGCAATGTATTTTCAAACTGACTCACAAGCAATGCAACATCCTAGCTTAATGGGTACGTTTTTCTTGGTGGGCTTGCCTCATGCCCTTTGTAGAAGAGATGATTTTACATGCAACCAAGGATAAAATATAAAGGTATGTTAAGAAAGAAGTCTTAACCTCTATATTTCAACCAAGATCGGACATGACAAGTAACTTCTTGGAATCTAAGTTCCAATGCACCACTTTGATAAACTCGCTCAATGGATCAATAAGCCACTACAAAACAAGAGTTCTAGTTCAGAATTTCCATTCGTAGGAGTTGACCCAATGTGGCAAGAGTCCCCTTTCAGATCCATCTTGTCAGAGTCAACCACATGATATTAGCGTTTCTTCCAATATCCACATTTATATCCCGGTTGGAAATACCCCTGGGTTCAGAGTGTTACCGGTTGAGCCATTCCCTTGGGTGAGTAATTTTTCCCCAAGGCGGGCCCTCTAAGATAGACAAAAGCAAGCAAAGACACAATCCGTAACTCGATCAATCTTTGATGGCACAAAGAAAGAGAATATATGCGAAAATGCCCCTACTCACACTCGCACACGATATTGTTAAATTTTAAGCCCAAATCGAAGTGTGGAGGTGATCACTTTATCTTACACCAAAATCACCAAAAAGGCCTTTTGATTCTAAAGATCTCTTGGAAGCGCGAGAGAAGTGCATACATCCTTTTCAATGACTTTAGTTTAAGCAAGTAACCACAAAACAAAGAAAACACACATTCATTTCATCCTTCCAAAGCAATTGTGAGTTTGTTTTAAGCACCAAGATGAAGTGTGAGTTTTGATTGTTCAATTTGTTAATCCCAAACAAAATCTAGTAAGTTTTTGATCCTAAAGTTTGTTTTAGCCTTTGCAAAAAACCAAGTGTTCTTTTTACATCCAAATGAAAATTAGTGTCCTAAATGAAAAGATAAACAACTTCGTGAAGAAGTGTTAAACAAACACTTAAAGTGTTTAAAAACACTTTGGTTTTTTTCAAAATATCTTCCTCATTTTGTTTTCCTTTGCTAGCCTCCTTCTTGCTTTCCTTCATTTGTACCTTGTACCTTGTGCCTCCTTTGTTTTCATGTTGTACCTATTAAACAAAAAGAAACTCAAGTAAGGATCAAAATATTGAGTTCCCTTAGATTATTAATTTCAAACAATAATATTATCCTAAATGAAATGACAAAAAATTGGATGATAGAAAAGGGATGTTTTGTAAGTAAATCATGCTTTGACTTGATTTTATTGAAAACATCACTCTTGCTAGGCCCCACTCTTTGTTAATGATTAAAATCTCTTGTCAATGATATTCATAAAACAATTTTCTAAAAAAAGAGCTTTTGCTAAATATCCATAAAACAATTTTTTCTAGAAAAAGAGCCTTTGCTAAATAAGTTGTAAGCAAATACAAAATTATTACTATGGTAAACTAGTTAGCTATAACATTATTTTCTTGTGTTATCAAAGAAAACAAGTTTTGTTTTTCTTTCATTTTTATTTTTATTTTTCATTTTCATCATTCGTCGTAAGCATGCATTCTACTCTGTCAGCAAGTATAACACAAATAATAAACTGAAACATTTAGACTCCTTCTTGCACAAGATGTTACATAGGAGCATTTGGGAAAACAACAAAAGAAAAAGAAACCAAGGCTCGAGAACTTCAGACACAAGTTATCCAAATGTTCGCTAGTTTTGGGAATAAATCGATTGAATGAACCATTTTATATCTAAATTCCATCTCATCCATTAATGTTGATTCCTGGTTTTGTTGAGTTGCTTTTGATAAAACTAAATGGACTTAATCTTGCAACGCTTTTCCTCATAGTCTAGTGGGCGTGGGACAAAGCTATGATACCAGTGTAGTAATCATCTGCAAAAAAAGAATTCAGCCACAACAACCTATTTTCAAAGTAAACTCAGCAGATTAATAACACATATCAAAATATTCTTTTCAAGAAAATGTGCGCGTCATTTACTCTCTACAGTGAACATTAAATTTGATCTTGATTGGTAGATTTCCAATGCCTGACAGGACGGCTAAGCATGTTAACGAGCTACACAGAATGTGGATTGAGCTCGGGGGTGTAAATCATGTCGACAACCATGATGTGAACATATCCTACCACTATGCATTTATTAAACCTTCCCTCCATTGTTATCCATTTCAAATGCGTGGTAAACATTTATTTTATAGAAAATCATGCCTATGTCTTTCCAGAGAAAAAAAATCTTTGATATATTTCATCCAGGCATAAAGTCAAACACATCAGCAAGGTATAAATGACTGGTACGAACTTTTTATAGACAAATTTCTTAAGAAAAATGCATTGTAATGACATGAAAGGTGCAGACCAAGGAATAATTATGGCGATCTATCAACTAATGGAAACAGATTTTAAGCAGTTTGTGTCACACAACCAACGAAATTGTCAGTGAACAAATGATTCTACACTCTACAAAAAAAAACTTTAGTTAATGCCCTTGTTTGGTAGGTATAAAATGCGTGCCTAAAAGTCATCTTCAAAAGCATTTTTTTTTTTAAAAGCACGTGTAAATCCCAAACTCTTAGCATCGGCCTGCAACAGTTAATCAGATGCTATCCTATGAACTGTATTGATTGCAGGATATTCACAGAGTTTACTGGTATGAGGAACTGTCAAGCAGATGCTATTAGCAAGTATGAAGTGGATATCTACAACCTTTTCTAGCTATTAGCAAGTATGAACCCTCAATTTAAGCATTGTTGATAACATTTTCAAACACACTATTGATGGCTAGACAATATACGATGCAGTGGGTTGAAGATAGGACCCCTTTCCTATAGTGTTAAACAAAATGTTGAATCATTTTATTTTATTTTTATTCTTGATCACAGAATGTCAAATAAATGCCAACCGTCTAATTGTAATAGCTATGTGTGCACACCAATACCAAAATAGTGATAAGATAGAAAGCATGTACAAAGTGAATGGCTTAAAATTACTACCTACATGAGTTTAAGAAGTGAAAGAGGTTAGTAACAAGAACTTCGTCAGATAAAGAAAACTTTTGATAATCATAAAAAAAAAGATTCACCATGCTTTTTAAATCTACCCTAACAGATACAAGCACAGTATGTGTGTGAAGAAAAAGAAAAATGCGTAGATCCTGGACTCGAAAATGCACATTTTTCTTTCTTTAGAATGACCCACAATAAATTATTGTAATGTTAATACTCCAATAACTACTGCAAACAAAAATATTTTTATAGAAACAAGCCCTCCTTCTAGCACCAAACTGTGAGTGTGCTTTTGAAATCTGCAAACACTAACTTCAAACAAGGGTTAGTTCCTACAAATCCCTCAAGAACACTCCTATGAAATACCTTGCAAAATGCTTTAAAAAATGCAACAAAGGATGAAAGAAAGCTACAAGCATTATGAAAGCAACCACAAGTTACCTATTCCATAGTGGATTGGTGTCACATGTGCTAGTGACCCTTTCCTAACCGATGCTAAAAAGCCAAAATGATGAAATGCAAATAGAGATGATGAGCAAGATGAGTTCTCAAATCAAGATAGTAACCTTGCATAAAAGTTGTGGATGGATGAATGAGGATGAAGGCCTTCTTTTATAGATTTTCTTGATGAGAGATTGGCCAAGATGGTGAATGTGGGACTAAAGATCCACCAATGAGAAGAGGACATTTTTCAAGTGGTGATAGGCCAATGGTTGTGCAAGATTTGGGAAGAGTGCCCATGAGAGGGAGAATTTGAATTCAAATTTTGCAATAAATTTAGAGAGGGGGACAAGAAAAAGGGCAATAATTGCCATGTTGGAGGGACAAATAAACTTGTCATGTTGAGTGAAAATGAGGGTTTTTAATAAATCAATAAATTGATTTGTTTGTGCAAGTGGAGATATCTAGAGAATGCAAGTGGGTAAGATTAGTATTTAATCATGGTTAATTAGCTAAAATGATGATTAGGATGTTTTGACCTTTTTGAAATAATTATTTTATTTATTTAAATTGGAAATGATGGAAATGCATTATGATGGATGTTTGATTTATTTGATTAAAAAGGTTGATGATAATGTTTATTTGATTTTAAATAAATGACCTTAGGAGATTAATGAGATTACCTGATGAATGGATGAAGGTGAACCTTATTAACTAAATGAGTGGATGCACGTGAAGCCTGATTTACTTGATGAATGCATAATGCTAATTTTGCATGTCTACAATACATATATATATAGATATATTTATATAAATTATATATATATATATAATAAAACAAAAATTAAATGAATTTTAATTTTAAAAAAATTAAAACTTTTAAGACCGACTGCAACCCATATGGGATTGTGAACCTCCCTGTGGGGAGGCCACAGCCTCACCAAGACTGTGCCCAGTAGCCTTCGGCTACTATGCACAGTCGTGGTTGTTGTGAGCAGCCCCCACAAGGGGGAGTGGTAAGGTACAGTGACAGCCAACCTCCCCCCCTACAATAATTTTTTTTTTTCTATTATATATATATATATTTTTTTTATTTTAAATATAAATTATATAAATCTACAAAAAAAATTTAAAAGAAACAAAACTCAGGAAAAATTATAGACCTCTATTTTCTTAACATAAAATTATTTTCCAAAAAGAAAAGGAAAAATAAGATATATGTATATGTGTGTGTGTATATATATATTTCCCACATAATATAAAAATAAATAATATGAATAGTAGTCTGGTTTTCCTCCAGACACAAAATAAATTTGGGCATACAATTTTATTCCCCATATTAAATTTGTTTTATTTCCTAATCAAGAATTTCATAATTAGTTTTGTTGAAGAGAGATCAGAGGGTTTTTCAATAGTTTATTTTACTGAAGATTTAAATTTTTGACACAAACAAATTTCCAACAACAGAACCTTCTTTTAAACATAATTATCAATTTCAAGCATGGAAGATATGATTTTCATTTCCCTTATAGAACTATCAAAAACAAAAGAATTAATAAATCAAAAGAACATGGAGTCCTTCGTTTGATGTCGAAACCAAACACGGGAGTCATTCTTCCTCTTTCAAAAATAGACTTCGTCTGCATTTCCTTCTCCAATTCCTTCTTTCAGCTAACTTCTAGATCAATATTATATTTTTCCTTAAAAAAAAAAAATTAATAGGGAAGCACACATATTTTTCTCCAACTATTATTACTTCTTCTTCCCGAAAACCCCAAAAAACCAAAAACTCTTCTCATGAAGAAAACCTTCTCTTTTTCCACCATTATAAAAATAAAGAAAAATAAATAAAGCTATTTTTTTTTCAAAAGTCCACCACATGCATTGGCTCCTTTTCCTTTCTTTTAAAGCTCACATTTATCTCACAAATTTAATTAAAAAATTATTATTTTCACATTTATCCTCACATGATATTATCTCTAAATTTTATAATATTAATATTTTCAAAAAGATTATTTACAATTATCATAAAACATAATTTATTTAGATTAATTAATTTATACCTTTTAATTAATTTATACCTTTTAATTAATTAAATAACTTTTAATTTACAATATTTAAATCAAACATTTAACTAAATTAAAATTACCTACAATTAATCATATCAACAAAATAACATTAATTAATCCCATATAACATAAAGAATAATTAAATAACAACTATTCACAAATAAAATAAATAAGCAACAACAACCAATACTGAAATAAAGACAGGGTCAAGACAATGACACTGTAAGACTCACAATAAGGGGATGAACTTTGGATGGGGACACTTCCATATCAACTCCCGTTTCAACATCATACCCATTGGGTTTATGGGACATGCTCAAACTTGGCAAGTAGGTGGAGTCAGTTTCCAATACCTACATCCTGCATAGAAACAAATGTCAAGTAGCATGTAAAACTCCATTATAGACACACTGTGAAAGGTAATCGCGAGGTAGCAGGGCACTCACGAGGGAGTGATGCCACTTGGTCCTTTCACCAAGACTCACTAGAAAACACATCAGAAACCATAGCAACATAGAATCACAACATCACCACATATATTATTAAAGTAAACCATAACATAACCAGATAATAGGATCATCACATAGTGTATCATCAAGCATTATAAGTACTATCAAGTGCAACATACCAACTAAACTATGAGTCCACACACAACCAATCTGGTGAACTAATCACCATCATAAACCAAGTACAAAACCAACACATAAGAGTATGAAAGAGTATCAATAACATGTGGGGTATTACAACTATCGAACTAGCCACGAAGCTGAAGGCGGTGATTTTTTACAATAGTCTACTATGAAACCAACACCACAATGGCTATTTCGACAGTATAACTTAAACAAAGTATACTTTCCCACACTGCAACGCTCAATATTGCAATTATTTCATCCGTCCCCATTGTATAACAATGATAGAATGAATGAACATTCCTCTGAGCAAACACTTACGATTTAGCTTCCACATATCGAAGACACCAACTCCACCACTACCAACCCACGTAATTACCAAGCTCCACGTCGCCACAAAAAAACTTGGTCAAGTTGTTACCGGCTGAGAGATCTTCGGCACTGGCAAATCCAATTCATGGCTGGGTTGGTTAAAATCCCAGCGGAAACTTCAAACAAAATAGCCTATCGGCTAATTATAATTGAAAATGTGTTATATCATTTATTAATGACATTAATAATCCTAACCCTAACCCATGCTAACCATAACTCTAATCTTAATACTAACCCTAACCCTATTATTAACACTAACCCCAATCCTAACCCTAACTTTAATTAATTTAATGTCTTGCATATTGCACCGTGAATGCTACTACCATATATATTTAAAAATATAAATAAAAAGACGTGGAAAGATATTTTTTTACAGGTGCTTGTTTTTTAATCAAATTCTCACATAATAATGCAATAGGCCCTTTGAGAAGGATATCTTTCGACATATTTTATATATATATATATATATATATATATATATATATATATATATATATATATATATATATATATATATATATATATATATATGCTTATATATGTTATTGGTAAATATCTAGTATAATCTAGTCAATATATTGTGTTTTAAATTCAAATTTAAGTGCTTACAATATAAACAAATATGTTTACCAAAGAAGAAAAGTTGTACAAACTCTTCTCCATATATATGTGTTTAATTCTTTTATGCATAACAAGCTATTGATTCTGAGAAGCTTCTTTGTATCTGCTTATAGATTTTCAAAAAAAATTGAAGAATATTTGTGAACATTATGTTGGATAAGAGAAAGTTATCCACCATAACTCTTTAACTTTCTTCCTTCCACATAATTCTTTAAGCCTAGCTAACTCATGATATTTACCTCATTTTTTGGATAAGGTAAATAAAAGGTATTCAACTTTATTTTAAGTTTCTTCCTTCCACATAATTCTTTCAGCCTAGCTAGCTCGTGATATTTAGCTCAGTCATCTATATATACGTTCATTCAACCACCTCAATATGTAGAAAGCTCTGCCATTACTTAATAGTGACGTGTAGTTCACTGTGAAATAAAGAAGATTCATCTTTTCATCTCTACAATGGAAAGCTATAGAGAAATCCATAGTGGTATCCCTGAGAATAACTCTTGCAGCGTTTGCTTAATCTTGGGAACATGTAGATATCATTCCACAGCACAGAACAAACAAGTATTGATTCTATTCTCTCTCTTAGAATGTTTTTGTGTTGGATATTTTAAAAATGAAAAATGGTTATCCATTATATAGACTTTGAATCATGTTGGAACTTACGATTTCTCCTCATCAGTTTGTAAGAGGTAAAGTTAGAAACGTTTTTCATTGTATAAATTGATGTGAATATTGCTCTACATTACACTGTTAAGAAATCTGTGTACAGGTTTTTTTCATGTAAAAGTTAAATTTGCAAACATGACAACCGAGGATTTATATCTCATTTTCTCGCTTTCCACTTATCTTATCTTTGCTATGCAAAGATAATAGCTATCTTCTCGTTTAAGAAAATTTGTTTGCGGGCAGGGCTGTTTGAGTTTCTTTGGGCTATTCTTATGTTTCTATAATTGTTAAAGCAGTATGTATGAAGGCAAGTTGTAGAAAACAAATCAGAGGTTGAAACAACTCTATGTAGAGTTTCTAATGCTTTCATGTCCATTCACTCTGCCCTAAAATGCTCAACTACATTATTAAAAGAAATTGTAGCTTTGTTAATTCTATATAGATAGAATTATCTTATTGTTGTGAAATCTCAATGTAGAATCTTTTCTATTTTCTATCATGTTTCTCTTTTATATTTGGTTTTTAAATTGTAAAGTATAAAATATATGTGTTGTGGTTTATTCAGATGTCAATTTATTCAAGCAAGGATGAAGTTTTGGAGAAACAAAAAGAGAAGGTGCATGGTGAAGGACATGAAATGAGAATTATTCTTAAGGATGTAGATGATATTACATATATTTCATTTTTTATGTTTTGTAATTGTTATTTAAGATTTAATTATTTTTAATAAAAATTGTCTGAATATTTTGAATAGATGTTTAAGATTAAATTTAATGATTTATTATTAAGAAGAAAAAAATATAATGAATCATAAAGTTTGAATTGGAAATTAGTAATTTAAAAAATAAACACACAATTTAATTTTTATGAACAGTTAAAATATTATACTTTTATTTCATTATTCTTTTTTTATAATAATTTTTTTAGTTTAATATAATTTCTCATAGTAATTAAAATAAGAATGTTTCATAATCTTAAATAATTAATCTTATTATAACAGCCCATAATAATCCTTTTTATTTGATATGGGTGACTGGCTTTTTCTTGTAATAAATTAATTCTAATATTTTTATTTTAATTAGACTCATTATGTTTTCTGTGTGCCTTCTTCCTATCTCTTCTCTCCTTTCCTAACCCTTCACCTATTTATCTTTACAAGTCTGCCTATAAAATATGATCCCAAATGTTGATGTAGAAAAGATAACACACATTTACAATCGAGAAATCTCAACACTAATTGAATAATAATTTATATTTCTTTTATACTGAAAAATAATATATTTATCTTATTTTTAATAGAAAAATTAACTTTATCCTTAATGGTCTTTACAAGTTTTCATATGCAAGAAGAGTTTATACTGGCCAAAGTATCTAAGCAAAATGTTTTAATTTTTTGTTGGACAAAATATGTGAGAAACTATTTTTGTTATTGATTTTTGCCACTAAATTTTGTTCCTCAGTGTTCACGGCTTAACCAACCTTTAAAATCAAATTTTATTCCTCTAGTCGAGAACCCTTGAAAATCAGATTTTATTCCTGTAATCGAAAACCCTTGAAAATCAGATTTTATTCCTGTAGTCGAGGTACCCTAATACTGTAGTTCCTTGGAGTATATATAAAGAGATCTCCAAAAGTCTAGATTTTACTCTAAATTTCCTTATTTTGAGTTGCCCTACGCTAAAATACAAGACTGAAAAATATGCCCTAGATATTTAGCCAAGAAAGACGACGTATACTACAGTGCTAAAGTGTTTTCAACTTCATCTCAACAGTTGTCAGCATTTCTCAAGTTCGAACAGCTGTCAAAGAGAATTTGTTCATGGCACCTATGGTTAAAAAGTTTATTCCTTGCTACTTTTTATTTGTCTTTCTCAAACACCTAAAACCGTTGTGTGGCGAATATCACAGAAAAGAGAGAGGCAGGAAAAGAAGGAAACTGAAGGACTAAAGCAGGAGATAAGTGAGAAACGTTCAGGGTATTCCCCAGAACACTGCTTTCTCGGCTCTTCCGTATGCTATGGAGGACCAGATGAGTATTATAATAATGTTGAACAAAGAAAGGATGATATAAAAAAGGTAAGATCCCAGCTTTTCCTTTTGGAAATTTGAAATTTGCATATTAAAGTCAGTTAGACTATTCTAAGCTTAATAGGCTAGTGGGAATGGAGGTTGGAGAAAGAAATTTAAAAGAAACATTGAGACAAACAATCTGTAGAATTTATGCTAGATTGCTTTTCTTATAAATAAAAACAATAATTAATCTCCACAATCATAAAATATTTATTTATTTGTTAAATCAATATTTTCTCACAGTTTGAAATGGAAGTAAATAAACTGGAAGAGGCAGCTGACCCATCTAACCTTGAATGTACAACAAAAGGGAATTGGTGGAAAGGTAAGGTAAAATATGACAGAGAGTAATACAAATGCCCACTAAAATGTGGGGATACTATTGATTATATAAATCTATGCTTAATAATTTTTTACAGCAACAAATGTTTTAAATGAAGAGTTATCATTTGGTTGTTATAGGTTCGCTTTACTACTAAAATTATGGAAGGTTTGAATTCCAGTCTCTTACATGAAATCAAGGTATTCTTACAAGACAGCTTATATACTTTCTTAAATGCTATCGATTGGCTGAATAATTGAATATCTAAATGACTGAATTATTTGTTGATAATAATGTTGTAGAATGTTGTTAAATTTGATTGAATTTAAGTTCTTGCTTTGTTTGGCAGGTAATAGGTACAGTGGTGTTGAACATGATGGCTATGTGTTTATCTTTTAAAAGCATATAAGTACGCGTAAGGAAGGAAACTCAGTAGAGCTAGAAGTTTCTGCAGATAAATAAAGTGGAATCTCATACCAATGCTTTTACCTTATTGTACAATCATCTACTTTTCAAGTTACCTGTGCTTTGAGGAACAGCGCTTACATGGCGGTCGGAGCTCTTACCCTCAGAATGTTTGATTTTATTACCAAATGTGATACCTGTTAATATGATGTGTATGTTCAGGTCTATCATATCGGTTTGAGTTTACACTATTGTCACCAAAGTATTCAAAGGCATAAACAAAATACGTAGAGAGAAGGAAACAAGGGTTGAAAGCTTTATTCCGAAGAGGACGGCTCTATCAAATTTCCTATGTATATGTAGTATATTATTGTTCAGTTTTGAAAATAAAATAAAATAATCTTAATAGTTTTAAATGATTTATAACTGCTTATAAGAGCAAATGTAAATTGTCAAAGAGAAAAAAAATAGCAATAAAGGGGAAAAAAATAGAAATAAAAGTAATAATTTCTATAAGAAATTTTTTAAATAGGAGTAAAGAAAAAATTGGTCAAAAAAATTAATAAATATAGACATGTAAAATTATGATAAGTTATATATTTGAATATTACATTACTTTAAAATTATATGATAATAAAATCAATGCATTATTCTTATAAGATGCATATGATAAGATTTGAAAATCATATTTATTATATCAATTTATATATATATATAATAAACATATATGGATTATAAAATAAACATATACTTGTAGGCAATTTTTATTATAATTTATAATGAAATTCGCTTTAAAAATTAATAAAAAATAAAATATGATACAAAACTATGAAAAAATATATGCACTAAATATTAGCCTTGCAAATCTATGTTTAGTAATATATATATATATTTTGTAAAACAAATATGCATTACGAAATAATTGTCACTTTTATAAAATAATGTTAATTATAAAAAATATGTTATTAAAACTTACATAAAACTTTCAGAGATAATTTTTAATTTTATATATGTTTAGATTCTACATATGAAATGTCAAAAATTACTACTTCATATCATTTTCAAATTCTTAATGGCTCAGTTGCTATGGATAATAATGCCAATTTCTTATTGAAAATAATGATTTCAGAAACACGCTATTATAAAATGACACAACATTTGATACAACTTGATGATTTCATAAAGACCAAGTTGCATAATCTTTTGAAAGACAACTATTATATTTTGTAAGTTGTTGAATTAGACGAAATGTCCATAGAGTCCCATGATTAGTGTATTTTCTCTCATCGAATATATAGGGGTCCCCTATCTTTTATATGTGGTTTGTTATAATTGACAAAGACTAGTGAACATTGACGTTCTTTGCTGACAAGAGATGAATAGTCACGTTATTTTTCTTTATACTTAATGTCATGCCATTTGGCTAGAATTTTTTTTTAAAACTATGATGGATTTTAGAAATGATCAATATCAAAATTATGACACACTCTATTTGCATATATGGCTAACAATCAAACCTCGTACTTGTTGTCACTCATATGCTACTCTGTCCATTGAGCTCAGCCACACTACCATGGATTTGGAAGTGCAACCCTTTACCAGGTTGTAGTGTTTACAGAATTTTCAGTAAAGAATTTTGAAGAAATAATGAAACATTTAGTCACGACAGAGATGGGGCAAGAAAAAATGCAAAATGGTGACTTGTATTTATGAAAGGGAATCCTCTGATAAGATTGAAAAATGGTATAAGTATTACTTGACAGAAACATATATACAATTTATATTACTGCTGAAGCTCTGGCATTTTAGCATTCTATCGTTTCAAATGAGACATTTTGTAATTGTTTTGAGTTCAATGTTAAATCTATGTCATTGAAATTTTGTATTGGTGGTTAAATTATTTTATAAAATGAAATAAACTTTTATATTTGATTGTGTTTCATCATGTTTCATCAGTCAAATCATTTTTAATATTTTATCTTGAATATGTAATCTTAATTCAAAAATCTAAGATTAATTAAACTCTTGCAAATAAATGATTTTGTCATATTTATCTTCTATTATTAAATTTATGTTTGTTTTTATTTTTTATTTTCTTGCTCACACCAGTCTTTCCTCCATGTGGCGTGACCTTCCCGTAAACCTATTCTTCTCCAACGGAGCCCCTATTCTCTCCATCTTTGCGATGCATGTTCTCTTCTTTACTTGCTGCAACCTCTTCCTTTAAATGCAACATGTTCTTCTTTTCTTCCCCTATCAGCCATCATCCATAATTTAACTATGGCACGACTCATTTCTTCCTATTCCTGCGTGGCATCTTCTCTGCATTGTTTTCAGCTCTAGCTTTTGTGCCAGCCGCCACACTCTACAGCTGCATACAATTTCCTTGTTTCACAGATATCGCAGCCTATCTTTCTTTTTCTCCTATCGATTGGCTTTTGCAATTATCTATCTCTTCATTCTTTTCACCCAAATGCCTATTATTTTTCCCTGACGAACCTTCATATCCACCTTCTGCTCAAAATTGATTTCTTGTATATATTAACGATGGTAGTAATTATATGCCTCCCATGACCAATTTGACATTAAAAATAATGGAGAAATCATTCGAAAAATAGAAATCAAAATCTATGATCAAAATTGAACAGATTAAATCCATCAAATATTTTCCTAAGAAATGTTTGCTTAGAATTAAAATTGAAGTGTCACATTTTGACAATCAATGTCAACGATGTCAACCAATCTTTGTCAAATTGACCATTGAAACCAAAAAATACACAATGATCATGTAGATGCGTAAAATGTATTGATTGACACTACACATCTGATCTGGTTTTACTAACAATCTTTCGTCCTAAATCATCACTCAGTCTAACCATTTAATCGAATACCCTTATTTGATTAAATTCATTAATTTTCCTTTCTTAATTAAATAAATCATTTATCTGACTAAGTCATTCTCTCTTGTTAATTATATCAATCAATCTATCTAATTAATCCCAAGTCTCTATTTAATTAAATAACTCATTTAATTTGATTAAAATCTCTAAGATCATCTTATTAAATTAAATAAATTAAACCTTATCTAATTTAATCTAACATCATCCCCTTTTAGTTAAATAAATCAAAATATTTATTTAACTAGGTCTACATCATTTTCCTCTCAACTTTGATTTATTTAAATCCTAAGATCTAAGTCAAAATTGTCACATCATCTGATCCCTCATTAAATTAGTCAACCCTTGATTAATTCAATCTTAATCCATGTCCCATCCTCTAGATTTTGCCACTTGCACAGGAAAATAGATTTATTTCATTTATTAAATCTCTATTTTCTCTCAACTTAGCATTTTTAGAGAATATTCCTTCAAATTTGAAATCCCTCCAAGTGGACTTTGTCTTTCCAACAAGACATTCATTCCTTCTTACACGTCCTTGTACATTGAGCCAAGTGGCATTTAAGTCATTTTGTTTTCCCTTTTACATGACATTTCACTATTTTTTAAATTCCACCTAATTGCATTTATGCACACATTCATCAAAATGTGCACATCCTTCATCCATTCATCTATTGACAAGTGACATCTTTCTATTGGTTGAAAGTTAGTCTCACATTGCTTCATTTTGGACATTTCTCCTTCTTGTCTTTCTATAAATAAGAGACTTCTCTCCTCATTTGATCATCCATAATTTAAGCAAGTTTACTATACTCAATTTTATCTTCAAACATCATCATTTTCATCCATTTTATCTAGTTTATAGTTTGGTTATGCAGATTTTTCATCATGGAGCTCAAGTGAATCTTCAACAAACTGGATCAACCTTCATCACACATCAACATTGCATCATTTGAGTTGGGAAAAGGATAATTTTCACATCAAATTGGCACCAATTCCCCCATGGGATCAAGTGTTTTCTTGTTTAATTAGGATTTCATTGCTTCTTCATTGTGTTCTTTATTTTATTTCCTAGTTTGAGCATTGCTAATGGATTTCATAGGGAATCTTAATTCTCACTTGCATTTGATCTAACTATGTGTTTGTTTATTGTGTTTTGTAGGTACTAGGATTGGTGTTCTACATTTGGCGCTAGAAGGAAGACAAATCTCAAGTTTAAATCATAGTTTTTCACAAAATTTTATTATTTTTTTTCTATTTTTGTGTGTCTATAGGGAACTACACCACTATCAGTCCAACATCACCATACATAACTGCTAATAGTTCAATGTCACCTTACAACACCACTTCAAACTTCAAACTGTACTACTCGGTCTTTCTTGCCCAAAATTCAAAATTCGTGACTCCACCGCTGGTTCAAATCTCACGTGCTAGAATTTCCAAACTTCAAATAGCACCACTGGGTGAAACTCTAACGCAATCACGCTCTCTGTTTTTCTACAGAGTGATGCATGTAGAATTAGCGGTGTCATATCGCACTATTGATTCCTTTAAACTGCACAACCTGTGCAGACTACGACACTGGGGTCAAGTCAAAGGTTTAAATTAGTTCAATTTCAACATGTGCTTTTCCATTTTGATTACTTTAGGTTACTAACTAGTTTTTCTAACCTCTATTTTGTAGTTCTCACTGGTTTTTGTAGGTTGGCTTAATCAAAAGTGAAGGAAGGAAATCAAGTTGAAAGCCTCGCAATGACATCATTCTCTCACCATGTCAAGTGTTTTTAAACATTTTATTATTTGTTTAACATTTTTAGAGAGTTCATAATTTCTCTTAAGGAATTGTTGTCTTTCATGCTCTTAGGAAACACTAAATTTCCTTTGGGCTCTAAAAATAACACTACAAAGACTTTCAATTTTTGTTACAAAGGGCTTAAAGAAAAAAAGAACTTTAGGATAAACTCACTACATTTGGTATGAGGATTAACAATTGGACAATGAAATCTCCATATTTCATTTTTGTGTTCTAAAAAGAATCAAATCATTGCTTTGCGGGTTTAAAATGAACAAGTTCTTCTTTGTTTTGTAGTTACTTACTCATTTGAAGTAATACCATAAAAAGGACAGATGCACTTCTCTCGTGCCTCACGATGATTTTGAGAATCGAAAAGGTTTTTTGGTGATCTTAATTTGGGTAAAGTAATTGCCTCCACATTTCATTTTGGGATTAAAATTGAAAAAAACTTGCGAGTGTGAGTGGAGCGTATTGTGTACATTCTCTCTCTTTGTGTTGCAACAAATATTGATTGAGTTACGAGTATTGTTTGCTTGCTTTTGTTTATCTTAGAGGTTCTTCCTTGTGGGAAAAAGTAATCACCCAAGGGAATGACCCAACCGGCAACATGCTAAAGACAAGTGACTTCCAACCAATATATAAGTGTGGATATTGGAACAAAGGCCAATATCACAATGGTCATCCCAATGAGAAGGGCAACAATGGTCTCTCGCCGAATGGGTGATCCCCCATGAACGAAAAGTCCAAATTAAAACCCTTGTTTAGGAAAGGCCAAAATCCTTGATCTTGTTGGTGCAAGAACGATCATTCTAAAGCTGCCCCACATTTTTATGACTTTTAGTAGAAATGAAAATTATTCCATGGGAGTTTCACGGGTACTGATGTTTGGCTGCCCTGTATAAGTTAGTGTCATGGAGGGGAGCCAGTGGGGTCAAGCATCTAACCATTCGCTAAAAGTAGGTGTAGCTGGACTTGTCCAAGTGGGGATTCAAGAAATACAATCTTTCATAGCCATAGGGTTGTACTTGTTCTTAGAAACAAAACACTTTTTTTGTTTGTAAACATTTGGAAACAAACATTCAACATTATCATCAAACGTCAAACCCTTTAGGAAGCAAATACCATTGAAAAAATTCATGTTTTATTGCTTTCCCTTGGGATTCTATCTTTAGAGGTTTCTAAAAACTTGGATTTATATCTCAATTTTCTTGCTAAAGTCAACAATAGGTAACCTTTTTCCTTGATTTCCCAGATTCCCTAATGATCTTAACCCTGAAGATCATTATTTTAAGCAGGACCATGAGTTTCTTGGGGATATCCAGGCTATCTCCAGAAATGGAGCCATTGATTACTTCAAAATTATGAAGTGGGATTTCCATGAAATTAAGGACCTTAACCTCAGAAACATGGCCCTCAACAGAAAGATGGAGGACTTGGAAGCCAAAGTCAACTCCCTTAATTCCATGGAGGGTGGGAGAAATGAGGACAATATGAGGATGGAGGTTGAGGATAATGAAGGTCAGGTTAAACACATGGAAGCTAAAATAGGTAAAATAAAAGATACCATGAAAAATATTATGGAGCACCACCATAGAATGGCAAAACATAATGCAAATATCATTAATGTTATGACTCGGAAGTTGCAAAACACACATCAAGGATCTCTTATCATGGACTCGGAAGCCGAAAAGAACAAAAGCAGGGAATAAGGATGATGGTATCTCAAAGAGGATGAGATCTAATCTAAAGAGGAAGGTGCCTCCTATGCTCTAGATGGTTTAGGCTCTGAAAAAGTGCTCCCATGACATGCACATTCTCAAAGTTGAGGCTGCTAATGCTCTAAACTCTTTAAGTTAGTTTTGGGTTGTTTCTGTTGCTAATTTTTTTGGTTGGGTTTTTTTGGTGTCCCTTGTTGTCCATGGGTTTGTGGTTGTTGTGCTTTCTTCGCTCTTCCCTTACTGCAGCATTCTTGTTTTGGGTTCTTTAACACTTATTACTTATATTTTATGTAATCTTTGTGATTTCGGGTCCCTGTAAAACTCATTTTTCCCTTTATCAATTTTTTTTTCCTTGATTTCATCAAAGCTCCACATAATGTACTTTGTGGGATGAGAAGAAGTCAAGACATTGGACATCTAGTTTCAAAAGCTAAACAAGAATTGTTTGTGGTAAAAAGAAGTCACTAAGAAAAGCTAAGAACAATTGAACCCCGCACATGTGTGTCAAATCATTTCACACAAGATCAAAATATGGAAACCAAAATTAAAAAAATCTTAGTCCAAAAGAACATCAAAAGTATCTCTCAACACTCTATGAATTCAGATGAAGATTACTTTTCAACTTTTACAAAAGAGCTTCAAGAAACAATCCTGGATTATACTCATTCTATTATTGTCAAAATCCAAATCTTTTTCGGGAATTTGAACACGTTATTTAGAGTAAAGCATGTTCTTAAGAAATGAGGTCTTGTAAGCAAGTCTTTCTAGGTATACATAAGATGAAAATAAAAACTTTCATCCATATTTCAAACATCAAACTAAAATCATCTCACCAACAGCTCTGGAAAGTCTTGAAATCATCCTTCATCCTAGAATTTTTTGCAAATAAAAAATCCTTGAAACAAATCAAAATCCTTGAATCAAACATCAAAATCAATCTTGTTTAGCTAAGTATATGTAGGTACATCCTTCTTCATATGCTTATTTAAATTATCATCAAATCATTTTGTTTAGCTAGGTATATGTAGATGCATCCTTCTCCATGTTCTTAGTTGAATTATCATCTTTTTTGGTTAGGTGTGGGTAGATGCATCCTTCTCCCTACACTTAGTAAAATTATCATCTTGTGAACAAGTCTATCCCATAGATAACATCCAACATATTGGAATCTATTTGTTCATTATCCAAAATCAAAGCAATCCAAAACCAAGTCAAGGTCAAATCAAAATCGTAAACAAATCCAAGAATCCAAAACAGTCCCAAAATTCTAGCATCCCCTCATGATCTTCTAAGAGTTCAATCATAAATATCATTCATCTTTCACACACTTCATCATTTCACCTTTGATCCTTAATCATCCTAGACCTTCTCTTTTGAACCTCATTTTATGGTTCAAACTAGGTCTCAACACAAGAGGAACATGGAATCCAACAAAGAAACATCCACTTCAAGTGACCTAAGCCAAACAAATTCCAAGAGGAATCTCATTGGATCAAGCAATCCTCTAACTAACTTTCCTTCATCATCACAAAATTCTTAGGAGGAATGTCAAGTAGAGGATATCACCAATAATTCCTTTGGAGTGACACAAGATGAGATTGTCAAAATGGTCCAAAATCCTGAGAATCATAGAATTACAACATCATGATGAGACTCAATCACTCACTATGCATTCTTGAATTAGCAAAACAATAGGCTAAACTCCCTTCTAATTTTGATGTGAGCACCATTGTGAAACCACCTTTTGGGGTCATGCCTCCAATTTCATCTATACCCCCAATTTCATCTACACCATTCCAAAGAATCCCTAAACCCATCCCCCAAATTACATCATCCATTGCTCCAACTCAACCCATTGTTAGCAAGGGAAGCACATTTCTCAATGCACTACAAACACAAACCCTTGTAAACAATCAAGATTTGGACGCAAACACCATCTTGGGGCAATCCATACCCCAAAATCCATCACATCCATATGTCTCCCTCACCTTTCATGATCCTAATGACCCATCATCATCATTTCATGCAACACCTCAAACCTCTCTCCCTATAACCTTGCAAGGAGAAGGTGACTTATTTGAACCAGGGGGCATCTTTGACCCTACATCTTCATCACTTCCTCAAGGAAGTATGCCACTCACTTTTCCACCACTTCCACCATTTCCATCAATATCCACATCATCTCTCAGTTTATGGCTTCCCCCTTTACCAAACATCAATCAACAAAATCAAATCAAACCCCCAATCATCAATCAAAATATCATATTGAATTCTCCCATCTTGTCATCGACATTGCATTAATAGATGGAAACCATCCTAATAACGCAAGCCACCACCATCACATCATCAACCATCCCCCAAACATCTCAAAACATGGTTTCTCAATGACTAAGAATATCAATCACACCATCCACCACGCAAATCCCAATCATCAATACGACGGTACCTCTCATTATTACAACAAGCACCATTTCGAACCCACCTACACTACCACCACCACCAAACTTGAATAAATCAAATTAATATAAAATTGTGTTGCAAGTTGTTCAGTAGACTACCTATCAGAAGGCACTCCAACAAATCCAAAACCACCAAGTTGCACATCCAGTTGATCAAGCTTCCCAAGCTGCACTACAAGTGCAACAAGCACAACAGGCTACACAAGCCCAAGCCTTATTGCAACAAAAACAACAACAACAAGTTGCTCAAGCTACTCAAGCTACACAAGCCTCTCAGGGTGCTCAAGTAGCACAAGCTGCACAAATTGCACAAGCTACCCAACAAGCTCAAGCTCAAGCACAAGCCCAATACAAAGTTCAAAAAGCGAAAGCACAAGCATAGTATCTCGCACAACAACAAGTAGCCCAACAACAAGCATATCAACAAGCATTGAAGCAATACCAAGAACAACAAATAAGCAGCCTGATTAATAGCGCAACAACAACAACAAGCTCAGTAATAGACACTATTAGTGCAACAACAATAGGACTAACAACAACGTTGTTGGTACAATGAAAATTGCAAGCATACTTGGTGCAACAAAATGTGCAAGCGCCAACCAACCCACTCATCCCACCAACAATTGAACCATCACAAAAAACTCACTCCACCCCTTGATCCACAAAACGATGTGACAACACAAATTAGGTTGCTTTCGCAACAAGTGCTTGATCTTCAGATAGCGAAAACCACGAAAACACCTAGTGACTTGTGTCCTTGTTTATTTGATAGGAGTCTTACAATGAAACCATTCCCAAAGAGATTTGAGATCCCCAAATTTGATAAATATTGTGGGATGGGAAACCCTAAAGATCACATCAAGGAATTCCAAGTTCATTGCATGGAAGTCATGTATGACAATACATATCTGATGAAGGTATTCCCTAGAATTTTGGTTAGCCAAGCGATGGAGTGGTTATCTCGCCTTCCTCTAGGCATTAAAAAGTTTCAAGAGATAGTAGACACATTCATAAAAAATTACA